>JAJVHD010000057.1:0-629287 GCA_022207745.1 Brachionus rubens
TCGACTAAATTAAGCATTTGAACCATTGTCCAGCATTTGTCGATAATAGTTTAAGAATGAAAAAAGCTTTGAAAAATAAAGCTTTTTTCATTCTTAAAATGTTTGATTCCATTGCTGGAGTTAGTTGAACCATGTCCTAGAATTTTGTTTAGGACATGTTTCGACTAAATTAAGCATTTGAACCATTGTCCAGCATTTGTCGATAATAGTTTAAGAATGAAAAAAGCTTTGAAAAATTAAGCTTTTTTCATTCTTAAAATGTTTGATTCCATTGCTGGAGTTAGTTGAACCATGTCCTAGAATTTTGTTTAGGACATGTTTCGACTAAATTAAGCATTTGAACCATTGTCCAGCATTTTTCGATAATAGTTTAAGAATGAAAAAAGCTTTGAAAAATTAAGCTTTTTTCATTCTTAAAATGTTTGATTCCATTGCTGGAGTTAGTTGAACCATGTCCTAGAATTTTGTTTAGGACATGTTTCGACTAAATTAAGCATTTGAACCATTGTCCAGCATTTGTCGATAATAGTTTAAGAATGAAAAAGCTTTGAAAAATTAAGCTTTTTTCATTCTTAAAATGTTTGATTCTATTGCTGGAGTTAGTTGAACCATGTCCTAGAATTTTGTTTAGGACATGTTTCGACTAAATTAAGCATTTGAACCATTGTCCAGCATTTGTCGATAATAGTTTAAGAATGAAAAAAGCTTTGAAAAATTAAGCTTTTTTCATTCTTAAAATGTTTGATTCCATTGCTGGAGTTAGTTGAACCATGTCCTAAAATTTTGTTTAGGACATGTTTCGACTAAATTAAGCATTTGAACCATTGTCCAGCATTTGTCGATAATAGTTTAAGAATGAAAAAAGCTTTGAAAATTGAAAAATTAAGTTTTTTATAATAGTTTAAAATGTTTGATTCCATTGCTGGAGTTAGTTGAACCATGTCCTAGAATTTTGTTTAGGGCATGTTTCGACTAAATTAAGCATTTGAACCATTGTCCAGCATTTGTCGGTTATAGTTTAAGAATGAAAAAAGCTTTGAAAAATTAAGCTTTTTTCATTCTTAAAATGTTTGATTCCATTGCTGGAGTTAGTTGAACCATGTCCTAAAATTTTGTTTAGGACATGTTTCGACTAAATTAAGCATTTGAACCATTGTCCAGCATTTGTCGATAATAGTTTAAGAATGAAAAAAGCTTTGAAAAATTAAGCTTTTTTCATTCTTAAAATGTTTGATTCCATTGCTGGAGTTAGTTGAACCATGTCCTAGAATTTTGTTTAGGACATGTTTCGACTAAATTAAGCATTTGAACCATTGTCCAGCATTTGTCGATAATAGTTTAAGAATGAAAAAAGCTTTGAAAAATTAAGCTTTTTTCATTCTTAAAATGTTTGATTCTATTGCTGGAGTTAGTTGAACCATGTCCTAAAATTTTGTTTAGGACATGTTTCGACTAAATTAAGCATTTGAACCATTGTCCAGCATTTGTCGGTAATAGTTTAAGAATGAAAAAAGCTTTGAAAAATTAAGCTTTTTTCATTCTTAAAATGTTTGATTCTATTGCTGGAGTTAGTTGAACCATGTCCTAAAATTTTTGTTTAGGACATGTTTCGACTAAATTTAGCATTTGAACCATTGTCCAGCATTTGTCGGTAATAGTTTAAGAATGAAAAAAGCTTTGAAAAATTAAGCTTTTTTCATTCTTAAAATGTTTGATTCCATTGCTGGAGTTAGTTGAACCATGTCCTAGAATTTTGTTTAGGACATGTTTCGACTAAATTAAGCATTTGAACCATTGTCCAGCATTTTTCGGTTATAGTTTAAGAATGAAAAAAGCTTTGAAAAATTAAGCTTTTTTCATTCTTAAAATGTTTTATTCCATTGCTGGAGTTAGTTGAACCATGTCCTAGAATTTTTTTTAAGGATATGTTTCGACTAAATTAAGCATTTGAACCATTGTCCAGCATTTGTCGGTAATAGTTTAAGAATGAAAAAAGCTTTGAAAAATTAAGCTTTTTTCATTCTTAAAATGTTTGATTCCATTGCTGGAGTTAGTTGAACCATGTCCTAGAATTTTGTTTAGGACATGTTTCGACTAAATTAAGCATTTGAACCATTGTCCAGCATTTGTCGGTAATAGTTTAAGAATGAAAAAAGCTTTGAAAAATTAAGCTTTTTTCATTCTTAAAATGTTTGATTCCATTGCTGGAGTTAGTTGAACCATGTCCTAGAATTTTTTTTAAGGATATGTTTCGACTAAATTAAGCATTTGAACCATTGTCCAGCATTTGTCGGTAATAGTTTAAGAATGAAAAAAGCTTTGAAAAATTAAGCTTTTTTCATTCTTAAAATGTTTGATTCCATTGCTGGAGTTAGTTGAACCATGTCCTAGAATTTTGTTTAGGACATGTTTCGACTAAATTAAGCATTTGAACCATTGTCCAGCATTTGTCGGTAATAGTTTAAGAATGAAAAAAGCTTTGAAAAATTAAGCTTTTTTCATTCTTAAAATGTTTGATTCCATTGCTGGAGTTAGTTGAACCATGTCCTAGAATTTTTTTTAAGGATATGTTTCGACTAAATTAAGCATTTGAACCATTGTCCAGCATTTGTCGGTAATAGTTTAAGAATGAAAAAAGCTTTGAAAAATTAAGCTTTTTTCATTCTTAAAATGTTTGATTCCATTGCTGGAGATAGTTGAAACATGTCCTAGAATTTTGTTTAGGACATGTTTCGACTAAATTAAGCATTTGAACCATTGTCCAGCATTTGTCGGTAATAGTTTAAGAATGAAAAAAGCTTTGAAAAATTAAGCTTTTTTCATTCTTAAAATGTTTGATTCCATTGCTGGAGTTAGTTGAACCATGTCCTAGAATTTTGTTTAGGACATGTTTCGACTAAATTAAGCATTTGAACCATTGTCCAGCATTTGTCGGTAATAGTTTAAGAATGAAAAAAGCTTTGAAAAATTAAGCTTTTTTCATTCTTAAAATGTTTGATTCCATTGCTGGAGTTAGTTGAACCATGTCCTAGAATTTTGTTTAGGACATGTTTCGACTAAATTAAGCATTTGAACCATTGTCCAGCATTTGTCGGTAATAGTTTAAGAATGAAAAAAGCTTTGAAAAATTAAGCTTTTTTCATTCTTAAAATGTTTGATTCCATTGCTGGAGATAGTTGAACCATGTCCTAGAATTTTGTTTAGGACATGTTTCGACTAAATTAAGCATTTGAACCATTGTCCAGCATTTGTCGGTAATAGTTTAAGAATGAAAAAAGCTTTGAATAATTAAGTTTTTTTCATTCTTAAAATGTTTGATTCAATTGCTGGAGTTAATTGAACCATGTCCTAGAATTTTTTTTAAGGATATGTTTCGACTAAATTAAGCATTTGAACCATTGTCCAGCATTTGTCGGTAATAGTTTAAGAATGAAAAAAGCTTTGAATAATTAAGCTTTTTTCATTCTTAAAATGTTTGATTCCATTGCTGGAGTTAGTTGAACCATGTCCTAGAATTTTGTTTAGGACATGTTTCGACTAAATTAAGCATTTGAACCATTGTCCAGCATTTGTCGGTAATAGTTTAAGAATGAAAAAAGCTTTGAATAATTAAGCTTTTTTCATTCTTAAAATGTTTGATTCCATTGCTGGAGTTAGTTGAACCATGTCCTAGAATTTTGTTTAGGACATGTTTCGACTAAATTAAGCATTTGAACCATTGTCCAGCATTTGTCGGTAATAGTTTAAGAATGAAAAAAGCTTTGAAAAATTAAGCTTTTTTCATTCTTAAAATGTTTGATTCCATTGCTGGAGTTAGTTGAACCATGTCCTAGAATTTTGTTTAGGACATGTTTCGACTAAATTAAGCATTTGAACCATTGTCCAGCATTTGTCGGTAATAGTTTAAGAATGAAAAAAGCTTTGAAAAATTAAGCTTTTTTCATTCTTAAAATGTTTGATTCCATTGCTGGAGATAGTTGAACCATGTCCTAGAATTTTGTTTAGGACATGTTTCGACTAAATTAAGCATTTGAACCATTGTCCAGCATTTGTCGGTAATAGTTTAAGAATGAAAAAAGCTTTGAAAAATTAAGCTTTTTTCATTCTTAAAATGTTTGATTCCATTGCTGGAGTTAGTTGAACCATGTCCTAGAATTTTGTTTAGGACATGTTTCGACTAAATTAAGCATTTGAACCATTGTCCAGCATTTGTCGGTAATAGTTTAAGAATGAAAAAAGCTTTGAATAATTAAGCTTTTTTCATTCTTAAAATGTTTGATTCCATTGCTGGAGATAGTTGAACCATGTCCTAGAATTTTGTTTAGGACATGTTTCGACTAAATTAAGCATTTGAACCATTGTCCAGCATTTGTCGGTAATAGTTTAAGAATGAAAAAAGCTTTGAAAAATTAAGCTTTTTTCATTCTTAAAATGTTTGATTCCATTGCTGGAGTTAGTTGAACCATGTCCTAGAATTTTTTTTAAGGATATGTTTCGACTAAATTAAGCATTTGAACCATTGTCCAGCATTTGTCGGTAATAGTTTAAGAATGAAAAAAGCTTTGAAAAATTAAGCTTTTTTCATTCTTAAAATGTTTGATTCCATTGCTGGAGTTAGTTGAACCATGTCCTAGAATTTTGTTTAGGACATGTTTCGACTAAATTAAGCATTTGAACCATTGTCCAGCATTTTTCGGTTATAGTTTAAGAATGAAAAAAGCTTTGAAAAATTAAGCTTTTTTCATTCTTAAAATGTTTGATTCCATTGCTGGAGTTAGTTGAACCATGTCCTAGAATTTTGTTTAGGACATGTTTCGACTAAATTAAGCATTTGAACCATTGTCCAGCATTTGTCGGTAATGGTTTAAGAATGAAAAAAGCTTTGAAAAATTAAGCTTTTTTCATTCTTAAAATGTTTGATTCCATTGCTGGAGTTAGTTGAACCATGTCCTAGAATTTTGTTTAGGACATGTTTCGACTAAATTAAGCATTTGAACCATTGTCCAGCATTTGTCGATAATAGTTTAAGAATGAAAAAAGCTTTGAAAAATTAAGCTTTTTTCATTCTTAAAATGTTTGATTCCATTGCTGGAGTTAGTTGAACCATGTCCTAGAATTTTGTTTAGGACATGTTTCGACTAAATTAAGCATTTGAACCATTGTCCAGCATTTGTCGATAATAGTTTAAGAATGAAAAAAGCTTTGAAAAATTAAGTTTTTTTCATTCTTAAAATGTTTGATTCCATTGCTGGAGTTAGTTGAACCATGTCCTAGAATTTTGTTTAGGACATGTTTCGACTAAATTAAGCATTTGAACCATTGTCCAGCATTTGTCGATAATAGTTTAAGAATGAAAAAAGCTTTGAAAAATTAAGCTTTTTTCATTCTTAAAATGTTTGATTCCATTGCTGGAGATAGTTGAACCATGTCCTAGAATTTTGTTTAGGACATGTTTCGACTAAATTAAGCATTTGAACCATTGTCCAGCATTTGTCGATAATAGTTTAAGAATGAAAAAAGCTTTGAAAAATTAAGCTTTTTTCATTCTTAAAATGTTTGATTCCATTGCTGGAGTTAGTTGAACCATGTCCTAGAATTTTGTTTAGGACATGTTTCGACTAAATTAAGCATTTGAACCATTGTCCAGCATTTGTCGATAATAGTTTAAGAATGAAAAAAGCTTTGAAAAATTAAGCTTTTTTCATTCTTAAAATGTTTGATTCCATTGCTGGAGTTAGTTGAACCATGTCCTAGAATTTTGTTTAGGACATGTTTCGACTAAATTAAGCATTTGAACCATTGTCCAGCATTTGTCGATAATAGTTTAAGAATGAAAAAAGCTTTGAAAAATTAAGTTTTTTTCATTCTTAAAATGTTTGATTCCATTGCTGGAGTTAGTTGAACCATGTCCTAGAATTTTGTTTAGGACATGTTTCGACTAAATTAAGCATTTGAACCATTGTCCAGCATTTGTCGATAATAGTTTAAGAATGAAAAAAGCTTTGAAAAATTAAGCTTTTTTCATTCTTAAAATGTTTGATTCCATTGCTGGAGTTAGTTGAACCATGTCCTAGAATTTTGTTTAGGACATGTTTCGACTAAATTAAGCATTTGAACCATTGTCCAGCATTTGTCGATAATAGTTTAAGAATGAAAAAAGCTTTGAAAAATTAAGCTTTTTTCATTCTTAAAATGTTTGATTCCATTGCTGGAGTTAGTTGAACCATGTCCTAGAATTTTGTTTAGGACATGTTTCGACTAAATTAAGCATTTGAACCATTGTCCAGCATTTGTCGGTTATAGTTTAAGAATGAAAAAAGCTTTGAAAAATTAAGCTTTTTTCATTCTTAAAATGTTTGATTCCATTGCTGGAGTTAGTTGAACCATGTCCTAGAATTTTGTTTAGGACATGTTTCGACTAAATTAAGCATTTGAACCATTGTCCAGCATTTTTCGATAATAGTTTAAGAATGAAAAAAGCTTTGAAAAATTAAGCTTTTTTCATTCTTAAAATGTTTGATTCCATTGCTGGAGTTAGTTGAACCATGTCCTAGAATTTTGTTTAGGACATGTTTCGACTAAATTAAGCATTTGAACCATTGTCCAGCATTTGTCGATAATAGTTTAAGAATGAAAAAAGCTTTGAAAAATTAAGCTTTTTTCATTCTTAAAATGTTTGATTCCATTGCTGGAGTTAGTTGAACCATGTCCTAGAATTTTGTTTAGGACATGTTTCGACTAAATTAAGCATTTGAACCATTGTCCAGCATTTGTCGATAATAGTTTAAGAATGAAAAAAGCTTTGAAAAATTAAGTTTTTTTCATTCTTAAAATGTTTGATTCCATTGCTGGAGTTAGTTGAACCATGTCCTAGAATTTTGTTTAGGACATGTTTCGACTAAATTAAGCATTTGAACCATTGTCCAGCATTTGTCGGTAATAGTTTAAGAATGAAAAAAGCTTTGAAAAATTAAGCTTTTTTCATTCTTAAAATGTTTGATTCCATTGCTGGAGTTAGTTGAACCATGTCCTAGAATTTTGTTTAGGACATGTTTCGACTAAATTAAGCATTTGAACCATTGTCCAGCATTTGTCGATAATAGTTTAAGAATGAAAAAAGCTTTGAAAAATTAAGCTTTTTTCATTCTTAAAATGTTTGATTCCATTGCTGGAGTTAGTTGAACCATGTCCTAGAATTTTGTTTAGGACATGTTTCGACTAAATTAAGCATTTGAACCATTGTCCAGCATTTGTCGATAATAGTTTAAGAATGAAAAAAGCTTTGAAAAATTAAGCTTTTTTCATTCTTAAAATGTTTGATTCCATTGCTGGAGTTAGTTGAACCATGTCCTAGAATTTTGTTTAGGACATGTTTCGACTAAATTAAGCATTTGAACCATTGTCCAGCATTTGTCGATAATAGTTTAAGAATGAAAAAAGCTTTGAAAAATTAAGCTTTTTTCATTCTTAAAATGTTTGATTCCATTGCTGGAGTTAGTTGAACCATGTCCTAGAATTTTGTTTAGGACATGTTTCGACTAAATTAAGCATTTGAACCATTGTCCAGCATTTGTCGATAATAGTTTAAGAATGAAAAAAGCTTTGAAAAATTAAGCTTTTTTCATTCTTAAAATGTTTGATTCCATTGCTGGAGTTAGTTGAACCATGTCCTAGAATTTTGTTTAGGACATGTTTCGACTAAATTAAGCATTTGAACCATTGTCCAGCATTTTTCGATAATAGTTTAAGAATGAAAAAAGCTTTGAAAAATTAAGCTTTTTTCATTCTTAAAATGTTTGATTCCATTGCTGGAGTTAGTTGAACCATGTCCTAGAATTTTGTTTAGGACATGTTTCGACTAAATTAAGCATTTGAACCATTGTCCAGCATTTGTCGATAATAGTTTAAGAATGAAAAAAGCTTTGAAAAATTAAGCTTTTTTCATTCTTAAAATGTTTGATTCCATTGCTGGAGTTAGTTGAACCATGTCCTAGAATTTTGTTTAGGACATGTTTCGACTAAATTAAGCATTTGAACCATTGTCCAGCATTTGTCGATAATAGTTTAAGAATGAAAAAAGCTTTGAAAAATTAAGCTTTTTTCATTCTTAAAATGTTTGATTCCATTGCTGGAGTTAGTTGAACCATGTCCTAGAATTTTGTTTAGGACATGTTTCGACTAAATTAAGCATTTGAAACATTGTCCAGCATTTTTCGGTTATAGTTTAAGAATGAAAAAAGCTTTGAAAAATTAAGTTTTTTTCATTCTTAAAATGTTTGATTCCATTGCTGGAGTTAGTTGAACCATGTCCTAGAATTTTGTTTAGGACATGTTTCGACTAAATTAAGCATTTGAACCATTGTCCAGCATTTGTCGGTTATAGTTTAAGAATGAAAAAAGCTTTGAAAAATTAAGCTTTTTTCATTCTTAAAATGTTTGATTCCATTGCTGGAGTTAGTTGAACCATGTCCTAAAATTTTTTTTAGGACATGTTTCGACTAAATTAAGCATTTGAACCATTGTCCAGCATTTGTCGGTTATAGTTTAAGAATGAAAAAAGCTTTGAAAAATTAAGCTTTTTTCATTCTTAAAATGTTTGATTCCATTGCTGGAGTTAGTTGAACCATGTCCTAGAATTTTGTTTAGGACATGTTTCGACTAAATTAAGCATTTGAACCATTGTCCAGCATTTGTCGGTTATAGTTTAAGAATGAAAAAAGCTTTGAAAAATTAAGCTTTTTTCATTCTTAAAATGTTTGATTCCATTGCTGGAGTTAGTTGAACCATGTCCTAGAATTTTGTTTAGGACATGTTTCGACTAAATTAAGCATTTGAACCATTGTCCAGCATTTGTCGGTAATAGTTTAAGAATGAAAAAAGCTTTGAAAAATTAAGCTTTTTTCATTCTTAAAATGTTTGATTCCATTGCTGGAGTTAGTTGAACCATGTCCTAGAATTTTGTTTAGGACATGTTTCGACTAAATTAAGCATTTGAACCATTGTCCAGCATTTGTCGGTAATAGTTTAAGAATGAAAAAAGCTTTGAAAAATTAAGCTTTTTTCATTCTTAAAATGTTTGATTCCATTGCTGGAGTTAGTTGAACCATGTCCTAGAATTTTGTTTAGGACATGTTTCGACTAAATTAAGCATTTGAACCATTGTCCAGCATTTGTCGGTAATAGTTTAAGAATGAAAAAAGCTTTGAAAAATTAAGCTTTTTTCATTCTTAAAATGTTTGATTCCATTGCTGGAGTTAGTTGAACCATGTCCTAGAATTTTGTTTAGGACATGTTTCGACTAAATTAAGCATTTGATCCATTGTCCAGCATTTGTCGGTAATAGTTTAAGAATGAAAAAAGCTTTGAAAAATTAAGCTTTTTTCATTCTTAAAATGTTTGATTCCATTGCTGGAGTTAGTTGAACCATGTCCTAGAATTTTGTTTAGGACATGTTTCGACTAAATTAAGCATTTGAACCATTGTCCAGCATTTGTCGATAATAGTTTAAAGAATGAAAAAAGCTTTGAAAAATTAAGCTTTTTTCATTCTTAAAATGTTTGATTCCATTGCTGGAGTTAGTTGAACCATGTCCTAGAATTTTGTTTAGGACATGTTTCGACTAAATTAAGCATTTGAACCATTGTCCAGCATTTGTCGATAATAGTTTAAGAATGAAAAAAGCTTTGAAAAATTAAGCTTTTTTCATTCTTAAAATGTTTGATTCCATTGCTGGAGTTAGTTGAACCATGTCCTAGAATTTTGTTTAGGACATGTTTCGACTAAATTAAGCATTTGAACCATTGTCCAGCATTTGTCGGTAATAGTTTAAGAATGAAAAAAGCTTTGAAAAATTAAGCTTTTTTCATTCTTAAAATGTTTGATTCCATTGCTGGAGTTAGTTGAACCATGTCCTAGAATTTTGTTTAGGACATGTTTCGACTAAATTAAGCATTTGAACCATTGTCCAGCATTTGTCGATAATAGTTTAAGAATGAAAAAAGCTTTGAAAAATTAAGCTTTTTCGATTCTTAAAATGTTTGATTCCATTGCTGGAGTTAGTTGAACCATGTCCTAGAATTTTGTTTAGGACATGTTTCGACTAAATTAAGCATTTGAACCATTGTCCAGCATTTGTCGGTAATAGTTTAAGAATGTAAAAAGCTTTGAAAAATTAAGCTTTTTTCATTCTTAAAATGTTTGATTCCATTGCTGGAGTTAGTTGAACCATGTCCTAGAATTTTGTTTAGGACATGTTTCGACTAAATTAAGCATTTGATCCATTGTCCAGCATTTGTCGGTAATAGTTTAAGAATGAAAAAAGCTTTGAAAAATTAAGCTTTTTTCATTCTTAAAATGTTTGATTCCATTGCTGGAGTTAGTTGAACCATGTCCTAGAATTTTGTTTAGGACATGTTTCGACTAAATTAAGCATTTGAACCATTGTCCAGCATTTGTCGATAATAGTTTAAGAATGAAAAAAGCTTTGAAAAATTAAGCTTTTTTCATTCTTAAAATGTTTGATTCCATTGCTGGAGATAGTTGAACCATGTCCTAGAATTTTGTTTAGGACATGTTTCGACTAAATTAAGCATTTGAACCATTGTCCAGCATTTGTCGATAATAGTTTAAGAATGAAAAAAGCTTTGAAAAATTAAGCTTTTTTCATTCTTAAAATGTTTGATTCCATTGCTGGAGTTAGTTGAACCATGTCCTAGAATTTTGTTTAGGACATGTTTCGACTAAATTAAGCATTTGAACCATTGTCCAGCATTTTTCGGTTATAGTTTAAGAATGAAAAAAGCTTTGAAAAATTAAGCTTTTTTCATTCTTAAAATGTTTGATTCCATTGCTGGAGTTAGTTGAACCATGTCCTAGAATTTTGTTTAGGACATGTTTCGACTAAATTAAGCATTTGAACCATTGTCCAGCATTTTTCGGTTATAGTTTAAGAATGAAAAAAGCTTTGAAAAATTAAGCTTTTTTCATTCTTAAAATGTTTGATTCCATTGCTGGAGTTAGTTGAACCATGTCCTAGAATTTTGTTTAGGACATGTTTCGACTAAATTAAGCATTTGAACCATTGTCCAGCATTTGTCGATAATAGTTTAAGAATGAAAAAAGCTTTGAAAAATTAAGCTTTTTTCATTCTTAAAATGTTTGATTCCATTGCTGGAGTTAGTTGAACCATGTCCTAGAATTTTGTTTAGGACATGTTTCGACTAAATTAAGCATTTGAACCATTGTCCAGCATTTGTCGATAATAGTTTAAGAATGAAAAAAGCTTTGAAAAATTAAGCTTTTTTCATTCTTAAAATGTTTGATTCCATTGCTGGAGATAGTTGAACCATGTCCTAGAATTTTGTTTAGGACATGTTTCGACTAAATTAAGCATTTGAACCATTGTCCAGCATTTGTCGGTAATAGTTTAAGAATGTAAAAAGCTTTGAAAAATTAAGCTTTTTTCATTCTTAAAATGTTTGATTCCATTGCTGGAGTTAGTTGAACCATGTCCTAAAATTTTGTTTAGGACATGTTTCGACTAAATTTAGCATTTGAACCATTGTCCAGCATTTGTCGGTAATAGTTTAAGAATGAAAAAAGCTTTGAAAAATTAAGCTTTTTTCATTCTTAAAATGTTTGATTCCATTGCTGGAGTTAGTTGAACCATGTCCTAAAATTTTGTTTAAGACATGTTTCGACTAAATTAAGCATTTGAACCATTGTCCAGCATTAGTCGGTAATAGTTTAAGAATGAAAAATATATTGGTCAAGCTGGTAAGTTAGTAGTAGTAGTAGTAAAACTGCAGTAGACAATTGTCTACACTAACGCTTTATCGCGTTTAGCCCTGAAAGAGCCGTGGCACTCGTTTCTTTGAGCAATTCCAAAAATTCTTTGTCAACTATTTACTTAAAAGCATTGATTGACTTTAATAATTTATTCTCGATAATTTATTCCATACTTCAACTATTCTATTTGTCGATTCTTGATTTGACCCAGAACACTGTTCGCCTTTGCAGCAGGCACAGAACATTGTTTGTTCCACTTAAGGTCATTCGACATGAAGACTCCAAGGTCCTTTTCCTGACACTTTTCATCGAGTGTGTTGGAGGCTAACTTGTTGGTTTGAATTCATGTTGGAATGAAAAGAAGTCGATTGTGGTCAATTACTTTATTAAAGCTTTTCTGTTATTATAACTTAACTTAATCATAAATCTGTTTCTTCTTTAAATACTCTAACTAAAATACAATAGAATCTAATAAACTTAACTTCACTAAGCCACCAACTAGAGTTTATTTTAAATATAAATTATAACTAGGGTACAAGAAGTGTAGTGTTAGCTACGAACCACTAGTAAGTTCTTCTTGCCGCTAACATACTCCCTCCTGTTAATAAGCGATGTCCTCATCGCAGACGCATCTGATTAAGTCACATAACCAGTTTATTAATGCATCTTCTCCAAACGTGTCTAGCTACGGTTGCATGCCAGTATCTAGTACTGGGTGTTACACACCGTCCCCAGTCTCTTGTGGTACGCCTGACGATCCCTCTTCGGGAAAGTAGCTGTTCGTGGTCCACTACTAGGGGCACGTATATTACCCCGCTCTATAGGAGCCGCAAGTAATCTGCCGGGTCGCATCCCGATTAAATCCATATAACAATCTATTTGATGGCTCTGAAATACAAATTTATTTTCAAAATCGAATAACTCAAAGCAACTATTACAAATTAAAAAAAACAATTAAGTGAACTAATCTAATTCGTATCAGAATTCGGATCAATCGTATCTTTTGTACGATCTCAATCTTTGAACGTGTATGACCATAGTCTTTTTATCTCGTTCTATTCTATAGGTTAGATCACTCAGCTTTACAACCACTTTGTATGGGCCTTGCCAACTGGGTTGCAGTTTCTGCGTGAACCCTTGTTTAGGAACAGGCCAGTAAACCATCACTTCTGACCCGATTGCAAAAGTGACATGCTTGTGACTCTTATCATATTGCTCTTTGTAATAATTGATTTCACGATCTCTTTGTAATTCCAAGTTCTCATAACACGTTCTCAAGCGGTTAAGTAACTTAACTTTATAATCGAATTTATCGTCGGAATCATCCTGCTCCATGCTTCTTTTAGCGCCAAAAATCATATCAGAAGGCAACACAGCATCCCTCCCATACAATAAGAAGAAAGGGGTCTCTTTTATTCTCATATTCATGGTAACCCTATATGCCAATAAAATATCATCGATTAATTCGTCCCAGTTAGTTTGATTCTCTTTCACCAGCATAGCCAGAGCATTTGACAGAAATCTATTAAATCTTTCAGTTTTCCCATTCGTCTGGGGATGCTTACTGCTGCACTCGAGTTTGTAAATCCCAAACTTTTTACACAACGTTTTAAACAACTTTGAGGTGAACTGAGTGCCTTGATCTGTTAGCACCTTACTTGGACAACCATGTCTCGTAATTATAACGGAATAAAATCTTCTGGCCACTTCTTCAGCCTCTAAAGTACGCAACGGACAAGCCTCAACCCAATTAGTGAAAAGATCGACAAAAACTAGGATGTACTTATAACCATTCTTTGACCTCTTCAAAGGACCCAAAATGTCCAGACCCACTATCTCAAATGGGTATGAAACACGAATGGGTTGTAACATACCATTATTGACCGGCTGAGTTGGTTTTACTCGGTTACAACTTAAACAAGCACTAACCCACCTCCTTATATCAGTGTACATTCCAGGCCAGTGAAACTTATCTTTTAAGTGATGAAACATCTTATCACGACCCACATGAGCCAGCGCTTGACCGTGATAATGTTCTAACAAAATAGGAATGAGTTGTTGTGGAACAGCTAAAAGGAGTTTGTTGTTAGGTCCATTAAAGTAGAGAATCGAGTCCTTAATTCTAAATTGAAGAGAGTAATGTTGGTCATGCCCTTTCGAAATTGCATCGAAAATCGACTTTAGGTACGGATCTTTAGCTTGTTCCTCAATAATATCAATATCTCGGATAGGATTTACCAAATTTTGTACGATGTTAATGAGTAGTAAATAAGGGTCAATATCCTTAATGTCCGGTTCTACTCTATTCGGAACAAGTCTGGACAAAGCATCAGCATTACCATTGTTGGAGCCTTTTTTATGTCGGATTTCAAAGTTAAATTCACTCAGTCTCATTGCCCACCTAACGAGACGTGCGGGGAATTGAGCTTCCATTAGCCATTTTAAAGATTCATGATCAGTTTCCACAACGAACTGCGGACCAATAATGAAAGGTCTAAATTGCTCACATGCCCACAGAATCGCATACGCTTCTTTTTCTCTTACTGTCCAATTTTTCTCTGATGGTTGTAGACTTCTGCTTATATATTCGATAACCCTCTCCTCCCCGTTAATTCTCTGACACAATACAGCACCTAACCCAATATCACTTGCATCAGTTTGCACTATGAAAGGGTAATTAAAATCAGGGTGCCTCAATCGACTATTCTCCGCTATAAGAAGGAAATCATCCTCTACTAACTGGGTCAAGTTCGCAATGATTGTGCCTTTTGGTAAACAAACAGTTCCTTTGGTTAAATTCCCCAAACAAACCAAATTTTCCGTCTCAACTTCCAAGATACCTTTACCAGCATATACTCCGAACCTTTCAACCATCGGTGAATAACTCGAGACTAGAAAGTTCGCATTTGAACTAGTACTCGCTTTGGCGGAGACCAATGCTTCACAGAATGGAGGAATGTAAACATTCTCGGCTAATGTTAAGTATTCTTCTGGTAGTTCCCACGGTGTGATTGTTCTGTCACAATCAGGATCAATTATGATGGTTTTTGTAGCAGGCTTAATTAAAACATCGTACAGAGTAATAAAGTCCATCCCAAATAAAACGTCATAAGGCAGGTTGTTAAGAACTAATAAGTCTAGAGGATAAGAATCACCTTCAATCTCGACCTCTAACCTTACACTTAAGTTACACTCTGTAGTCGACGTATCGCCTTACTTAATTTTTATTGGGTTTACTACTTTAATGAACTTTACACCGCCTGGTTCGGCAAATTGTAACACCCTGGTTAAACACTCCTTACGAATCATGCTTCTGCTGGCTCCTGTGTCCAAAACGTTAGAAACTTCAACGCCGTCAATTTTAGAAGATAATTGAATTAGGTTACTGGAATTTAGATCTAAGGAGACGGACTTGTGCAAATTAATTTCTTGTTGTTCTCCTAACGATTTTGAAGGGTTAGTTTGGGAGCCTGGAATAAAGGGTCGATGCAATAAAGCAGGTTCAAAGAAAAGCTTCAAGCACATTTCTAAATTATTTATTAAGTTAGACATTTGGGTAGCGGCTGTCATCGCCTTATTTAGAGGTGAATGTCCAGATCTGACTTTATTGGGACAAAATGGTCTTATATGTCCAATCTGTTGACAATTGTAGCACCGCCTTGTTTCCTGAGGGTTAGCCGAATCAACGGAAGCCAACTTACCCTGTTCTTGTCCGGATGAATTTGTTTTATTCGTCTGTTGATTGTTCATAGAACGATTAGATTGATAGTTTTTGTCACGATTGTAATATGAATTCCTTGAACGATGATATCTTCTGTTATTATACGCGACACGATGTATCGGTCTATTATTTTTCTCTTCACGCCACATCTGCATTTCGTTCATCAGATTTGTGTAATGTTGTTTTACCTGATTGACTTGTCTATTCACTTTTTCGTAAAAAGAAGAAAGACTGTTATCTTTATCTTTATCGCTCGTTCCTTCCTCGCTCTTCTTTGTTGACTGAGGCTTATTAGCCTGTAATAGAGAGCTTGTAGCTTGTGGCTCACTGGTTGTGGGTTTTGTGTCATTAATTAAAAGGTTTTCTTTCTTTTTGCCTGAACTCCGGTCTACCTCACAAATCTCGGCATAACGTAAACCCTCTTGTAAGGTAACTGGCTTCCGAACACGGACCATCGATGCCAAATCCACCGCTAATCCTCTGGGAAAATTCTCAAGTTTCAATTTCTCAAGAACGTCCGGATCATTAATAGTTGGATAAGCCTTCCTTACCATTTGTGATATCTTAAGGCTGAAGAATACTAGTGATTCTGATGCCTCCCGTTTTAATTTACTGAGTTCCAATAGATAATGTTCTGGGTTGGTTTTACAGAACAGTTTACAGAACAAAATGGCCTATATCAAGTTCATAAGTATTTCTGTCCAAAAATTCTACCAAGTTTGTATTGCATGATTTTTTAGGTATAAAACCATGCTGCTTGTTACCAACTAGCATGTTTTCAACCAGGAACATCATAAGCTCATCTCTGATTATTTTCTCCATTACCTATCCAACAATTGAAGTCAATGAAACTGGTCTGAAATTTTTGGCGTCAAGTTTCGACCCACTTTTGTGCAAGGGTGTTATATTTGCTGTTTTCCAATCTTCTGGTAAAACACCATCAGTATATAATTGATAAGGGACTCGAAAACTCTTTCGAACATTTTTTTGCAATTGGTGAATTGATCTTATCTGGACCCGAAGACTTGTTAGGCCTTAAATCTTTTAACAATTTGAAGATGAGGTATCGAGCAAAGTTTCAAGGTCTCATCGATGATCATAAAAAGAAAAAACAGTAAATTAAATAATTTTTTTAAATAAAATTTAGATTTTTGGAACTATTTAATTTTTTTCGTTATGTTAAAATTTCGTTTTTTTCCTTTAATATAAATATTTTGTAATACTATGTAAAATTTCGGATTCGATAGTTAACTTGATAAAAATTTTTTTTATAAACTTTTTTACTTTGTAGTTATTAGCTTTATAATATAAGCTAAGCCATTTTAATATTTCAAAAAAAAGACATAATTTATTAGATTCTTAATAAAAATTTTCGATTTCATTCTAAAACTTTAGATCCCAAAATTTATTTGATCAAAGATAAAAATGAAAAAAAAGATTAATAAACAGCTTTGCATTCAAGTTCGATTTTTAAAATCAAATTTACACAGCAAAAAAATTAAAGCATTTGAAGGCTTTGTTAGATTTGTTCCAGAGATTAATGTTGTCAAGTATAAAACTAAAAAAGTACTATCTTAAAAACAATTAAAAAATAAAATCTTCATTTTATATGTTTTTTATAAATTTTAGTTAATAAAAGGTGAAAAAACAACATTTCTATATAAAAAAAGCAAAGCCTAGGGTGAAATCATTAGCTCAAAAAAATAAAACGTAAATCCAGATACAAAAATTTTATTACAAAGATTTTTCGGTAAATTATATTAAATATGATTTTATTTATTGATTTAAGGATATAATAGTAATAATCCCAATACATCAAAATTTTGATATAAATGATTTTGATAATTATATGGGATCATGTGAAAAAGATGAATCCATCAATCATAAAAATAAAAAATTCCAATAATGAAAGGTCTAAATTGCTCACATGCCCACAGAATCGCATACGCTTCTTTTTCTCTTACTGTCCAATTTTTCTCTGATGGTTGTAGACTTCTGCTTATATATTCGATAACCCTCTCCTCCCCGTTAATTCTCTGACACAATACAGCACCTAACCCAATATCACTTGCATCAGTTTGCACTATGAAAGGGTAATTAAAATCAGGGTGCCTCAATCGACTATTCTCCGCTATAAGAAGGAAATCATCCTCTACTAACTGGGTCAAGTTCGCAATGATTGTGCCTTTTGGTAAACAAACAGTTCCTTTGGTTAAATTCCCCAAACAAACCAAATTTTCCGTCTCAACTTCCAAGATACCTTTACCAGCATATACTCCGAACCTTTCAACCATCGGTGAATAACTCGAGACTAGAAAGTTCGCATTTGAACTAGTACTCGCTTTGGCGGAGACCAATGCTTCACAGAATGGAGGAATGTAAACATTCTCGGCTAATGTTAAGTATTCTTCTGGTAGTTCCCACGGTGTGATTGTTCTGTCACAATCAGCATCAATTATGATGGTTTTTGTAGCAGGCTTAATTAAAACATCGTACAGAGTAATAAAGTCCATCCCAAATAAAACGTCATAAGGCAGGTTGTTAAGAACTAATAAGTCTAGAGGATAAGAATCACCTTCAATCTCGACCTCTAACCTTACACTTAAGTTACACTCTGTAGTCGACGTATCGCCTTACTTAATTTTTATTGGGTTTACTACTTTAATGAACTTTACACCGCCTGGTTCGGCAAATTGTAACACCCTGGTTAAACACTCCTTACGAATCATGCTTCTGCTGGCTCCTGTGTCCAAAACGTTAGAAACTTCAACGCCGTCAATTTTAGAAGATAATTGAATTAGGTTACTGGAATTTAGATCTAAGGAGACGGACTTGTGCAAATTAATTTCTTGTTGTTCTCCTAACGATTTTGAAGGGTTAGTTTGGGAGCCTGGAATAAAGGGTCGATGCAATAAAGCAGGTTCAAAGAAAAGCTTCAAGCACATTTCTAAATTATTTATTAAGTTAGACATTTGGGTAGCGGCTGTCATCGCCTTATTTAGAGGTGAATGTCCAGATCTGACTTTATTGGGACAAAATGGTCTTATATGTCCAATCTGTTGACAATTGTAGCACCGCCTTGTTTCCTGAGGGTTAGCCGAATCAACGGAAGCCAACTTACCCTGTTCTTGTCCGGATGAATTTGTTTTATTCGTCTGTTGATTGTTCATAGAACGATTAGATTGATAGTTTTTGTCACGATTGTAATATGAATTCCTTGAACGATGATATCTTCTGTTATTATACGCGACACGATGTATCGGTCTATTATTTTTCTCTTCACGCCACATCTGCATTTCGTTCATCAGATTTGTGTAATGTTGTTTTACCTGATTGACTTGTCTATTCACTTTTTCGTAAAAAGAAGAAAGACTGTTATCTTTATCTTTATCGCTCGTTCCTTCCTCGCTCTTCTTTGTTGACTGAGGCTTATTAGCCTGTAATAGAGAGCTTGTAGCTTGTGGCTCACTGGTTGTGGGTTTTGTGTCATTAATTAAAAGGTTTTCTTTCTTTTTGCCTGAACTCCGGTCTACCTCACAAATCTCGGCATAACGTAAACCCTCTTGTAAGGTAACTGGCTTCCGAACACGGACCATCGATGCCAAATCCACCGCTAATCCTCTGGGAAAATTCTCAAGTTTCAATTTCTCAAGAACGTCCGGATCATTAATAGTTGGATAAGCCTTCCTTACCATTTGTGATATCTTAAGGCTGAAGAATACTAGTGATTCTGATGCCTCCCGTTTTAATTTACTGAGTTCCAATAGATAATGTTCTGGGTTGGTTTTACAGAACAGTTTACAGAACAAAATGGCCTATATCAAGTTCATAAGTATTTCTGTCCAAAAATTCTACCAAGTTTGTATTGCATGATTTTTTAGGTATAAAACCATGCTGCTTGTTACCAACTAGCATGTTTTCAACCAGGAACATCATAAGCTCATCTCTGATTATTTTCTCCATTACCTATCCAACAATTGAAGTCAATGAAACTGGTCTGAAATTTTTGGCGTCAAGTTTCGACCCACTTTTGTGCAAGGGTGTTATATTTGCTGTTTTCCAATCTTCTGGTAAAACACCATCAGTATATAATTGATAAGGGACTCGAAAACTCTTTCGAACATTTTTTTGCAATTGGTGAATTGATCTTATCTGGACCCGAAGACTTGTTAGGCCTTAAATCTTTTAACAATTTGAAGATGAGGTATCGAGCAAAGTTTCAAGGTCTCATCGATGATCATAAAAAGAAAAAACAGTAAATTAAATAATTTTTTTAAATAAAATTTAGATTTTTGGAACTATTTAATTTTTTTCGTTATGTTAAAATTTCGTTTTTTTCCTTTAATATAAATATTTTGTAATACTATGTAAAATTTCGGATTCGATAGTTAACTTGATAAAAATTTTTTTTATAAACTTTTTTACTTTGTAGTTATTAGCTTTATAATATAAGCTAAGCCATTTTAATATTTCAAAAAAAAGACATAATTTATTAGATTCTTAATAAAAATTTTCGATTTCATTCTAAAACTTTAGATCCCAAAATTTATTTGATCAAAGATAAAAATGAAAAAAAAGATTAATAAACAGCTTTGCATTCAAGTTCGATTTTTAAAATCAAATTTACACAGCAAAAAAATTAAAGCATTTGAAGGCTTTGTTAGATTTGTTCCAGAGATTAATGTTGTCAAGTATAAAACTAAAAAAGTACTATCTTAAAAACAATTAAAAAATAAAATCTTCATTTTATATGTTTTTTATAAATTTTAGTTAATAAAAGGTGAAAAAACAACATTTCTATATAAAAAAAGCAAAGCCTAGGGTGAAATCATTAGCTCAAAAAAATAAAACGTAAATCCAGATACAAAAATTTTATTACAAAGATTTTTCGGTAAATTATATTAAATATGATTTTATTTATTGATTTAAGGATATAATAGTAATAATCCCAATACATCAAAATTTTGATATAAATGATTTTGATAATTATATGGGATCATGTGAAAAAGATGAATCCATCAATCATAAAAATAAAAAATATGACAGCAAGAAATTTTTTCCAGGTTTAATATTTGAGTTGAGAAAATAATTATAGTTAAAATAGACTTACGGGTAATTTTTATTTGAATTTAATTTAGAATATGAACATCCAACTGGTGATCAAGATTGCAATGAAATTGATGAATCACAAACATTGCATGAGCTTGAATTATTCAATCGGAATCTTGAGATTTTCGGACAACAAATTTTAGAGAATTTAAATTTAGCTATCAAAGAAGCCCAAAGAGAAAGAAAAATCGAAGAACAAGTTAAAATAGACAAGGTGAACAAGACAATCGATAAAATCACAGACGAAGACATTTTGGAAGAGATAAAGAAACATGGAAGAAACAAACTAACAAAAGATGAAGCGAGAAAAAATATATTCAAAAAAATAAAAGCGGAGGAGGAATTTAATAAGCACATATAGTTTTATGAAAAAAATAAACCCTTTTTGAATAATTAAAAAATAATAAAATAAAATATTAACATTAAAAAATTATTTTTAATTTTAAACCAAAATATTTAATACAAAGAACAAATTACAAAAAATTCCCACTTATTTATTAAACCACTTCACATCCTCATCCCCATCCTCATCCCAATCCTTATGCTCTTCCTCATGCTCATCCCCATCCTCATCCCAATCCTCATCCCCATGCTCATCCTCATGCTCATCCCCATGCTCATCCCCATTCTCATCCCCATCCTTCGTTCGCACCTCCTGAAATTTCGAAGTCAAAGTTCGAGAGTTTGAAGTTAAGCCCAGTCTATTCCTTGTCCAAAAATAAGTCTTTTAAAACAAACTTCAAACTTTCGAAATTTCAAACTACCCGAATTCACTTATTTAACAACCGTAATTACACTGTTACCAGTTTTTGTTTCTAAGTCATCCAATTACTTGAGAAAGCTACTTTCATCACTAGCTAAAACATTCGTATCATATAAGGATTTTAGTTTAACAAAAATTTGATTTGCCATGCAGTTTTGTTTAATCTGTTTGTACATAAAGACTTTATGCTTTAGATAGATCTGTTCTATACTATCTATTTTAAGACAATTGAAGAGTGGAGTTGTTCTCCCAAATTTGCTTAACCCGATCGATCTCTTAATTAGAATGTTCTGTCGAATGTTAAACGTTTGAATGTTCTTCTTTGGAATAAAAATTAGTTCGAGACCATATTTAAAAATAGATTGACAGTATTGTTTGAAAATAAAGCCGATTGTCGAGGGATGTAGTCCATTGGGTCTACAACCTAGTGTATACAACGAGTAAAAACTTTTTTCAACTTTTGCAAATTTTTTCTCAACAAATTCATTCACAAAGTCATTCGTTCCAATTGGGAAACCAAGGTAGATCATGTTTTTATTGAATGGAATCTTAACACCATTCATCTGTCAATTTGTTTTGAAAAGCTACCAAAGCAGGTAAAGCAAGACTTGTTCGGATTGAATTCCATTTTCCATTTCACTGAAAATTCAAAGCATGTATTAAGCAGCTTATTTAGATGTAAAGTCGACGAGCTCAAAACTAAGAAATCGTCACAATATGCGATTACTGAGACGTTGATTTGACCAATCTTCGCTCCAATCTCCTGTTCAAGACATTTTTCTTTCATGTCATTGATAAAAAAGTTAAACAATTAAGCTGATAGGATACCTCCTTGTTTTACTCCTTCAGTTATTTTATAAGTCTCCGATTTTTTTTGATTGATCCTAACGATTATTTTCGACTTTTCGTAATATGAAACGATCGAATTCCAAGCCCAGAGATCAATTTTGCTAAATAGCTTGTGGAAAAGACCAGCTCTCCATAACTTGTCAAAAGCTTTAGCTGCATCAAGACTAGCCAGTTTGATCTCTGAACCACCATTTCTATAATATTTAATTGTTTCATTAACGATAAAGAATGCATGTTTCGTAGAACTCTTTTGTTTGTAACCAAACTGATTTTGGCTTATTAATTTGTTAAAGTCAGTTTTACTCAGAATAAGACTCTTAAATAACGAGGCAAAAGTAGTAGAGACTGATATGGGTAAAAAGTCGCTACAACTTTTCATTTCACCTTTCTTTGGTATTGGAGTAACTAACGAGATGTTAAAATCTTCTGGAGTATAACCATGCCTAACCATGCTGTTGAAAATAACAGCTAAAATACAGGAAACTTTGTCGTTGAGACCAAATTTGAGCATCTCATTTGAAACATAATCAACACCGACAGACTTACCGAGTTTTAGTTTACTAACAACTGATTTGATATCGGTTACACTAAACTGGTTTTCAAATATTTCATTAACTTATTATTTAGTCGATTTTATTTAATAAACGATTTGTTCACAAATTTTCGGTTTCTTTTTTTGCTCATGTTTATGCGATCAATTAATTATTGTTCAGGTCAAGTTCATCACAAAAGTGTGAACCATTGCTCACATTTCTAACAAACTCAAATTATCTATTTTTATTTCAAGATCCAATTCTTGATAGAGTTGTAAAAATTTCCTAAGTTTATCCTTAATTTAACCAATTTTATTTACAAATGACAAAATTTTTTTCTGTTTTTTTTCTTTCTAAAATTTTCTTATTTTAGACATTTTACTCTTACATTTACTCAGTTGCTTTCGGATAGGAATTTTTCCTTTTAGCAACTGAGTGTACATAAGTACATTAAAATGAAATAAAAAATAAAAAAAAATGGGTGAAATCATTTTCAGTCATAAAAGATTTTAAATGATCCTCGATCGAAACACTTACCTTAAACAAAAAAGCTAATTTTCAATTTAATTTTTTTAAATTACCCGTCGAATATTTTTACACAAATTAAGGTTAAATTTACTAATGGGGTATACTTAAATATTATTCTAACTCATTAAGAGTATTTTAAGATGTTGCAAAGTGTATTTTTAAAAAGCAACAACATCACTTACGGAAAAAGTGTAAACATTGAATTTTTTAAAAACATTCTCATTTCGATTTATAAAGGTTAGGGTTTCAAAAAAAAGAAATTTTTCACTTTTTGTAATTTTCCAAATTTTTATTCATAGATTATTGAAAATTCGAAATATTTAAAGTTCTATAACCGTAGTGAGGTAGAAAAGACCAGTAATAATTACGGATGTTATTAATATTTGAAACAAAAACAAAAATGCTGATATAAGTAGTAGTAGTAGAAGTAGTAAAATAAACTGCAACATGAAACCAGTTCAAGTGAGCTCATAGAGCTATAGCAGTCTTTACACGTTTGTTCTCCAGCCAGCAATAAAGCTTAGACTTAAAACTGATCAGGCTTCTTGCTTCAATTACCTCTTCCGGCAATTTATTCCAATCATTCACAACTCTGTTAACAAAAAAATTAAATAGAGGAAGGCAATTTTTTACTTTTTCGCTATGAATCGTTTTTCTGTGCCTTCTTAGATTGTAAGTGCAACTTGAGCCAGCACCAAAACTAAAATTTAGGCCATTTACAAAATTCACTTTTTCCATTTTATTTACTAATTTGTACATTTGGATCAAATCACATCTCAATCTTCGCGTCTACAGGTCGCTTAGGCCTAGCCTTATAAGCCGTTGAGGGTATTCGAGATGTTTGAGCTCCGGAACAAGCTTCGTCGCTCTTCTCTGTACTTTTTCAAGCTCCGCGATATCCTTTTCAAAATACGGGCACCACGAGCTGATAGCGTATTCCAGATGAGGTCTGACCAATGATGTGTATAGTAATCTGATGTTTTCTTGATTAGGAAAATTAAAAGCTTTCTTGATCATTCCTAAAACTCTATTTGCCTTAGCAGTGCAATTTTTGACTTGTACGTCCCACTTTAAGTTGTTTTTGATATAAATACCAAGGTCCTTCTCACAAATTGACTTTGCCAAGAGTTGTCCCCTCGAACTATCTGACTTAATTTCTTAGTCAAACATTGTGTTTGAATACCCAAAGAGAACAAATTTACATTTTTCGGTATTAAGTTTAGTAGACCAATTTGTTGAGCAGTTTGATACTTTGTCTAAGTCCCCTTGAAGATTTATCAAAGACTGGAAATTTTTAACGACTGAAATAATCTTTGTATCATCAGCATAAGCTTCACAGTTGGACTCAATCAACTCTAACATGTCATTAATGAAGATGATAAAAAGAATAGGCCCTAAGACCGACCCTTGGGGTACACCACTTGTTATTTTAGCAGCACAACACTAATGACATTTATCAATTTCATTATTATTTTTTTTTCTAAACGTTACATTTTAATGACTCGACCAGCATTAGAACTCGTGCCACTGGCTGCCAAAGCTGTTGTTTTACCCACAAAGATATTGAAATTTAATTGCGCAGTTTAAATTGAATTGATATTTCATTTCAATTCAATTTTAATTGCGCTATTAAATTTCAATGCAGAATTTCCAATTAATTGGATATTTTAAATATCTGCTCTGCAACTTAATTGCGCAGTTAAACTTGAATTGAAATCATGAATTGAAAAATAACTTTATTTTGCCCGGATCTACCGCGTTTTCTTTTTACTTTTGCAGTTTAACGGTTGCAGTTGCGTAATTTGAGATTCTTCTAGGCGAATCCTTTTCAAGGTTGGTTCTTGAACAGCTTGATCTTCCGAGTCTAAGTCTTCGCATTTACTGATTTCCGAATCAATGACATGTTAAGTTTCGTTGGGTTAACGAATAATTTTTGGGCGACCTGGACGACGTTTTCTTTCCAATGAAAAATTCATGGGTTCTCTTAATTTGCATTTTCAACGTGAATCATTTCGTTATCTGAATCTATTACTTGAGATGTTGATTGTGTCGTTTAGACCATTTTTATACTACATAATTTTGAAGTTAAGTTGGCCAAATTTGTTATTAGTTTTGGTTTAAAATGGTTAAAGTTTTTGTTCAATTTTCTTTTGGTCTTACTTTTCCGACTACGGTTCATGACTTTGGGTATACTAAGTCATTTAGTGATGAAGAATGATCGCGAAAAATTGTGATCATAGATCGATCGTTTGCCCGATCATCGATTGTCTGATCATCTTTGGGATCATGATTCAAAATTTTGATCATGATCCAAAAAATTGGTCAATCACCATCACTAAAGCCATTTGCTAGTCATTATCAATTTGCACTTTTTGTTGTGCAAAATGATTAAAAATAATAAATCTAATTTGCTTCATAAATTTTATCAAGATTTGAATGAAACAAAATGTATTCCCAAATTCATTTTAACTTAAGGAAAAAAAAACAACCCAAAAATGTCAAACGAGTTACCACAGTTTATGAAGTAAGATACTTTTGATACAAAGACTCTCAGTTCATGGACGATCATTCAGGTTCAATTTGGCTAACCGAGAAACTTTCTCACTCTCCACAGGAAGTTAAAAAATTGTTTCGGATCAATTTTGCCCTTTTCTCTCAAAAAATTTAATCTTAAACTGAATAGCTGCTTGAGTGATATAGTAGAGTTGACCCTAAGCCAATGTAATTGAGAGTTTTTAAATCAATTTAAAAATAATAATCTCGATATTTAAGTATGAAGTAGAGAGACCATTGGAACTTCAAAATTATGCCAATAAAGTTTTATTTCGTCACAAATTTTGTCGACTCATCACAAATATCGTCTGTTTTTTGATACTTTTGATAATTGGCATTGGATTCGGTTTACTTTATGGTAAAGATCAATTAAAATCATACGGGCAATATTGTTACAAAGATTCTGAATGTAATGGTACTCTAATATGCCAAAGAGGTGTCTGTAATTGTACATCAACACAAATTTATAACACTTCTCTTGTATATTGTGTTGATAAAAAAGTCACCTTGCAATCGTGTCAATCTGATTCGGAATGTTGCTGTGATCTTAAATGTGATCAAAAGTATTGCTCTTGTCCGTCAGATAGATTTTGGAATACTTCAAGTCAATATTGTGGTAATTATTCTTAAGTTTTGGACAGTAGGCTTATGATAATATTTCCTTTTCAGATAAGCAATCATTCTATAACGGAGTTTGTCTTGAAACAAAACACTGTTTGTCGAATAAAAATTTAGTTTGTTTGAATTACAAATGCGGTTGTTCAGGTACAAGATTTTGGAATGGAACTTATTGTGATGCAGTTCAGAGTTATTTTGGAATTTGTAAGATATCAACAGGTTGTAATCAATCTCAAGGCCTTGTTTGTAACATAACAGAGCAATCACCGTATAAATGTGTATGTCGACCTTATTTTTATTGGAACTCAGCAACAAGTAATTGTTCAGCTCAAAAGACACATGCAGAATCTTGTGGGTCAACGAATCAATGTAAAAGTGACACAGGACTCTTTTGTGATCCGGCATCTGCTAACACTTGTAGATGTCCAGCTAATTATTTTTGGTCAATAGATGCTTGTGGTAATTCCCAAACAGATGATTGTGAAAAAGTTAGGAAGCTATTTTATAACTTTTTCACAATGCTCTTTATCCCAACAAATCTTAAAATTTTAATCTTCTCAAAAGTAAAAAAAATAAACTATGGAGAACATTGTAATGGGTCTCAACCATGTGACATAACAAGCCTTTTATCATGCAGCAATAACTATTGTGTGTGTACATCAAGTAAATTTTGGAACGGATCTTATTGTGGTAAGTTAAGTCAATCACTCAAAAGGAATAAAAATTCAACTCTAATCAATTTCTTAAAAGTGTCTCCAATAACAAGCGGATTAAATTGTGATAATTCATATTCATGTAATACAACATTAGGGTTAACATGTGATCAAACTTACAAACAATGCATGTAAATTTGTTTCCATAAGTTTAAGCTTAAGATGGTAAAATAATTTTTGTCTAGATGTGCTTCAACAAATTATTGGAACGGATTAACGTGTGGTAATTTTCAAATTTTTATAACTTATCTATACAAATCGTTTCTACATACTTTTTAAATTCAGTAAATAAAGAGACAGAAGGGGTATGGTGTACCCAAGATTTACAATGTCAAAATAACAATGGTCTTAGTTGCATTTCGAATAGATGCTCGTAATTGAATAATGAAAACAAAAAGAAAAGGTCTTTTATTATTTTTATGTTTTAAAGATGTGAATCTAGCAGCCATTATTGGTCAGGATCGACTTGTTGTAAGTGTTTTAATTGAATCACATTAATACATCTAATTTAATTCATTTTTATTTTTAGTATTTAAACAATCCGTAAACACTTATTGTACTATTGATTCGGAATGTCAGACATACAATGGACTTTATTGTTTATCTATAGATGGAAAGAAATTTTGCGAGTAAATTTTTAAACGTCTTCAAGCGTTTAGTAATAGTTAATTATATTTGTGAAAGATGCCCTGATGGAACACATTGGAATGGAAGTTTATGCAGTAATTTTTACTTTTTAGCCATTCTCTTATAGCTTTGATAAAATCTAATCATAGCCAATAAACTTAATTATTACAATACATGTACTCTTGACTCTGAATGTAATAATTTGGTTGGTCTAAAATGTTTTGGTCAATGTCGGTAATTTTAACTTAATTTAACATTAATTTCAACTTAAATAAACGATTTCTTTTTACCCGAAGTTGTGATTTTAACATGTACTGGAATGGGACTCGATGTGGTATTAATTTTCAAACAAACTTAATATAGCTATTTTTATGACATCTCCTCTAAGTGTACAAAAACTCACGTTTATCTAGTTGTGGATGTAATTCTGAGTGTAAAGATAATCTTGAACTCTTATGCTTGAATGATGTTTGCGAGTAAAAATAGAACAAAAAAGCTAACTTAAGTCAACCAATATTGTTTTATTCTAATTAAAGATGCAACAATTTAATGTATTGGTCGGGTATTAAATGTGGTAAGTTCAATCAAAAGCTGTACATAAATATGTTTCTAAAATTTAACTTTTAAAGAGTTAAAAAAGTCTTATATGGAGATTTGTAGTGATTCAAATTCAGTTTGTCAAGATTACGCTGGGTTGAGCTGCTCTACAGGTTTATGCAAGTAAAGCATTTTAACTACAAAAATTGACTCATGACCGAACTTTCTGAATCTCTATTCATATCAACATCTAAGGTTTAACAAGTCATTAACTTTAGTTTTCACGTAAATATCTACAAATTATCGAAGATATTGTCTACAAATTTTTCTAAATTTTTTTTGAAAAAGGATTACTTTTCTAAAAGTGAAGGACCTTAAAAGATAGAAAAGCGTGTTTTTATTGAAAATTTTAACAAAAAAAACGATAAAACAGAAATTTATAAGCCTTTAGTTTAACGAACTTTACTGTTTTTCAAAAGGATTTAAAGCAGGTTCTATGGTGAATATCACAAATTGTTTACATGAAATTTTTTAGATAATTTTCGATTAGATTAGATTTAGCTCTTTTACTAGGGTTGATGACTTGATGAACCTAACGAGTCGATGATTAACTTGAGAGATTATATTCGATAAACAACTTGTTTTAACTAACAGCGAGCTATTTTTTTTATTTCAGATGCAATTTAACTCAAAATTGGGTAATCAATAAATGTCGTAAGTTTTAATTCAAACATTTTGATTACATTTCTGACCTAAATAACAACCTCTTTTCACTTGTGCGGTCTTTATCTAAAAAATCATTAACTTTTTTTTTTTTTAAATAGAAAATCCTGTTGGAATTAATCAATACTGTGATGGGACCACATTCATTTGTCAAACGGGTCTTGTGTGTCAAGGAACAACTGCAGGAAACTACATTTGCCAGTAAATATCAACTCATATACTCATTTTATCAAAATTTTAATTTTATTAAAAGATGTGCTATTGGGAAATACTGGGATGGTACTACTTGTCGTAAGTTTAATCTCTTCCGATATTTTCAATTAAATAAAAAATTGTATTTTTTCAGTTTCAATAAAAACTTATAATGAGACATGTAATGGTTGGAAAGTACCTTGTGATTATTCGAAAAATTTAAAATGTCTACCCAGTGGTGAAGGAACAGATTGCTTAACTGGGTACACTGGAACATTTTGTACATGTATTAAAACTGATTATTGGGATGGGACTTCTTGTGGTAAAATTTATGTCAAAACCTAATTAAATTATACAGAATCACAAACTTGTTTCCTCAAGTACCGAAAAAGATTAACAAAATACAAAGTGTTGATAGTTGTGAGTGTCGACAAGATTTAGGACTAGCAAGTTTATCTTATGTCAGTCCTTACACTTGTTATTCAAACACAGTGTATAAGGTATGTGCATGTAATGACACGCAATATTGGAATGGACATACATGTGGTAACTTTATTTAATACTTTAATTGGCGTAGAAAGTTATTCAGATCGGATTAGATTGGTCTCACCATTTGGCTACGCCACTGATTTCTTCTACTTTAAACTGTTGTTTTAAGTGAATAAGAAAACATTTGAAGAATACTGCATTTCAAGTTGCGAATGCAAAGAAAACTTAGGTTTATCATGTCAATCGAGTAATTCAGTTGTACAGACTTGTTTTTCGTATATTGGAAGTAAGTGTTTGTGTAATTTATCAACACATTACTGGAATGGATTAACTTGTGGTATGCTTGCTTAAATATTAGGCTTAAAATTTGTTTTTAAATTGCAAATTCAAAAGTTTCAAAAGTTGGTCATTTAATTGGTTGCGCTGATTCATGTCAATGTAGACAAGAGTTTGGTTTAACATGTCGAACTAATCAGAATATTGATTCATGTTATCCGGTTTATAATACTGGTTTATGTCTTTGTCCAGATAACTTTTTTTGGAATTCTGCCTCTACTAGATGTGGTAAGATCTTTAAACTTTGAATATATGTTTATTAATCCAACGCGAATATTCGCAAAAAGAACCTAAGTACATTGACAATGTAATTAACGAATGTTCATCAAATTGTAATTGTCGTGAAGACTTGGAAATGCAATGCTACACAATTACAACTGGTCATAGCTGTGCTGGTACAGTTACTGGAAGTCATTGTGTTTGTCCAGTTACAAAATATTGGAATGGAACTCAATGTGGTAAAAATCTAATTCATATTATACCAACGAACTTTTCTAATTATTATATTAGTTAATCGAAAACCATTTGGTACAGCCTGTGACAGCACGTGTCAATGTGTTCAATCACTCGTTTGTTACGTTACATGTAATTGTGGTCCAAATCAGTAAAGTTTTATTTTTGAATTGAATTTTTTTACGGGAAATCAAAAAATTTTTAAAGATTTTTAGCAAGCAATGGTTCGTGTATTACATGTCTGAATGATTTTGTTGTTTATTCAAGTTACCCATATGGATGTTATTATAGTCCTAATTCAGCTAGTAATACTTTTCAAGAGGCTCAGTCAATATGTGCAAACACAGGTACTCATTTATTCAGACCCAAGACAACAGCTGAAAAACAATTGGCATACAACATTGTAAACAACTTTAGAGTATGGATTGACTCTTATATTACATCGGATTCATCACCATTTTTGTGGGGTGATGGGACCCTTGTTGGCCATTCACAAACATCAAATTTCCCAACTAATGGGCAATATTTGGCATTACAATTAAATCCGTCAAGTCTATTAATAAATGATGTAACAAGTGCTGATAAATCAAAGCTTATATGCCAATATAAATTTTAATTTCCGAGTGCATTGTCTCAAAACCATGCAACCAGTAAATTTTCTTGTAAATTTTTGAAAAATAAAATATTCATAGTACCCAAATCGAAAGTTTTGACTATGCTTTGATTCTACAAACATATTTTGACAACTTTTATTTCGACGGATAAAATTCGACAAATGAAGATTAGACAACTACTAATTTCGACAAAACTTATTTAGACCAAAAATAAATTAGAAATAATTATCTTCGACAACAATTAGTTCGGCAAAATCGAGTTCGACCAAAAGAAAATTTGATTCATATAAAATTAAGTTTAATTATTTTTGGCCTAGTGTTTTAACAGGGCTTGGAAAATTCAGAAAATTTCCATTATTACATCTACAAGAAATCTAACCGCATTAATTTTCGTATGAGAACTTAAATTCATCCACTTTTTCAAATAATAAATAGAAAAAAAGAAGTGAGACTTTTGGCCAAATTTTTTTGCAGAACTAATTTTTGTCGAATCTTTAATTCGTCGAAAGAACAAAAATCTGACGAAATAAGTGTTTTTTGAAATTTGATTTGTCGAAACTAACTTGTCGAAACATTAGTTGTCGAAATATGTTTGTCGAAATGATTGGATACCGAATGTTTTAATATTTTTTGATAAGAAATTTATTTAATCAGATCGACGAAAAAGTCTCCCCTGCTCAAGTTTAAAAAAAATACCGTAAAAGCTCGCAAATTTTCCCTGATAGTTAAATGTAGAAATTCTAGTGTTGGATGTCAACTTTTATTATTAGATACAAAATCTCCTTTTTTAAGAGTTGAATGAGATTTTTATTCGACTATATACAGTAGACTAAAATTTATATTCAACTACAGAAAACTCGAAGATACAACCTCGGGGTTAAATAACGAAAATTAAGTTTATGTTCAGTCTTTTAGATGTGTTTTGAATTTTTTTCAAAAATTGTTTAAGTGACGGATTAAAACTAAATTTTCTCTTGTATTTCTCATCAAATGTACAAAAAAATTTTTTTTTTCAAGCTTTTGTCATGATAGCTCCAAGATCCCTTTCCTCGACTGTCTCATTAAGGATGTGAAAGCCATTTAGGCTGTTCATTTTGGGCCGTTCTCGTGTTTTAATCTGTTCCCACCAATCTGTTCACATCTATGCGTCAAACGATTTTTCCCGATCCCTTTTGGATTTTAAATTTAAAGAAAAATTTTCGATCGTATTTTTAAAGAGATAAAAAATTCAAGTAAATTTTGTGAACACGTGGTCGTTGATTTGACTGGCCCCAGCTTAATCAATAATTTCTCGTGGGATACCTTGTCAAACGCTTTCGAAAAGTCCGTATAAATTATATCAATAAAGTTAATTTGGTCAAGTTCATAAGAAACCTTGTCAAGGAATTCCAACAAATTAGTTGTATATGATTTACCAGGCATAAAACCATGTTGTCTCTCATCAACTAATTTATTCTGAAATAAATAAAACATCAACTCATATCTAATAATTCTCTCCATTACTTTTCCAACCACCGATGTTAAAGAGACGGGCCTGTAGTTCTTAATTTCAACTTTAGATCCCCTTTTCTATTTAAAGTGTCCATCATGTTCCTATGTGCTTCTTTTTAAGTTTTTAAAGAAAATTTTCACAATCTTTCAAAATGAAAAAAAAGAAAATTTTTAATTTTTCAAGCATACTGAAATTTTGGGAAAAGGGGCATACAAGAGAAGATAAAAAATTAACGTTTCGTTACTCGCAATATCAAAGGCTCTGTCTCGGGTATCTTAACCCATGAATTCATTCTTATTAAGAATTAAGATCTTGATAAGTTCTGGTATAGTCGGACATCAAGTTAGGTTAAGATCTTAACAAGATCTTTAAAGTTGAATCAAGATTTTTACAGAAATAAGATTCTTGTAAGTTTCTTTAAGAATTTTCTTAAGATCTTACGTTATTCTTATGGCTTAAGTCCATGAAAAGAAACTTATGTTTTCCATTTGTTTGAAGATTAAGTACAGATCAATGGCCTCATGAACCTTATCTTTTACGAAACCCCATTTGTCATCGATATTAGGATAGCGTTCAATCATTGAAAAATCCACTCTTGATAGGAAATTTTTTACTTTATTAAGGGTTTTTTTCAGAATAGCTTCTACTATAACTCACTTCATCAGTTTTACGATCTAATTGCAGATCGAAAGAAGCTACTAAAAACTTATGGTCACTGAATGGACAGCCTATAACTTCGGAAATTGGACTTTGGTCATCTTGGTGAATGATATGGTCGATTTGACTTAGCTTAACAGCAGTATCCCCGATTTGTTTATCTTTTAAAACTTTGAGGCTAAAAAAGAAACAAATCTCGAAAGAAAAAATTTATAAGTGACTTTTAAAATCCAAATTTGCCAAATTTCAAGTTAGATGCTGATGTCTTGGGTTGCGACCAATTTTTTTAAAAAATTTTATACTTGAATTTTTTAAGTAAATTAACTGTAATTGTTAGGTGCAAGTGCAACAATTACACTTACACTCAACAATTGATTTTTTTCAAGTGTGAAAGTCTGCAAATATTAAATAGTTTATGAAGAATTAGGATCAATCATTCAGGCAAAGCCTTAAAGATTTTTGTATGAATGCCAATATGCCGTGAAAAACTTGAACTTTTCGAATTTCAGATGAATTGCGATTCGTTTCCAAAAAATAAAATAGTATTTCGTTGTCGAGTATGTAATCCATTTTATCACGATCCGTTCAGTAAAGATTCGAATTTAAATGGACACTTAAAACGTCGAATCCTATAAAACTGGTATACAGTCGAATCTCTCCAACCCGACAAATCTAGAATGAAAATTTTTTCAGTTTCCGAAATACCCGCCATAACCCAATAAAGAGGATATGATTTTAAAAAAAAATGAAATGAAAGAAATAACACATGAAAAGAAAGTGCAAAATTAAGTTCCCTAAAAGTTGAATAACTGATAAAAATTTTCTTATGCATATGGCTTGATTTTTCGTCTTTTAAACACTTTTCCACACAACTTTGAAAGTTAATAAAAAAAATAAAAGCTAATATTTTTAAAATATTGCAATCGCAATTAACACTAGAAGCACCAAATACACTATTTTAGCGTATTTCCAAAAATTTGAACGCTTATTACTATTTTAAGAAAAATTCGACCAAGACGATTTTTGACTATTTTGTAGCCTTTATTGCGAATTACAAATTGAGCCGCTTTTTAAAATGTTATAATTGGTATTTAATGAAAAAATTTAGTTTGAAAAATCAACTAAAAATGGCCGGTGCTTCTAGTGTTAAAATAATAAAAATTTAAATTGAAAATTTAAAAATTAAAATTTTAAAATTAAGGTTAAATGAACGTACAAAATCATGTGAAAGTAGACCTACATGTTTGAACATAGCCCCAGAAAGATTGAGGTTATGGTCAAATATGCTGGTATACGTTTCAATTTTAAAAAATTCAAAAAACCAATTTTTAAAATTTTAAAAGTTGGTTTTTTAAATTTTTAACGGTTAAAACACCGTACCAAATCTTGTTAAAGTATACCAACCTGTTTTAAAATGTGCCCAGTCAGTTTTCGGGATATGGTCAAATATGCTGGTATACGTTTCAATTTTAAAAAATTCAAAAAACCAATTTTTAAAATTTTAAAAGTTGGTTTTTTAAATTTTTAACGGTTAAAACACCGTACCAAATCTTGTTAAAGTATACCAACATGTTTGAACATGGCCCCAGAAAGTTTTGAGGTTATGGTCAAATATGCTGGTATACGTAACATTTTAAAATAAATTCAAAAAATAAATTTTTAAAATTTTAAAAGCTGATTTTTTGAATTTTTAACGGTAAAAACACCGTACAAAATCTTGTTACAGTCAATCCTCGATAATCCGGCCAAGAAAATTTTCGAAAATTTGGTTCGGATAAGCGAAAATTCGAGTTATCGATTATCGGAATTTAAAAAGAATCAATAAAAAATTTCGGATTATTGAAAAAAACATTTATAAGTGTTAGATAAAAACAATTAAAACATTCTCAATTAATTTTAATTCAACTAAATCAAGTTTTTATATAAAGCTTAAACATCTAATCAATTGATCACTTATAGATGTACCAAGCGAGACATGATTCAATACACAAAGATAAAGAGCATTTTCTAATAATGGATGTTCGGCTTCTTTAAGACGAATAGCAACATGAAATTTTATGTGTCTTTGTATTTTTTTCGATTTTTAATTAAATCATGCATTGTTTATTTTGTAATAATTAAATTGATTCTCTTATTGTATTTATTTTTTTAGGTCTCCTTGTAACTTTTCAAATACAAAGGAGTACAATTTAGTACATACATGCCTCACGTTTTTGGTCAAGTGTCAACTCCTCCTTTTTTATTTTTTTTTAATCAGAAAACGTATACTGCACTTCTACCGAACTTTTGGTAGCAAGCGTAGCCGTACCGAAGAGTACCATAGCGTAGCTAGGAGCCTCCGTATCGACGCGTATCCCTTCCTAAGCATACGCTAGGGTACGCTTTGCCCTCTTGTTGTAAAGCTTCACTTTGGTACCGCTACGCTACGGTTCCCTGTCCACCAAAAGTTTGATAAAAGTGCAGTATACTTAATAAGTAATTTTTGGAGGATAAAAAAATTAATTTGAAAATGAGAAAAAAAATTATCCATTAAAGTTATATTTTTTTCATTCAAGTATCAGAATTATTGTTACATTTTTTCTAAAAAAAGTTCGGATATGCGAATCACAAAAGTTCGAATTAACGGAGAGAAATTACATTTATTTTACATAAAAAAGGTTTTTTTTTCAACAAATCAGTTCAGATAAGCGAAAAGTTCGAGTAATCAATCGAGTAAAGTATACCATTATGTTTTAAAATGTGCCCAGTCAGTTTTCGGGATATGGTCAAATATGCTGGTATACGTTTCAATTTTAAAAAATTCAAAAAACCAATTTTTAAAATTTTAAAAGTTGGTTTTTTAAATTTTTAACGGTTAAAACACCGTACCAAATCTTGTTAAAGTATACCAACCTGTTTTAAAATGTCCCCAGCCAGTTTTGGGGATATGGTCAAATATGCTGGTTTACGTTACAATTTTAAAAAAATTCAAAAAACCAATTTTTAAAATTTTAAAAGTTGGTTTTTTAAATTTTTAACGGTTAAAACACCGTACCAAATCTTGTTAAAGTATACCAACATGTTTGAACATGGCCCCAGAAAGTTTTGAGGTTATGGTCAAATATGCTGGTATACGTTAAAATCAGAGTTGTTCCTCAATTCGCGATTTTTCAAGTCTTTACCCCAAAAAGTCAAGTCAAGTCGTAACTTGACTTGAATTTTCCATAAAAGTATTTTATACGCTCTTCCGGATTTTCGAGATTAAAAGCGATGCCATATGTTAAAATTTGTAGGAAAACGTCTTTTTAAAACCTCAAGGCAAGTCGCGACTTGACTTTAGCTGTAATAATAAAATCAAGTCAAGTCATCACTTGACTTTTTCTCTAAAAAATAAATTCAAGTCAAGTCGTGACTTTGACTTGACTTGAGAATTGAGGAACAACTCTGGTTAAAATTTTAACAAAATTCAAAAAACCAATTTTTAAAATATTAAAAAATGGTTTTATGAATTTTTGTTCGTAAAAACATCGTACCCAAAATTGTGAGAGTATCCCTACATGTTTGAAAATGTCCGGAGGATGTTTTGGAGATATGGTTAAATATGCTGGTGTACGTTGCAATTTTAAAAAAATTCAAAAAACCAATTTTTAAAATATTAAAAAATGGTTTTATGAATTTTTGTTCGTAAAAACATCGTACCCAAAATTGTGAGAGTATACCTACATGTTTGAAAATGTCCGGAGGATGTTTTGGAGATATGGTTAAATATGCTGGTGTACGTTGCAAATTTAAAAAAATTCAAAGAAGAAAAAATTGTATTTTTAAATAAATTTGTTTTCCCCGTTCTCATTTTGAGTTAAAATAAAATTTCTCTTAGCGGTATTAAGGGTTGGGCCTAAATTTCATCAAATCAGAGTGTGAACTTATTTCAGAAATGTAAAAAAAAGATTCTAAAATAAATTTCAAAATAGAAATTATGCTCATTATGTTTTTTTATATTAAAATTTTAGTAATTTCAAATTATTATTTTTAAAAAGACCAGCACACCATTCAAAGAAATATGCGATCAATGGATTGGTTGTTGACTCTTTTCTGGAATTAATTTAGCTGCTATTGATTTGGTTATCGAACTCCATTTTCGCGTGAAGGAAAGCACTGAATTAGTTTTCACAAACAAAATCAAGTAGAATTCAAATATTTATGACTATCTTGTTAATCTCGTTTTTTAAGAAGTCTTTTATAAAAATTTTACAATTTCTTCAATATTTTTAAAATGTTTGTATTCTTTGCACCGAAATGGAAGACTTTTTGAATTTAATCAACTTTTTTTAAAACGTAATGCGGCCATTTTGGTGAATATTTTTTTTCAGTTTCATTCTATTGGTTCTTACTAAAGGATCTGTAACTAACGGGTATTTGTGCTTCACTACCACCTTTTTTTGAATTAATAATTAAATTGTGTTTTACTTTGAATATAAATATGTTTAATTAGAAATTTGAAGACTTGAAAGACAAAAAGACTTGACAGGGTAAAGACTTGAAAAATCGCGAATTGAGGAACAACTCTGATTTTAACGTATACGATCCAAAACGATCAGTTAATGAAGAATCGACTCAAACCGAATGGACTCCTTTTGTTGAAAATCCGTTGGATCTAGTATCTAAAGTTGGTAATAATGTGGGGAAATATAATTTAAGAAGTAAAACAAGAAAAAATTAGTTGTACATAAATTTATTTAATGACTTTTTTTATCCAATTTAAATAATAAATTCGATTCAAATTTGTGATCAGGAAAATTATATTAAAGGTGTTATAAAAATAAAAAAAATTTGTTCATAAATTTTAATTTGTTTTTTTTTCCATTGAATTTTGTGACCAACTGGTCTTAGGATTAAATGGTGAAATTTTTTCGATAAATAATAAGAACAGCTGGTCACCAAATTGATCAGCCCCATCTATTCTGACCCCCTGACATAGAAGCCCATTCGAGATTTCTTTTTTAACATTAATTTCGACCCTTTTTTAGTAAAGGTAGGTGGGCTTTTTGCTTAATTAGTATTACTTTATGTATAATAAACCATTTAATTTAAGCATTAAACTATTGAAAGGCGCCAAATAACGGACTGTTTTTTTTGTAAGAATTTCCAAATGAAACAATTTAATTTTTGAATTTAAATTTTTTTTCATACTATTTTCTTTAACATGTTATGGAAAAAACAAATTAAAAGAAACTTATTCAGCATTTTCTCAAAGAATCGCTTTGAACTTTAGTTTTAAGTTTTCTAGAACTAATTAAGTGAAGATAAATATTAATAAAAATTCAAAAAAATTGGGGAAATAAGCTTTTCATTAGCTTTTACAATGCTTTTTAGCTACACAAAAAAATTCTTTTAAAACTTTTATTTTCTTTTTAATTTTCCTTCGTTATTAGCTTAGAAATTTAATGCAACAAAAACCTTTAATCTAATTCGGAATCAAGGTATTTAAATCTTTAGTTTTTTTATGAGATATCACATTTGCACTAGATTTTGCGCCAAACAAGGATTCCAGGACTTCTTGATAGCTTGAACCATACTGATACATTTCTAAGGTTCTCCAAAACCTATGCCACAGCTTAATATTAAGTCTTTTTTTTTATATTCATCAATGGACTCCATAATTAAATTTAACAATTTTGAGAAATTCTGATCGTTTCTTCTTCGAACATATCCTTTTAAAAAAACACCAAACACCTTTGATAGGATTCAATTCGCAGTGATATTTCGGACAAAATGGGACAGTATATCCATATTTTGAGGCTAAACTTTCGAGTCGCGTGTTGAAGTTATTAAAAGCCGGATGTTCAAGTAGCTTTTCCCTTAAATGTTCAAGTAGCTTTTCCCTTAAATGTTCAAGTTTTAACTTTTTTGCCTCGGCTTCATCATCAATTAATTTTCATCCAAACAACTAATACTAAAACAAAATTTTTTTTTAACTAACTTGGCTCTAGAAATTTTAAATAAAATTTTTACCTTTTAACAGTATCGACTTCAGTCCATTTTATTTCGTTGTATATACAGTTAGTTCCAGGAAACTTATTAAACATTTTTTATCATAAACCTTTTTTATATCAATGAGTTCAAGCATTGTCAAAAATTATCTCGACATCATGGTTTTCAAATGCTTTTTTGAACCGTTACAAAATAAACAGTCTTTCAAATTGTCTCAATATTTGCTCGTTGTCTATGTTATTATCCTTTCTTGGCTCGAGACAACCATTCGCTGATCGTGAAAAGTAATTTAATTGGTCATCTTCATCTAGCTCTGGATGTCTTTCTAAAGCTTGCTTAAACTCAGCTTCGTCTAATTTTCGGATTTTATAAGTATAATAATCGATGGTTTGACCGATTTTGATTCGATTTACTTTAGAGTGCTAAGTGTTATTATTTATCTTTTATTGAGATTGATGAACTTATCCTATGATTATCCGAGAGATTGTATGACAAAGCTTCGTTTGATGTGTATTCAACAATGTCACCTTTGGGTCAATACAATTGTTGATGAAGTTGATTTGTGTGTTATTTTGAAAGACTCTAGGGGATCATACAAACGAATAACATTTTACCAAGAGTTCCCAGAATTGTTAGAAGAAGCTAAATCATTCGCGTTAACCGAAGGCTGTAAAAAAGAGTGTACCTTTAATGCCCAAACCTTATCTGTATTTATCGATAAACGTTTTCGTGAAATGTTTCCTGAAATTGAAAACTACCCGGAAGAACGTGTACGTTCAGTTGAAAGTTGTAGAGTTGATTTGTTAAAATGTGGTGCAAAATACGATGAAAATAAAAACCGTCCGTATTTTGAAGGTCATGAGCGAGAAGATGTTGTTGAGTCTCGAAAATTGTTTATAGAACATATGTTCGAAATTAAAGACTTTTGTTTTGTTCCAAAGAAAGATAATGGTTATAGCTGGATTTTACCAATGAGAAAATAGAAAATATTGATCTCACATGACGAGTCTACCTTTAGATCTGGAGAGGTTTCGAGGTTTAGGTGGATTTTTCTAAACAAAGCACCTTTTTTTAACAAAGGACGAAGAAGAAGCATTATGATCTCGTTATTTATGGTCTCACATAATGATTGTTCAATTTTTGAATTAGACGAAGCTGAGTTTAAGCAAGCTTTAGAAAGACATCCAGAGCTAGATGAAGATGACCAATTAAATTACTTTTCACGATCAGCGAATGGTTGTCTCGAGCCAAGAAAGGTAATGTTTAAGGCTTAATTTTTAAAGTATTTTAATATTATTACAAATAAATAGGTAAGATCTCCCCCAAAATCTCCAGATTTGAATCCGATAGAAATGTTATGGAATGAGTTAAAAGTTTATCTTCGAGAGAAAAATATTAGAAATGTTCAAGATGGGGTTTCCGCGATTTTAGAGTTCCAGAAATTTTGACATTTCTCAGGAATTAGCGATTTCTGGAACTCTAAAATCGCGGAAACCCCATCTTGAACATTTCTAATATTTTTCTCTCGAAGATAAACTTTTAACTCATTCCATAACATTTCTATCGGATTCAAATCTGGAGATTTTGGGGGAGATCTTACCTATTTATTTGTAATAATATTAAAATACTTTAAAAATTAAGCCTTAAACATTACCCATGCCACATTGTTATCCTTGAGGAATGTGCTACACATTACAGATGTGTGTTTGGGGTCATTATCTTGATGTAATTTAAACCAGTAATCATATTTCATAGCTCCAAAAGGTAAAAGATAATCGGCTAATATCTCACGATATAAAACAGAGTCAAGATTGCAATCAAAGATCTAGTTTAAAAAGGTTAACTTTTAAATATCATGACAAATGTACAAAGTTATTTTTGTAAAATACCGCTAAGTTTGTTGGACCCATGAATGAAATACCACCCCAGACATTGAGTTTTGATTGTGTCTTGAAGGCACATAGTAACGACTTTGGGTAAGAATTTGGATACCTCAGATGATATAAAGGCCTCTCAAAAAGTCTAACGGTAGTCTCGTCAACAAAAATAAAGTCTTTAAAGTCGTAATCTTTGTGTTTCAAGCACTCTAGCTTATGAGAGTCGGAAAGATAAGGAGACTTTCGAAGACGCCGGTAACGAAAACCTTCGAAAAATAATAGTCATAAAATTTTTCATTTTTAAAAAAATACACATACCCAATATAAACCGGTACTTTCTAATCACAGAGGAGCTGATTCTTGTAATATCACAAAGACTAGCTTTGGTTTTTAATAGTTTATTTAAAATTAGCTGATCAATGTCAAAAAATATAAGAAGTATTTATAGTGGTTTAAGATTGGCTTAAGAAACAAAGATTAAATGTTTAAACAATAGTTTAGTCATGCGTTCGAGATGTGGTATCATGTATTGAACAGTTTCTAGAATGTTCTAGATTGTTCTAAAATAAAGTGTCAAAATAAACTTTACATAGGATACTACATCCTCCCCGGCTAATTTTTTTTTTTTGAGAAATATCGAAAACAAAACAAAATTAAAGTCTTAGTAAAATTTCAAAAAAAGTCAGTAAGTTTTGGATTTTGGATTGATCTGTATACGACTTTTTTGTGTTTTGACCCTATTTGACCGTCTAGGACTATCACCACTATCTTCATCAGGCTCAACTGACGTCTGACCAATAGCTTCACACTCAACTTCCTGTTTTATTCCAACAGACCTTCTGAACATCGAAGAGTTCCTTGTGACAGTCTCATTAGTCTCAGCTGACTGAGCTGTAACCATCGAACCATTCGTATCAATCACTTGATAAGGAGTACTTTCTCTGACTGGCGCGAGTTTGTTCTCTAGTGTCTTTGGCTTATGATAATAAACATAATCACCGACATCAAAGTTTCGACTTTTCGTACCCAACCTCTTATCAGCATAGCTCTTCATTTTGGTTTTGGCAACTTCGTCATTTGACTTGGCCGTCTTGTCTGAATCGTCACTCGCAAAGAATCTGTCATTACAAATTGAAATCAACCTGCTACTATAATTAAACTTGAAAATTAATTGAGCTGGAGATACTCCAGTAGAACTGTGGGGGGAAGCTCTATATGCTCCAAGAAAGAAATTAAGCTCTTTACGCCAAGAGTCGTCCGCAACCGCTGAATTTTTCATTACCTTTTTTAGATTACGGTTGAATCGCTCAACTTCACCATTCGCCCTAGGCCAGTATGGAGTAATAAAGCGGTGTTTGATACCAAAGAAATCACACATTTTCTTGAACTCAACGCTGTTAAAGGGTGGGCCATTATCAGTGCATATTTCTCTTGGAATACCAAACGTAGACCAATTGGTGTGGCAAGCTGGAATAACAGCAAAGTTTGTCTTAGATGTTAGCTCATTGACAACTGGAAACCTTGAATACGAGTCATAGAAAACCAACAGATCAGTTCTGGATGGAGTTGGACCGAAAAAATCAATCAGAATTTTCTCCCATGGGCCGGTTGGCATGTCTGACATTTTTAAAGGCTCTAAAATATCTTTTGGGAAATTAACCGTACATACCTTACAGCTGTTCAACCTCGATTCAACCTTTGATTTCAATCTTGGAAACCAAACCATTGTGTTTGGCAATGCAGTGGTTTTGGTATTACCCTGGTGACCGTCATGTGCAATATCAATCATCTTGTCCTGTAGTACTTCTGGAACCACAACCAACCGATTTCTCATCACAACGCCATCACAGGTCACTGACAACTCATGAAAACAACAATCAAACAATACAGATTTTCGCTTACCATAGTTCCATTTAGCTCCATTGATCCTCTTGATCAATTCTTGTAAGACGGAGTCTTCATTAGTGGCTTTCACCAACTCATCTCTTGAGATAGATGATGGGAAATTCGCTGAGAACAAGTAGTTAATGTAATGTTCAACATTATCTTCGTCATTAACTGATGGCAATGGATGTCGTGAAAGATAATCAGCAGGGTTACCCAAACCCGGTCTATGTCTAACCTCAAAATCATACTCTAAGAGTCTGACAGACCATCTCTCGATGCGAATTGGAACTTTTCTAAGTTTTCTAAAAAGATATTCAAGAGCTTTATTATCAGTAATAATAATAAATCTCCGCCCATAGATATACAAATGAAATTTCTCACAACCCCATACGATAGCCAAACACTCCTTCTCAATTTGTGAGTATCTTCTTTCAACCTCCATTAGACTTCGACTAGCGATACAAATTACTCTCTTTTCATCTTTGAACACTTGTACCAGAATAGCACCAAGACCAATTGGACTCGCATCAACCACTAGCTCTGTCTCCCAATTTGGATTAAAGTAAGCCAAGGCACAATTCACAATTGAGTCTTTCAGTCTCTTTAAAGCTTGATTCTCCTCATCACCCCACCTCCATTTTGCGTTCTTCTTAACCAGCTTTCTTAATGGATCGACAATGTCCGCGTGTTTGTTGATAAACCTGGATGCATATGTACTCAATCCGAGAAGACTGTGGACTTCTGATGAATTTCTTGGTGTAGATGCCTCGACTAAAGCTTTCACTTTATCCTCTGTTAAGCGAATACCATCTTTAGAAAATTCAAGACCAAAAAACACCACTTTTGGTACACCAATTACGCACTTCTCGTTCACCGTGAGACCCTTCTCGTCTAGTCTAGCCAGTAGCTTGTCAACTCTCTCATCATGCTGTAATGTACCCTTTCCATAAACAAGAATATCGTCCATGATATTCTTTACTCCAGCTAAGCCCTTGGTTGCCTGCTCGATCTTATAATGAAATATTTCAGGAGCAGCGTTAATACCCATCAACAACCTCTTGTAGCGGTAAAGTCCAGATGATGTGCTAAAAGTTGTAATGTGTCTAGATGACTCGTCCAATTCAATTTGATGAAAACCATCTTTAAGATCGAATATGGAAAAAGTATCGGCACCACACATGTCTCCACTGATATCGGCTATCAAATCATCAATAGTTGGAAGCGTGTATTTTGTTCTTTTAATGGCTTTATTGGCTGGACTAGCGTCCAATACAAACCTTAAACGACCATCGCGTTTCGGTACAAGCATTGCAGGAAGCAACCACCTAGTTGGACCATTAGCTCTCTCAAAGATATCATCTTCCATCCCTTTAACTACAATGTCTTCCATTTTACCTCTCAAACTAAACGGTATACGTGGGTGCTTAATTTGCACTGGTTCCATACTTTCATCAATATCAAGCTTAACTTTGCAGTCTTTTAACTTCCCAATCTTCCCACTGAAGACATTAGGGTATTTGGATTTATAATAATCAATTGTTTTGCACTCTAAGCTATCAATTATTTTTACAACTCCGAGTTTCTCAGCAGTATTAAATCCAATCAAGCATCTCTCGTCACTTTTAACAACTGCTACATCCGCCGTAATCTCAACATTACCATATCTAATAGATGCTCTGAACTCTCCAATAAATCGAATCGGGACTGGATTCTGATAGCCATATACACTGTAAGTCACTTCTTTCAATTTTGGCCTATCTTTAATCATGTTGTACATCGACTCGTTGATAACATTCATTGAAGAACAAGTATCAATGAAAAGCTCCATCGGTGTATCGTTTACCTTAAAATTAAGCTTTGGCAGCCCAGAACTACCAATCGCCAGAATATAACCTGGACCCTCGACTTTTCCGTTCAAACAGTTGACCGTTCTCTTCTCTTCCCGTCCTTTGCTCTTACATACACTAGCAAAATGGTTCACCTTTTTGCATACATTGCAAATCTTCCCTTTTGCAGGGCAAGATTGGATACCCGGTTTATGCTGTTTACCACAATAGCCACACTTAGCATTTCTTGCATCAAAACTAGGTTTAGCACCATATCCAGCTCGGTACGCGCCCCTCTTTGGACCAATCGCATTAACAGTTTCATGAACACCCTCCATTTGTTTAGCTTGCATTCTTGACGCTTCTAAAGCCCTTCCTTCTTCAATCAACCTTTCAAGAGTCATTGTTTTGTCTGACAAAGCCCTTTGTCTCAAAATCTCACTGAAACAACCGTGTATAATCTTTGATTTGATCATTGAATCTGGTTCACTAAAATTGCATCCGTTCGCTAACAATCACAATCTATTGACAAAAGCGTCAAATGGCTCACAACGGCTCTGTTTTGCGTTCGCAAAAATAAATTTTTCATATTCAGGGTTCACTTGTGGGACGAAAAATTCATCAAGCACTTTAACAACGTCTTCATATTTGTGTGTTGCGACTTCTTTTGTCTTGTACATTTTGAAGACAGACTGACCAGCAAAATGCAAAAAACTTGCCTTGCGCACTGGATCGGCAATTTGACCAAACTCTTTGCCATGCTTCGCTACCATGAAATTCACGAATCGCTCCTTGTACTCGCCCCATCTTACGCCAACAGTGTTCGGTTCCACATCAGGATTGAATTCAGCAAACTCTACCGTGCTCATCTTAAGCTCAACAACTCTTCACTTTGCTCACTGCGCCAGATGTAATATCACAAAGACTAGCTTTGGTTTTTAATAGTTTATTTAAAATAAGCTGATCAATGTCAAAAAAAGAAGTATTTATAGTGGTTTAAGATTGGCTTAAGAAACAAAGATTAAATGTTTAAACAATAGTTTAGTCATGCGTTCGAGATGTGGTATCATGTATTGAACAGTTTCTAGAATGTTCTAGATTGTTCTAAAATAAAGTGTCAAAATAAACTTTACATAGGATACTACAGATTCTAATTTTAAACTTTTTTTCAATTTTATTTGAAAGTATGGATGAAGAAAGACACCCATTATTCGCTGTCGTTTTTGACTTTCAAATTTAAATTTAGTTGAGCTTAAATTCAAGTAAGATTATAATACTTTTATGTAATTAACAACATCCTCTTTAAAAGAGTTAGCTTCAACAAATTTAATTTTCTTTTTTCTTTGTTCTCTAATAATTCTCTTTATATACTTATTAATAAAAAAATCAACTGCTGAATAAAATTCAAAATAAAATAAAAATTTACATTAGTTGATGGTATACTCTGTTTACAGTTTGAAAATTTTAAAATTCGACGAATACGCTTTGGCTTTATTTTTTTTCGATTCATGAATAGGATTTGTTTTCTAAATCGTTCTTTTTTTTTTCTCTTTTTTTTTTATCATGTACACCAGATTTTTTGAAACTTAAGCATCTGAACAACGCCATCAAACAATCACTACTATTAGACTCGATCAAATCTGTATAAATTAAATCTTCAATTTTTTTTTCTTAGATTTTTATTTTTTCATCTGAATTTATAGTAACATGCCTCCTAAGCCAAAACAAAAATCAAAAGAAAAAAATTCTAGAAAAAAGTCTAAAGCTAGTGTCGATGATAGATGATAGATCCTAAGGAACTAGATAAAATATTTCCACGAATGGAAATATTTGTAATATCTGTCTTAAACGCATTAGTTGAGACAGCATTCACCAGATTATCGGGAAGTTCATTCCATTGATTAGCTGTTCTGTTTGTAAAAAAGTTTTGCCAAACGGGACATGCTTTGACCAGTTGTCAATATTTACGTTTCCTACTTCTTGTTGAACTTGAAGGACCAGTTAATGTCGAACTAGGAACTTGAACTAAAGGGTGGTACCATTCTACGCTATGGAAATTATTTTTCACAGCGAATAAATTCGTTACCAACCTAACAACAAAATAAAACGATTATTGATGAATCAATAATGAGAATTATGAAGATGAAGAATTATAGATTTGTCAAATTTGATTAACGATATCTCATTTGATGAATAACTAGTCGAAGTTATCAGCAAAAATGTCGAACAAATATATACAAATATATCAGTAAAAAAAAAGACACTAAAAGTTTTCGATTTTTATTGATCAAATTAGCTAATGATTCCCTTAAAATTAAAAAAGAATATTGAATGTTCAAATGCTAAACCCTGAAACGAAAATAAATGGATAATCGCGAAGTTGACCATAAATCACCTGACAGGTTAAGAAAAATCTAACGTGACGTCGTAATGTTCGAAAGAAAGAGAGAATAAGAAAGTCCTGGTTCTGATGTTATTGTAAAAAAAAGAGCGATTTTCAATAACGAAGTTGAAATTTCAATGAAAATGCTGTTAGAGTATATCTACGATATAGAGCAAGATTTCGAAGAATTCGGGAACGACATTCTTATTCAACATCGCCTGATTTTGGAACTTTAGACTTAATAGAAACTTATCGAAACAATACAGCAAATAATAATAATAATACAAAATTGGTTAGTCGATTTGAAAACCTGGAAAAAGTCGATAAACAAAATTTTAATTGGAAATAAGTCGTCTCATCAGAAAAGAAGACTGAAACGAGACCTGAAAAGAAAATAGATGTTTTGGCAAGTGAAATAATCGGATAAGAAGAACATCAAAAGAGATCCAAAAATGATCATATTTTTCGACTGCAAGAGTCCAACAGAGAACAAATAAACAAACGTATCGATGATGACAATGTCGATTGATAAGTTATTTAAGTAGATTGGTGTGAGGACAAATTTGATTGTCAGATCGAAAAGTTTAAATCGGAAAGTCCTGAAAACTACCTTTGACCTTTGAGGATTTGTTTTCTAAATCGTTCTTTTTTTTTTCTCTTTTTTTTTTATCATGTACACCAGATTTTTTGAAACTTAAGCATCTGAACAACGCCATCAAACAATCACTACTATTAGACTCGATCAAATCTGTATAAATTAAATCTTCAATTTTTTTTTCTTAGATTTTTATTTTTTCATCTGAATTTATAGTAACATGCCTCCTAAGCCAAAACAAAAATCAAAAGAAAAAAATTCTAGAAAAAAGTCTAAAGCTAGTGTCGATGATAGATGATAGATCCTAAGGAACTAGATAAAATATTTCCACGAATGGAAATATTTGTAATATCTGTCTTAAACGCATTAGTTGCTATACGTTTCATTATGGACTCGATAGTTCGACGGCTGATTTTGTTGTTCATTGATCTTAGATAGTTTGGCTCGACAACCTCTAATTCCCCAACGAAAAGTTCTTTCTCCTTTTTTTTTTCCGATTTCTCTTGCTTCTTTTTGTATCATTCTTTCCGTTTCTGTAAGATCGGGGTTTATGAATACTTTGGTGTACTCATAATCATCTTTTTAAGGATTTTGCTGCAGCCAGTACATTTACTTTGTCTCTTTCCGATGGTAGAACAACTAAGATGGGTCAAAGGTAGTTTTCAGGACTTTCCGATTTAAACTTTTCGATCTGACAATCAAATTTGTCCTCACACCAATCTACTTAAATAACTTATCAATCGACATTGTCATCATCGATACGTTTGTTTATTTGTTCTCTGTTGGACTCTTGCAGTCGAAAAATATGATCATTTTTGGATCTCTTTTGATGTTCTTCTTATCCGATTATTTCACTTGCCAAAACATCTATTTTCTTTTCAGGTCTCGTTTCAGTCTTCTTTTCTGATGAGACGACTTATTTCCAATTAAAATTTTGTTTATCGACTTTTTCCAGGTTTTCAAATCGACTAACCAATTTTGTATTATTATTATTATTTGCTGTATTGTTTCGATAAGTTTCTATTAAGTCTAAAGTTCCAAAATCAGGCGATGTTGAATAAGAATGTCGTTCCCGAATTCTTCGAAATCTTGCTCTATATCGTAGATATACTCTAACAGCATTTTCATTGAAATTTCAACTTCGTTATTGAAAATCGCTCTTTTTTTTACAATAACATCAGAACCAGGACTTTCTTATTCTCTCTTTCTTTCGAACATTACGACGTCACGTTAGATTTTTCTTAACCTGTCAGGTGATTTATGGTCAACTTCGCGATTATCCATTTATTTTCGTTTCAGGGTTTAGCATTTGAACATTCAATATTCTTTTTTAATTTTAAGGGAATCATTAGCTAATTTGATCAATAAAAATCGAAAACTTTTAGTGTCTTTTTTTTTACTGATATATTTGTATATATTTGTTCGACATTTTTGCTGATAACTTCGACTAGTTATTCATCAAATGAGATATCGTTAATCAAATTTGACAAATCTATAATTCTTCATCTTCATAATTCTCATTATTGATTCATCAATAATCGTTTTATTTTGTTGTTAGGTTGGTAACGAATTTATTCGCTGTGAAAAATAATTTCCATAGCGTAGAATGGTACCACCCTTTAGTTCAAGTTCCTAGTTCGACATTAACTGGTCCTTCAAGTTCAACAAGAAGTAGGAAACGTAAATATTGACAACTGGTCAAAGCATGTCCCGTTTGGCAAAACTTTTTTACAAACAGAACAGCTAATCAATGGAATGAACTTCCCGATAATCTGGTGAATGCTGTCTCAACTAATGCGTTTAAGACAGATATTACAAATATTTCCATTCGTGGAAATATTTTATCTAGTTCCTTAGGATCTATCATCTATCATCGACACTAGCTTTAGACTTTTTTCTAGATATTTTGTCTTTTGAGTTTTTTTTTGGCTTAGGAGGCATGTTACTATAAATTCAGATGAAAAAATAAAAATCTAAGAAAAAAAAATTGAAGATTTAATTTATACAGATTTGATCGAGTCTAATAGTAGTGATTGTTTGATGGCGTTGTTCAGATGCTTAAGTTTCAAAAAATCTGGTGTACATGATAAAAAAAAAAGAGAAAAAAAAAAGAACGATTTAGAAAACAAATCCTATTCATGAATCGAAAAAAAATAAAGCCAAAGCGTATTCGTCGAATTTTAAAATTTTCAAACTGTAAACAGAGTATACCATCAACTAATGTAAATTTTTATTTTATTTTGAATTTTATTCAGCAGTTGATTTTTTTATTAATAAGTATATAAAGAGAATTATTAGAGAACAAAGAAAAAAGAAAATTAAATTTGTTGAAGCTAACTCTTTTAAAGAGGATGTTGTTAATTACATAAAAGTATTATAATCTTACTTGAATTTAAGCTCAACTAAATTTAAATTTGAAAGTCAAAAACGACAGCGAATAATGGGTGTCTTTCTTCATCCATACTTTCAAATAAAATTGAAAAAAAGTTTAAAATTAGAATCTGTAGTATCCTATGTAAAGTTTATTTTGACACTTTATTTTAGAACAATCTAGAACATTCTAGAAACTGTTCAATACATGATACCACATCTCGAACGCATGACTAAACTATTGTTTAAACATTTAATCTTTGTTTCTTAAGCCAATCTTAAACCACTATAAATACTTCTTTTTTTGACATTGATCAGCTTATTTTAAATAAACTATTAAAAACCAAAGCTAGTCTTTGTGATATTACATCTGGCGCAGTGAGCAAAGTGAAGAGTTGTTGAGCTTAAGATGAGCACGGTAGAGTTTGCTGAATTCAATCCTGATGTGGAACCGAACACTGTTGGCGTAAGATGGGGCGAGTACAAGGAGCGATTCGTGAATTTCATGGTAGCGAAGCATGGCAAAGAGTTTGGTCAAATTGCCGATCCAGTGCGCAAGGCAAGTTTTTTGCATTTTGCTGGTCAGTCTGTCTTCAAAATGTACAAGACAAAAGAAGTCGCAACACACAAATATGAAGACGTTGTTAAAGTGCTTGATGAATTTTTCGTCCCACAAGTGAACCCTGAATATGAAAAATTTATTTTTGCGAACGCAAAACAGAGCCGTTGTGAGCCATTTGACGCTTTTGTCAATAGATTGAGATTGTTAGCGAACGGATGCAATTTTAGTATACAGATTTCGGGTGAAACATGGGAAGAAGCATATGCTTTTTGACGAGTGATAATTCAGTCCTCCAAAATAATTCAGACGATTTTTTTTTAACGACAAAAGATAAATCAAAGTTTATAAAGAAAATATTTTTGTATGGAAATTATTCAAGTTATAAAGATCTTGATTATGATACCGTGGTTTGTCATATGGAAGTAAGTAAAGTTTCGTTGGATCGGGTTAACTGGACCGCGAGTAAATGTAGCTGTGTTTTTTTTAAAAAATATTATATGTGTTCTGATATTATATCAGTAGCGGCTCAACAAAACCTAGTGGAAATTCCGTTAAAATACAAAAAAGTTCCTATGGCTAAAAAAACTAAACCTGGTAGACCAGCAATGTAAAAAAGCCCATACTTTTGTCTAATTTTTTTACTATTTTCGTCAAGAGGGAGCCTTTTACTACCTTATTTTTTTGTTGTAGTCGTTTTCAACCCTAAAGCGATTTTGGATTGAGAAAAGTACCGACAACCCAACCAAACTCAATCCCAAATAATTTAGGGTTGAAAACGACTACAACAAAAAAATAAGGTAGTAAAAGGCTCCCTCTTGACGAAATAGTAAAATAATTACATGATTCAATTCTTCGTACCAATACTAATAAATACCAACCATTGGTCTCTTGTTGTAGTCAATTGCATAAACAAAACAGTCACAAACTTTGATTCAATTTACAATCATGATCAGCTTCTTTGTTCTAAAGCCTTAACATCCCTCACTGCAGTAATACCAAAGTTCGTAGATTTTAAATCTTGGAAATCTGATAATATTGAAATACCGATGCAAACAGGGAATATCAATGATTGCGGTGTATTTATCTGCCAATATGCTAAACATCTCGCACTTGATCGTAACCTAAACTTCAGTCAAAATGATATCCCCTTGATTCGAAAAGAGATGCATGATGAGATCTTCAACTTTCATCTTGATTCCAACGACCTTTGACTAGCTCCCCAAGAAAACATATTAAAGAACGATCAATCCAAATGCAATGTACTATTCCAATTCCCTTCAGATTCTTTATCTACAAACAAGTTTCAAATATTACATCTCAATATTAACTCGCTAATACCCAATCTTTTTGAAGTTGATACGATTCTCAATTTGAATAGACTTGATATAGTGATGTTTACCGAAACCAAACTCGATGACACTATTCCAAATTCGTTCTTTAATAATAATTATTACACTAAAATTCGACTCGACAGAAATTCAAAGGGTGGTGGACTACTAATATTTTTGAAAAACAACATTAAGTTAACCAAGTCAAAGTTATTTAATAATATGGAACTGATCTATCTCCAGACAAAAATCGGCTGTCAGACTTACAATTTTATATATTGTTATAAACCTCCGAATGAAAACGAAAAAAGTTTTATCGATAACTTGGAGAGTTTTATTCACACGTTAGACTTAAATGTTCCACTGTTCATCATTGGGGACTTGAATATGAACATTCTCGATGATAACAATTCCAACTTATCATCGTTTTTGGCAAACAATGACCTCCTTAATTTTGTACAAGAGCCGACGAGAGTTTCAACCAAGTTTCTCAATAAAAAGAAGTGCTTTAGTCAAAGTACTTCGCTGATCGATGTCGTAATTCACAATAGTGATCTTATTGAAGATACTAAAGTAATTAAGTGCCCATTTAGTGATCATGACTTCGTGTTGGCAAATCTCTCTCTCATCTAACACAAAAATACCCAGAAAACCATTAAGGGTAGAAACCTAAACGAGAACAATATGCTAACAATCAACAACCAAATTGACAATATTGATTTCAAACAAATGATTCGTCTCGATAATGTTGATGAAAAATGGAGCTACATTAAGGCCAAAGTCACCGAGATAATAAATGAAGTGGCACCGATCAAATCAATTCGTATCAGGAATCTTAATTACTTCCCTTGGTATGACGACGAGCTCTTATATATCCGACATTGTAGAGATTCAGCATACAAAAAATATGCTAAATCTAGAAATCTCGCTGAAAAAAATGAGTTCTCGAATTTTAAAAGTATGTTCAATAGAATAAATGACGCAAAAATGATCGAGTTTTTCAATAAGCAAACACCAAGTGACTTCAAAAACTCCAAGAAATTTTGGCAGTTCTATTCGACCAAGATAAAATTGAAAACCGACAATAGTTCTAATGACCCGATCACAACTATTAACTCCGACTCAAAGAGCTCAAAAAGTAAACATGAAATTTCTGACATGTTTAATTGTTTTTTTACCTCGATCAGTTCAGCTTCGACATCTTCTTATGGCGATTCGAAAGATAATATCAATGGACGCATGAGTCGCTTGATTGACAAACTGGCATTAAAGGTTCCAGGCTTCAAATTCAGTTTCACTAACACCAATGAAGTAAAGACCTTGGTCGAAGAGCTAAAAAACTCAAGTAATACTGGTTTTTGTGAGATCTCCTCGAATTTTATGAAAAAAACATCAAACAAATTCTATACCAGTATAGCGTATTTGTTCAACTATTGTATAATGACAGGTAAACTTCCGGACGATGGAAGATGGCTGTGGTAACCCCAATCTTTAAAAATAAAGGTTCTGCGGACGACATTAACAACTATCGTGCAATTTCGATCTTACCACCAATCTCAAAACTCTTTGAGAAACTTATTGCGAAACAAATAACAAGTTATTTTGAGACGAATAATCTTTTCTCATTTTTTCAGCATGGTTTCCGAAGTCATCACAGTTGTGAAACAGCTCTTCACTCTATTCTTTCCCAAATGAGTCATATTAGAAGTAAACGACTTATCGGATTATTCCTTTTCATTGACTTTAAAAAAGCCTTTGATTCAGTCGACTCAACTCTACTTCTGCTGAAGCTAACGCACTACGGCTTTGATGACAATGCTATTAAGCTCATTGAGAATTACTTCAACAACAGAGCCCAACTTGTCAAGATTGATGGTGTATCTTCTAATGCTAGAGCAATAAATCTTGGTGTCCCACAAGGAAGCGTATTAGGCCCATTGTTATTTCTAATCTTCATAAATGACCTTCCATTCAGCCTAGCTGATTCTATAACTAAACTCTTTGCTGATGATACAACACTAATTAAAATAGAACAAACAATGGAACGTCTAATGGAAGAATTCAATTCGAACATTCAACATCTAACCGACTGGTGTAAATATAATCGGATCGACATCAACTGGGACAAAACTAAAATAATGTTTGTAACGAATAAACGGAAAATATCTCTCCCAAGCGTAGTTTTAATTGATGATTGTCCAATCGAAGTGGTTGAATCATTTAAACTCCTAGGAGTTATAATCGATAATAAGTCGAATTTTTTAAAACATGTTGGTGAGTTAAAAATATCAATCAACAAACGTCTTTATTCTATACACCGTCTATTTTTCTTATCCCACAAAGTAAAGGTGCAATTTTTTAAAACCTTCGTGCTCCCATGTTTTGACTACTGTTTATCCTTAGTCATCTATTTTCCTAAACAAACAATACAAAAAATGGCAAACTATTACAATTATTGTCTTTTCAGGCTACTAAATATCCGAGCGGAAATCATGAACTCAAGCGACTTTAACAATTTCAATAATGAACTCAGCAAGTTCAATTTAGAGTGTTTTCAACATAGAGTGATCAAAAGACTTGCAGTATTGACCCATAACATCTTAAATTTGATAAACGCCCCAGCTGAATTAAAGAAAACTCTAAAATTCGTAAGTGATCTGAACAAGCCTTATGATCTCCGTAACAAATCAGATTTTATCATCCCTGCTAAAGGAAAATATAATGACAGAGTGGAGGACACATTCGACTATTTTTTCCCGAAATTTATCAACAATTTATTAAAGAATGATTTGTCAATTAAATTCACGCTGTACAAAAATCGAATCACAAATAATATTAACTTGATATTTGTAAAATTTATTAAGATTTTTCCAAAATTTGATATTTTTTACAAAAACTATTGAGACTCTTACTTTAATTTTAATTTTAAATTTTGTTTTATTTTGTTAATAAATGGAGTCAATCGGCCCAATGGGTATGGCACGCAGCCGTTCGATTGTACTTGAAATAATGATATAAATTAGGAAAATTTATATTTTGATATTATTTAAATTGAACAATGGCGTATTTACGTGAGGCGAACAACGGCGGACCGCCGTTCATGAAAATTTCGGGTGAGTAGTCGCGCAAAACGCCACCCTGCTGGCTTAGTGGTTAGAGCGTTGTTTAGCGAATCTAGGGACCGAGTCAAGGGGGTATTTCGCCGTATATCCCGTTGAGTTCTGGCTACGCCACTGAAATTGAATAGACAGAAACAATTATTTTAAATAACTTTTATTTTAAGAATAAAAGTGTTGAAATTTAAAAAAAATTTCATTCGAAACCTGAAACTAGAAAAAATTTTGATGTATTCCATCTACTACACCTTAATTTTGGGTGTAATTTTTTTGGTGTATGGGTCACCTACACCAAGTAAACCAAATTTTGATTGTGTAGGTGTATTCGATACCTACACCCTACACTTACACCATCAATTTAGGGTGTAGACGCTGCTGATTATTTTCAGTGATATAAATAGACATTCTTCGTCTTCCTTGATAGAAAATGGCAGCTCTCTAGACCTTGTCCTTTATTTTTTTTATTGAATTCATTCTAATCGAAAGCAAATTATGAGTCGATTATTTTAAAGCAAAATGAAAAAGAATTATTAGTCGTTCAAAATTCTTCAAAGTTTATTGGTACTGATTAGCACAATTTTAAATTTCTTTAGTTTAAAAAATCCGTAAAAACTAAACAAAGGTTAAATTAAACAACATTAAATGCTTTGAATTATTTTAAAAATAAAGATTATTTTTTTAAGATGTTCTAAACAGTGCTCTATTTTGAAAAAAACTTGCGTCACTAATTAATAAACACTACTATGGATTTTAAAAAAAATTAATGTTTTTTGTCAAAACCAATGATCGTCATAAGTACGACTTCTTTTAAAATCAAGCAAAAAACTTGATGATCAATTAATTAATTATAATTTTTATAACCTTAGATCTCACATAATTAGATAAATTTTTGAAAATAAAATACCTAATTGACAGAAGCCTTAAAATGAAGTCGTTAATCTCAAATTTAAAAAATAACAAATACTTTTAAGTTTTCTTTAGAAAAATTTTTACTGAATTTTGTTCGAAAAAAAAACAGATTTTTTTTTTCTAAATCCAATTAAAATTAGAACAATTTTGAATGTCATCGCCCATTCATTTTTATTTAAGGAAAAAAAAGCAACCTAAAAATATCAAACGAGTTACCACAGTTTATGAAGTAAAATATATCCCGAAAGAGGACTCTAATGAACACTGGCCTTGACTTTGATCCCTCTTAGAGCTAGTTACGGCCTTGTAAATGAGAGGTCTTAAAATAAACTAAAGAAATTAATCGCTTTTTTCTAGTATGAAGTAGAGAGACCATTGGAACTTCAAAATTATGCCAATAAAGTTTTATTTCGTCACAAATTTTGTCGACTCATCACAAATATCGTCTGTTTTTTGATACTTTTGATAATTGGCATTGGATTCGGTTTACTTTATGGTAAAGATCAATTAAAATCATACGGGCAATATTGTTACAAAGATTCTGAATGTAATGGTACTCTAATATGCCAAAGAGGTGTCTGTAATTGTACATCAACACAAATTTATAACACTTCTCTTGTATATTGTGTTGATAAAAAAGTCAACTTGCAATCGTGTCAATCTGATTCGGAATGTTGCTGTGATCTTAAATGTGATCAAAAGTATTGCTCTTGTCCGTCAGATAGATTTTGGAATACTTCAAGTCAATATTGTGGTAATTATTCTTAAGTTTTGGACAGTAGGCTTATGATAATATTTCCTTTTCAGATAAGCAATCATTCTATAACGGAGTTTGTCTTGAAACAAAACACTGTTTGTCGAATAAAAATTTAGTTTGTTTGAATAACAAATGCGGTTGTTCAGGTACAAGATTTTGGAATGGAACTTATTGTGATGCAGTTCAGAGTTATTTTGGAATTTGTAAGATATCAACAGGTTGTAATCAATCTCAAGGCCTTGTTTGTAACATAACAGAGCAATCACCGTATAAATGTGTATGTCGACCTTATTTTTATTGGAACTCAGCAACAAGTAATTGTTCAGCTCAAAAGACACATGCAGAATCTTGTGGGTCAACGAATCAATGTAAAAGTGACACAGGACTCTTTTGTGATCCGGCATCTGCTAACACTTGTAGATGTCCAGCTAATTATTTTTGGTCAATAGATGCTTGTGGTAATTCCCAAACAGATGATTGTGAAAAAGTTAGGAAGCTATTTTATAACTTTTTCACAATGCTCTTTATCCCAACAAATCTTAAAATTTTAATCTTCTCAAAAGTAAAAAAAATAAACTATGGAGAACATTGTAATGGGTCTCAACCATGTGACATAACAAGCCTTTTATCATGCAGCAATAACTATTGTGTGTGTACATCAAGTAAATTTTGGAACGGATCTTATTGTGGTAAGTTAAGTCAATCACTCAAAAGGAATAAAAATTCAACTCTAATCAATTTCTTAAAAGTGTCTCCAATAACAAGCGGATTAAATTGTGATAATTCATATTCATGTAATACAACATTAGGGTTAACATGTGATCAAACTTACAAACAATGCATGTAAATTTGTTTCCATAAGTTTAAGCTTAAGATGGTAAAATAATTTTTGTCTAGATGTGCTTCAACAAATTATTGGAACGGATTAACGTGTGGTAATTTTCAAATTTTTATAACTTATCTATACAAATCGTTTCTACATACTTTTTAAATTCAGTAAATAAAGAGACAGAAGGGGTATGGTGTACCCAAGATTTACAATGTCAAAGTAACAATGGTCTTAGTTGCATTTCGAATAGATGCTCGTAATTGAATAATGAAAACATAAAAAAAACTGTTTTATATTATTTTTATGTTTTAAAGATGTCCATCCAGCAGCTATTATTGGTCAGGATCGACTTGTTGTAAGTAAATCAAATATAGTCATGTCCCGTAACAATTGGGACCTGAAAAAAACCATAACGCATTAAAATTTAGGGTTAAAATTTAAATCGGAGAAGGAAAATTTTTTAAAAAATTAAGATTTAAAGTAATTATAATATGTTCTTTTCGTGGCTGTCACTAAAATCAGGACACAGGCAGCCGGACACGGAATTTTAGCTATCTAAAATCCTGATGTAGTGTATTGTGGTTAGGATTTATTACATTTATTTATTTATTTTATAAAATACACAAAGAATAAGACCAAAAACTATCTTATTTTAAATTAAATTAAATATCATTTCTCTTGATTGAAACTACGGATATTACAACCCATAAATTCATTCTTATTTAAGATCTTGATAAGTTCTGGTATAGTGTATCAAGTTCGGTTAAGATCTTAACAAGATCTTTAAAGTTGAATCAAGATTTTTACAGAAATAAGATTCTTGTAAGTTTCTTTAAGATTTTTCTGAAGATCTTGTATGAATCTTCAAACAAATGGAAAACATAAGTTTCTTTTCATGGACTTAAGCCATAAGAATAATGTAAGATCTTAAGAAAATTCTTAAAGAAACTTACAAGAATCTTATTTCTGTAAAAATCTTGATTCAACTTTAAAGATCTTGTTAAGATCTTAACCGAACTTGATGTCCCACTATACCAGAACTTATCAAGATCTTAAATAAGAATGAATTCATGGGAAATCATTAATTGATTTCTAAGTGTAGCTACACTGCATCCGGACACGGACTAAATTTTTTTGAATTACTAAAATCCGGACACGGAATAGCTATGTCTAAAATACAGACACGGAATTTTTTTTGAAGACTAAAATACGGACAGAAGATTCCGTAAGCAAAAAGTTGTTACGAGATATCGATAGTGTAATTTTGCGTCCATCTTGTAAAATTGAGTCGATAGTCGATGAAATAAAGGATAAAAATTTGTTGGAAAAACTTAAATATCTAGGCGTATTAAAAGATCTTGCCTTATTTCTTATTCAATCTTATGCTGGGTCTAGGTAATTATGTGACCGACCGTTCACAATTTTCGTGACCCAAATCTTTTCTCGTATTATGTGGGGCTGTTCACAACTTTCGTGACGTGAAATTATGTGATCAGCAAATTTTAAAAGTGTCACATAATTCATTTAATGGTCACAAAAATTTTTTCTTGTTCACATTATTCTTTTCTTGATCGCAAAGTATTTCTTTTGATCACATGATTATGTAAAGTAAAATGTGCTAAAAATTACAAGATCACTGAATGAAGTAAGAGAAGCTCTTTCTGGTAGAAATTAAGGACAGAGTGTTAAAACAAAACTTGATTACTATGAGCGTAAGTCAAGAGAATGTGTTAATTACTCAAGCGAAGTTGAAGAAGCAGTTAGCAAAGCTGTGAGTAAGAAGAGCAACTCAGTGAAGTATGATTAATGTGACGGTTATTTTGAAGGGCAACGTGGTCTAAAGGCTCATCAAACAAAAAAACACTAGGATATTTAAATGGCTTATTAAAATATTCATTGTATTTTTTTTTATTAATCTTTTTTTTTTGGTTAATAAAATAGTCTCGGGTCACAAAATTTTTTCCTTGGTCACATTTTTTCATTTTTGACCACATAATTTGACTTGTAAAGATAAATTTTTTTAATCTTTATTTTTTGATCACATAATTTCAGGTCACAGAAGTTGTGAACAGCCCGGGTCACATAATACGAGAAAATATTTGGGTCACGAAAGTTTTGAACCTATGTTCACATAATTACCTAGACCCCTTATGCTTTATATTGAATTTTGTAGTTCTTGAGGTCACTTTAAAGAACTTATAAGATCTTTACCGTTCTTGGATCTCTCCTATACTAGGACTTATTAAGATCTTGAAGAAGAACTTTACTAAGAAGCAAATCAAAACCTCATTAAGATTCTTAAAAAGAACTATCATCGAATTGTTTCCTGGGTCTACTCCTTCATCTGTAACAAAAACGTTTTAGATTCCAAAAAACTGATCTTATAGTTACACCAGAATCCGTACCTCAAGGTGTATTAAATATAGATTTTTCGTTGTACCACCATTGCTTTAAAGAAGAAGGATATTCAAGTTTGTAGTGTATTTTAGATGCTAAACGAAAACTTTTCAGTCCAAAAAGAGATAGAAAATTAAAATTATAAAATGGAATTTTTTTTAAATGTGAATTAAATATTTTTCTGCATGTGTGTCCTCTGTTTAAAATAAAATTCGTTTTTGTAATTAAAGGTTGATATTCAACCGTATTTTAGTTTGCTTTTTTTTTGTCCGTGTCCGGATTTTAGATAGCTAAAATTCGGTGTCCGGCTGTCCGTGTCCGGATTTTAGTGACAACCTTTTCGTTCAATAGCTAATAATTATAAAATTCCCATTCATAATAAACTAAAAGAAGAATTTTATTGCTCTTGCTAATTTTAAAGTCCTAACAATGTATAAAATAAAAGTGTTTGATCATCAAAAAAAAAATGGAAAATAAAATGTTTATCGTTTTACAAAATTTATTGTCGGTTTGATTGAGTATTCAATTAAATTTAAAAAAAAGGATTGTTGAAATTTTTTTAAGTTTTTTTCTTTGTTTGTTACCGCAAATTACGGATTAAAACAATAAAATTTAGGAAGGAGGGACATTGGAAAAATTGGCGAATCCGGAATTTTACGGATTAAAGTGTTCCGATCTAAAGCAAGTCGGCTGTAGATTATTCCAGTTCAATTAATTTTTATTTTTAGTACTTAAAAAATCCGTAAACACTTATTGTACAAGTGATTCTGAATGTCAGACATACAACGGACTTTATTGTTTATCTATAGCTGGAAAGCAATTTTGCGAGTAAGTTCTTAATCATTTTAAATAGTAAAAATTAATTTATCTTTAAAATAGATGTTCTGATGGAACATATTGGAATGGAAGTTTATGCAGTAAATTTTGCTTTTTAGTCATTCTCTTAAAGCTTTAATAAAATCTAACTTTAGCTAATAAACTTACTTATTATCATTCATGTTCTCTTGATTCTGATTGTAATAATTTAGTTGGTTTGAAATGTTATGGCCAATGTCGGTAATTGTAACTTAATTTAACATTAATTTCAACCCTGATTTCTTTTTATCTAAAGCTGTGATTTTAACATGTACTGGAATGGGACTCAATGTGGTATTAAACTAAAAAAATATAAACAAAGCTATTTTTATGACATTACCTTTAAGTTTATAAAAACTCACGTTTAACTAGTTGTGGATCTAATTCTGAATGCAAAGATAATCTTTCTCTTTTATGTTTGAATGATGTTTGCGAGTAAAAATAAAATAAAAAAGCTCACTTAGGTCAACCAATATTATTTTATTCTATTTAAAGATGCAATAATCTAATGTATTGGTCGGGTACAAAATGTGGTAAGTTCAATCAAAAGCTACACATGAGAATGCTTCTAAATATATTAACTTTAAAAGAGCTAAAAAAATCTTATTTGGAGACTTGTAGTAATTCAAATCCAGCTTGTCAAGATTACGCAGGGTTAATTTGCTCTTTAGGTTTATGCAAGTAATTTTTTTGTTCTATTTCTATAACTTAGTCTCAAGAGATGAAGCTTGTACGGCAAAGTTTCAATGTAAATGTTGCTTAAAACTTACTGATTCTGTTTACTGTTAACAAACTTTTGGGACTTCAAGCGTAACTCCTTTACGAAAGGCTATTGCAAAAAATATTTTTTTTCTAGATGCAAAACACCCCAAATTTGGGTAACCAACAAATGCCGTAAGATTTTATTAATTTTTTTGCTTCCATACTTTGACCCTTAAATTGGTAATAGAAAACCCAGTTGGAATAAATCAATACTGTGATGGAACCACATTCATTTGTCAAACGGATCTTGTGTGTCAAGGAACAACTGCAGGAAACTATATTTGCCAGTAACTATCAACTAAAATACTCAATTTACCAAAAGTTTAATCTTAATGAAAGATGTGCGACCGGAAAATACTGGGATGGTACTACTTGTCGTAAGTTTAACCTCTTCCGATATTTTCAATTAAATAAAAAATTGTATTTTTTCAGTTTCAATAAAAACTTATAATGAGACATGTAATGGTTGGAAAGTACCTTGTGATTATTCGAAAAATTTAAAATGTCTACCCAGTGGTGAAGGAACAGATTGCTTAACTGGGTACACTGGAACATTTTGTACATGTATTAAAACTGATTATTGGGATGGAACTTCTTGTGGTAAAATTTATGTCAAAACCTAATTAAATTTTACAGAATCACAAACTTGTTTCCTCAAGTACCGAAAAAGATTAACAAAATACAAAGTGTTGATAGTTGTGAGTGTCGACAAGATTTAGGACTAGCAAGTTTATCTTATGTCAGTCCTTACACTTGTTATTCAAATGCAGTGTATAAGGTATGTGCATGTAATGATACGCAATATTGGAATGGACATACATGTGGTAACTTTATTTAATACTTTAATTGGCGTAGAAAGTTATTCAGATCGGATTAGATTGGTCTCACCATTTGGCTACGCCACTGATTTCTTATACTTTAAACTGTTGTTTTAAGTGAATAAGAAAACATTTGAAGAATACTGCATTTCAAGTTGCGAATGCAAAGAAAACTTAGGTTTATCATGTCAATCGAGTAATTCAGTTGTACAGACTTGTTTTTCGTATATTGGAAGAAAGTGTTTGTGTAATTTATCAACACATTACTGGAATGGATTAACTTGTGGTATGCTTGCTTAAATATTAGGCTTAAAATTTGTTTTTAAATTGCGAATTCAAAAGTTTCAAAAGTTGGTCATTTAATTGGTTGCGCTGATTCATGTCAATGTAGACAAGAGTTTGGTTTAACATGTCGAACTAATCAGAATATTGATTCATGTTATCCGGTTTATAATACTGGTTTGTGTCTTTGTCCAGATAACTTTTTTTGGAATTCTGCCTCTACTAGATGTGGTAAGATCTTTAAACTTTGAATATATGTTTATTAATCCAACGCGAATATTCGCAAAAAGAACCTAAGTACATTGACAATGTAATTAACCAATGTTCATCAAATTGTAATTGTCGTGAAGACTTGGAAATGCAATGCTACACAAGTACAACTGGTCATAGCTGTGCTGGTACAGTTACTGGAAGTCATTGTGTTTGTCCAGTTACAAAATATTGGAATGGAACTCAATGTGGTAAAAATCTAATTCATATTATACCAACGAACTTTTCTAATTATTATATTAGTTAATCGAAAACCATTTGGTACAGCCTGTGACAGCACGTGTCAATGTGTTCAATCACACGTTTGTTACGTTACATGTAATTGTGGTCCAAATCAGTAAAGTTTTATTTTTGAATTGAATTTTTTTACGGGAAATCAAAAAATTTTTAAAGATTTTTAGCAAGCAATGGTTCGTGTATTACATGTCTGAAGGATTTTGTTGTTTATTCAAGTTACCCATATGGATGTTATTACAGTCCTAATTCAGCTAGTAATACTTTTCAACAGGCTCAGTCAATATGTGCAAACACAGGTACTCATTTATTCAGACCTAAGACAACAGCTGAAAAACAATTGGCATACAACATTGTAAACAACTTTAGAGTGTGGATTGACTCTTACATTACATCGGATTCATCACCATTTTTGTGGGGTGATGGAACTCTTGTTGGATATTCTAGAACACAAAGTGTGCCATCAGGCGGGATTTTGGCATTACAATTGGACCCTTCGAGTCTTCAAATAACTGACTTAAGTGGAGGAAATGCTAAATTTATTTGTCAATATAAATTCTAGTTAAATTGAAAATAAAATTTTCTTTAGTTTTAAAAAATTCTAAATCATATTTTCCGGTAACCACACGCTTTTTACTAATATTGTTCGATAAAAAAGATTCCAATGAGAAAACATTCTAAATATAATTATTTAATTCATTAAAACCTTTAAAATTAATTTTTTTGATTTGTTTTGTTTCCGTTAATACTTAAAATAGAACCTCGTGGTTTTAATGTCAAGTGAATTTATTTTCTTGTAATATTTCAAAATCGAAAAACATGATGATTAATTTTTGCTAATTCAAATTAAAAAAATCAAAAAAGTAAAAAAAAAATTCGTCATTAAAATGACGTTAAATGCAATTCAAGTAGTTTTTTTTAAATTTAATTTCTATTTGCTTTAAGTAAATAATACTTATCAACGGAAATAAAACATTTGATGATTAATTTTAAAATCAATTAGAAGAGTGAATTCAGTCACTTTTTTAATCAATAAATAAATTATTAATTTTCCGAATTATTTTTGATTTTTTAAAAGACATTTATAATCAACCGTATACTTAGGATTACTACAAGGAATTTTTATAAAATTTATATTGACTCCAATTTTTTGACTCTTATTTTTAGACAAGGGACATTTGCGGGCCGTCTGAATAAGTTTCGAAAATCCTTTTAGTTCTTTTACTAGGTTTAAATTTAGAATAAAAGCTTGGCCACATTAATCCCATTATTTTTCGCATTATGTGTACCCTAGGGATAAAATTTCTTTGGACCGTCAGACACAAAAGAATAATTACCGTATTCCCTCGTTCGATTATGCTTCACCACAAGTTAAGGCACGCCTTTTGACCATGCACCAAAGTACATATCGCCCATGCTATAACATTGTTAACTTGAAGCGCATACTCAAATAGCGTAATCACGCGTTTAGGCCCGCATCAAACACTGAAAGTCTTAGTTCAAGACTCGATTTTAAGAAAAAAATAAAAATAATTTTTAAATATTTTTTTTTTAAGACTTTGGGTGTTTGATGCGGACCTAAACGCGTGATTACGGATTAGCCTAAAACACGGAATCGCCGGAACCGAACGGAATTTACCCGGAACTCAATACCTAAAATCCGGAACTTTCGAGGACGAAACAAATGACTAAAACTGATTTTTTATTAATGGAAGAGGATCGTGTTTTTTTCCCGCAACCATACCGTACCGATACTTTGTCAGAAACGTGGTGCTTCTCATAAAGGAGTACATTCTCCAGAAATATTCCAGTAATTTGTTTATTTATTTATTAAAGAAAACAAAAACTAAATAAGACAAGTGCCTATCTGTCAAATTACCTAAGGTAATACGACTAAGAATATACGATTTTTTTTCAATGACACTGTACTTCATTTAGCTTCCTGGAAAATGCTCATAAATCAAGATTAAATGATTAAGAGTTACCAATACGTTTAAAATAAGATTACATCCTTCATGATTTTTTAAGCCACCCCCTTTCATTCTACTTTTATAAATCTCAATATTCCAATTCGTGTTTATATAAATATTATACTGAAGGGAAAATCGAGGAATCTTTTTTCCTTTATTATTGGTTACATCTCACGGTTTGACTAATCATCTACAATGAATAAACTATGTCCATAAGGCATTTTTATTCCATTCAAAGCTGAAACAAAAAAATATTATAAATAACAAACAATCTTTTAGCAGGGAAATAAGGCACGATTTTATATATGTTATGTATAAATTAAACTTTATCTATTTTCCGGAACACGTTCCGGATTTTAGTCATTAGTTCCGTCCTCGAAAGTTCCGGATTTTAGGTATTGAGTTCCGGGTAAATTCCGTTCCGTTGCGGCGATTCCGGGTTTAGGCTGACCCGCGTGATTACGCTATTAGAGCATGCGCTTCAAGTTAACAATGTTATATTAAAATTTATTAATTATTTAAAAATTTTATGCGAATGATATTTGATACCATAATTTCGATTCAAATAAAGCATCATCAATTCTTTTGATAACAAAATAATAAATCACTTTAATTACTAAAACCTAATGGTATAATCCTTTCAAAGTCTTTTAATAAAAAAGGCTATATCGAATTTATTTTTATATTTTGAGCCCATTAGCAAAAAAAAATTAATTAACAATAGAAAGCTATTAATTTATTTATATATTTTTTAAACCAGGATGTTAAAAGTCACTTGATTCATTTGATTCAAAGAAACAATTTCAATTTTGTTTTTTGTTAATGTCTTTTTATTATTATGATTTTAGAAAAATTAAAATCATAATAATCACACGGAGCAAAATTAAAATCGAATGGGAATATTATTTTATTGGTTTAGAGTAAACTTGTCATGATAAATGCTATTATCTGATTTGATAAAAATTAAAATAATCAAATTTAAAAGATAAACAAACTTTATTAAAAGCTAATTTTTTAATCAATTTTAGATATTATAAAGTACAAAGGTACTAGTAACATTTTTTCGAAACATGAATTTCTGTTAAATTAAGTTTAATATATATTTTTATAGGAAACTCTCATGGGATTGGGATTAAGATTAGCCAGCAATATCTGTAATTTATTTATTTTCATGATTTTTTTGAATTTTCCAAGAATATATTAACTTTCGCTCTAATTACAGGTAAGAATAATCTGACTATTACCGAATACCCTTCAATGGTGTTTATTTTTCTGACATAAAAGCTCTACATGTGACGTAGGCAAACCTGACTCAGGATTGTTTTCGAATTCTTTTTAGGCCACTGTATTTATGAGATATTTTCAATTTTTTTGTAAATGTACCGGAATAATTTTAGATAAAAAAATTCTCGTAGATTCAATTCTTATCTAGAAAGCTAAAAATTAAGCTGCTTGATGCGATAAATGCTGCACTGCTCCTGAAAAAAAGGCGTACCTTACTTCACTGTTCCAGGGTACAAACCCTAAAACTTTGAATTTAGAACTTTTTTTTAAAGTTTTATGATGCGGTATGGTACGGTACGAAATGCAGAATGATTTTTCTTCTAGAACTTTTTCGAAAACTTACCAAACGAAAAAAATTTATCGTTCATTTCTTATCGTTTTGAGTTTTACCGTTAAAAGCTTAACGAAAACAGAATATTGATATGTTCCCTTTTCGGCAGAGATTTTATCGGTAAAATATTAAATTAAATCATCTAAAAGTTTATAACGATTTCGATTTTTTTCGATAATGCAGTATTCTAAAATTTTCAAAAATTATCAATAACTAATTTCTCTTTCGATACTGTTTTGCTCCATTCCAAGATAAGAAAGAGTTGAAATGATTTTGAACTTTTCTGAAGCTATCGCATCAAAGTTAATATTAAAGCTGACTGTAACAACAGTTTATGCTATCTACCTAATTTAACTATATATTATCAATAAAAAACTTTCGTTCGTTTTAGGATGACATTAAAAGCTTAGAACAAGATAAAGAATTTTACTGAAGTGATTTTTAATTGATAATTCTTCTTCTTTATTCGAATGTTGTTGTTTTTCAGCATTCGGCAACATGTTTCTCTTACTGCATCACATATAACACAGAGGCTTTGAATATACTAGCCTTCAATTTTATTGTCAGATGCACTCTGCCTTCCAGATCTTTTCCAATTTCCAATAGGCTGCCCATACAAGCTCCTTTCGATATATGAAGTTCTCACAGGAGTTGAGTTTCGAGCAGAGATACTTGAAGTCTTCAAACAGACGAATCACGTAGCTACTCATGTTTAACCCACAAGGATTCGAGTTTTCAATTGATAATTATTCATTTTAAAAAAAAAATCCCATTATAGTAAAAAAGCGCAAATTTAAAAAAAGACGTTCTAACATTATTGGTACCTCTAAATTTTGGAGTGAGGCGTTTTACTATAGTAAAAAAGCGCAAATTTATTTTGAAAATTTAGATCACCAAGGCGGTCGATATTTTTAAGGAACGGCGTCGCCTCACTCCAAAATTTAGAGGTACCAATAATGTTAGAACGTCTTTTTTTCTCTTAATTATAAAACTAGAATTCCGTTTCCATTTTTTAATTTGAAGAATTAAATTTTGTCTGTCAAATCATAATTAAATAATTAATTCTCAACAAGAACATTCTTAAGTAGAAAAAAAATTTAAAAGCTTAAATTGTCATTTTGTTTTCATGGGTTTTAATCGGCAAGTTAAAATTTTTTCTCAATTTTCTTTTTTCTATTTTTTGACTCTTGTGCAATCGTTATAAAAAGTGTCCTTATAAATATTTCAAGGAAAGGAAGGTGCAGCCACATTGCAGCGAATTTTCTGCATGTGGCTGCACCTTCCTTCGTGGCATTTTGCATAACTTTGTAATTCTCTGCAAAATTGCACGCCATTGAAAAAGATTTATTTTAAAATGCGCAATTTTATTTGAAGAATTTTTGCAGACCTCTCCAGTAGATGCAGCGAATTTTGCTGCATGTGGCTGCACCTTCCTTTCCTTGAAATATTTATAAGGACACTTTTTATAACGATTGTACAAGAGTCAAAAAATAGAAAAAAGAAAATTGAGAAAAAATTTTAACTTGCTGTTTTAATCGCCCAATGTTGTTGGATATTATTTATTACAATAACGATTTATCCATTCAAAAAAAATTAATAATTAATGTTATCATAGAACATCTCAGTTTATAAGTGTTTCATTTGATTGCCACTCAATAGTTTTAAATTTCAATGTATCCCTCAAAGAAACGTCAAATAATTTCTAAAAATTTAAAGATATTAAAATTATCGTATGTCAACATATTTAGAGAGTAATAATTATCAAAGACATGGTAAAAATTTTTTTGTCAACTTCTTATCAACGGAAATCCTGCAAGCAAATCACAAAAAATTGATCTCTTATTGTCAATAAATATGTAAAAATTAATTTTTATAAGCATAAGTGAGAGCTTCCGTTCATAGCATGTAATCATTTTTATTTTCAAAAATTTCAATCATATATCTTAAATTTTGTTGCTTAGGATGTGTGCTACCGTTTTTTTAATCATGGATAGACTACTGTTTATCAGTTCTAGAGTATAAAAAAAATATTTTACTGTCAGTACAGAGCTAATCGTTTACAAAAAGGTAGGTTGAATGCAGACACTGGAATGCAGAAAATTCCATTCTGCATTTAGCTTCGATAAGTGAAAGGGTTTTTGTTTGATATGCCACTTTTCGTCTTCTTTTATTTAAACCATAGATTTGTACAGAATTTTCTCTTGTTTAACCTAAAAAAAGTGGGTTGAGAAGTAACCCCAGGGAATATATACGTTTTTATCAGAGGGCGACTTCCGAAATATTTTTCTTCGGCCGATTTCGGAACCGGCGTCAATGGGAGCTTTTTAGCTTTAATATAATTCCTCCAGATCAAAAAAATCTTTTTCCAATCATGAGTTCTTAAATGTTTAAATTAAACCCCTTATCATTAGGCTGCAAAAAAGCGAAGGGGTAGGGGGTAAAATTTTACCCCCATGAAAAAAATGATTTTTTGGGGTTTTCCGGGGTCGTCGTACGGTTCTGATTTCAAAAATTACACTAAGGCGCAAAAGTACTAAAATTTGAATTTCCTTACATTTACTGGATACCTACAACAATCATTTCATAATCAATAATTAAAGGTTGAATTTTTAAAAAATTTATCCTCTAAGCTAATTAGTTAAATGATTAAATTGTAACAGGGAAGTCTCAGGCTGTGATTTTTTGTCTTTTTTTTAAGCCGAGATTTAATTTTAAAATAGAAGGTAGTTTTTTGCTGGTGCATATCGTTTGTTCTTTCACAAGTTTAAGCTGAACGCAATTTTTTCTGCATTCCAATGTCTAGTAGTTGAATGTGAACTTTTTAACTTGAAGCCAAACTCTAATTTAATTAGAAATAAAATTTTTTTTTCTTCTTAAGAATAATTTGAACTCAATAAGTTTCTTAATACTGTTTATCCTTTTATGATAGTTTTTTCTCTAACAAAAATTAAGACTTCATAAATGCCTAGAAAAGCATTTAATCATTTTTCTAAACTAGTTTTGACGAGGAGGCTTAAATTTTTATTAATAAATAATAACAACAGAAAATTTTTTTTTATTTCATTAACACAAAATGTCTTTTAAGGCAGCTGCAATTAGATCAGTTTAAAGAGCCCCAAAAAACAATCTTATTAAACTAGTTCTATTTTTGTAAATTTTTGAACGTGGCTTTTTTATTTTATTTGATTAAATATAGCCGGTAAATAGACAGAATTTAGTTCAAGAAGAGCGTTAATAATTTAATAAATGTTAAATTTAATTAGGAATTATATTTTCAAAATCAATAAATTATTGATATTTCAATTAGGGCGGTTTAAGGAAAAAGTGATTTTTCGATTATATTAGATTTACTTCTTTTTTTTGTAGAAAATTCACTTGACTTTTTGTTATTTCCGTGATATTTTGATTTTACTTATATAAAAACATATTTTTTAACTTAATAATATTTTGACGTTGTTTCTGTGTGTGTTTTAGATTAGCAAGAAAATAAAATTTTTTAACATGAAGATTAGCGTCAGTAAAAAAGTATTTTATACACAGCACAAATAAAATACAGTGAATATTGGGATAATTTTAAGTTCCGTTTTCGTTCCAAACATTTACCAAAAGGGCCCGTCCTGTTTCTCGTTTTTTCCTTTGAAGAAAATGAGTTTAGAAACTAAACCCTTTTGGAAAATGTTTGGATACAGAACGGGAACAGTTTGTGAAAACCGTTCTGAACGCGTTCCGAACGTAACATTACATTTTTTTGCAGGACCTAAAATTTTTTTTTCGAAAAATAAAAGAAAATTTTATTAGAAAAATGGATTTTTGGATTTAATGCGTAGATTAAAACGGAAAATTTGGCTAAAAAACGATTCTTAAGGAAAAAAAACAAAATTTTTTTGGATTTAATGCGTGGACTAAAACTAAAAAATTTAAAAAAAAGAAATTTTAGTTTTAGTCCACGCATTAAATCCAAAAATCCATTTTTCTAATAAAATTTTCTTTTATTTTTCGAAAAAAAAATTTTTTTTGCACATTTAATGAGACATAAAATAAGAAAATTCGGTTTTAGCCCGTCCTAAAAACTATATTTGAAAACAATTCAAAACACATGTTATATGACAGCAATAAATCTGAATTTTCGCTTTTTAACCCCGCAGTTGTTTGTCCGAGTTTACGGTAGAAGTGAAAAAGACATATAAAAATTTGTTTATAAGTTTTACTTAAGTAAATTTGAGTTAAAAATAAGACCCACATGATTCACATAATTTGAAGTTAAAATTTTCGAATAAAAACATGAATGATCTTTGTGAAGAAGAAGATGAGTGTGAGTTAGTTGGTGATGATAACGATGACAATAATTAGGATGAAAGTCTACAATTTAATCAAACTTTAAGGTCAAAACAGACGCCTCTAGTTTTAAATGAAACGGAAGAAGATAGATGTTCAAATTGAAAATGATTAACTATTCGATTCAAGTCGACGTTGATGCACAAATTAAGTGGACCCGTTTCGCTGATGTATTATTAGAGCAAAATCAATCAAATCCGAAGTATAATTTGAGACTAAGAAAAAAATAATATTCCTAAAAGTCTTGGAGTGAGTCGACTCCCCAATCTACATTAGCTGTTTTAAGAAAAAATGAACTTTATTGGATTCTTACGGCATCTCTTACCTCTTCTAGCTCTTTTTCTATTTCTACCACTATTTTAAGATCGTTTTCCCAATTTCCCTTCGTTTAGGGAGGTTGAGTTTTATAATATCTTTATTTATTAAATAATGTTAGAACAGTTAGTGACACATTCGTAGTATTGTACCTATTAATTGAATTACCTATGAATATAAGGTTATTTGGGAAACCAACATACTTCAACGCTTTCTAATGTCTTTGGTATACTTTGAAAACGATATTGACTATTCAGAAGAAGTCTTTTTTTAAAACGTTTTCGATGTTTACTATAAGATCATCCTCTCTATTAGAGTATTTTTGCTTTATGATTGTGATCTTCTTTTTCCACTCATCTTTATCTAAATACTAAACATCTTACGTGGATAATTTTTCGATAATAAAGATTTTTTTCGTATCTTAAATCATTTATCGGTAAATTAGGGCGTTTAGCTGTTTTTCTTATTGATTTTAAAAAAAAAATCGAGATATTAAAAAATTAGGACAATTAATCTAACTTGTCATAAATTTCATTTGGCATCAACTAAGTGGGTCCGAAAAAGGAAGACCCTAAGTGTGTTCACTTCTTAATAAAGATTGAATAATTATCAAAAAAAAGATGTTTTGTCTAATATGTATTAAATTCTAAAAGCATCATTTAAATTGATTTAAATATCCGATTTTTTTAACATTAAATAGGTTGAAATATAAATTTCATGTACAAGTATTGAGTTGAGCTCATTTTTTTTTCGTTATTGATTTTTTAGCCTCGTTATAAAATATAAATTTTAAGATATCTATTTGTTGATTAATTAAAAAATTAAAAAATAAAAAGGATATTATTTGATTATTTTTAAATTAATATTAGTAATGACATTTTATAAAAAGGTATGGGATAAAATATTCTTTTACGTTTTACTGTGGATTTTGTTGAAACCTTGCAATGTAAGCATTGGATTGGACTGTTTTTTACTACAAGCAGAACGGAATGCCTAGTTTAAAATTAATTTAAAATTAAATTCCCACCTTGTAGAGTAGTCAGGTCGAAGTCATTTAAGAATTTTACTACATGAAATTTTTAATATGCATGTGTAGACAAAAATATATTTTTTTCGCTCATTCAACAGGAAGAGAACACAAATGATTAAAAACCTACCTACACACTAACAAAAACTTGTTTTATGAAAAAAGAAACGATCTTTTTCAACGTGATAGACTGAACAAAAAAGGTAAAACTTGTAGAGCTTAACATCTTCAGAAACATCAAAATAAAAAGAAAGAACAGGTTTAAAAGACCAAATAATCGTTTTAAAATGGTGTTGGTGCATTACAATTTTGAATGTACTCGTAAATTGTCTGTTAGCTCATCTAGTCTTCGGTCTACATTGCTGAGCAAAGAAATGCTTTCCCAAAATTTTTAATAGTGCAGCTCTCTTTTAGCAAAAAAATTTCTTAAATCCTCTTGAAATATTTACGAAATTTTTAATTACTGTTTTCATAATGTATTTCTGTTGAAAAATAAAACCATCAAAGATAAGACTTTGATGGTACATGATGATCGGCTGACAGTAACCAACTAAGGCGGTAACATACAGTCACACTTTGTCTTTATCTTGACCAATAAATAAGCCTGATTATAAAACTGATTTTTGACGATCAGGAGCTGGGGTATGCTGTGTTCATAACACTGAGGATAATTTGTAGGTTTGTTGATCTATAAGGTGACTTAACAAAAAATATTGTTAATTTGAGTGCGTTATTGTTATGAAATCTTCGTCATATCTTTTACTCGTCAACCGTTTTTTAATTAAATTAAACTACTTTCGACCTTCTGCATGCACGACCACAGTGGTACCAACTGAACTATCCTCCCCATATTGACTTATTGGATACATTAGAACACAAGTAATAAAAAGGGGATACGTTTTTTTCTGGGTTTAATCAAGATTGGAAAAAGTGTGACTGTATATTATCGCCTCAGTCGCTCTGCGTCTTTCTAAGCATTTATAAGTTATTTCTAAGTTATTATAAAGTCAGGTTTCAGATATAAAAGACGTTTAGTGTGGGAAGCACCTCATGATCTTTGCGTTCATCTTCCATCAACAGAGCCAAGTTTCAAATTCTTTCAGATATTGACATTCTTTTTTTCCCACGATCCGAAGATTAAAGAAGGCATATAGGAAATAAACTATTAAATACTCTATTAAAGACTTTGAAAAATCAGTAAGAAGCATGCAAAGTAAATTAAATTCGAATAATGTAACTTTAAACTTTTCAATTAATAGATTTTAATCGAAGTTATGGAATATCAAGTTTCATCAATTTTTTTTAGATTTGACTAGACAAATTATGTTTCCTTGATAATTAACTAAGTTAATTTATTAATTACTAGATGTTAATTCCCTATCATTTTAGCTCACATCTAGGGAATTCTTAAAATAATTGAACAACAGAAATTTTTTTTTCTGATGTCTTAAATTGTTCCTTTTTTTCGAAAAAGTATTTTATTAAAATTTTTAGACAAAATTAAATAATTTCAACAGCTATACGCACAATACCTTGAGGTATAACGAAATTATTAAATTTTTCCAAGTTTGATCCTTGACGATAGATTATTTTTTTCAATTTAAAGAAATAATTTCCCTTTATCAAGAGATATTTTTTTTTTCTTTTAGAAAATTATTTTATTTCTGCAAAAAATTTCTGGGGTTAACAAGTTCTTTTTTTGATAATTTTACCATTTTACTTTTTGTAAACATAAAATGAAATTATCTTTCCTAATTTCGTTATAACCATTGTCAAAATAATTCAACCTGTCATAAAAAAACGACATGGCACGGCGTAGGGCGAGATATGACGCCAGCCTATCGAGACCTTTGAAATGTTTTTTACACAAATTGATTTTTTTTAATCAACTATTTAAAACAGTAGGCTAAAAACAAATTACATTTTGCTGTGTTTTGTTGACTGTTTTCATGAACTGAAAATTTTATGTTTTTTTTTTTCAAAATATATTTAAACTCATTTGAAAAGACTTTATGACAGTCCTAGCGAAAAAATTAATATCAAATGATGGAAAGATTTTACAAAATTTTATTGTTTACGATCCTTGTATTGAATATGATTTTTTTTCTAAGATTGTACCTTGTTTTTACCGCACATTTTCGAAACAACAATTGATTTAAGCCAGTCGGTGAGTTAGATAAATTGAGTCGACCCTGGATTCGATCACACCACCTTCTTAACTTCTTTGAAAACTGATCAACGACGATACCAACTGAGCTAATCCTTAGTATATTATAGAACGTCTAACATTAAAAAGTAGTAAAATTCCCGTAGTGCCTCATTAAAGACACCAGGGGTATTAAAATGTGACTGAAAAAACAAAGGGTCTCAAATTAAAATTTACTTAATTTGAGACCATTTTTATTAAGATGTTTAAAAGATTAATAGCTATTAAATCATCTAGGCCTTGTTTTTTAACAACGTCGACATAATCCTCATTGTTTTCCAAATTAATTATTAATAAACAAACACTTGAAAAATACATACCCCAAATGAAACAAAAAAATCTAACAAATCGATAAAATTTTATTTTTTTTAAATTTAATTTAGACAATGATAAAATGAATACGACTACTGAAGTATACGTTGAAAGCATATTTCCATATGACGACCATTCAGATCTGCCTAACGATAGTCAACCAAAAACAATTGTTTATGATACAATATTCATTATTTTATACACATTAATAACTCTACTTTCGTTCATTGGAAATTCAATAATATTAATAGTAATACTAAGACGTAGACGTATGAGAATAGTTACGAATTTTTTTCTTGCCAATATAACAATAGCTAATTTAATATACACTGTATGTGCACCATTACAATTTGTCGATGAGTTGTATGGTACTTGGATTTATTTTGATATAATGTGTCCATTACTTCCATTTTTTGGAACATTGTCAATTAATGTAAATACATTGACCATGATAGCAGCGTCTATGGAACGTTTATTTGTAATTGTTTACCCGTACAAATATAAATTAACAAAAAAAAAGTCTATAGCGGTAATTTGTTTCATTTGGTTTTTTTCAGCATTGTCAAGTGTACCATGGTTGATATTACTCAAAGTAATAACAGAAAATGCAAAACAAATATTTAGTGAATTTTTGTTGAACACAGACGATGATGAAGCTAATTCAACAGATATAATTCCATTTGATTCTAGCTTTTTTCCTAATTTAATAAGATGTAAACCAGTTATTGATTTTTATGAACTTAAATATTATTTTATATTGTTGTGTTTTATACAATATTTTTTGCCAATGTTAGTTTTAATGATTACTTACTCGGTGATTGCGTATTATATTTATTTTATTAATACCAGAGTTGATCTTATTATGGATAACAAATTTTACAACAACTTCTTGAGTAAGAACAAAAAAAAGGTAAGTCGATAATTCTAGTTTTACAATTGCGTCATTTAGCTTTACTCAAGAAACTTCATTAGTAAACGTTTTTCAGGAAATTTGAATAAAAAAAAAAGGTTTTCACTTAAAGTCTAAAAGGACTTAATCCTTTTTGTCTAAATCTAAAATTTCATTTGTTTAATATCCTGAAATTAATTGCATACATCCTCTTTTTGAGGGTTCTTTTTTTAATTGGTTCAAAAATTGAACGATATATATCCGTGGTATTATTAATTTGTTGAACAGTCTCTTTGACTGGAATATCCATATAGTGTATGTACGTATTCTCATCGCTTGAGCCTGAAACCGCTTCACCAGGCCGAGTTTGTATAGCAGGGAGTGTATTTTTGGATCTACTCTTTTGACCAATTTGAATGACTTTTACTTCTGGAGTAAATTTCTATTTACCCTTAAGCTCAACAAGACTTTTAACGTGTAGGCATTTATTATCTTTCGACATTAACTACAATGACTCTTTCGCCATTCGTGATCAATCAGTTAAATTACAGGTAAATTTGATAATTCTATAAGTGATAAGTGAAATTAATATATTAGTAAAACCAGTTATCTATTTACTTATTAGGGTTATTCATTTAAATTATTATTTTATTAAAATAAAACATCTAACCTTTGAAATATAAACCATTATGCTCTATAGTCTTTAGTCATCTATCAGCGAGCAATTCGATACTTCTCTTGTACTATTCCCGGCTTATTTAGCTAACAAACTCAAGGTACCCATCTTGAATTTGGTCTCGATTAGTAAGATTTTGCTTGAAGTGAAGCATTGATTCGAATTGTCACAACAAAGGTCAGCATTTATCATAAAATCATCAGGAACCAGTTTAATGTGTATTAGCACTTGGTAATTCCACTACGCACAACATTACCTTGTTTTCGAATCGTCCTCTTTTAATGACTGGTAGGGCTGGTTTAGATGGGTACAATGGGTTTCTGTCATTAGTATTTCGAAAATACATTTATGTAGATCCATTTCTCATCGCAAGTAATTATCCTTCTGAAAAATTATTCATCAAGAGGATTTTTGATTAGTTTCTGTGAAAATCGTGTGAAACAACTCGGCAGAGTCTATTAACCTTATGAATCAACTTAAGGTGACGAAACATGGTCGACTGTGAAGTGCTAAGGTCCCTTGAGCATCCTGGTCGAAACTCACTGCTTTTTATCCAATAATAACGTAACAGCACCAATTTTTTTTGCATGGAAGAATACAAGAGAGGCATAGGTTGAGGCAGAGGAATTTTTAGTACGTACTGTCTCGAAAATTTGAAATACTTTTATCTGTTTGTTTCGGCAGAAAAGTTGAGCATATATGGAACTATATACAGTATTGTGAAAAAATTAGAGAACGCTTATGATTTTTTTGTTTCATTTATATTCAAAGGCTTATATTTCAACATTGGATCGGGATATCGATTTGGTTTTTCTTTTAGTCAAAAATATACGTTTTCTCCTTTCAAATGAACCCTCATTTATTGGCTGGCGAATTGTTTGAGTCTGGGCAATAAAATTATAAAAAAAACACTCTTTTTTTTGTTAAACAATTTTTTGTGAAAAATTTAGAGAACGACTTGAATTTAGCCCTCGTACTCAGCGAAAACTCAACCGATCTTTATCAAATCTTGTATTTGAGCACAGAAACCTTCATTCTATCACATGAAAAAGTTTCAGACTTAAGGGTAGACGGGTTTTCAAGAAAACTCTCTTCGGAACCGAGAAGACACCCAAAGGTAATCCTTGTTGACAATATGAATACTGTAAGGTCGAGATAATTGAAAAATCGTTTCCTACAATCGGGAGTGAGTTAAATAAACTCAAATCATGTTTTGAAGATACAGAATAAAAAATAATCCAACCAAAGACGGATCTGGATTAGGTAGCCACTTAAGTCAACTCTAAAAGTAAGCATGATCTGTATAGAAAAAAGTTTCCAACCCATCTCATGCCACATCAAATTAAAGGAAATCATCTAATTGAAAAGACTGGACAACCCTCTAAAGCAAGAAAAATATTTTTCGGAAAATTCCTCAAGTGAATAATTGCTGTCTTTAAACCAAGTATTTTGTTGAATCATTTCAAAGGTAGAAATCTGACGGTAGAGTGATGTTAGAAATCCAAGGAATTGTGAAGTTTAGTACAAAAAAACAGAACAATTTTGAAAAATTGAAATAATTTTTACTCTGTTGACCTTATGATGAATCTGCACATGTAACAAAGTGTAACCAACTTTGTTACACCATTCAGCAAACTCTGCAAAAACTGTGCAGTCTAATTGCGCATTTAGTTATAATACTTTTTAATAGTGTGCATTTTGCAGAGACTTTGCATAAATTTAGCAGAGGTTGCTCAATGGTGTAACAAAGTTTGTTACACTTTGTTACATGCGCAGATTCATCATAAGGCCAACAGAATAAAAATTATTTCAATTTTTCAAAATTGTGGCATTGTGAAGTTTAGTACAAAAGAACAGAACAATTTTGAAAAATTGAAATAATTTTTATTCTGTTGGTCTCATGATGGATCTGCGCATGTAACAAAGTGTAACAAACTTTGTTACACCATTGGGCAACCTCTGTTAAATTTATGCAAAGTCTCTGCAAAATGCACACTATTAAAAAGTATTGAAACTAAATGCGCAATTAGACTGCAGAGTTTTTGCAGAGTTTACTCAGTGGTGTAACAAAGTTTGTTACACTTTGTTACATGCGCAGATCCATCATGAGACCAACAGACTAAAAATTATTTCAATTTTTCAAAATTGTTCTGTTCTTTTGTACTAAACTTCACAATGCCCAAAATTGTTCTGTTTTTTTGTACTAAACTTCACAATGCCGAAATCCAAATAAAAATTTTTTTTGTTTTTACAAGATGAAAAATCAAGATTACGTTTGAAAAGACCGAATTCTTACCCTTAGAACCAAACGAGAGGGCTTTGATAGAATCTAGGCAATGACTCGGTTCCTTTATCACTACTTTTCGACAGAATATTTCTTCGAATAACTTTTTTTCTTGCTAAAAAGATTAATCCAGCTTTTCAATTAGATGATTTCCTTTAATTTGATGTGGCATGAGATGGGTTGGAAACTTTTTTCTATACAGATCATGCTTACTTTTAGAGTTGACTTAAGTGGCTACCTAATCCAGATCCGTCTTTGGTTGGATTATTTTTTATTTTTAATTTTTGGTTTCATGGAACGGTGGAATCCTTATAAAGAACATACAAGTTGTAGGAAATAAAATTTCCTTAATTTTGGTACCCTCAAAGTTGAATTGTAAAATTATTTTCATTGATTACATAGCAATTATCCCTTAAAAAAATTCGGTTAAAAAAACCGGTTCTAAAACCGGTCAAATTCAAATATAAGGCTCAATTAGAAGTAGAAATGCATAATCTACATATCAAAAGATAGAGAACTTAATTTTCTATAATCTGGTATGTGATTTGTAAGGATTGGAGCGACGGTGAAGTTTGGAGCAAATTTTTGGAGCAAAGCAAATTTTATTTTTTAAAACTGTAAAATTCAATAAATAGATGGACCTAACCTAGTTTAAAAATTTTAACATAACTAAACAAAATTTGTTAAACTTGATTTAAAATATTTTTTTCAATTTTTTGAATTGATCGATTTTTGATCAATAATTAAATTTTTAAAAACAGATTGTTAACATTACAATGAAATTTTAAATTAAATTTTTTAAATTTTAATTTAAGTACAAATTTTCAAAAGTAAAATTGGCGGGATTTTTTGAAATTTTCAAAAAATTTAAATGTTTGCGCCAAAATGTCTTATTTAAATTTAGTGTATGCATTTCAAATTTTGTTAAAAATCGAAACTAACATTAAAAATCAAATATTGATTTTCCCTTTTTTTTAAATATTTTTGAAATTAACAAAAAATTTACAATCTAAAACCATTTTTATTTTATGCACTATACCTAATTTTATTTAAAAAAAACAGCTTTTCTAAAATTGCTTTGCTCCAAAAAAAATGCTCCAAACTTCACTCTTCCGGATTGGATCATCATATGAAACAAAAGATCAAATAAAACAATTTTTTGAAGAAAACCGGTCACTCAACCCTATATGGAACTAATAGTTATCAGTTCTAACATCTCTTGAGAGTTTTTTACAGAATTTTTAATGGCTGCTTTTGTCCAGTAGAGCCTGCGCTTTACATGACGCCTTTTTTGTCGAATATTTTTTTTTAACTTTGACAACCAGACTTAATTTTTATTATTTTTTAAAATTAAGCTCATCAAAATGTTGGTATTCATGATTCTATGTTTCAATATATGTTGGCTCCCATTACAACTTAGCGCTTTTATGAGAGCAATTGATCCAGATTTTATTGAAAAAAAAATGTAAATTTTCGAACCGAATTCAAACAAAACAAAAATTAAAATTTTCCGTTTTTGTCTAGACCTAAACACTACAGTAAAGTTTTATGGATGACTAAACATTTGTTAGCTTTTAGTCACTTTTGTTACAATCCATTCATAAACGGACTTTTAAATGTAAGCTTATAACTTAAAAATTTTACGAAAAAAAAATTAATTTTACGTTTTGACAGAAAAAATTTAAACAAGAAATAATTTCATTATTCAAAACTCTTTTTAACAAATCAAAACAAATTTTATTCGATAACAAATGTTACTCATGTATACGATACGATTTTCCGAGTGAACAAAAAATAATTAAAAAAATATATTTAGACAAAAATTTAATTAACATTGACAAAATAAGCATGCCTAAATACGATTCTAAATTTAAAAGTGATCAAGATTACATGGACGAAGTTAACAATTTAGTTAAACTCAAAGAACAAGAGGAATATAAACGTTTAAGTTTAACACTTCAAATGGCTAAAACATCGTCTTCATCTAAAACATCTTATAATAAATCATCATCTTCGTCATATTCAAATACATCTTCATTAACTATTTTTAGAAATAAAAAACGTCGAAATTCTTTCACTGAATCATTAAATAATCGACATACTAACGATTCGATACGAAGACATACATGCTCTAAGAGTATTGTATTCAAGTTTAAATCTAAAAATGAACATTTTAATAACGATAGACTTAAATATTTAAATTTATATTCTAATTATAATTTGGTTGATTGTAATAGAACAGGTTATAGTTTTGTTAATAGACGTTTAGTTTTAATGAATAATAATGAAAATGTAAATAGTAATTGTATTTTGAATGATAAAAGTGCTATTCTTATTAATAAAATAAGGAATAAAAATTTTCATAATAGCCTTTGATTAAACCACATTTCTGCCAAATTTTATTTTTTTGATATTTGTTTTTTTAAATAAAATTTTTAAAGTCTTTTATTTTAAATTATCTCAAAACTTATATGTTGTTCATCTGGGAGGAGTAAGGAAAATTACCAAACAATACCATCCTCCCTATTTTTAATATAAGAAATTTTAGGCGATGTGAAGTTTCATATCAAAGATCATTCGTATCAAATTTTAAAACCATTTTTTTAAAGTGAATGAAACCGAATAAACCTTGCAGAGATGCTTTATTGCTAAAAGCTATTCAAAAGCCACTCTTAGAATATGCTCTGCAAAACTTTGCAATAAATTGCGCATTTAATTACTTTTGATACCATTGAAAAAGATTTAAATGATTACGCAATTAAGTTTGCAGATTTGCAGAGTTTCTTAGAATTTGAGAAATAACTATATTTTTTTTCTCAAATTATTTTAAGAAATTGAGAAAAAACTTCACATAGGTGGAGAATTTATGGTCAAAAATCAAAATTCGCTCATCTTAGTGATTTTAGATTTTTGTGAATTTTTTTGGCCTTTACTGTTTTAAGACTTTAAAATGTGAAAATCAACAAATTCATCTATAACCTACAAGAATTCTTTAGGAACTTTATATAGGCTTTCTTCAGTTCTAGTTAGAGTGGTGTCATCTCACTAAAAGCTTTGAAAATACGAGAAGGAAAGTCATAGAGATTAGAAATAGGAGTGGACCAAGATCTAAGCATTATTTGTAGATTCATCTGATTTTAGATTAATGACATCTGGAGTAATGTGATTGTTAGAATGATATTAGTTAAGATTTATGAAAGACAATTATTTTAAATATTTTTATTCAATGATTATTTTTTACATTTTAATATTTAGGGAAAGAAGTGATATGTTTTAATATCCGTATCCGTAAGCACCATATCCACCATAACCACCACAAGTTGGGTAAGCTGGAGCAATTGGTAAAGCTGGAATAGCTGGTAAAACTGGAGCAGCAGCAATAGCTGGCATAGCTGGATAAGCAGCAAAAGCTGGATATGAACCGCATCTTGATCTTCCACAACCCATTTTGTCTTGTTTTTTTTCTTGTTAAGTTAACTAAAATTGAATATTGATTTTATTCGATGTCTTGAATCCATTCGAATCCTCTCATATTTATATCCAAACAAGACCAAGAAACGATTGATTGATAGAAGTCAAGATTTAATTAAAATCAATTTATTTCTTTTATTTTCGAATTTCAATTCAATAAAATAAATAGTTTTATTTGTTTATAAAATCATTCATAATTATTTACACTGCATTAATAAATTAGTATTCATGCTTAATAGACATGTGATTTTTTGCTTTTGATTTTATTTTTTCTTGCCTGAAAATATTATTCCCAAGTTGACTCCCGTTAATTTACTGGCTAAACTAATTGTTTCGGGCAAAGTGCAGATGAGAACGTTACGAAAACAAAGATTCAGTTAAGCCCTTTTTTCGGTCTATTTATCGAAAAATAGGATCAGCTATCTGTAAACTAGTCAGACGCTGATGATAATCAAAATCACTTCGTTCTTCGGTCAGCTTAAATGCTCCACATTGTGGAGTCCACAATGTACTTTCTCTAACTCATTTATGTCATTTTCCAAATATGGACACCAAGAGCTAACAGCTTTTCAACAATTCAATAACTTGATAGTCTTGCAACAAGGATATTTAAAAGCTTTCCTAATTATCCCCAACATTCGGTTTGCCTTAGCCGTAGCATTCTTTACTTGTGTGTTCCTTTTTAGATCTTTTTGGATATAAACGCCCAAATCTTTTTCACACTCTGACTTAATTAATGGTTTAAAGTCAATTGTATAATCAAACTCCGTATTGTTGGAATCAAAATGTACAAATTAACATTTTTCCACGTGATGAAGCTGAGTTGACCAGTCCTTTGGCCACTTGTAAACTTTATCTTTTTCTAATGGTTACAAAGGAATCGAGTTGAAGTTTTTGATTGTCGATATGATCTTCGTATCATCGGAATATGCTTCACAACTATTTAAAAAAGCTCTAACAGATCGTTAATATAAACAACAAATAGTAGGGGACCAAATACTGAACCCTGCGGAACTCGACTAGTATCTTCACTCAAATATAAATGGGTGGTCCAGGATATAGAATTCAAATTGACAAGTCGCTTTTTCAATGTAAACTAAAATACAATCGTGGGCGCTTGCTTCAATCAGACAGTTGCCTTTTATTCTAGCGAAATATCCGCTTTTACTCTAAAGAAAATTAAAAAATTATCAAAAAAAAAGCGGAGTTAACTTAAAATATTATAAACAATTACAGCATTTAAAAGAATTCTTTTATTAATCAATTAAAATCAAATTTTGAATAGTTTATTGGCATCAATAGAAGATTTTATCTAATTCATTCAACAAAAACAAGCCTAACAATTGGAATCTTTTTAACTTCTGATCAACAATTAACAATTTGAATCAAAATAAATTAAATAAAACAAAGTTTTAAAGCATAAATAGAGGACTTAATCGGCTACTTGAAATCATAGAATTTTATTTCAAATTTTAGTTAACTTAACAAGAAAAAAAACAAGACAAAATGGGTTGTGGAAGATCAAGATGCGGTTCATATCCAGCTTTTGCTGCTTATCCAGCTATGCCAGCCATTGCTGCTGCTCCAGTTTTACCAGCTATTCCAGCTTTACCAATTGCTCCAGCTTACCCAACTTGTGGTGGTTATGGTGGATATGGTGCTTATGGATACGGATATTAAAACATTTCATATACAAATTATTTTACAGCAAACAATTTATACAAAAAAAATAAAATTATTTAAATTATAATTTTTAATCAAAATTTGTTTCCTCGGTCTCTCTTTGAGTATATTTTATTTGAAAACATTACAATTCAGTTGAAGTTCGTTTGTTTTGAGAGTGTATAACTGTCTGAATTTTCTATCTTTGAGCCGATCTTAAACATTTTAGGGCATGCTTTTAAATAAGATTCTCCGTAGCGGCATATTTTCAATATTTAGACTTGTTAATTTTAACAAAAAAATTGGAAACTTTGAGCCTTTTTATTTCGGTTCCTTGAAATAATCTTTTTGTGTAATTATTCACAGATCATTTATTAGTGGCACGAGTTCAAATACTGGTCGAGTCAAAAAAACTGTAACGTTTATATAAAAAATGATGGAAAAGGATTAGTGTCATTAGCATTGTACTGCTAGGAAACGATCTGACAAGATTCATCGACTTGTCATTCTCTAGATGCTGAATTTTTACAGCTTTTAAGAGTGTGAGATTACCTTTCGATTGAGTCGTTTATCGAAACAAATTTCTCGTTGGTCGTTCCTTTTTGTCGCGAGCGATTTTTTCACTTAAAACAAGTTTTAATTTTCAGTTTTAAGTGTGCTTCAGACTTAAAAAATAATTTGTTCAAATTATGATTGAGGTATAGATTTAATATTTATCTTTAAAAAAATGGTAAATTTCCATTTGATATTTTTTAATTTTATTTGGTTTTGTTATCTAATTGTCAGGGACGCCCAAAAGTTGCTCGAGCAACTTGCGAAACCATCGAAAACGACCAAGCAGTCCCATTTGAAAAATATTATCATAATCTACTACCCTAATTATCAATTTCAGAATGCATATAAACCACTTTTCAAGAAGACTTGGGAGCTTTTTCAGCTCTTTCTGTTGAAAAAAGCAACTTTTGGGCGTTCCTGCTAATTGGAAATAAATTTTGTAACTTATCTGTAGTTAAATTAAAATTTGTAAAGACAGTTAAGCCCTGTAAGGAATCTTTTATGTCTTTTATAAGTTTGACTGCTTTAAGTCTTATATAAGTCAGGCATGATTTAAAAAACATTTGCCAAAATGTGGTACTTTAGGGGTCTTCTTTTCCTTGATTTTAAACTTATTTTGGCCTAAAGTACCACATTTTGGCAAATGTTTTTTAAATCATGCCTGACTTATATAAGACTTAAAGCAGTCAAACTTATAAAAGACATATAAAAGATTTTATATAAACTTTTGATTTAAAGATTAAGTGTGAACGTCGAAAACTAACTTTGAAATGTGAGACCAAAAATTTTGAAAATTTTAATTTTCAATTTATAAAACACGGCCCTTTCGTTCGAAGACATCTTCCAGCACTAGGATAGGCTTTTTGTACCAGTTGAGTTATTCGAAGAGATAGCAACTCAATAGTTTCTTCTTTGGCCTTCTTGACTTATTGTTTTTTCAAAAAGGTTTTTTGTGGGTTTATTTTTCATTCTGTAAAATTAGACTTTTTTCTTTAACCATTTTGTTAAATTATTTAAAATTTTTTCTGTACAAAAAAAATATGGATCGTGAAGAGAAAAAAAATCCTATTTAATGGTGTTTTTTTTTTAACTTTAAATCTGTTAAGGTTTATGTATGCGCTAATGTAAAAAAAAGTAAAATAATTTTTGAATGTTACCATTTAAATTTAAAATATAAAATTACAAATTAAACAAAATATAAATTTTAGATAAAAAAATTTTTTAAAGTTAGATTTAATTTATCAAACAATTTAATTGATTCATCAAATGTTAGATTAATGTTATTAAAAATTGAAATTTTTAAATGTTCTTTTTTTAGACAAAGTTTATTAAAGGCAAATTTGTTAACCAATCTTGAGAATACATATCCAAAGGTTTTTTCACCTGCGCTTGTTCTTGTGTAATGTTCAATCATTCGGTTTTTATTACGAAGACTGTATTTTAGACCTCTCGAATCATTTGTTTTAATGCACTCTTTCAGGTTTGGTGCTGCATTCACATCATTAACAATTTTGAATGAAAACGTTAACATTCTCAACAGAGCCCTATGTTGAAATCCAAATAAACCTAGTTTTCAAGTTGATTATTAATCACATTAAAGTCTGAAGACACATATGAGATTTTTAACAGTTTTGAAATACAAAAATAAAAGCAATTTGAGAGTTTTTGAATTGCTTGTTTAGAAAAGTAACAAATTAATGAAAGACAATAATCGAAATATGGTAATATAAAAGTTTTAAAAAACTGGAGTTTAACTGAAAAACATAAATAAATAAGTTTTTTAATTGAATATATTTTTTTGTTCATCATTAAGCATATGTTCGAAACATGTTTCATGAAATTTATCTGATTGTCAATTGTACAGCCTAATAATTTGAATTCTTTCACAATCATGATAATTGTTTTATCTTAAATAATTGAATCTTGGACTTGAATACGTTTTTTTGTTACAACCATGAAGTGTGTTTTTGACCAATTAATATCAACCCTATTATATTCACACCATTCTTTTAGATCTTTCAGTTCGCAGTTAAAAACGTTTATTAGCCGTTCAAGTGAAGTATCCGCTTTGTAAAGGGTCGTATCATCTGCGAAGTATTTTGCTTTTACTCTACGAATGTACAGAGCCAAATCGTTAATAAAAATAAGAAAAAAAAATGGGGCCAAGACCTGAGCCTTGATGAACTCCAAGCTTTATTTCAATCGAGTTTGATTTTATGTTATTAATCTTTACGACTTGTGAACGGTCTTAAAATAATTGGATAGAAGTCTCAGCGAATTATTGTCAAATCCATAGTGAAAGCATTTGAGTAAACATAAATTTGGATCGACCAAATCAAACGCTTTCATAAAATCAATAAAAAGAATAAGGACAATCATTTTCAAATCGATCGAACTATTTATTTCTGAAATAAATTCATGCAAGACTGTTTCACACGAGAAGCCTTTTCTGAAGCCATGTTGACCATTAAAAAATAGCTTTTTGTCTTGATTGAACAGTTTGAACATAACGGGAACAAAGAACGAATCACAACTTTTTATTATTTTTGTCTCGATACCAATCAAACCCGGGGAGCTTGTATTATTTAGTTCATCCAACATCAATTTAATCTCTTCAACCGTAAAAGGTCTGATTGTAAAACCAGGTGTTGATATAAGGTTTTCTTTTTAAAGAAACCTAAATTTATCATTGATAAACTTTGAACTTTCGTCATCACTTTTTAAGGAGCTCGACCGAATTGTTGAAAAGAACGTATTGAAAGTATTGGCTTGATCCTCAATCGACGGTACGTTCCCATTAGATGTTAACTCAGGAAAATCGTCCAACGAGATGTCTTTATTAGCGTTCAAAGATGATTTGTAAAATCTCCAAAACTTTTTAGAGTTTTTAAATTTTTCATTGTTTTCATACCAAAGTATTCAATCATCTTTGTTGGATTCATTTTTTTGAATTCTTTACGTTCGGCTTTGTACTGATCATGATGGATTTCAAGACCTATATTGTCCCATAATTGATGTAAGTAATCACGTTTGTTCTTTTGTAGTTTCAATTCACTATCAAACCATGGTGAGCTGTCATTTTTTTTACGCGTTGACTTTTTCAAGAGACAATTATCATTAATCGAATCCAAAATTTTATCTTTTAAGTAACCCCATTTCTCTTCTATGTCCGGCAGCTTATCTATAAACTCGAGATCAATTTGAAGGAGGCTCTGTTGAAGTTGAGTTAAATTCGCTTCATTTAGTGCTTGGTAAATTTTTACTGGGTCGAAACGATGGTCGGGTAAAAGATTAATCGCACCACAAACAAATTTATGATCACTATAGGGACAGCCAATGTCTCCCGAAGCGGCTAAAATCTCGGACTCGGTTATTATATGATCAATAATTGATAAGCTCAAACGATTTTGGTCTTTCGACGCTGAATAATAGGATCCGATACGAGTTGGCTCATTAACAATCGTTTTCAGTTCATTATTTTCTAAAAACGATATTAATTCTGGATGATCTTTCGGGATATTTAAATCACCAACAATTAAAAATGAGTCATTTGAATTGCAGCTCAACTTATAACCATCAAGGAATTCCATAAAATCTGAAATTTTGGTAACCGGTGGCTTGTACAGTCTAGTCTCGTTAATCCGAACTCCTCGGGACTGTGAAAATTGAGTTCGGATTATTTTGTTCGGATTAAAATTAATGAACTAAAAAAATATTTTTTTTAATTAAATTACATAACAGAATACAAAAATTTTTTCTCACTTAAAAACAAACTCGGAATAAAATTTTTTTAAAAAATTTTTTATTAAAACTTGGTTGAGGTTATCAAGTCTCAATTCGTACAAGTTCTCTTTTAAAGTCTCTAAATCATCAATTAAGTATTATGCTATAATGTAATGATGAGGATTCAAATCATTTTTGAAAAAAAAATCGAGATTTAGAAGAAAGAAGGTAGTATTGAACATATTGATATTAAGACATAAGTTTTACTAAAGACTAAAAAAAGAAGTATGTTCCTTCCATTGTGTAAATGGATAAAAGGAAATTTCATGAACCAAAGGAGTGCAAAAATATTATGTTTTACTTATCAATCGATCGGTATTGAGAAATCGTTCGAAATTGGGCTTGATTGAAAGATAATCTCACACTCTAAAATGCTGTAAAATTTCAGCAGAATAGACCAAGTGTGAACGACGAAACGCTTGAAGTTGAAACGATTCTTTTTATAAGTAATATAACTTGTAAATTTGAATCGTTTGTTTTTCTGTTTTTATTTACAATTTGGTTCCAAATTCGTTATCTAATTGTAAAAAGCGTATTTCCAAACTCGCAAGTTCCGGGGAACTAAAATAAGGGCGTCGAAAAAAGCAAATGTAGCGAGTATTAAAAAATTCTGTAACGACATACAAGACTAAGAAGCCGAATCAGCTTCTGCAGCTATATAAGTTTAGGATTGTTCAACTAGATGTAAGATCTGCACAGAAAAAAGACTACTCTCACTACTACTTTGGGAACAACAGAATTCCACAGAAAATTCAAGCTTGAAAATATTTTACAATCATTTATCAGATCAGTTGCATTAAAGAGATATAATCGCGCAACTTTTTTTTAAATCATTGGCATTGGCTGCTTTTCAAAACAACTTTAAGAGAGAATCTTGAAAATGAAAAAATATTAGAACCGAAAGCGATATATTCTGTGATTGAAACTAATTTTGAATAATACCATTGAAAACTTAAATGGATCAGAATTCTATTATTCTATTGAATAATATTGAATATTGAAGTTAAGCGAGAATATTCTATAATGTATATTATGAATGATTTTATAAACAAATAAAACTATTTATTTTATTGAATTGAAATTCGAAAATAAAAGAAATAAATTGATTTTAATTAAATCTTGACTTCTATCAATCAATCGTTTCTTGGTCTTGTTTGGATATAAATATGAGAGGATTCGAATGGATTCAAGACATCGAATAAAATCAATATTCAATTTTAGTTAACTTAACAAGAAAAAAAACAAGACAAAATGGGTTGTGGAAGATCAAGATGCGGTTCATATCCAGCTTTTGCTGCTTATCCAGCTATGCCAGCCATTGCTGCTGCTCCAGTTTTACCAGCTATTCCAGCTTTACCAATTGCTCCAGCTTACCCAACTTGTGGTGGTTATGGTGGATATGGTGCTTATGGATACGGATATTAAAACATTTCATATACAAATTATTTTACAGCAAACAATTTATACAAAAAAAATAAAATTATTTAAATTATAATTTTTAATCAAAATTTGTTTCCTCGGTCTCTCTTTGAGTATATATTATTTAAAAAAATTACAATTCAGTTGAAATTGGTTCGTTTTGAGAGTCTAAAAATGTCTGAAATTTCTATCTTTGATTTGTAATATCTTGTCGTTTAATACAATCGGTTTTTGTATAATAGTCTTCATTTTCGGTATAACAAAAAATTTAACATTTAATTTTTTAACAATTAACGAACAAGTGATACAACTCAACAGCTTTTTTATAAATCTGTGTTAATTGGTTCTTGATTATTATGGATATATAACTGTTGGCCGGCGTAGTTGATGAAATAAGAGTGAATAAAATATAATATTTGTTCGACAAAACTCTTTATTAATTACAATATATTTCTTATTATTAGTACTTCTCATAACTCTTAGATATAAAAGATAGAATGAACTAAATGCATTCTAAATATTTAAGCTTAGAAATAACCAAGTTAAGTTTATGAAACTATGCAACTGACTAGTAACATCATATTACTAGTATGAACGGACCCTTAACCAAGCAAGCAGTTAGGTTGCATAAGCACCCGCTAACAATAACTAAAAATAGTGATATCTTTTAGCGACAAAACTAATCAGAAATTTAATGCATTTAGGTCTAGTGAAATTTGTTCTTCAAGTCTTTTATGGTTCAAGTGTAATAGTGATAAAAGAACCTAGTGATACAAGTGTAAGACCAGTGTATTAAGGAAAAAATGCTTAAATTTTCAAAATCGAAAAGCTATTGTCTAATAAGATATCGCTCGCTCACATAATTTTTCAAAAAAAATAAAAATGTCAATTAGCGATCACAGATTTTTTTACCAAAAAATGTAAACGTAAAAAAATATAGTGCCATTAGTGTCATTTATTTGATTTCTTAATTACCGTTTTTCCTTGCTTACAAGTGCCTCCCTAATACCCCCCTTTTTATAGGCCAATGTAGATGAGATCAATTCTAATCTTTTGATTTTGAAGTTAATCGGACTGAGCTGTATATAAGACGTCTCATAAGAACCTCAAATTCAATTCGCTTTGGCATATGTTTAGCCACTTAAAATGCTATTTTTAGTCGCTTATAAGCAATGAAATACTGTAACTAAAAGCTAATTAACTAAAAATTTTAAGAATTCTGTTACAAAGCTGTATTCATGACTGTTGTAATGTGCAGAGTCTTTTGTTGGTTGGCTCGGTATATCAGTTTATGTGTCAACGTTAGTCGAATGTATCGAAGTCTAAGTTTAAATTCATCTGTCAGCTAACTTTCATAACGTACAGACGCATCAAGAGCTGAATTCAAGTTAAGTTCCTGTTATCGTTCACATGCAAATCATTTATCGGCGAATTTTTTCTATCTTAATTATGATTTGAGAGATATTTAGATAAATATCTTCCACATGTAAATGCTACAGAAAGATCATTTTAATTGCAGACAACTTCCAATTAATTAATTATCGGTTTACTATCACATCGCAATAACATCGCAATTGAACCTGCGATCACAAAGAAAAATCTCTTGCTCAGGAATCCAAAATAGTTAACACGAGTTTATTAAAAATTATACAAATGCTTGTCCGACTTAGACGCCGAAACAAATTCTGAGCAAATCCTAAACAGATTAGAAATAGGTGTGGACCAAGATCTAAGCATTGTTTGAAGATTCATCTGATTTTAGATTAATGACATCTGGAGTAATGTGATTGTTAGAATGATATTAGTTAAGATTTATGAAAGACAATTATTTTAAATATTTTTATTCAATGATTATTTTTTACATTTTAATATTTAGGGAAAGAAGTGATATGTTTTAATATCCGTATCCATAAGCACCATATCCACCATAACCACCACAAGTTGGGTAAGCTGGAGCAATTGGTAAAGCTGGAATAGCTGGTAAAACTGGAGCAGCAGCAATGGCTGGCATAGCTGGATAAGCAGCAAAAGCTGGATATGAACCGCATCTTGATCTTCCACAACCCATTTTGTCTTGTTTTTTTTCTTGTTAAGTTAACTAAAATTGAATATTGATTTTATTCGATGTCTTGAATCCATTCGAATCCTCTCATATTTATATCCAAACAAGACCAAGAAACGATTGATTGATAGAAAATCAATTTATTTCTTTTATTTTCGAATTTCAATTCAATAAAATAAATAGTTTTATTTGTTTATAAAATCATTCATAATTATTTACAGTGCATTAATAAATTAGTAAAGTTAAGTAAAGGGTTTATTATCTAATTATCTTTAAACTTTAAGTGAATGGCTTATCAGCTTTACTTGACTTTACATTTAAACTTTGAAGTAAAGTAAAGTACCCAGCCCTAGCCGTGTCATGTTGGTTAACTTTTGAGTATTCATGAAACCTTTTTATAATAAGGTGCCCCAGATCATAAACCCGTGATAAGCAACCAAGAAATTTTTTTTCTTTTTAGATGTTTTACTTAGGGTAGTTTTTTATGCTAAGTTCAAATTTTCGATTAGTTTATGTATCGGATGAGTATTTTTATTCCAAATTTTATGCTAAATTTTTTATTAAATATTCAGACTTTTCGACAATTTTTTTTTTACCTTTTTCCTCATAAAAAATAATATATTCTTTGATTAAAAAAAATTGCTTTTTCTCTTTCAATCACATTAAACAAAACTTTTTTTTAAACAAATATTTGTAAATTTTTGAAAGTTCATCAATTTTGACGGCCTATTACTCCCTCATGAATCGATAAAATCGAAAATTTTTTTTTTTTTAAATGTAGTTCAGACTGTACTCTATACAAATAGGTGGGGGTTTGTTGATATCATATTTACTTTTTGATATATTTAGATCTAAACTATACTCACTTATTTCGAAAAAATGGGAAGAGTAAAGCTAAGAACTATAACTAACCGATCTGTTACTAATCGGAGGGTGGCCAAATTAGTATCTCAACCTGCGGCTCAGCTAAATGACGACTCAGAAAATCATATGAGCATTCAACATGAACAGCTTATTGAAGATTTTAACGATTTTAGCCTAATAAACTACGGAAATAACAAGTCAACTCTGGGTGTTCAAACAGAAATAGAAAAAAAAGATGCTAGCACTCAGACAAGTGATTCAGGAAATGGTAGCCGAATGGAATTATTGCCAAGTACTTCACACTCGATACTATTTCGGATTTTATAAGTATATTTATCGATGGTTTGACTAATTTTGATTCGATTAACTTTAGAGTGCTAAGTGTTATTATTTATCTTTTATTGAGATTGATGAACTTATCCTATGATTATACGAGAGATTGTATGACAAAGCTTCGTTTGATGTGTATTCAACAATGTCACCTTTTGGGTCAATACAATTGTTGATGAAGATGATTTTTGTATTTTGAAAGACTCTAGGGGATCATACAAACGAATAACATTTTTCGAAGAGTTTCCAGAATTGTTAGAAGAAGCTAAATCATTCGCGTTAACCGAAGGCTGTAAAAAAGAGTGTACTTTTAATGCCCAAACCTTATCTTATTATCGATAAACGCTTTCGTGAAATGTTTCCTGAAATTGAAATTGACCCGGAAGAACTTGTACGTTCAATTGAAAGTTGTAGAGTTGATTTGTTAAAATGGGGTGCAAAATATGATGAAAATAAAAACCGTCCGTATTTTGAAGGTCATGAGCGAGAAGATGTTGTTGAGGCTTGAAAATTGTTCATAGAACATATGTTCGAAATTAAAGACTTTTGTTTTGTTCCAAAGAAAGATAATGGTTATAGCTGGATTTTACCAATGAGAAAAAAGAAAATATTGATCTCACATGACGAGTCTACCTTTAGATCTAGAGAGGTTTCGAGGTTTAGGTGGATTTTTCCAGACAAAGCACCTTTTTTCAACAAAGGACGAGGAAGAAGCATTATGATCTCGTTATTTATGGTCTCACATAATGATGTTCAATTATTGGATTAGACGAAGCTGAGTTTAAGCAAGCTTTAGAAAGACATCCAGAGCTAGATGAAGATGACCAATTAAATTACTTTTCACGATCAGCGAATGGTTGGCTCCAGCCAAGAAAGGATAATTACATAGACAACTAGCAAATATTGAGACAATTTGAAAGACTGTTTATTTTGTTACGGTTCAAAAAAGCATTTGAAAACCATGATGTCGAGATAATTGTTGACAATGCTCGAACTCATTCAGCAAAGGTTTATGATATAAAAATGTTTAATAAGTTTCCTGGAACTAACTGTATATACAACGAAATAAAATGGACTGAAGGTGATACTGTTAAAAGGTAAAAATTTTATTTAAAATTAAAAATTTCTTGAGCCAAGTTCGTTAAAAAAAAATTTTGTTTTAGTATTAGTTGTTTGGATGAAAATGGTGTTTATAAAGGGTTGTAAAGATTTTGAGTGATTTAAAATTAATTGATGGTGAAGCCAAGGCAAAAAAGTTAAAACTTAAACATTTAAGGGAAAAGCTACTTGAACATCCGGCTTTTAATAACTGCAACACGCGACTCGAAAGTTTAGCCTCAAAATATGGATATACTGTCACATTTTGTCCGAAATATCACTGCGAATTGAATCCTATCGAAGGTGTTTGGTGTTTTTTAAAAGGATATGTTCGAAGAAGAAACGATCAGAATTTCTCAAAATTGTTAAATTTAATTATGGAGTCCATTGAAGAATATTAAAAAAAAGACTTAAATGTTAAGCTGTGGCATAGGTTTTAGAGAGCCTTAGAAATGTATCAGTATGGTTCAAGCTATCAAGAAGTCCTGGAATCCTTGTTTGGCGCAAAATCTAGTGCAAATGTGATATCTCATAAAAAAACTAAAGATTTTAATACCTTGATTCCGAATTAGATTAAAGGTTTGTGTTGCATTAAATTTCTAAGCTAATAACGAAGGAAAATTAAAAAGAAAATAAAATTTTTAAAAGAATTTTTTTGTGTAGCTAAAAAGCATTGTAAATGCTAATGAAAAGCTTATTTCCCAAATTTTTTGAATTTTTATTAATATTTATCTTCACTTAATTTGTTCTTTGAGAAAATGGTGAATAAGTTGCTTTTAATTTGTTTTTTCCATAACATGTTAAAGAAAATAGTTTGAAAAAAAAATATAGGCTTGTTAAAGAGGTTTTTTAATGTTAGCCATTAGGTATTTTAAATTCAAAAATTAAATTGTTTCATTTGGAAATTCTTACTCAAAAACAGTCCGTTATTTGGCGCCTTTCAATAGTTTAATGCTTAAATTAAATGGTTCATTATACATAAAGTAATACTAATTAAGCAAAAAGCCCACCTACCTTTACTAAAAGAGGGTCGAAATTAATGTTAAAAAAAAAATCTCGAATGGGCTACTATGTTAGGGGGTCAGAATAGATTTTAAAGAGCTCTTTTAAGGGAAAACACCTTATTTTTTTAAAAAAGCTAGGGAAATGAAAATTTTTTTTTAAAAAATCGAACCAGAATTCAATTTTTAAAAATAATTTGGTCCAAATTTTTATTTTTAATTAAAAAAAAAAGTCACAAAAAGCACCTTCAGCAAAACTGGCTTATTTCAATTTTTAGGGGGGCCTCTTGGATCCGAAATTTTACTAGGTCAAATTTTTTTTTTTTGAAAAATTTTAATTCTGCACATTTGAAAACCTAGAAAAACTGGTTCTGACCTAAAAAATTGGTGTTTTGGGCAGCACGGGTTTATAATCTGGGGCACCTTAAAAAGAAAAAGCTATAGAACTTTCCGAATATAAGCATTTTTTTATCTGGTGTCCCATTTTTTGGTGGTTTAAATTGCATTAAATTTAATCTTGTTTTATGAAGGGCGATTAGTGCGATTGATGTTCGTCTTTTAGATGTAAAGATTCAAATTTAATTTCCGTGACGTCAGCGTTCAATCAACGATATGAATCGGTTCAAAGCGAGTGAATTTAGAAACTTGGTTTTTTACCTCTTAGTTCCCGGTTTTCAAAAATATTCAGACAGCTGAATATTTTAACAACATGGTTTGCTTCTTTGTATTCTTACGTATGTTAAACAAAGATGAATTAAGCTCAACTGATGTAATTGATGTTGAATGATTAATTAAAATTGTTCTCTAAAAGTTTCGAAAATTTATATGGGGTTGAATCTGTTACTTTTAATCTCAATGGTCACCTTCACTTAATTGAACAGGTTAATAATTTTGGTCCCTTAAACAAATTATCGACATTTTGTTTTAAAGGGATCTTCAAATATACCAAAGATTTTATGGCTTGGACGAGAGGTTTAATAAATCAAATTGCTCAGGGTTTAATAATCGACCAGTATTTGAATTTTCAATTAAAAAAAGAATTGTTGTTTTTCAAAAATTTCTTGTTAAAACAGTATATTGTAATGTCAAATAAAAACTATTTAATATAGTAATTTTTTCTTTTTAAAATTTCTAGCTTCATAACGGTGCGAATCTTATTAATATTCCGGGTAAAGATTCTAAAAACTATGCCCTAATGTAGCCAAAAAGCTGTTCACACAAAATGAGCTGGCAGAAAATGAAATAAACGAATTTAACAGAGCAACTGATCGTGGTGACTTGGATCCAAGACGAGTCGATATTTTAAGAGGTTTTTATTATTTTTGCATAATTTTTTTCTTATTCTTATCGTTAATTTTAAGATTGTGTTCAGACAAAATATGACTTGACATTAGAACGTTTGGAAACAATTTGGCCAGCCATTCGTACTGCGGTTAAAACGAAAGGAAGATATATTAAACACAGGTCAAATACAAACAGTCCCACACTCGTCGTAGAATGAGATGATTAGCTTGAATTTTTTTGTAAAAAATTTTCTGTTTATAACTTTTATTTTTTGTTTATTTTGTATTTTGCATTTTATTTTAAAACAACAATTTCAATTTCCTTTTTTTGTCAATAAATCAATAAAAAAAAGATATTTATAATAATTAACTTCCTCCAACGTCTTAGTAGGTTCCAAAAGATTCAATAAGGGATACAATAGCATTGAAGAATACTAACCAATTAAAACATTTTATATAATTCGAACTTCTGGAATTGAAAATTTTCAAATTAAAAAAATCTTATCAAAACGGTAACAGATGACTTCTTTAATGAAAGAAAGAAAATTTATTGTCAGGAACTGTCACTTAAGAGCTTAGTTAATATTGATGATTTATAGTATTCATTTCTTTTTCTTGAAAAGAGTTTTTGAAGACTTTTTTCAAAAATTCAAAAGTAGCTGTAATATGTGACAGGACTACTGACTCGATGAGCAGGTCGGTTTTTCAAGTGTTATTGAAAAAAATTGATTTCAATACTAATCGAAACTACCTTCTTGTAGACGATCGACCATCACACAGTTTCAAGAACGATCGATAATTCGTTAATAAAAATTGGTGTCGATTTCAACAACGTTATGTCGTTCGTGACAGACAATGTTTAATATATAAAAAAAGCATTTAACGCCATAATTAAAACTTTAAAACTTTATTGCACATTAGTGAAAATGTTTTGCTCATGTAATCTCACTAGTTGGAGAGACATGGAGATCAAACTTGAACAACGTCGATCAGACAATAGGCTATTTAAAATTGATTTTTTCACGATATTTTTTAGATTTTCAAACTTGTAAAGGTATTGAAAAGTCTCAGTGTTTCCCGTCACCTTTTAAGTTACAATCTCGAATTTGAAAAACAAGACTTGCATACATCAAAAGTTTTGAATTTAGTTAACGATCTATTTTTTTGGACGAAGGGAGTACTAGACACTTGTAAAGTAATCAGCAATTCATATGATTGTAGATTGATGAAATCTTGAGAATTGTGATTTAAAGAATGATATTAGTTAAGATTTCTGAAAGACAATTATTTTTAATACTTTTATTCAATGATTATTTTTTACATTTTAATATTTAGGGAAAGAAGTGATATGTTTTAATATCCGTATCCGTAAGCACCATATCCACCATAACCCCCACAAGTTGGGTAAGCTGGAGCAATTGGTAAAAAAAAAAATTCAAAAATTCCTCCTCTATTTTAGCGAAACTAAAGCTGGGAGTTCCTCAAGGCCCAGTTCTTGGTCCACTCCTATTTTTAATTTTTATCAATGATCTTCCATTTTGCATCCTCAAAGCCTTTATTGAGATTTTTGCTGATGACACAACTCTCACTAGATCTGGAGAAAGGTTAGACGAAGTTCTCAAAGAATTTGAGTGTGTCATTGAAGAATTGACTTTATGGTGTAACTTCAACAAAGTAGATATAAACTGGAGTAAGACTTTTTTCATGGTTTTTACAAAAAAAAAGATTGAAATTCCTGATTTTTTTATAATCAGAGGTCTAAAAATTAGTGTTGTTAAAGAATTTAAATTATTGGGTTTTACTATAGATTCAAAATTAAATTTTATGAAGCTAGTTTCAGAAACATGCCTAGCTGTAAACCGTAAACTCTTTTCGATCAAGAGACTTTTCTATCTATGTACTTCTGTAAAAATTCAATTTTTTAAGACTTTTATTTTACCCTATTTTGATTACGTGTTTACGTTAATTTGTTATTTTTCGAAAGAAGCCATTCAAAGGCTGGCTAATTGTTTTTATTTATCTATTTTTAAATTACTAAAACTAAGAAAAGGTTCGAGTGACTTCAATGAATTGAATAATTCATTAGAAAAGTATGGTCTTTTTGCGTTTCAACATCGAGCTTTGGAGAGAATGCTGTCCTTCTCTTACAAAATTATAACATTTGATAATGCGCCAACACAACTCAAAGAACAATTAGTTTCGAATGAATCCAGAAAGATTGAATACAGCTTGAGGAATAAGAACGATTTTATGGTACCAAGCTCAAAAACGAAGAGTGGTGAGAATACATTTGGGTATGTGTATTCGAAAATAGCTAACAAGTTCATTGTTAATAGATTGGTCCTAAAATACACTACATTCAAACTGTCAATATTCAACAACATCAATCTAATTTATGTCGAAGCGACAAAAATTTTTGATAAATTAAATTTAAATTTTAAAATTTTTTATTTTTGAAAACATTATTCTTATTTTTCTATATTCAGTTTATACATTTTATTTTTATTGAATAAATGAAGAGTTAATCAGTCTTTAATTAGGCAAAGGCACTAGCCTGTTGATTAACCTTTAACTTGAACTTGAACTTGAAGTAAGCCAGTTCCGTTTTGATCATTACCGTAATTTCTCGTTCAATGTTACATGTAACTAAACCTGAAACTCGGCTTTAGTTCTTTTTTCTTATTGACTAATTTTCTTTTTTAACCATCAGAAAAAAGAACAAAAGCCGAGTTTCAGGTTTAGTTACATGTAACATTGAACGAGAATTTACGGTAATATTATCCTAAAATTTTTTTAAAACATCTACGTTTTTAACCTTTGACAGAGATTTTGCAGGATCAACAAATGATTCCCGAGCCGCCACTACTTTAGCTCTTGTATTTCTCGTTCAAAAATTGATGTCTGGCCCATTTGAGTGTAGTGTTGCAAGACGGTCTGGTTGCCAACAAACACAATTTGACGTCTGATCTAAAGACAATCCTTTTGTATTAGTCCCTATTTGTTTGAATCGAACCTAACATCCAGTTGAGAGAATATTAAACGCACAATAACAGTTCGCCAGCAACTTAAGAATTCCAAATCAGTAGAGGATCATTCAAGAAACGAACAATATGAAATCTTAGCTTGCTTTTTAAAAATTATGACTTAAAAGTCTTTTTTTACTTATTAATTGCAACTTTCTCAATGCTAGATGACGCAGGATTCTCCAGTCAATCATGACATACGAACTTAAAGTAGATTCGAACATCAAAATGTTTTACATGCTTTAATCTTCCATAAGTACGTATGTCATTTTTGACATGAAAATCCAGCGTAATTTAGCATTGAGTAAGTTGCAAGAAATATTCGATAATTTCTCGAGAAACAGAAAGCGATAAAAAATCGATAACCCGGTTTCAATTTTAATGAATATTTATCGATAACAAATTCTTGCTAAATTCTTGAAAATTTATTGAATTTTTTTTTAATTGGGCGAGCTTTGGAGAGGATGCTGTTCTTCTCTTACAAAATTATAACATTTGAAAACGCACCAACACAACTCAAAGAACATTTAGTATCGAATGAATCAAGAAAGATTGAATACAGTTTGAGGAATAAGAACGATTTTATGATACCAAGCTCCAAAACAAGAAGCGGTGAGAATACATTTGGACATGTGTATTCAAAAATAGCTAACAAGTTCATTGTTAATAGATTGGTCCTAAAATATACTACATAAATTATAAATTAAATTTAAATTTTAAAATTTTTTATTTTTGAAAACAATATTTTTATATTCAATTTAAACATTTTATTTTTATTGAATAAATGGAGAGTTAATCAGTCTTTAATTAGGCAAGGGCACTAGCATGTTGATTAACCTTGAACTTGAACTTGACATCTTGAGGATTGTGATTTAAAGAATGATATTAGTTAAGATTTCTGAAAGACAATTATTTTTAATACTTTTATTCAATGATTATTTTTTACATTTTAATATTTAGGGAAAGAAGTGATATGTTTTAATATCCGTATCCGTAAGCACCATATCCACCATAACCACCACAAGTTGGGTAAGCTGGAGCAATTGGTAAAGCTGGAATAGCTGGTAAAACTGGAGCAGCAGCAATGGCTGGCATAGCTGGATAAGCAGCAAAAGCTGGATATGAACCGCATCTTGATCTTCCACAACCCATTTTGTCTTGTTTTTTTTCTTGTTAAGTTAACTAAAATTGAATATTGATTTTATTCGATGTCTTGAATCCATTCGAATCCTCTCATATTTATATCCAAACAAGACCAAGAAACGATTGATTGATAGAAGTCAAGATTTAATTAAAATCAATTTATTTCTTTTATTTTCGAATTTCAATTCAATAAAATAAATAGTTTTATTTGTCTATGAAATCATTCATAATATACATTTTAGAATATTCTCGCTTAACTCAAAAGAATAATAGAATTATGATCCATTTAAGTTTTCAATGGTATTTTTCAAACATAGTTTCAATCACATAATATATTGCTTTCGGCTCTAATATTTTTTCATTTTCAAGATTCTCTCTTAAAGTTGTTTTGAAAAGCAGCCTATGCCAATGATTTAAAGAAAAGTTGCGCGAGTATCTCCCTTTAATGCAACTGATTTGGAAAATGATTGGAAAATTTTTTCAAGCTTGAATTTCCTTCTGTGGAATTCTGTTGTTCCAAAAGTAGTAGTGAGAGTAGTCCTTTTTCTGTGCAGATCTAACATCTAGTAGAACAATCCTAAACTTATTTAGCTGCAGAAGCTGATTCGGCTTCTTAGTCTTGTATGTCGTTACAGAATTTTTTAGTACTCTCTACGTTTGCATCTTTCGACGCCCTTATTTTAGTTCACAGGAACTCGCGAGTTTGGAAATACGATGATTTCCAAAGTTGTTCTATTATTATGCCATCTAGAGAATGACAAGTCGATGAATCTAGTCAGATCGTTTCCTAGCAGTACAATGCTAATGATACTCATCCTTTTCCATCATTTTATATATAAACGTTACAGTTTTTTTGACTCGGCAAGGATTTGAACTCGTGCCACTAATAAATGATCTGTGAATAATTACACAAAAAGATTTTTTCAAGGAAACGAAATAAAAAAGCTAAAAGTTTCCAATTTTTTTGTTAAAATTAACAAGTCTAAATATTGAAAATATGCCGCTACGGAGAATCTTATTTAAAAGCATGCCCTAAAATGTTTAAGATCGGCTCAAAGATAGAAAATTCAGACAGTTATACACTCTCAAAACAAACGAACTTCAACTGAATTGTAATGTTTTCAAATAAAATATACTCAAAGAGAGACCGAGGAAACAAATTTTGCTAAAAAATTATGATTTAAATAATTTTATTTTTTTTGTATAATTTATTTGCTGTAAAATAATTTGTTTATGAAATGTTTTAATATCCGTATCCGTAAGCACCATATCCACCATAACCACCACAAGCTGGGTAAGCTGGAGCAATTGGTAAAGCTGGAATAGCTGGTAAAACTGGAGCAGCAGCAATAGCTGGCATAGCTGGATAAGCAGCAAAAGCTGGATATGAACCGCATCTTGATCTTCCACAACCCATTTTGTCTTGTTTTTTTTCTTGTTAAGTTAACTAAAATTGAATATTGATTTTATTCGATGTCTTGAATCCATTTGAATCCTCTGATATTTATATCTATCCAATTCTTTTATTTTCGAGTTAAAATGTGTGAAACGAATAAAAGAATGAACAAAAATTGATCAAATTTGGAAACAATTGAAAAAGTTTGAGCAAGTTTGTTTATAGAAAAACAAATAAAATAAATTTTTGTTTAAATTTTCAATCGAATTTACTAAATGAAATGTTGATGAGCTTTTTTATTAGCACATTTTTTGATCGCATTGATTTTTCTTAGTCTAAGTTTTTTGATCATAAACTTATCGTCTCCGTTTAAGGCTGACTGAAGAATAAATTAATTTAATTTTTTCAATAATATTTTTATATTCTCATTACTTAAACTCAAAAATGGAAAAAGGCCCGCAGTTCCCTAGAGTGTTTTCTTCAATCATTTTGGTTTATTCTAAAATAAAATAACAGAATAGAGGTATTTGAACTATTAAATCTTAAAAAAACTGTATATTAATTGATATTTGGATGATTCAATGAAATTTCACGTTTTTTAGATGGTAAGTTATTATTGATTCTAGCTCATATGTCATAACTTTAATTCTTATTGAACGCTCCACAAAATGATAAGTTTAAATTTTAAATTTTTTGATTCTAAGTATTTTTAAATTATGAAAATATTTAATAATAAAAAAAATAAAAAAGGAAAATCTATGATGTGGATAAACCACATAAAATGAGGTTTTACCCACACTGCGTTAGCTTGTTTAAATCTTTTAAGTCAATTTTGTTTTTGAATTCATTAACTGGAGATGAGCTCACAATTTCTTTGGTCAATCTATTCCAAACGCTTGATGTTCTATTTGTAAAAAAGCTATTTCTTTGATCGCTATTTTTGACCAGTTGTCTCTCCATAACGTATTCATGACTTCTTGAAGTTTGACGGAAAAAATTGCTTTCTCCATTTTTAGACAACAAGGGTTTTAACCATTTTATCTTGTCGTAACCTTTTACAATCTTAAACATTTGAATAAAATCACCTTTTAGTCTTCTTGTTTCAAGTGTTGTCAAATTCATGGCTTTAAGTCTATCACTGTACTCAAATCTTCTAACTTCAAGGGGTAGTTTAGTGGCCCTCTTTTGGACTAATTCTAGCACAGCAATGTCTTTTTTAGTCTACTTACAGATTGAGTGTTTTGGAATTTAAATGTTCTCTTCACCATTCCTAAAACCTTATTCGCTCTACCTGCGCACGCATTTACTTGGTCAGGCCATTTCAAACAATTTGAAACAATAATACCCAGGTCTCTCTCTGAAGTTGTTTCTAGGAATGATTGATTTTTGATTTCATAGTTAAATTTTGGGTTCTTGTCGCCAAGAAGTATCACTTTACACTTTTCTGTATTCAGCGCAACCAACCAGTCTTTAGTCAAGTCTAGTATTCTTTGAAGATCTTTTTTGAGGGAGATTTGATGAAAATTTAGAAATTTTGGTGCTGTTCCGTCATTTCGGAATAAAGGACTCACATCAACAGGAGCAACCCACGAAATTTGTCAAGTAGAAGATGAGAATGCCCTTAAAGTATGAAAGGCGCAAGCTTTGTTCAATAAGTTTAATAGTGGTGATACCAGCCTTCGAAGGAAAAAGGTGAAGATTAGATTGTTACCGTTTTTTTTATTTTAATAAAATAAAAACTTCAAAAAACGCGGAATTTTATTAATCACCCTAATATTATTAAACAATAGATAAGATTAGTAGTATATATGATTTAAACAGTAGATATTTCATCAGAATATATTTTCATAGTAACTAGATAACTGGTTGAATTAATATAATAACTAAAAGCTTGTTTATTTGGGGTGCTCATTCATATTCAAAGCTTAAATGTGTTTGTTAAAAAAAAAATAAGCTCATGGATGCTTAATTTAATGAAAGTTTGAATGTCATGGGACTTTAAAAAAATATATTTAAAAAGCACACTAAGAAGAAAGACTGAGACTCTCTAGCTGGAGAAGCGTCGCTCAAGAGAAGACCTAATACAATTTTACAATTTCATTGAAACCAAACTCTAAAAATTGGTAGAACTTAAAAAGAATAACAATTTTTTAGAAAAAATTTTTATTGAATAAATATTTTAAATTATAAAAAAAATTAAACAAGGGTTTCAAAATGAATGCTCTCTTCTTCTGAACCAGATGAATTTATTCCAGTATCAGTTGAGCCAATTGATAAATCACAACTTGATTTCATATTTAGATCATTTATTCTTTTTAATTCTTGTTCTAATGATTCAATTAAACTTGTCTTGACAAATGTGTCAATATTAAAGCAAGCACCATCACTTGTTTTTAACATTTCAGTTTGAATTTGTTTCAATTCGTTTCTCAATTGTTTTATTTCGTTCAATTTTTTGTTTTCTTCGTCTCTTTCTAGAATTCGTTTAACTGATAAATTTCTGCTTCGATTGAATCGTTTAACACTTGCAAATCTCTTTCTGGTTGTTCTTGTTGTCTCGTTCGATTCACAATCACTTTCATTTCCACTTGACCAAGTTGAACTTGGAATCGAATTGACCGAGATCAAGTCATCTTCATATTTTTGAGATTGAGAGTTTAATTTTTCCAATTGTTTTCTAACAAACGATGATTTTTTGATTAAATTTTTGTTCCATGTTTTTTGAGCACTTGGTGAAAGTGAACACAATTTGAATTCCTTTAAGCTTTCTTGTTGTTGTTTTCTGTTAGTTTTATTATTGGTACTTGACGTGTACTTTTGTTTGATTAGAAATTTAACTTGAGATAACTGATCACCTGGGATTTGTTTCCACAATTTAATTATTTTATAAATTTTAACATTCGAATCCAAAAGACGTTCATTTGATTGCCATTCTTCAAATAGACCAAACTCGTTTAACATTTCGGGTTTAAATTTAGGTAAACTTGAGTACAACATGGCAAATTTAATGTCATCAACAGTGGTCTCTTTAGTTAAACCAGTAGCTATTTTTTCAACTCCATTTACAATTATTCTTAATTGATCCATTTTCGATTAAAATTCTAACTTTTTTACTAAGGCTATTTAATAAATGATGTATCAATTTTGATTGGTTAGTTTCGAATACAGTTATTTTTATACAATTACACACAAAAATATCTTTTTTTACTATTTTTCACAATTTAATGCAACTTTTATATGCAAAATATTCGTCGGTATTTGTCTCTTTGAAACTTAATTTAATCACTAATACTATTTTTCTATTTAAAGTTAAAAAATACCTCTCGTTAAATCTTTTCTTTTTGCTAATTTTGATACAGCAATTTTACTTATTAATTTTTCTATTTGATCTTTGATTTTCTCGTTATTTGACAAAATTGACAAATAAAATGTCACTTGGAAAAAAGAGAAGAATATTTTTTTGATTGGATTGAATATATGGATAGATACGAACTGGCTCAATAAGTTTTTAATGTTACTCGGCTTTTTCTTTTTTAAGACAATATCCCGTAAGAGAGACTGAAATATAAAATTTAAAATAACTTTATTCAAAATTTAAACGGTCGAAATTGATAAAAAGATTCGGAGAAAATATTCAAATGAGATGTTTTAATATCCGTATCCATAAGCACCATATCCACCATAACCACCACAAGTTGGGTAAGCTGGAGCAATTGGTAAAGCTGGAATAGCTGGTAAAACTGGAGCAGCAGCAATGGCTGGCATAGCTGGATAAGCAGCAAAAGCTGGATATGAACCGCATCTTGATCTTCCACAACCCATTTTGTCTTGTTTTTTTTCTTGTTAAGTTAACTAAAATTGAATATTGATTTTATTCGATGTCTTGAATCCATTCGAATCCTCTCATATTTATATCCAAACAAGACCAAGAAACCAATTATTGATGGAAGTCAAGATTTAATTAAAATCAATTTATTTCTTTTATTTTCGAATTTCAATTCAATAAAATAAATAGTTTTATTTGTTTATGAAATCATTCATAATTAAATAGTATTCATGCTTCATGTACATGTGATTTTTTGCGATTGAATTTATTTTTCCATCGTACGCACGTATGTTTACTCCTAATTAATTGAGAATTAGGAACAGCCAATTCTGAAGGGGAAGTACCAACTTATATATTAAGAAAAATTTCTTGATCTTTCTTAAAGATTTTAAGCTCTAGTAGAAAATTTAATTTCGTGATGGTCTCAAAATCTATTTTTTTAAAATAAATTTAATTTATATCAGGAACCACCAAATTTGCAAAACGGTGAACATACCGTAATCCCCTGCAAGGCTGTCTATGAGGAAATTGAGACCTTGAGTATCGGTTTTCAAAAAAGTCCAATTTAAAAAAAAAAAGATATTAGCTAAATTTAACTTAACTGTGAGTACTTTTGATTTGATAAAATTTAAAATCATAAATTTTTTGTTTATTTAAATAAATTAAAAATAAAATTGGTTTATGGTCGAATAAAAATATATTTCTTGAACTCTCGACTATGATATAAATCAGAGAATCTTCCAACTCGTTGTTGTTGTTGTTGTTGTTGTTGTCGTTGTAAGTTTAGACAGTAAGCCATATTTCTCTAGGAGAAACTTCAAACTATCCAAGCTTCTTAATCTTCTCAAGATACTATTGATTGACCCAAAAGATAAAATTTCGTCAATTATCGCCTTTAAAATAGGTGACCATAAATTAGGTGAGATCGAATCCAAACGATTGTTATCCAACACCAAAACATCTCTCAATACATCTTCTAAACCTGAAAGACCTTCTAATTTGTTTTTTAAATTCAATAATCCTAATAAGTTTTTTAAGATTTCTAGGAGTCTATTTTCATTAATTCCTAGTAAGTTCTTGCCTAATAAACTATTGATTAACATACTAAGTTTGTTTAGAAATTCACTTGGATAAGACAATCTGTTTTTTTTTCAAAGAGCTAAAAAATTCCATTAAAAACTGTGTCTTAAAAACAATTTACTTTGACCCATTGCTTTTAATGTCTCATTAGGATCGTTTAAATTCAATGAATCAAACAAAGGCTTAGCCAACGAAAATAAGACCTCAATGTTAGTGATACAGAGGAATTTCTGTACTTCCCCCGGTAAACAAAATTTTTGAAACGCTCATAGCACATCAAATTCGATTCTATTTTGAGTCAAATTCAATTTTTTCGGCCGCTCAGCATGGTTTCAGAAAGAACTTTTCTTGTGAAACCGCACTCCATGAACTTTTGAGTGATATTAACTTGATTCGTGATCGTAACTTGATAGCCATCCTTCTATTCATTGATTTCAGGAAGGCGTTTGACACGTTAGAAGCTGAATTGTTTATTCGGAAGCTATTCCACTATGGTTTTGACAATCAATCATTATCACTTATTCGTAATTATTTTTTCAATCGTAAACAAATAGTCAAGATGGGAAGGTTTGTTTCGAATTTTAAAAAAATTAAGCTTGGAGTACCCCAAGGGTCAGTTCTTGGACCACTTTTTTTCCTCATATTTATAAATGATCTTCCCTTGTGTCTAGATCAGATCAAATGTAAACTATTTGCTGACGACACAACCCTATCCCATCAAGGAGACGACTTTGATGCACTTGTTGTTAGTTTCAAGAGTCTGCTTAAACCATTTTTCAATTGGTGTAATCATAACCGACTTGAAATCAACTGGTCAAAGACCTTCGTTATGGTTATAACTAATAAACGGATCAAGAATCTAAAAGACTTAAAGACATTAGATCTTGATGTTGCAAAAGTTGAAATTGTCGATAAATTTAAACTGTTGGGTGTGACAATTGACTCAAAACTTGATTTTGAATATTACGTTAGTTCATTAAGATTACAAGTAAACCGTAAACTTTACTCGATAAAAAGGTTATTTTATTTATCATTCAATGTAAAAATTCAATTTTTTAAAACGTTCATTTTACCGTACTTCGACTATTGTGCATCGTTGGTAATATATTTTTCAAAGAGAGCAATACAAAAATTGGCCAATTGTTATTATTTATGTATATATAAATTATTCAAAATAACGATTAATTCGGATGATTTGAATATTGTTAATTCGCAACTAAGGTGTATGGGACTTTTTAATCTGCACCATAGGTTAGTTAAAAAGCTGTCAAATTTTGTAACAAAAATATTTATCTTTAAAAATCCACCGAATTTGTTGAATGAACTCAAATTTAATCATGAAAGAAATATTCCTTACAATCTACGGAACAAAAATATGCTTACTCAACCGATAATCAAAAGAAGAACAGGTGAAAAAACTTTTGGATTTTTTTTTTCACAAATTTTATAAACAAACTTTTTATAAATTTCTATAAAATAAAATTTACTTTTAAAGACTTTAAATTATATTTGTCAAAAAATTTGAATGAATTTGTAAATATTTGTGTGAATCAATTTGATAATTTAAACTTTTTTATTAAGAATTCGTATCTGTTTTATTAGTTTTTATTTTCTTATTTTTATTTATTTTTTACTTTTTGTATCAATTTTTGTAAAATTTGAGCAGGTCCCAATGGCTTGCTCAAATAGGAATTAGAAAACTAACTATCAAATTATCCAGATAATTTGATAGATAGACAGTTGTCTTATTTAGTTTTTGTTTAATAATAAATAAAATAAATAAATAAATAAAATTTTTTTTTCAAAGAGCTAAAAAATTCCATTAAAAACTGTGTCTTAAAAACAATTTACTTTGACCCATTGCTTTTAATGTCTCATTAGGATCGTTTAAATTCAATGAATCAAACAAAGGCTTAGCCAACGAAAATAAGACCTCAATGTTAGTAGATGATCTTTTGGCAATTATTGGATTTAACAAACTCGAGTAAGTCTCTTTTACATTATCTAATATATTAGATCCTTGTTCTTTTATTAATTCATTACATTTATCTAAAACTCTATTTGCCTTTTCTGATTTTTTGAAAGTACGATTATTGACAAAATAATTTAATAGCTTTTCGCAATCACTATTTGGTTTTTTGTTTTTTTGGTGGGACCAGGAATTATTATCGGAAAATTGGTTTAGTAGTAGTAGTAGTAGTACTGCAGTAGACAATTGTCTACACTAACGCTTGGTTGCGTTTAGCCCTAAAAGAGGCATGGTAGTCGTTTCTTTGAACCATTCCAAAAACTTCTCTGTCAATAATCGATTTAAAAACATTGATCGTATTTGCATTCACCGCACTTGCTGATAATTTATTCCACGCTTCAACCACTCTGTTTCTTAATGAATCAAGGCTCTTGTCTGATATACTTGGATTATTGTTATCAATCATTAAATCAACTCCTTTTTTGATCATAGAAACAATAATATCCATTGGAATTCGATCATTGTTGCCAATTATTTCTTCAATTGCGTTAACTAAACTTTCAATTGAATTGAGTAGATACAGTAACTGAATAGAGTAACTGAATTTTAATAGTTTGGTCAGACTTTCACCAAAATCGATCAATATGTTATGACTTATTGTAGGCAATCTTTTTCCAAATAAGTCTTTAAAAGCTTTTGAAAAAGCATTTAATAATTCATTTGGATTTTTTCTTTTTGAGGTGTTCATTTCGTTGATTAATTTTTCAAAAAACGAACGAATAATTGAATCATTTGTCGCTGAATTAATTGTTTTTCGTCAGAAAGAAATAAATCGAATTTCATTTACAAATATTTCTACAAGAAATAAACATATTGGATGGCAAAAGAAGTTTTTGTATATATGCCATACCTAAGTGACCATACCTGGAATATGATTCTCTAAAAAAAATAAATGATGTTTTCAACTATTGCATGTGATATAATTGATGTTAGCATAATGTGATATCCGCGGTTTCTTGCGGATTTTACCGGAATAAAGCCCTCTAAAAGGGTAGAAATCTACATTTAAACAAAGCTTTCAATGAGATCTATCGATTAGTATTCTAAAAGTTCACTCAGATCACTTTTTTCTTCAAATAACTAAAAATCGGGTCAGAAAGACCCGTCGGGCGTTTTAGGCAAATTTTTTTTACTTAGAAAAATTTTAGATTTTATCATTAATACATAAAAATTTTATTTTTTTAGTCTTGAATAGTAGGTCTAGTTTGAAAACTTTGAAAATTAGTCTTTTCTCTGAGAAATAGCTTGGAAACACATGAAAACGAGTCAGAAACACGCGCCAGTGTTGAAAAAAAAATTAAAAACTCTTACTTTAAAGAACCCCTTATCTAACCGTATCGGTAATGTAATGAAACCATGCACCTGTGCAAAAAAAACCGAAATAGGTTAACTGTTTTTATAGATACACATTGAAAAAAAAACACAATTCTAATTAGTATTATTTTATTTTAAGTCATATACCAATCTTCATATGACTAAAATCATTTAAGGATACGTAATTATATTTTTATGATAAAATTATAAAATTATTATTTAAAAAAAAAATATTTTATTTCAAAATAAAAAAAAAAGAGCTAAATTAAAATGAGCGTCAAAAAGTAAATTTTTTACTTATTTTTTGTTTTACATCCGCCATTTTGAAATATTTTTTGTTTAAGAAATAAAATAATCCTAAACAAAATTCCATTAGACATAGACAATGAAGAATTACAATTAGCATTTGAATCAACAGCATTTGGTTATCAAACAGTTCTCGGTCTCACCGAACTACGAACATACCAAGACCTAAATCAAAAAGATGTAGTCATTGAATTTGACACACCCGAAGCGGCTAAAGAAGTCATCAAAAAACGTGATGTCGTATTTGATTTTGATAACCGTTCAATTCATATAAGACCATTTTTATATCTAGAAAATTTTGATCAATCAACTCAACCCGAATCGTTTAAAAACGATTTGGAAAGTTTGTACACATGTTGGATTGGTAATATACCCAACAAGTACACTGAAGACAAACTAAAGGATTTTTTTAGTCAACAACTCGATAACCTATCGATCAAAGTCCACAGTATTAAACCTCTATTGAACCCAAAACGTAACAAATACCAATGTTTCATCAACTTTTATACTCTTACAGACGCTAAAAAAGTGATTGAGTATTTTGATGGGTCAAAAATGGATAGTAGTGTCTTAGAAGCTAGGTTTAGGACCAAAGAGACTTCTATAAGTGAGTCTTTATCCGACTCGGATTCGGATTGTTCTGAAGTAAGCCAACCCGAACCAGTGTCTAAACAACACGAGAAAATATTTCGTGTTAGAGGAAAAAATTTCAAGGATTTAATAATTAAACAAGTTGAGGTCATACGTATTAAGTACGCTCAAAATGTTTCAGTAATCGAGACTCGAAAATCTCGTCGAAACAGTGAGTACACATTTATTGTTCGATCTGATGACGAACTAAAAATGAAAGAGTGTTTCAATGAGCTTAGTTCTAAAGTCAAGGTCTTGTTCAAAACGATCAAATTCTCTAAAATTGAGTTCGAACAAGTTTCGAAACTAAAAGAAGAGTTGATCAAGTGTAAACCGAATAAAGATTTTTATTATTTATTCTTGGACGATAAAAAATCGTCTGTAGTGGTTGAATTTTTTGACTCTGGTGTCAAAGAGTCAAATAGAGAATATCACAGATTTTTGAATCGGATTCAAAAAATGTGTGATTTAAACACTAATGTTGATAGAGAGTATACCATTAGTGATTTAGACAAGTTTGATTATTTAAAAATGTGGTCGAATAAACAAACTAATGTTAAGTTTACGTTCACGGATAAGCATAAGGTAGTCGTTTCTGGTAAAAAATTAGACGTAGACAAGTTAAATTTAAACGATTTTGTAAAACAAATAAAATCGTTTAAAGTTGAATCAAAGATTAAAAATAAATCAATTATTTCTTATATGAATTTTAAAATGGGTAAGATTAGAAATGAATTTGAGTCAAGTGGATACTTGTTAAAGTATGGTAAGATAGAAAAAAATTCAGAAACATTTTCGTTTAGGATTGTAGGTGTTGATTTTAATAAGCTTAAGCAAAAATCTGAAGAAATACAAGCGTATTTTGATAAGGTTAGACTAGTTACAGTTAAGCATGAGAATACTCAAACTGGTAAGTCAATTGAAAAGGCAATATTAGATCTTAAACTAGACGGTTGTGATATTAAGTATCGTGATGATTTGAAGATTTTTTTTTTAAACGGTGTCGATGCGAATGTGTTGAATATGATCAAACAAAAAATCGAGTCGTTTAAATAGGATGATGGATTATTTTTCCCGATGTTTATTTGAACCGGGTTTAGAAATAAGATCGTAGCGGTCTGTTTTCAATATTTAGATTTATAAATTTTAACAATAAAAATTTTGGAAACTTTGAGTTTTTTTTAATTTCATCCTGAATTACTTTGGGGTCTATCTATTCAACACAAAAGAAAAACTATTCAACACAATCCAAATCTTTTGAGCACAAGGACTAAAACTTGTTAACACAAAAAATTGAAATATTATGAAATATTTTTAACACAAAATTTACAATATTCAAAAAAATTTTCAACACAAAAATAAACAAGTATTAATGAACCGAGCTTTGATTATCATTCTAGTTGTAGTCATCATCAGGTAGAACCAAACTTTGATCAACGTTCTAATGAACATTCTCACATTAAACTTGACCAAAAGGACAATACCGAAAGTCTAAGTGACTTTCGGTATTGTCACTTAGACTTCTAAAAGTTAACTTACTCAAAGCATTTCTTCTAAAAAATCAAAAGACAGTATTAAGCGTGATTTTACATATCGTCGGAAGTGCAGCGTTTATGGTTTTGTTGAAAAAAGTCTTGAGATAATAAGATATTATTCGATTGAAGCCAAGGAATTTGCTCAAAATCCTAAGCCTAGTACGACGGTTTTAAAACAAGCTAAAGCAATGGCTGATTTGAATAATTTTAAAAAAGTTTCGAATCATGTATATGAGTACAAGGGTATCTATGAAGTAAAGCTGCACAAAATGAGGGATTAAAAAGAGCAGACCAAAAGAAACCGATAAATGGCATTCTAAAAGTTAATTCCTTACATTTTTTTATTTAAACTTAAGGATTCATATTTACTTTTAATAAGTATTTTAATTGTACTAGAAATAAAAACTTTTATGAAAATAAAAAAAAAATTTTGTCACAAAATTTTTGTGTTCAACAGTTTTATTATCTTGTCTTCATATGTTTGTGCTCAAAAGATTTTCAATTGTGTTTTTAAGAAATTCGATTGTGCTGAAACAATATGCCCATTACTTTGTGGTCACATGAATAGTGCAATTTCGAAAGCGAATTCTACTTGGTCTTGAAAACCCTGCTGTAACCCATTCAAGAAGCAGGACATAAAACTTATCGAAAATGTCCAACGAAGAGCAAAAAAATGAATACCAAGTTTACGGAATAAAAACTACAACGAGAGCTATACTAGGATGTATACTAGGATGTTTCTAAGTGCATTAAATGTAAAGCAAATTAAGATTAATGTTGGTACTTTTGCAAAGAACTCGTTGTTGGTACTTTGTCTGTCTGTTTTATGGAACAAACAGACAATTATTCAAGCAATTTAAGAAAACGTCCATCCGAAAGTCGTTTGAAGGCCCGAAAGTAAGGTGACAACAGCATCAAATAAAACAACCTCTTTGTACATCATTTTTGCCATTATGGTATGGGTATATGTCAGACTATGTTGTTAAGCAATTTCGAGTGTAATTTTTTTGTATTTTGAAATTATTTTGAAATAACAGAATTTCACAGAAGATACAAGCTTGAAATATTTTCCAATCATTTTTCAAATCAATTGAATAAAAGGGACATCCTCGCGCAACTTTTCTTTACATTTTTGCATAGGCTGCTTTTCAAAACACTTTTAAGAGAGAATCTTGAAAATGAAAAAAATATCAGAATCGAAAGCGAAGTATTCTGTGATTCAAACTATGTTTGAAAATTCCATTGAAAACTTAAATGGATCAGAATTCTATTATTCTATTGAGTTAAGCGAGAATATTCTTAAATGTATATTATGAATGATTTCATAAACAAATAAAACTATTTATTTTATTGAATTGAAATTCGAAAATAAAAGAAATAAATTGATTGTAATTAAATCAATCAATCGTTTCTTGGTCTTGTTTGGATATAAATATCAGAGGATTCGAATGGATTCAAGACATCGAATAAAATCAATATTCAATTTTAGTTAACTTAACAAGAAAAAAAACAAGACAAAATGGGTTGTGGAAGATCAAGATGCGGTTCATATCCAGCTTTTGCTGCTTATCCAGCTATGCCAGCCATTGCTGCTGCTCCAGTTTTACCAGCTATTCCAGCTTTACCAATTGCTCCAGCTTACCCAACTTGTGGTGGTTATGGTGGATATGGTGCTTACGGATACGGATATTAAACATATAATCTCTTTTTATTAACTAATTCTCGTTTGGAGACATTCTCCAAATTATATATATCAAAAACAACTAATATTTTTCCAAAAAATAACTGATATTTTAAAATAAAATAATTTTAACAAATCAAAAAAAATGTTTTTATCAAAAATTGCCAAAAATGGATCTAACTTTTAAATTTTTGGAGATCTATGCTGCAATTACATTATCAGCCGCAAAAAAAATCGAACTGTCTTTTACAATAATCTAGATAGTCCTTTATTTTTTGTAAGGTGTAGCAACCCATAAACCTTAGTATGTCAAAAATATATTTTTTTTAAATCAAAGCAATTCAAATTCTAGGGTATCAAGCAAGAAAGTTAATTTTATTTTAATGGAAGTAAGAGCAAAGTTTTTGGAAAATCAAAGCTTATATCAGAAATGAACATTAGTAATCAAAAATGTTTTTAAAGTTAATGAAACGACACTAAATTTTAGGACTCTTGTTTTCAATCTTAGAAACAGTTCTATCTGTTAAAAGATTTTTTTGATTGTTAATAAATTTTGTTAAAATATTCATTCTTAGTTGGAAAAATCTTGACTTGAATGAAATAATACCTATTGGTACAAGGGACTTAGCAACAATAAAACTTATGACTCTAAGAAAAAATTTTCTCAGCTTTCTATCTAGCTTGACAGGATTTCGAAGGAAGAATTTAAAATTGATACGAGTATTCATCATTATCTGATAGTCTTTAATGGCTTAATTACCAATTTTTTGACTAAAAGTTTCCAAGTTTATGCTCGATATTCTTTTTGTTCAGGACAAATATTTAAAACAAAAATAAAGCTTTCAGCTTAGGTCTCTTTTACCCAAAAAAGGGGTTCTTTTTGCTTGTTGGTTTATTACTCTAATGAAAGCTATAAGAAAACAATTTAAACTAAAAGAAATTAATAAAACTTTAATAAGCCGATTCACAAGAATAAACATTAATTTATCTTAAAGAAAAAAAAATTAAGAATTTATGAAAATCAGTAATTTATGAATTATAAAAAATTAAGAATTAATGAAATAACTAAATCAAAAATGTTAAACAAAAAAATTGCCTTTTTTATTTTAAATGAAACAAAAATTAAAAATATTGCATACATGTATTATGAATTTTTTTAAATTTGAACTTATTACTTTATTAGGCAGAGTTATTCTAAGTTAAACAAAAATTTGACCCCCCTCCTCCCTCCTTTGCAGTTTACAGTAATATGATATCTGACTGAAAAAAAAAAACCACATGAGTGTAACATTGAATAAATTAATATTTTTTTATTACATACAATTACAGGAGTTTGACATACAAAAATTGTATGTGGCATACATGTACATGTATGTGGAATGCATGTCACATTTTTATTTGTTTGACTGGGTTTAATACTTTGTATTAAAATATTCATAATTTGCTTAATTTTATCCTTTTTTGACATTTAATTTTATTCTTTTTTGACAAAAATTTTTGACCAAAATATGATTTGACTTACGTGCTGTCGATTTGCAAAAACTTTTTAAAAAATTTATGCTTTGCTATTCAGGGAATTAGGCTCAGATGGTCGAAGGGTTAGACATTATTTTAAATCGAACGATAAACAAACAAAGAAGAGTCTGAAAGTGAATCGTCAGAATTCGAAGTTATTAATATTGTAATCGAACGAATGAATACCAGAAGTGTATGTGAGGATGACGAAGATGATGATTGTTTAATTAATCAAAATAAGAAACAAGTTCGACCAACATATAATTTTACGAAAATGACAATGAAGGTGTTTCAATTTCGAGAGGAGATATTGAACATGATGATCAAATTAACGAAGAAGAAGTAACCAATGGCATTAATAACGAAACTAAACAGCAAATCGACATCCTCTACAAACTTGGAATAAAAAACGGTTCTCGTATCTCCGCGAAACGGCTCTCCGCGATAGAGTGAATCCATTCAAGTCTAAAAAAATGAACACCGACCCCGATATTCCAAACGAAATGTACGTTCCAGGTATTCGAATTCCAAACAAAAACTCAAAAAAGAACTCAAAATTACGTTTTTCCGATCTGTGCGAATGGATTTCAAACGATTCATCAGTACCAGAGAACGAAGATGAACCGTTTGTAATTAGTTCATACATAAAAGTTAACGACAAAATACCCGAACAAAGTATTATTCGATTATCATTAAGTACAAATAATTAATTGAAGACAGTTTCTTTGACTAATAATATATCAGTGATGCAACTTAAAAGTTAAACTGGCTTAATTATCCATTTATCTTAACGGGTAAGTTAAATGTTTGTACACGTAAAAAAAATCCGTGTCAATTTTTAATTAAATTAAGGCACACCTGACATGCAAAAATAATTTCATCCATTCAATTTAAGTATTTGTTCAAATCAAACACAAGATGATTTCGAATTTGCTTTTAAAGCTGTTAAAGAAAAGGTTAAGTTGCTTTTTGACTAAGATTATCGTCCCATTTCATTAATTGCCGATGCTGCTTCAGCTATAACCGAGAGGTTTATTAAAGCTTTTGACTATGAAACTATTTCTGACTTTTACCGTCTAACTTGCAATGAGAATGTTGGAGGTTGAGAAAAAACTATCGAGTAATAAACCTGAAAGAAAAAAAATTTTAATCAATATATCCGATTTACAGGTTTCGCATATTCGTGATTTATTCAAATTTATGTTTGCGTTATACGAAAAAAAATTATCACCCAGTCAACTCAATTTTAATGATTCTTTAAAGATTTTTTGTGGAAATTCGATGATGTTTCTTTAAAGATATTGGACTAATTTTCTTTAAAGATTCTTTGAAGATTCTTTAGAGATTCATTATTTTTTCATTTTCCTATAAATAAAATAGCTAGTAGTCCATGCGAGGCGTTCACAAATTAGCTATCCGTACATTCGTGGACGTTCCTATGATTTTGTAATAAATTCATTGATGAAAGTTTACAACTTCCAAAGAAAGTTAATTCTTGAAGAACAGTACCATAAACTCTATTCAAATAAGAATCTTTTATGTCGACACAATTTTGTTTCTAGTTATAGCAACTACAGCTTCTGAAAAATTGTCTTTGGGTCGATTTGTTGCGTCTCAAATCAGGTCTAACTTGTTATCCAAAGTCACTTAAAACTTTTTTTGAACTTACAATTAAAAAGAAAATTATTCTAGTGAATTAGTTAAAGTTAATACAAGTCTCCCAAATTATTGTTACGACACGATTGACGTTGGAAAAATCTTGGTCTAAATGAATGGTCTATTAAGTAAAACAAAATTATTTTTTAAGATTTAAAATTATTGGTAAAGCATCAATAAAGAAAATTTTACTGACCAAACGATGAAAAAAGGTCAATCAAGCAACTGAATCTTTGCTAATTCATGTATCTTGTCTAGCTCTTAAAAAAAGGATAATTTTAATACAGAGTTTTTATTTATCTCTAACTGATGAGAACATAAGCTTATCCTAAAGCGGTTTCTTGAATCAAATTTTCATCTTAGTGAAACTAGCTAAAAAAAAGGATAAGAAAGTTAAATTTTAAAAGTCTTTAATTTACCGCAAAAATTTGAAAAACTATGATCAACTTACAAAAATAATTAGAAAATTGCAAACTCACTTAAACGATTGTAAGTAGTAAAATGTCATTGTATACTTTTTGTACGTTACAAATTAACATAATTTAATTTATAAATTTTATTGAGAATTATTTGATGTTAAAAAATTACCCCATATCAGACAATATCATTTTCATTTAAGCATTGGACTAGGTAGATTTTATAGGATTTAGAATACTTTTTCAATTTCTTTTGACTTTAAAATATTACATAGCTCTATTTGATTAATATTTTAAGATTAAACATACCTTAAACCCCCTCTATTTGTATCCAGTACTTTTTTTTTAATATTCCAATAGGTAAATTATTGTTTCAAAATCTCATACCTTTTTTTTACAGACTAGGTTGAGAGGGTAAGAATGAGGTATTTTCGAGCCATTGATATAAAGAAATTTAAACATAAATCGAATGTCAAAGACCAAATTTTCTGGGTACAAATAGAGGGGGTTTACGGTAGAAGAATTTAAATAGAAAAAATAATACGATTTTGAGTTCAGTTTTCAAAAAAATTTAAAAACAATTTGAAATGTTTTGAAAAAAGGTCAAACAAATTTCAACTAATTATTTAAAATTTTGATCATTAAAAGTGGTGAAATTTTATCGGAAATTATCTAATATTTGCCATAACTTTCTCCCAAATACAACAATACCCCTACTTTTTCAAAAACGTCATTCCATTCCCGAATTTGATTTTTAATCTCAAAAAAATTTTTGACTTATTCTTAAATATTATATATTCTTAGTTACATCTTGCCCGAACCATTCTGCTCTGCTCATATCCTTGTTCTTTGAGAAGAGATTAAATAACTTCTAGATGAGTGATAAGAATAAGGAAATCTAATCATATTATGAACTTTTTGCTTAAAAAGATAGTTCATTGGGAATGTAGATGGCTTTTACCATACAGCCTTTGTTAAAATCCTTCATTAACTTTTGGCCACCAATTAACAATTATTTATGGGATTTGAAGGGGCTAAAAAATTAGGAATGTTCTGACATTACCAGAATACTTTACGATTAGGGTTTTACTGAGCTTACAGCAAGAAAATTTTATGTAGAAATTTAAATTTGTCAAAAAGACTCTCGTTCTACGTTTAGCCATAATTAAAAAATAATGATCAAAAATTCTTCAAATTGAGAAAAAAAATTCTTAAAGAAATTTTAAAGATTTTTTGAGGAAATTTTCCTTAACTTTTTGTTTCCACAAAATTCCACTATGAAATCATTAAATTTTTGAGGATTTTATAATGATTCTTTAAAGAATCATTCATTTTTCAACATTTTTGAGTTGACTGGGCAGCAAAACCTGATGGGAGTATTCAAGTTTTAATGGGTTATTTTAAAAAGAGTTGGGTTGATTCGATTAATTTCGGTTGGTATGAAGGTGTAGCCGAAAAAATTCCATCAACTGATATTGGTCAAGAAAGCAATAATCGTCTAATAAAAGACATTTATACTTTAAGAGAGCAATTGTCGGTCTATTCTTTTTTAATAATATTACCAAAAGTTTTAGAAACTGGTCAATAAACACCTACACTACTAAATTATTCAAGAATGATTTAAAAATATTGATTGATACATTTTAACTATGATTTTTAAAAATTGAATTTTAATTTTCAAAATTATGTACAAAATATCGTTCTTCCAAGGCAATGTGAAGATTCGTATTAAAAAACATTTGGATCAAATGGATCAAAATAATTTTTTAAGCTAAATGAATAGAAAAAAACTCTGCACACATGTTTTTTAGTGATAAACATTTAAAATGCCACCCTCAGAATAAACTCTGCACAATTTTGCAAATAAATTGCGTAGTTATTTTAAACTATTTTAATGTATTTTAAAATATTTAAATGCAATTTTTTTGGAGATTTGCAGAATTATGCAGAACAAATATATGGTATTGCAAGACAAGGAGCTTAACAAGATCGTATACAATTGTAACCGTATAAAGACAAATTCGATAGTATAGAAAAAGATCAAAATAAACTAAAAATCTTTGTAATAATCGAAAAATCACTCACTTCACAATTAACCCAAAAATAGTTTTAATTAAAAGAATACCAATAAATGTGTAGTTTTTAAGATTTTAGCAAATAAACATCGATGAATTTAAAGAAGATGAATTTTTTTCAGTAAAATTAAGATGAATTTTAAGGGTAAAATATAATGTCGGTACAGAACTACCCCAAAACACCCAACAAACATTGAAACCTTAATCAAATATTCTAATGATAACTTCTCAAATATTTAACATGGACGAGACATGCAAAGCAAATATATTTCCGAAAAAAAATGAAAACTTTGAACGAAATTTTGAACGCGAAAATAAAACGTGAAAATTGGTTAAAAATTTCGCTTAAATCTCGAGTTTTAAAAAGACGAGTTTTCGCTTTTATTTCGAAAAATATTTTCATTCTTGTAATTTTTTCGGGAGATAAAATCGGTTATGGTGAATTAAAGTCACAAGAATAATAAAATACTAAAAAACCCCGTCTATGCATTAGCCTTTGGTGTTAAAATAATTAGACAGCCCATTATGAGAGCAATCTTGGTTCCCACTTTTTCATATTCTCCAGAAAATCTATAGTCCAAAACAAAGCTCTAAAAAACATAGATCATTATTTTAGCAATTCATATATAAAATAAGCTCAATAAATATAAAAATTTAAGGTCATTGCATCTCAAGCCTACTTTTTCAAAACCAGATCATAGTTAAAAAAATATTTTAATTGGATTTTTATTATAAAAAGAACTTTAAGGGGAAAAAATTTCTTTAAAAAATAAAACAGACATTTAAAAAAAAAATTTCCTTGTCGCGCAATTAGGGATGGTTCTTCATGCGCAAAAATAATTTAATCGTCGTTTGACTTAATGAATTTGTCATCTAGTTTCGATGATAATTAGAATTTCACTATCTCAATCTGAATAAAGTAAAGCGGCGAAGGTCTTCTTACTGGAATATTAATCTTGTTTATAATAAGCCGATGTGAAACTTAAAAAAATAGGGATTAGTAAAATGAGATTGAAAATTTCCCGCTTCAATCCAATGTCTCGTCTTGTGAAAAAAAATTTGTTAGTTGTTTGCAATTTTTTAAAACTATAACTTATATTTTTTTTGAAAATTACATTTTGATTATATACGTTACAAATTAACAGTGTAATATATTTCAATTACTATTGAACTTATCCTGAGAAAATTTCTTTTGTTTTTTTGGTTATTAGAGGTAAGGTTTGGGACTGTTTTTAAGCTATAAAAAAAAATTTATACAAAAACTAACTATATATAGATCATTTTATTCCTCAAAGTCGTAAGTCTTTTTGTAAATTTAATTTATTTCTTATGTTAATTGAATAATTGACTGAGAAGAGCCGCCTGTGGTAGAATAAAAAATTAATAGATCCATCCTCGAAATTTTTATTCTATGCAATTGAGATTTTTTTTTAAATAACCTAGGTTTACTTTTTTTATAGACTTTGTGAAAATTAAATGATATTTTTTTCGAAAAAATTTCGCTTTTTATTCGAAATTTCAATATAAGTCAAGCTTTTCGCCTCTTTTTCGCTATCGTTCCCGCTTGGGTTTATCTCGATTTTCCAGGTACCCTAAGTTTTTTGTCCTACTTAGCTCTTAATTTTAAATTGTTTTTTTTTAAAGAATTAAACGTACAGTGTTGTGATTTAACAAGCACCAACAAAAATGAGTATACGAAAGTTCTTCAGAGTATTCTTAATGGAAAAAATTTATGGTGAGCAAGAAAAAGTTGGATTTGTTGATGAGGAACTGACCACTGACGAAGATTAAGACTTGGAGAGCTAGACTGAATCATATTCGAGTGTAGAAGAGATATTCAGTGAACTTGAAAACGACGATGATAACGATTTAAGTGAAAACAGACCAAGTGATGAAGCTCAGAAGAAACAAGTTTAATAGCCTAAACGATATAATTTAAGGAAACGTAAATTTTTTGCAATCTTGACCGCCGTCGCTTTTGTTAGATTTTATTAAAATTTTGTTGTTGTTATTGATTGTTTTCGACTTTCAATGAACTTTTCGAAACTGATGATTGTTTATTTATACATCAGCGAATGGACAAATTTTAACACCATAGATTTTTCTGTTATTTTTTTCTTTAGAAAAAATAACACTACAAGTACGGTTTTTGTCGAGTTTACACGTTTTTTTATTGTTCAAATTTTTTTTGCCTTTCAAAAAAAATTTAAGATGGCTAGTAAACTTTTTTTGATGTGAAATTTTTTTTTTAAAACTATAAATTTAGAGATCTACCGTTGATATTTTTTCTCATGTCGAATAAATTTTTAAACAGAATCCTGTTTTTTTGTTAGAATTTTTTAATTCCGAAGCTAAAAATGCATAAGTATTCTAAAGTAACATTTTTACCCCGGGCCCAAAACAAGCTTTCCGTAAATCCGATGGTGTAAAATGGAAAAATCATATTAAAAATGGGGTCAAAAGATGTCTGTTAAATGTGAATAAAAACGAATATGCAACTGGAACATAAACGGAGTCTTTGTTTTTACTAGTGTTGTTAGTCGACTCTAAATTAGTCGATCGATAATCGACTTTTCAGGAAATTTCGATAGTCGACTTAAGATTTTTTTGTGTCGACTTAAGTTGTTGTTGCGTCGAATTTAGTCGATTAAATCGACAAAGTTGAAATTCAAAAAAAAATTGTAAAAATAATTTTTTTTTATAAAATTTCATCATAAACACATTTTTTAATTGAGTCTAAAAATAGAAAAGTTTACAGTTAGCATAAATACAAATTAATTATTCTAAAAACTTAATAATAAAAGCTATTCAGCAAGTTCTGGTTGGTTTAAGCCTATTTCTTTTGTAAGTATAGTCTTTATAGACTCGAGTCCTACGAGTTGGACTCAAGTCCAAGTATTTATAATGTTCTAAAATCGACTCAGATTATAAGCCTGAGTCTTTTAAAATTTAGCGACTCTGACTCGATTTGACTTGAGATAATCTTTAATTAAAAATTTCTATACTGGTTCATGACAAAAGAACCTCCCCCCCCCCCCCCCCCCCCCTTTATAAATATCAAAAACATTATTTTTAGGATGGATAACTTATTAAATTTCTGTTTCACACAAGCGGTTTTACTAAGTCAATTATTCAATTAAAATAAAAAAAGGAGTTTTTTTTTCAGAGCAATTCTCTTATTGATGTCGGCTGTTCTTTTAGAAAAATTTATCAAAAAATAATCTCTGAAAATTTTTCATAAGACTCATACTCGAGTCTGAGTCCCTATCTCTGGTTTCGAAAAAAAAAAATAATCGTCGTCGACAATAATCGACATTGTCGATTAGGATTTTTAAAAAGTTGACTTTTGTTGATTAAAAAAAAATTGTCGACTTCAGTCGACTTAGAAATTTTCAAGTCGACTAACAATACTAGTTTTTACCTAGTGTGACAAATTGCGGGGTTTTAATGTAAAACCTAAAGTGTCGGGCTAATATCATTATCATTACCGAGATATCAAAAAAGAAAACCTTTTAACAGGAAAACACGAATTCGAAATTATTAAAATCAACTAATTACTGATAGACAAAGATACAATTATAACAACGAATCAATTTTTCGGAAAGCTTATATAAGGAATCCCAGAAACTAATCATGATTTCAGGAAGCCAATTTTTAAACTAGATAATCTAGTATTTTCTTATGATAAAAAAGATGACAAACAAATATTTTAAAAGATATCTCAAAATTATTAAACTTATGCTCAATATACGCTTCATCAATTATTCGTGACGTTTTAAATTTTTTTTAAAAACTTTTTAGAGAAATACAGTCTAGTCTCGTTAATCCGAACTCCTCGGGACTGTGAAAATTGAGTTCGGATTATTTTGTTCGGATTAAAATTAATGAACTAAAAAAATATTTTTTTTATTAAATTACATAACAGAAAACAAAAATTATTTTACACTTAAAAACAAACTCGGAATAAAATTTTCTTAAAAAATTTTTTTATTAAAACTTGGTTGAGGTTATCAAGTCTCAATTCGTACAAGTTCTCTTTTAAAGTTTCTACTTTATAGATATTAAGACATAAGTTTTACTAAAGACTTAAAAAAGGAGTATGTTCCTTCCATTGTGTAAATGGATAAAAGGCAATTCCATGAACCAAAGGAGTGCAAAAATATAATGTTTTACTTAATAAAAAAAATCAAGTATTACCAGCATTGTGAAGTTTCGTTCAAAAAGTTCAAAAAGATCAGAAAAAAAAAAAAAAAGCTGAATAATTTTTGATAAGAAGTGATGATGGGTTTAAAAAATGTACCAAAAGGTGTAACAAAAATTGTTACATGACTAAGAATAAAGAAAAATCAAAAACAAAATTTGATCAATCGATTATTGATTTTTGAAAAAAAACGAGTGTTTTGTTAAGTTTATTATGTCAACATGAGATAAAAATTCAAAACTATCCCTTAATGATTTTTCAAGAAAATCGTAAAATATTCAACGCCGTAAGCGAGAGTTATTGCGATTTTATTGAAATAGTCCTAATTAATCATCTAATTATCACTTAATGTTTGTGGATAGGGTGTTGTACAAAACAAAATATAACTGTAATCTAAAGGTCTTGGGTTCGATCCCCGCTCAAACTTTAGAGGAGAGTGTTCAAACATTATTTTGTTCCATTATTTCGGCTCTGAATAAGCAATTTTTCTATAGCTTAAGTATGGAATGGGTTTTGTTGGACACTGGATTCAATAATTCGAACAATTTTTGGCATATAATCGATTATTTAAAATTTTTATCTCATGATGACATAATAAACTTAACAAAACACTCGTTTTTTTTTCAAAAATCAATAATCGATTGATCAAATTTTGTTTTTGATTTTTCTTTATTCTTAGTCATGTAACAATTTTTGTTACACCTTTTGGTACATTTTTTAAACCCATCATCACTTCTTATCAAAAATTATTCAGCTTTTTTTTTTTTTTTCTGATCTTTTTGAACTTTTTGAACGAAACTTCACAATGCTGTATTACCCAAGAGAAAGTAAAAAAATTAGTTTTACAAAAGACAAAAAGAAGTTTTATTAAGTGTTGCTAAGTGTTTTGAAAATAATTTATGTGTTACTGATCGTAAAACATAATAAGTGTTATATTTAAGTTCGAATAAAAAAGAAAAAAATTATACAAAAAATAACTCATGTACTAAATATTTTTGTTCGGATTGCAAAATAATCCGAACAAAAATGTTCGAATTAAAAAGTGAAATTAACATTAGTTTGTATTAGGAGCGGGGTAGGGACTATTGAAAATCAGTTCGAATACCAAAGTGTTCGGATAAACGCGGTTAGGTTTAATAAGACTAGACTGTAGACAAAAGTATGCTTAATTTTAATATGTAATATTTTTTCAATAAAATAAACAAACAAATTATATCTGAAACCTACTCAAATAATGTACTTGATTTTATTTCTAAAAGCTCAATTAATTTAAACGAATCTAAGAGATTTCTTGTTAACATAATTAAACAAGTTTTTTTTACATACCTAATGTGTTCTATTGGCTTTGTTTACCGATTGTCTTACTTGGTTCTCCGATTTTAATTAACTGCTAAATTTACGCCGAGATCTTTCTCTAAGTGAGTCAGTATCAGTTGATATCTAATGCCATTTTTTTTGATTGATTACTCAAAATTTTTATATGATCTGCCGAGATGCATTAGTTTGTATTTCCTGAGATTTAAGTTCATACACCTTTTTTTGGCCAATTATGCAAGTGAATATAGGTCATGCTGAAGGTTGAGACAGGAATCTTTCGATTAATTATTTCAATTAGTTTAACATCATCTGTGAAAACATACACTAAGTAAAAACATCGGTCAACTCGTTTATGTAGAGAACAGTATAGGTCACAAAACTGAACCTTTTTTCACAAAACTGAACCTGAACCATATTATTATTATAATATATTATTTCTTTGGAATGAATCCATGTTATTTTTGACTAATCAGCTTGAATATCAGAATAATCGATACCGTAAAACCCCGCGAGGTACCCAATGGGGTAAAAGATTTTAGAAAGTCCAGTACAAGACATTAGAAAATTTAAATATTGATTAAATTGTTGTTAGTCGATAGAAAAAACTTTGCTGTAAACGGTTGAGCGTTTTTTAGTCTAACAAATCATACCATTCTTTTTATAAAAGTATGACCTGGGGATGGGGCACCTTGCGGGGTTTTACGGTATAATTTCTTTTCTAATCAATTTTTCCATTACCTTTCCAGTTTATTTGTCCGATTCCAACTCAACGAGGAATTTTGCGATACTTGGTTGGCTAAGAACTGTTTTTACATCGATTTTAAAATTTTGTTGTGTTCGTGATTCAAGCTCAGGTTCGTTAGAAAACTTGTTACACGGTTCGTCAGTAAAGAAAGAACTGAAATAGTCGTTAAGATGTGCTATTTATGAAGAATCTGTAATTACAGATCCATCAATTTGAGATTATGTTCATCTCCACTTATCTTTGTCTTGTTGTTGATGTAATTGTCAATAAATTTGGGCTCTCTTTTTGCTTTGTCGACTAACTCTTTCTCGTAGCAAATTAATGACGATTTTATTTCCTTGGAGAGCTTATTACGAATAATTTTGTATTTCGTTAAAGGTTTTATGTCTTTCCGCTTCGTTTTTGACAGTCTATACCATGAGCACCTTTAAGTTTGATTCTACGTTTCCCTATTTTACCAGGGTTGACTTATTGTGTTTTGTGTATGCTTTCTTGCTTTTGCGAATCTCTAAGATAAATTTAGACAAATCTCAACTAACCTGTTGTATTGAATGCTCAGTGATAAATCTTTTAGTTCAGTTTCCAAATTGATCGATTCAATATACTAGTTTATTTTTTCATAATCTGCTCTTCTGGAATTGTATTTTGTCGATAAAAAAGATCTTCCAATTATGGTATACGTTAACTTTGACAAGTTCAATTTAAAAGACTTTAATATGGCTAGCTAATTATGACAATTTAAAAAATAAAAGAGATTATTTTGACAAATTTTTTTTTTATTTGTTTCAATTAGACAAGAGAAAAAGTGAAAATAATACAAAAAATTAATTATTTATGTCCATTGGTCACAAGTCTAAAGGAGGGTTAAAAAACTCATGAATAAAGTTTTAAATATGTCTCATACCTATATCACCATCTAATAGCGAAATAAAAATTGATAAGTAAAGGTACGATTATTTTTTTAGGCCTATCTCAACTTTGTTCAGCTTGGAAAGAAATTATCTAAATAAAATAAAAATAATTATCTGTTTTATGGAACAAACAGATAATTATTCAAGCAATCTAAGAAATCGTCCATCCGAATGTCGCTTAAAGACCCGAAAGTTAGGTGACAACAGTATCAAATAAAAAAACCTCTTTGAACATCATTCTTGCCATTATGGTATGGGTATATGTCAGACTATGTTGTTAAGCAATTTCGAGTTTAATTTTATTGTATTTTGAAATTATTCCAATCATTTTTCAAATCAATTGAATAAAAGGGACATCCTCGCGCAACTTTTCTTTACATTTTTGCATAGGCTGCTTTTCAAAACACTTTTAAGAGAGAATCTTGAAAATGAAAAAAATATCAGAATCGAAAGCGAAGTATTCTGTGATTGAAACTATGTTTGAAAAATACCATTGAAAACTTAAATGGATCATAATTCTATTATTCTATTGAGTTAAGCGAGAATATTCTCAAATGTATATTATGAATGATTTTATAAACAAAAAATAAAACTATTTATTTTATTGAATTGAAATTCGAAAATAAAAGAAAAAAATTGATTTTAATTAAATCTTGACTTCTATCAATCAATCGTTTCTTGGTCTTGTTTGGATATAAATATGAGAGGATTCGAATTCGAAAAACATCGAATAAAATCAATATTCAATTTTAGTTAACTTAACAAGAAAAAAAACAAGACAAAATGGGTTGTGGAAGATCAAGATGCGGTTCATATCCAGCTTTTGCTGCTTATCCAGCTATGCCAGCCATTGCTGCTGCTCCAGTTTTACCAGCTATTCCAGCTTTACCAATTGCTCCAGCTTACCCAACTTGTGGTGGTTATGGTGGATATGGTGCTTACGGATACGGATACTAAAACATCTCATAAACATAATATTTTATTACCAGATTATACAAAAATAATAAAATTGTTTAAAATTTAAATTTTTATGGAAATTTATATCCTCCTTGCACATCTTTGATTAAGAATTTTATAATATTAAAAATTTCATCGCTTTATTTAAAAATGATTTTAAAACAAAGACCTGAGAGAAATAATTGATTTTTTTGTCACCTTTGTCTTTGATGCTAAATTTTGAACTTTAGTTAGAGCTTAATTTCTCTGTCTAAGTCAAGAACTCCTAACAGAGCTTTGTTTCTTGTACTTTATGGTTTTTCAATACTTTTTTTAACTAACCAAGCCTGAAGAAAATCGAATACTTTAATAACACTAAAAGAATGTTATTAAGGTATTCGATTATTTTGACAAAACGAATATTTTTGTCATCCCTTAATAACACTTTTCTAAGCCATAATTAAAAAAGGATTGACAAAATATTTTTGCGACTACCAAATTATCCATAGTTTACGATCTGATTCCTCCATTGAGGGAATTTAATGACTTCTGAAGTTTATCACATTCTTCTTTCCTAAAATCGCTACCTCCAAAAGAAAGTCCATGATATTTGCAAATGTGTTCAATAGGCAGCAGAGTTTAGACGGAACTGACTATTATCAGCTCTAAAATTCAAATTTTTCGAGTTTCCAAAGAACATTGTAAATGACTTCTATGGGTTAAAGCTGATTTTGTATGACATCACAAAATCCGAACATTATTTTGGGCTGCTAAATTTAATAACCGACTGAAAATTTAATTTACTTAAAAATATGTCCAATTTTTTTTTGAATAAGTTACTTTTGGACCTCTTGTTCCGCTACATTGAGCTTACGTCTTACTTTTTAATCAAAGCTTGACGCGCCATATAGATTCGATCGGATTTGTATTACAGCCAATTCTTTTATAGATAAATTGTTTAGAATGATTGACTGAAAATGTTGATAATTTTCTGGAACAGTACTAATTGAATCATAGGCTTTCCATAGTTCCGAATAAATGAATGATTTTGGTAAAACATCTTTACGTCTTATTGCAATTAATGTTTTTGCTATTCTATTATTAAACATATAATCTCTTCTTTTTAATTAATTCTCGTTTGGAGAAATTCTCCAAATTATATATATCAAAAACATCTAAATTTAAAAAAAAAATATTTTTACCTATCAAAAAAAAAGTTTTTTATCAAAAATCACCAAAAATTGATCTAACTCTTAAAATAAATTACTGTGCTTTCTTTATCTATTCTTTAAAATGAAATTGTTAAGTATGGCTTGTCCATTTATTGGTCTATGAATAACATTAATACACCAAAATAACGAAACAGTTAAATACGACTGTCTCAGTTGAAATTGATACGAATATAGCATTGCTTACACCACAAGCCATATTAATCAAGTCTGTATAGAATTGGATTAAACCAAGATCGGATCTACCACGCGTTTGTACTTTTGTAACATGTTTACAAAAAAAATGCAGAAAAGAAGAATAACATTCTCTCCAAAGCTCGATGTTGAAACGCATTTTAAAGAATAGATAAAGAAAGCACAGTAATTTATTTTAAGAGTTAGATCAATTTTTGGTGATTTTTGATAAAAAACTTTTTTTTTGATAGGTAAAAATATTTTTTTTTTAAATTTAGATGTTTTTGATATATATAATTTGGAGAATTTCTCCAAACGAGAATTAATTAAAAAGAAGAGATTATATGTTTAATAATAGAATAGCAAAAACATTAATTGCAATAAGACGTAAAGATGTTTTACCAAAATCATTCATTTATTCGGAACTATGGAAAGCCTATGATTCAATTAGTACTGTTCCAGAAAATTATCAACATTTTCAGTCAATCATTCTAAACAATTTATCTATAAAAGAATTGGCTGTAATACAAATCCGATCGAATCTATATGGCGCGTCAAGCTTTGATTAAAAAGTAAGACGTAAGCTCAATGTAGCGGAACAAGAGGTCCAAAAGTAACTTATTCAAAAAAAAATTGGACATATTTTTAAGTAAATTAAATTTTCAGTCGGTTATTAAATTTAGCAGCCCAAAATAATGTTCGGATTTTGTGATGTCATACAAAATCAGCTTTAACCCATAGAAGTCATTTACAATGTTCTTTGGAAACTCGAAAAATTTGAATTTTAGAGCTGATAATAGTCAGTTCCGTCTAAACTCTGCTGCCTATTGAACACATTTGCAAATATCATGGACTTTCTTTTGGAGGTAGCGATTTTAGGAAAGAAGAATGTGATAAACTTCAGAAGTCATTAAATTCCCTCAATGGAGGAATCAGATCGTAAACTATGGATAATTTGGTAGTCGCAAAAATATTTTGTCAATCCTTTTTTAATTATGGCTTAGAAAAGTGTTATTAAGGGATGACAAAAATATTCGTTTTGTCAAAATAATCGAATACCTTAATAACATTCTTTTAGTGTTATTAAAGTATTCGATTTTCTTCAGGCTTGGTTAGTTAAAAAAAGTATTGAAAAACCATAAAGTACAAGAAACAAAGCTCTGTTAGGAGTTCTTGACTTAGACAGAGAAATTAAGCTCTAACTAAAGTTCAAAATTTAGCATCAAAGACAAAGGTGACAAAAAAATCAATTATTTCTCTCAGGTCTTTGTTTTAAAATCATTTTTAAATAAAGCGATGAAATTTTTAATATTATAAAATTCTTAATCAAAGATGTGCAAGGAGGATATAAATTTCCATAAAAATTTAAATTTTAAACAATTTTATTATTTTTGTATAATCTGGTAATAAAATATTATGTTTATGAGATGTTTTAGTATCCGTATCCGTAAGCACCATATCCACCATAACCACCACAAGTTGGGTAAGCTGGAGCAATTGGTAAAGCTGGAATAGCTGGTAAAACTGGAGCAGCAGCAATGGCTGGCATAGCTGGATAAGCAGCAAAAGCTGGATATGAACCGCATCTTGATCTTCCACAACCCATTTTGTCTTGTTTTTTTTCTTGTTAAGTTAACTAAAATTGAATATTGATTTTATTCGATGTTTTTCGAATTCGAATCCTCTCATATTTATATCCAAACAAGACCAAGAAACGATTGATTGATAGAAGTCAAGATTTAATTAAAATCAATTTTTTTCTTTTATTTTCGAATTTCAATTCAATAAAATAAATAGTTTTATTTTTTGTTTATAAAATCATTCATAATATACATTTGAGAATATTCTCGCTTAACTCAATAGAATAATAGAATTATGATCCATTTAAGTTTTCAATGGTATTTTTCAAACATAGTTTCAATCACAGAATACTTCGCTTTCGATTCTGATATTTTTTTCATTTTCAAGATTCTCTCTTAAAAGTGTTTTGAAAAGCAGCCTATGCAAAAATGTAAAGAAAAGTTGCGCGAGGATGTCCCTTTTATTCAATTGATTTGAAAAATGATTGGAATAATTTCAAAATACAATAAAATTAAACTCGAAATTGCTTAACAACATAGTCTGACATATACCCATACCATAATGGCAAGAATGATGTTCAAAGAGGTTTTTTTATTTGATACTGTTGTCACCTAACTTTCGGGTCTTTAAGCGACATTCGGATGGACGATTTCTTAGATTGCTTGAATAATTATCTGTTTGTTCCATAAAACAGATAATTATTTTTATTTTATTTAGATAATTTCTTTCCAAGCTGAACAAAGTTGAGATAGGCCTAAAAAAATAATCGTACCTTTACTTATCAATTTTTATTTCGCTATTAGATGGTGATATAGGTATGAGACATATTTAAAACTTTATTCATGAGTTTTTTAACCCTCCTTTAGACATGTGACCAATGGACATAAATAATTAATTTTTTGTATTATTTTCACTTTTTCTCTTGTCTAATTGAAACAAATAAAAAAAAAATTTGTCAAAATAATCTCTTTTATTTTTTAAATTGTCATAATTAGCTAGCCATATTAAAGTCTTTTAAATTGAACTTGTCAAAGTTAACGTATACCATAATTGGAAGATCTTTTTTATCGACAAAATACAATTCCAGAAGAGCAGATTATGAAAAAATAAACTAGTATATTGAATCGATCAATTTGGAAACTGAACTAAAAGATTTATCACTGAGCATTCAATACAACAGGTTAGTTGAGATTTGTCTAAATTTATCTTAGAGATTCGCAAAAGCAAGAAAGCATACACAAAACACAATAAGTCAACCCTGGTAAAATAGGGAAACGTAGAATCAAACTTAAAGGTGCTCATGGTATAGACTGTCAAAAACGAAGCGGAAAGACATAAAACCTTTAACGAAATACAAAATTATTCGTAATAAGCTCTCCAAGGAAATAAAATCGTCATTAATTTGCTACGAGAAAGAGTTAGTCGACAAAGCAAAAAGAGAGCCCAAATTTATTGACAATTACATCAACAACAAGACAAAGATAAGTGGAGATGAACATAATCTCAAATTGATGGATCTGTAATTACAGATTCTTCATAAATAGCACATCTTAACGACTATTTCAGTTCTTTCTTTACTGACGAACCGTGTAACAAGTTTTCTAACGAACCTGAGCTTGAATCACGAACACAACAAAATTTTAAAATCGATGTAAAAACAGTTCTTAGCAAAATTCCTCGTTGAGTTGGAATCGGACAAATAAACTGGAAAGGTAATGGAAAAATTGATTAGAACAGAAATTATACCGTAAAACCCCGCAAGGTGCCCCATCCCCAGGTCATACTTTTATAAAAAGAATGGTATGATTTGTTAGACTAAAAAACGCTCAACCGTTTACAGCAAAGTTTTTTCTATCGACTAACAACAATTTAATCAATATTTAAATTTTCTAATGTCTTGTACTGGACTTTCTAAAATCTTTTACCCCATTGGGTACCTCGCGGGGTTTTACGGTATCGATTATTCTGATATTCAAGCTGATTAGTCAAAAATAACATGGATTCATTCCAAAGAAATAATATATTATAATAATAATATGGTTCAGGTTCAGTTTTGTGAAAAAAGGTTCAGTTTTGTGACCTATACTGTTCTCTACATAAACGAGTTGACCGATGTTTTTACTTAGTGTATGTTTTCACAGATGATGTTAAACTAATTGAAATAATTAATCGAAAGATTCCTGTCTCAACCTTCAGCATGACCTATATTCACTCGCATAATTGGCCAAAAAAAGGTGTATGAACTTAAATCTCAGGAAATACAAACTAATGCATCTCGGCAGATCATATAAAAATTTTGAGTAATCAATCAAAAAAAATGGCATTAGATATCAACTGATACTGACTCACTTAGAGAAAGATCTCGGCGTAAATTTAGCAGTTAATTAAAATCGGAGAACCAAGTAAGACAATCGGTAAACAAAGCCAATAGAACACATTAGGTATGTAAAAAAAACTTGTTTAATTATGTTAACAAGAAATCTCTTAGATTCGTTTAAATTAATTGAGCTTTTAGAAATAACATCAAGTACATTATCTGAGTAAGTTTCAGATATAATTTGTTTGTTTATTTTATTGAAAAAATATTAACGTAATTACTCGATTTTAGTGACATGTCACTATAAATAAAGTGACATGTCTCTAACTATCGAATGGTGGTTTTCAATTTGCTTTAGTGACATGTCACTTTAACCGAATATAACCAAAAAATCACGTGTTTTAAGAAATTTAGTGTCAGCTATAGTGACATGTCACTATGTAGAAAAACCATTAGTTTAATGCTCAATTTTGTCGATATTTATCCTTAAATTAGTAACTCTCTAACTCCTTTCCATTTTTTCTCCATTCAAAGCCTTTTTCAAACCTATATGAACCTAAATGAACCTAATATGAACTTGTTAAAAAAGTTAAGGTATTTTTTTTGTTAAAATAAGGTGAGATATTTTACTTTTCCTCAACGAGGTTGGGATAGGAGGGTTAGTGTTTTGCTGCGAAAAACTTGGCTTAGTATTATTCAGAAAAAAAAAATCTTTAAAAATAAAGTGGGGAGAGGCGGGCTTCTGAAGATCTATTAAATTTCAAAACAATAGATTCAAAGTTTATCCGAAAAAAGTATCATCTTTTGAAAATTAAAAAGAAGAGAATTCATGAAATTTTTAAAAATATTCCCTAATACAATCCCTTGTTTTCTTTTTTATTTTTATTGAATAATTGACTTAGTAAAACCGCTTGTGTGAAAAAGACAAAATAATAAGTCTCCTCCCAAAATATGATCGGTATTACTTTGTAAATTAAAAAAAAACTTACTCTAAAATAAGATGAAAAAGAAGGGATTGTATGACTTAACATTAGACCATCATTCAAAGCTTTGGCTGCCCCTAAAAACTGGAACTCAGCAACGGAATTACGGAACATGGAACCGAACATGGCTTACAGAACAGGATGAAATACACAATATATTCTTCCCGAAGATTATCTTAAATACGCAATAATTTTTTAATAATTTCATTTTTTATAAAAAAATGCATTAAAAGATTAAAGTGTGTTGAAAATTAATGTCTGTTCCGTAGAGATTCCGTATTTCAGACGAAATTTTGGCAAAATTTATTCCGTATTTTAGATAAATTAAATTAAGTCTCAAAATGTATTGACATTCCGTAGATTTCTAAGGGAAATATTTCTGTATTTTAGAACAATTCCATGTTCCATATTTTAGCACGTTCCGTTCCGTAATTCCGTAGTTGAGTTCCATGTTTTAGGTATAGCCAAAGCTTTCCTCAAAATTAAGATGACCAGGCGGTTTCAAGATTATTGTCTGTGTGGACGAATTAATCGATCGTAAAATATTTTGAATTAAATCCAAAAACTTTGGACCAAATTGGTTAGTTCTGGCACAAATATATTTTGACTTGGATGGTTTTTCTACTATAGTGACATGTCTCTATACTATAACGACATGTCACTATAGCTGACACTAAATTTCTTAAAAAACGTGATTTTTTGGCTATATTCGGTTAGAAGGACATGTCACTAAAGCAAATAGAAAACCACCATTCGATAGTTAGTGACATGTCACTATAGTAGGGTATTCGGTTATAGTGACATGTCACTAAAATCGAGTAATTACGTTACGTATTAAAATTAAGCATACTTTTGTCTATTTCTCTAAAAAGTTTTGAAAAAAAATTTAAAACGTCACGAATAATTGATAAAGCGTATAATGAGCATAAGTTTAATAATTTTGAGATATCTTTTAAAATATTTGTTTGTCTTCTTTTTTATCATAAGAAAATACTAGTTTATCTAGTTTAAAAATTGGCTTCCTGAAATCATGTTTAGTTTCTTGGATTCCTTATATAAGCTTTCCGAAAAATTGATTCGTTGTTATAATTGTATCTTTGTCTATCAGAAATTAGTTGATTTTAATAATTTCGAATTCGTGTTTTCCTGTTAAAAGGTTTTCCTTTTTGATATCTTGATAATAATATCCTTGGTCACATAATTTACATTTTCGTACATCCATGTTGTGCTTTCCAAAGAATAGTGAGCAGATGCTAAGTCAGGCCAAAAAACGTAGTCAAGATCTTGATGATACTCATGTATAAATGGGAGAAGGCGTTTATTCAAGCATTCCTGGATATAGATGCTCGAATTGATGGAAACCGACTTTCATAGTCGAAAAAGAGGCTTAGACATACCTCGATCAGATATGGCTATCCAAACAAGCACCTTCTTTGGAAACTTCACTTTTCCAGCAAATCGGACACTGTCCGGACAAGTTGACTTGTCATTTGTGTAATATCCAGCATTTCCCGGCAAGTTGTCGCCCACCAAAGTAAAATACTTTTCGTCGTCTAAAATTAGGGAACATGGTGAACGATATAGCATATTTGAAAGTTTTTTACCCAAATTCTTGGCTTTCTCATGCTGTACGACGCTATATTTTGGTGTTTTTTCACGTTTACTATATGAAATATCCATTTTTGTCAATTGCCTACCAACTGTTGTCTGGTGGACAGCAAATTTCCTAGCTAGACGCCTTTGACTTACTCCAGTTCGGTAATTGGTCAATCTCTTCAGTTTTGTCTTCCTTGCAGCTGTCCAGGTGGTTGGGCGACCTGTTCTCTTATTGTCCTTTATCGGATCTCCAATTTGAATACGGTTGATCGTCTTATATATTGTGCTTCGAGCGATTCCTTGCTTTATAAAGTGCGCCACAAGATCGGATTTTGTCATTTTTGAAATCATATTTTTGACTGCTTTTCGAAAAGCCTCTCGTTCAGACACAGAAAGTTCCATTTAAAAAATTTTTTTTTGTAATTTAATAGCTAATATTTAGTATTTTATAAATATATATATAGAGGATCACCTGATCATTAGAATGATCTGCAAGTAAACTTAACTTTTGTCCATTTACATATGCATCACCCGTTAATTGTATCATAGGCATCATATAATTTTTGGTAATTTTTGATAAAAAACTTTTTTTTTGATTGGTAAAAATATTTTTTTTTTTAAATTTAGATGTTTTTGATATATATAATTTGGAGAATTTCTCTAAACGAGAATTAATTAAAAAGAAGAGATTATATGTTTAATAAAAGAATAGCAAAAACATTAATTGCAATAAGACGTAAAGATGTTTTACCAAAATCATTCATTTATTCGGAACTATGGAAAGCCTATGATTCAATTAGTACTGTTCCAGAAAATTATCAACATTTTCAGTCAATCATTCTAAACAATTTATCTATAAAAGAATTGGCTGTAATACAAATCCGACCGAATCTATATGGCGCGTCAAGCTTTGATTAAAAAGTAAGACGTAAGCTCAATGTAGCGGAACAAGAGGTCCAAAAGTAACTTATTCAAAAAAAAATTGGACATATTTTTAAGTAAATTAAATTTTCAGTCGGTTATTAAATTTAGCAGCCAAAAATAATGTTCGGATTTTGTAATGTCATACAAAATCAGCTTTAACCCATAGAAGTCATTTACAATGTTCTTTGGAAACTCGAAAAATTTGAATTTTAGAGCTGATAATAGTCAGTTCCGTCTAAACTCTGCTGCCTATTGAACACATTTGCAAATATCATGGACTTTCTTTTGGAGGTAGCGATTTTAGGAAAGAAGAATGTGATAAACTTCAGAAGTCATTAAATTCCCTCAATGGAGGAATCAGATCGTAAACTATGGATAATTTGGTAGTCGCAAAAATATTTTGTCAATCCTTTTTTAATTATGGCTTAGAAAAGTGTTATTAAGGGATGACAAAAATATTCGTTTTGTCAAAATAATCGAATACCTTAATAACATTCTTTTAGTGTTATTAAAGTATTCGATTTTCTTCAGGCTTGGTTAGTTAAAAAAAGTATTGAAAAACCATAAAGTACAAGAAACAAAGCTCTGTTAGGAGTTCTTGACTTAGACAGAGATATTAAGCTCTAACTAAAGTTCAAAATTTTGCATCAAAGGCAAAGAGGACAAAAAAATCAATTATTGCTCTCGGGTCTTTGTTTTAAAATCATTTTTAACTAAAGCGATCAAATTTTTAATAACATAAAATTCTTAATCAAAGATGAGCAAGGAGGATATAAATTTCCATAAAAATTTAAATTTTAAACAATTTTATTAATTCTGTATAATCTGGTAATAAAATATGGAAAAAATCGTTTGACGCATAAAAAAAAACTTTTATAGAATAAAGAAATTACTTTTATAGCATAAAGGAAATTTTTTTAAAAAACTCTAAAAATTTTACAATATATCAATTGGGAATTTAATCAGAAAATTAAAATGTGACCTCTTCTAGGTACACACTCGTTTTCATAACCTCCTCATTAGGCTTTTTCACTTTAGAAGCATTCGCCAATCTTGCTTTCCAAGAAAGTTAAAATGTAAATTTCATTTTTATTTGGATGAATATTGGAAAGCTTTTGGGTTCAATGGATGAGTAAAAGCTCCCTTTACAGATTTACGGAAGAAAAAAAAATAGGCCAACATTGACAACTTGTATTTTTTTGAAAAAGTTTTTTTTTATTCTTTAAAAAATAAAAGTTTATTCTATACTCGATTTTTTTTATGCTATAAACGAAATTTTTATGCGTCAAAAGATACCCTCCATAAAATATTATGTTTATGAGATGTTTTAGTATCCGTATCCGTAAGCACCATATCCACCATAACCACCACAAGTTGGGTAAGCTGGAGCAATTGGTAAAGCTGGAATAGCTGGTAAAACTGGAGCAGCAGCAATGGCTGGCATAGCTGGATAAGCAGCAAAAGCTGGATATGAACCGCATCTTGATCTTCCACAACCCATTTTGTCTTGTTTTTTTTCTTGTTAAGTTAACTAAAATTGAATATTGATTTTATTCGATGTTTTTCGAATTCGAATCCTCTCATATTTATATCCAAACAAGACCAAGAAACGATTGATTGATAGAAGTCAAGATTTAATTAAAATCAATTTTTTTCTTTTATTTTCGAATTTCAATTCAATAAAATAAATAGTTTTATTTTTTGTTTATAAAATCATTCATAATATACATTTGAGAATATTCTCGCTTAACTCAATAGAATAATAGAATTATGATCCATTTAAGTTTTCAATGGTATTTTTCAAACATAGTTTCAATCACAGAATACTTCGCTTTCGATTCTGATATTTTTTTCATTTTCAAGATTCTCTCTTAAAAGTGTTTTGAAAAGCAGCCTATGCAAAAATGTAAAGAAAAGTTGCGCGAGGATGTCCCTTTTATTCAATTGATTTGAAAAATGATTGGAATAATTTCAAAATACAATAAAATTACACTCGAAATTGCTTAACAACATAGTCTGACATATACCCATACCATAATGGCAAGAATGATGTTCAAAGAGGTTTTTTTATTTGATACTGTTGTCACCTAACTTTCGGGTCTTTAAGCGACATTCGGATGGACGATTTCTTAGATTGCTTGAATAATTATCTGTTTGTTCGATAAAACAGACAGGCAAAGTACAAAAATTAATCTTAACTAGAATATCCCCTTAATGGTAAACTTCATCATGTTCTTAATTTGAAATACTTTTGCGCTCTGATTGGTACTATTACTATTATTTTGTTTTAACTGTGTTTTGGTAATTTAAAAATTAGCTAATAGCTCCATTGGCCTCGAATCTAAGAAGCACCTATCAAAACCATTGACAAATCTCCTCTTGGTCTTATTCCTTTTTTAATAAGAGAAAGCTTTCAATAGGAATTCGAGTTCTCCTTTATTAAACTTGTCGTAGATCAATCAGTCGCATACCCAGACACTTTTGGATAGTGTAATGAAGTTCTGTGTGGAGAATATCACTACATACTTTTGTCAATTTTTAACTTAAATCACCGGCATTGTAAACAACAAAAGGCACTTATTATATTAAAAAAATTTCTAGCTCGGTCACCTTCAAGTTATATCACTCCCAATTTTAATGAAAAATGGGATGATTTGAGTATGAGTTGACTGGAATTAAAATATTAGGGCGTAATATTGTAACTAACATTGAGAAATAAGGAAACACTTTACGTCAATGGAGCAACGTGACTGAGAACAATAGACGATTGGACTAACACGTACGCATCATATTTCAAAATCTTGTTTTTAACAATCTTAGGACTTTATTAAGTACGAATTTAAATTTGAGGTGATGTATGATCATCTAGACAAACGGACTATGCACTCTAATTAAAAGAAGAATAATGTTATTTTAGTATATTAAAGCATCAAGCATCTTCCCTCTGGTCATGAGTATGTCCAAGAATAAATATTCATCGTTCTAATGTTTCAAATTACGATTACAAAACGATTCAATTACTCCCTCAATAGTCTTAGACTATTATCTTTTTAGAAATACCTTTAAATCATTAGCTGCAAAGTTAATTAATCATTTTATGTTTTATTCTGTCGATTCATATTTCAAAGAAATCGATATAAAAATTCTTTAAATAAAAATCAGGTAAATTACTGATAAAAAAAGGATAATTGATTAATTGATTTCTGAATTTTTTTTTCGAAAAAAAAAAACAAAGCAAACGTTGTATAAAAATCAAGAAATTACTGACAAAAGAATAAAAAAAGGTAATTGATTAACGTGGGAGAAATTTTTAGACCGTGAGAAAGTTTTTCCGTTTGATATTTTATTTTAGTTAATTTTTTAGTTTTCACACTTGTGAAATTTAAATAGTAAGATTTACTTTACATTTAATGCACTTAGAAACTGACTAGTATTCAGTCCCATCTGTCAGTCAGTAACGCTTGACTGCTAATCACTGCTTTAAATTTGTGCTTATAAAGTACATAGAAGGAAAACCGATCTTACTTGAGCCTTAAATTGATCAATTTAAGGCTCAAGTAAAGAGAGCCCTTGAGAAATTACTCGTTGAGTTGGAATCGGACAAATAAACTGGAAAGGTAATGGAAAAATTGATTAGAACAGAACTTATATCGATTATTCTGATATTCAAGCTGATTAGTCAAAAATAACATGGATTCATTCCAAAGAAATAATATATAACGAATTTAATAGAGGCTTTAAATCGGATAACAGAGGCGAAAGATATAATTGAAATGCGATCGATATAATTTACACGGATTTTTCAAAAGCGTTCGACATAATTAGTCATAGTAAACTCCTAAAGAAGCTCAAAGCAAATCGTATAAATGGAAACAATGGAAACACAGAGTCATTTTGAATCGGAATAAAATCTTTCTCGGCATTGTTTGTTTCATCGTCTTTCCGAGTTGAGTTATTAAAATACAAGTAGTTTGTAATCATAATGGTCTCATCTGAAATATTCAGACGGTAGTCAGCCAATATTAATTTGTATTTTGAAAAACTCGCTCAGAATCACAAGAAGAGGATGGCAAATTAAGAATCCATTTTGCATATTCAAACATATTTTGAAGCCTATTTTTATTCTGCAACCACCATTGATCCAAGTCAAAATTTTCTATATTTGTAATATTAGATTCGGAAACTATATTCATGTAAATAGGCCATTCATTAGAAATTGAATTGTAAATTTTAAACGGGATTTTTAACTCGGAAAAATTAGAGTTAAAAAATCGAGCTTCGGTCGGGTCAAATACTCGAGCGGCTTTGAAAATGTCCATTCCAGATTGAGAACCGTCAAAAAGATATTTTTTTAGCTTCGTAATCGCAGCTCTGAATAGGTTTTCAGCGAACTGATTCTTTTTTGAATTATAACAAGCTTCTTCTAGCTGTCCATTTAACCAAAAATAAAGATCTGTTACCAAATCGTAAACTTTTAAAGTTTTAAAATTTCGCTCTTCGAATTTAAGTATAACGTATTCAAAATTGTCACAACGTTCAGACACGAATTCGAACTCTTTTTTTAAGTTATTGAATTCAAAAAGAGCGTCTTTAATCTCAAGTAATACAGACGAATGCATCTCGGCAGATCAAAACAAAATTTTGAGTAATAAAATAAAATTTTTTGTCTTTTTTATTGTTTTGAATAGTTTTAGAATTGGAATTGGAGATTGAGGTTAATTGAATTGATTTTCTTGTTTTGTTTTTTGGAAGAAGTCACATGGGGTTAAAAATTGTTTTTGGCTTGTCTGGATCGGATGTGTTGTTCAAGATCGCAATTTATTTGTTCATGGTCGAGCCTTGTAATCACAAATTTTTTCAACAGTTCAGTGAAACGAGTGTAGGCATTTCTATTTTTAGGTCGTTGTGGATGTGTGTTATACGAGTTTTAAAGGGGTAGTATTTGTTTTAAATATAAACAATTTGCAACATAAGAGTGTTGGGTGACATCTGTCTGAAAAAGAATTAAAATTTTTTAAACATATGTCTTTTTTAAAAGAAATTAATGGTTAAGATATGCTGTAGAATTCGGACATAAGCTTCTTTTTTAGTTTCACCCATATAAAATACATTGCAAAGAGCAAATTTTATAATACAGTATTGTGAAAAAATTAGAAAACGATGAGATTTTTTTTATAACTTTTATTTTAACTTAAAAAATACCGAAAAATAAAAGAAATTCACACATACCAATTAGAGACATGTTTTATTTATCCAAAAAAAGTTGTACAAAGTAGGATCGGTACCTCACAAGTAATTTACAAAATGGTTTATGTGTCTTTTCCCACTAACGTATTAACACCTTATCTCGAAAAGGATTAGCGTAACTTTTATGAATTCCACGCAAACCTCATTACGTATGCAGTGTTACCTCATTACGCATGAGGTATGAACTTATTAATTATTAATCTCTTTCCTTAATTAATTTGAAATTTGAAACTTTTTTCAAGCTGTTTTAATTGAAATTGAAATTGAGTAGCAATCAATAATTTCTGATAAGTGAAAACTCAATTAATAATTAGTAATTAAAACTTGTAACAATTAATATTCAAGCTGTATAAGACAGACGATGAACTGTTTTTTTTCTAAAATACTTATCAACTTGAATAATGGAAACAGCCAAATTTATACCAACCAAACAAGGCAACCGAATGATTGTATTTGGGAACCAATGTTATACCAAACACTGTGTTAGAGACAATGGGTCAGTATATTGGATGTGTTTTTATGCTCGTAAAAAAGACGAAAATAAAGTTCCCTGGGATTGTAAAGCCAGTATAACAACCTCCGGTCTTAATCTAAATATTAGCGATATAAATTTTCAAATACAAATGTAGATTACAGTCAGAATTAAATCGGTTACTGTCAAATGGATTCATCAACCAACAACAACAATCTACGATAATTTGGTCTTACTTAACACAGTTCGCTTATCTTTACCAGTACAAAACAGATAATTCAAATTCATTTCAAATGGCGCTCCCGACAATTACACCGAAAATAGAATACTACAACTCATTGGTCAAAGAAACTTTTAATAAGTGTGACTTCGACTGACATCAATCGTCTCAAACCAAGAAGCTGGCTAAATGATAATATTATTAACTATTATCTTCATTTACTCCTCTGGTATAACAAAATCAATGGTTACAATTTCGAGTCTTATTTTTATGAAAGTTTGACGAAACGCGGCTGTCAACATGTAAGCAATTTCTTCAAAAATATCAACATATTCAACTACGATATAATTTACATTCCAATAAATCATAATGGAAATCATTGGATACTTGCAACAGTAGAAAGTTTCAAATGCAAAGTCACCGTTTACGACAGTTTTCATGTTAATCATTCGGCTGTGCTACAAAACTTAAAGAGTTGTTTAGATATGAAATATTTTCAATTGTATAATCAACCATTAACTGATCACTGGCATTTTTCACAAGATTTCACTATTCCCTTACAGCGGAACACAGCAGATTGTGGAGTTTTTTTATGTAAAATAGCTCAACAAAAGCTACTTGGTTCGTTCTATTTCTTAGCCAGAGAGATGGACCATTATCGTAAAAATATTTTGCTTTCAATTTTATTAGATAAGATTATTTGAAATTTTCTAATTTTTTTTACATAATTAACTTTTACTGTAATTTTATTGGTGGATATTGTCCAATAGATTTGCTTTTCATAAATTTAATAAAAAAAAAATAAAAATTTTCGCACCTAATTTCTATTTCACACTTAAATCTTATCACTTTTGATTTAATACATTTGTTAAAAGATCAAAGCTTGGTGGGAAAAGACACTGAGCCCTTACAAAATCGATCAAAAAGGCGGCAAAAAAAAAACGAAAAAAACTTTTGCGAAAAAATTAGAGAACGATTCACATTTTTAGCTAAAAAAGGTCAATACCGAGTCACACCTCCACTATTTTTCAAACATTCATTAATTCTTTTTGGCATTGATTCAACTAGATTCTCGGTAAGAATTCTTGGTACTCTTTCTAGGATTTCTGGCACGATTCTTTTCAATTCTTCCAACGATCGAGGTCCCTCTTTGGAAAGCTCATTGTCAAGCCAACTCCACAAGTTTACAATGCAGTTTAAATCTGGACTGTTAGCTGGCCACTTTAGACACTCTATATTGCCATCAGAGAACCATTCGACTACTTTTTTGGCTCTATGACATGGTGCATTGTCCTGGTGAAATATAAAAGGCTCGTCTTGGCGTATCTTTTCCATCGATTCAACCAAGTTTCTATTCAAAATCTCGATGTACCTAGCAGCATTTAATCTTCCATCAAAAATACAATGAATTCCCAGACCATAATAACTCATGCAGCACCATATTCCAATTGAACCACTTCCTTGCTTAGTAAGCTTAATTATGCAATCTTGATTGTACTTTTCTGCCGTAGTCCTACGAATGCAAATTCGGTTTTTTCGGTTGTCCACCTCAATGTTCATTTCATCACTAAAAAGAACTTGCCTCCATTTCGACACTGGCCATGATTTTACCATCTTACAAAAGCTTTTCTTGCTTTTATGTGTTTTTCGGGAAGGCGTGGTTTCTTGACAGCTACTTTCCATTCGAGTTTATTTTCCAATAGCCTTCTTCTGACTAGAGACGACGATGCAGTCTTTCCATCAGAAAGTTTCCATTGATTTGCGACGACATGGGATGGCTCGGTTTGATTTTTCTTTACCAAACGGACCAGATTTCTGTCATCTTTAGGAGTTGATATTCTCGGTCTGCCTGATCTAGGCCGGTCTTCGTATGATTGTGTTTCATTGAACCGATCGACTATTTTTTAATGCATGATTTAGCTCTAGTCAACTCTCTTCCGATGTCTGCGAACGATTTGCCTTGTTGTCTGAGGATAACAGCCTTGATTCTGTCCTGAGGAAGAACTTGTGGGCGGCTTTTGATTTCCGAGGCCATTTTCTCAATAATTTCTTATTCAAATCGACTGATTTTTTTTATGATAGATTAGGGGTGTCTTTACTTAAATCCAAAATTTCATAAGGATTGGTTGAGTATTCAGTGAATAGGAGTGTAAAGTTCATGTCGTTCTCTAAATTTTTCACAATTTTTTTTTAAAAAAAAGGAGTAGATTTTTAAAACCCTCATCTCTGGTTTTTTTCAAATTACCAATCAATGATTGTGGACTCATTCGAAAGAGAAAAATGTTTATTTTTTACTTAAAAAAAAATTAGCTCGAAATTTTTATCCCTCAGCAAGCTATTACCTTTGAAATTTCGAATCTAACAAAAAATTAATTGCGTTCTCTAATTTTTTCACAATACTGTATAAACAACTTTAGATGAACAGCAGTTACTATTTGACAAAATTTGAATTAGTATGTTGTTGAAATTTACATTTTAAAATAATGGATTAAAATTGAGCATATGTTTTGATTTATCATGTTTACAATTAAAAAGTTTTGTTCAGTTTTTAAACTAGAAAAAGAGTTTTTTATGATTGAGTTTTAAGATAAATTGAAGTACAATTTAACAAAAATTTGTAATTAATTTTGATCTATACTATTTGTCTTTGTACGGTAACAATAGTATTCGATCTTGTTTTGCTACTTGTCTTGCAATACGACATATTCGTTTAAAATTATATCCCTTCTTTAAAAGCCCGAGAATAAAAAAACGCATCACTAAACGCGTTAAAACACATTGTTAAAACAAACTCAAAAAAATGCGTTTAAACGAAACGTTTTCTTGCGTCAATCTGCGTTAGAAAATTCAAACTTAGCAGACAAAAATTAACTGATTTTTTTTTCGTTTAAACGCGTTTTTTGGAAATAGCTTAATTCAAATCTTAAAAGATAACTTTTTAATGTAAATCGCAAATTTAAAAAATTTGTTTCAAAGAAATAGCTGACGTAAATTGGACAGGGATGAAAAGGAATTTCTGAACATCATTTTTTGATTATGTTTTATCTGGCGAAATATTCGGTCTTTTATACAAAATACGTTAAAATGTTAATATTTTGTTGAAAATAGCTTTGAGGGGGGGGTCCAAAATTTCGGCTTCTATGTCATTTTCTTACATGGGGAGGGGGGGTATAACCCTTTCAATTTTACCGAATCTTTACATCCCTCTTATAAAAAATTGAGTTTACATATTTTGATTCAACAAGAAAAGAATAAAAATATTTTTAAACTCCGCCTTTTATTTTATCTATAAAAATACTTGAAAATTTTTGAATTTCAATTTCATTTTTAAAATATTAAAAATTATTACTTTTCTATTTTTTAAAAATTTACAAAATTTACATTTTTTTTCAGATAATTCCTTTTTTTTTTAAAGATTTACAAAATTTAAACTATCAAAAACAATTTTCTCTATGGTAAGATTTAGTACAACTTTTACTTATAATTTTAACTTTTAAAGCAAATGTTATTTTTTTTCTATCGTTGTGTTTAAAAGGTTGAGTTAAATTTTATTACAGTCAAGTCACACATTTATCTAACCCTTTGTTCAGCCATTAAGCAGTGATAAAAATGAAATACAAACTATTTGAATTATAGTGGTCTAAGTATGATTTGACTGTATATCCGGAAAAAGTCAATACAGATTTCGATTTTATGACCAAAAATCTTCTAACTCTCATCAAGCTGAGTTTAAATTTAGTTTTAAAAAAAAATAAAACGATAATCCATGCTAGACTGTAAAATTATTCCCTTAAATTATTCGATACTTTTTTCCAAATCTATTAAACAGCAGAAAAGTATACCTCTTTTCACTTAAACAAAGACGAAACAAATTCTTGCTTAATTATTTTAAAAGCCTTATAAAATTAATGTTTTTATCTTTCTAAAAATCTTATAAATCGGATTGCTTAATGAGGAATTCTACACACACTTTCTTGAAAAATTTTGATTAAAATACCTCCTTGGAGCTTAATAGATTTTGAAATTGATTGCTATGAGAAGGACCTTAATATGTTTTGGTTACATTACAAAATATCTCGATTTTCTTTTTAAACATTTTATTTAGTTCTAACGTGTTAAAATAATTATGAAAAGAATTGCCGTTTTTGAGTATAAATTAAACCTCAAAATGATGCAATTTTAAATGTTTAAACGCGTTTCCGAAAACCAGTGTTTACTCGTTTAAGTGCGTTTTTTGGTAACGTTTTTTTATCGTCAAAAAACCCTTAAAAACGCATTTAAAGTTGCGTTAAAACGCATAAAATGTATGTGTTTAAACGCGTTCCTAAACGCGTTAATATTTTCTCGGGAGATGAATCGTAAGGTTCCGAGCATTTGACAAATAATCAATCTAGTTCGTACAAATTATTTTTATTCTTGTAAATAAGTTAACCGGAATGTTTAGAAATACATGTTCTGGGTGAATTGATGATGCCAGAAGATATGATTGTAAATTGGTTGTCTTTATATAGAGATCGGTTTTTAATTTTCCAATAATGTCATGAAAACTAAGTTTCAAATCTAAAAAGTTAACTGTCTTTTCTTCAACGATATTTAATTTCAAATAGATAAATTGTTTAACAAATTCGTATAAATCAATCAATCTTAAAATAATCATAATTAAATCGTTAATAAATCGTTTATCTGCGAGGAACGAGCATTTTAGAGAGACACGACGCATTAGAGAAACTAATACTGCGAGAATGAAATCTCTAAATTCTTGACCCAAATTGAGAGGCTTGTATACATATTATAATAAATCGACAACGTTAATCAATTTTAATTTTCAATTAACACTTAATAATTTTAATCAATAAAAACTAACTTAACTATTTAATGTAGCCAGAGGAAAAAATATATATTCTTGACCAAATTCAATATTTTTTTATACATGCATGTCATAACGTTAATCAATTTTAATTTTCAATTAACACATAATAATTTTAATCAAAGGAAAACTAACTTAACTATTTAATATAGCCAGAGAAAAAGATATATATTTTTGACACAAAATTGAATTGTGTTAAATAATAATAAATGAGACTAGTCGATGGCAAACGTATAATGTCATTAATATGTTTTTCACATGTTGTAGTGTCGATCGAAACAAATCGAACTATTGAAGTTAGCCTAAGGAACTTTTACATTTACAAAATCGATATTTAAGTATATAACGTAACTAAGCCATATTCGGACATATTGAAAACCATGACAAAATCAATTACAAGAATATACAAGTCCCTAACTTTTTATAAAGGTAAAAAAATTAATGGCTGGGTGGAGTAGTAGCCTTAAAATATAAAAAATTTTCTTTATTCTATCGAAGATTAATTGGGACGTGTATACATGGATGTAAGTTAATGAAAGAAGGGAGTCCCATGTCTAAAAGCCACACTTTCGAAAAATGTCAATGGAAGTTTCTTGTCTAAGATTTAAAAGTTAAACTCCAGTTTAGTATCAACTTTCGTTGAGATAGCGGAGGGAGATCAGTGAAACATTTTATAGATTATTATTTTCTGACCAGATTAAAGCAACTTTTTTATAAGTTTTAACAAAGACGAGGTAAACTCCTGAGTTGTAAAATTAAAGGCTACTTAAGTTTCGGATTTTTATTAACTAGGGTTTCGTAATTACTAAGATTTAGTTTGGTTAACATAAAGGTTTACTAAAAACATGTTAAAAGTTAACCAATTTGGTTAACTAATATTTTGCTAACCACATGTTCGTTAGTGGTTAACTAATTGGTTAACTAGAATCTTTAATTCAAAAAAGAAAAATTTTGTTGGATAGGTTATAGATCACTCTCAACGTTGTCTGTTGAGCTAAAACTAAGATCCGCCTCAACTTCACTATCTGTTAAGCTTTAAGACCATAAAGACTAGTTTATGTTTCATTCAAAAAAATTTAAAAAAATTATTTAAGTCTTTAATTTTGAGGCTAGAGCTTACAATTATTGGTGTCGACCAATAATTTTATGGTGTTTAAACGAATTTAAAAATTTAACCGTTAGAGGATTGCACTAGAGATCAAATTTCATTTAAAACAACAATAATCTGCACAGGAAGATGTATTGCAGCTGCTTTAATAAAACAAGCGAGTCAACTCAAAACATATAAGCTTAGGTAATTTGAAAAAAAATCAAATACGATTAACACGGTTAGCATTATTTAGCCGATTTAGTAGACACTTGTTAACGGTTAACAGTTTTCGGTACTTCCAGCTAACCGCTAACTTAGCATTAGTAAAAATAGCTAACGGTTACGAATCCCGATTATTAACAGGGTAAAACGAGCTTAAAAAAATTACATGTGGGCTTCTAGAAGTTAGGATGGGTTAAAGAAAAAAAACATTATTTGAACGAAGTAGGGCCATGCCTTCAGAAAAAAAGAAGGGCCATGCCTTCAGAAAAAAAGATGGGCCATGCCTTCAAAACCTGGAACACTATGTAAAATTGACGGCACGTTACTCGCTTATTTAACCCGACGGGTCTGTATCTTAAATTAAATCTCTGTTCAGATTCACTAAATGTTTTTTTAACAAAATTAAATAGTAATTGGCTATCATTGGTCCGATTTTACATCCCATTGGAAGAGACAATGTGAAGCTTTGTATCAAAAAACATAATTCTGTAAATCTGCAAAAAAATTTAAATACAATTCTGAAACTATAAAAAATTCTTAACAATTTGTTGGTTTTACTTTTTTGATTTTTGTTTGCCTTTGGTATTCTATGAGCAGGGGTTTGAAAAATAGAAATCAAATTGGTATATGACGAGAAAAGAATTTAAATCAATAAATTTTTTTTTGAACTTTTATCAAATCTTAGATCCACCACTCAAGATTCGATAGAGCTATTCAGTGAAAAAGGTTGTGTTATTCGACGTCCTTATTTTAAGTCACAGCGACTCGCGAGTCCCAATACGATGATTTTCAAAGTTGTTCTAGTATCAGGCCATCTAGAGAATGACTAGTCGATGATTCTAGTCGGATCGCTTCCCAGCAGCACAGCAGTAATGACACTCATCCATTTCCATTGTTATTTTTTTCTAAACTATACATTTTTTGACTTGACCAGGATTTGAACTCGTGCCACCAGCTGCAAAAGCTGTTGTTTTACCCACTCGACCACGACCCCTATTGAAAGAGGGATTTGAATTTGAGATTTTTTATCAGCCGAGGCGAGTCTAAGATGTGAAGCGTCCAAACGCCCTACTGAAACAAGAAAATAACTCAAAAGTCGAAATTAAAAATAAAATTCTTAAACAGCGTTTTGGCTTTTAATCTGTTAATTCGGCAATTTAAAATTGGTTATCAATTCAAAAAGATGATAGAGAGATACATTTTTGGATGTTTCAAAGCATGTCACATTTAAATATAACTTCTGCAAATAGTCTGCAATAAACGGCGCAGTTAAAAATATATCATTTTAATGGTGTGTGATCTAAAATGTGCATTTTTATAATTGCAGAAGCTTTATCAAAATGTGACATGCTTTGTAACATCGAAAAATGTATCTCTACAAAGCCACTTCTAAATTACTTTGATTTCACTTTATATTTTAATTTGAAATGATAGAATTGATCTTTTTGAATTGATAGTCAACTTCAAATTGCCCTTATTTCAGTGAATCCCTTGATAAGTTTGTTCATTGAGTTTTTGAAATTAAGCTTCTGTTGAGAAAAAAAAAATTCTTTTTAAATTAAGATTTAAATTTTAAATTTCTTAATAGCTGCAAAAATAATATTTTTATTTTTTCAATCGTTTACCATTATCGGGATTTTCTAGTATGTATAAAAATTTATGACCTATCAGAACTTATATCATAAGGAACAAGAATCTTTTAACTTTCCATTGAGACTAATGGTTTCTCGTTACCGCATCCTTTCCAGGACCTGTTAAGTTAGACCTTTTTTTAAAAGACATTTTTACGATTCACATCGAATACTCACGGATCGGAAATACTTACGGAGAAATACTTACGTCGTAATTGAATATGAAAAGCTTATTTAAGGAAACAAATACGGTTCTTATTTTTAGAAATACTTACGAAATCCTTAATTAAGGATTTCCTTCCGGTAAAAGTAAATGCTGTCAGAATCAACCTCAAGATCATGAAAAAAACAGTCGGAAATATTCGTAATGGTGTACCAGAATAAAAATTTCTTACCCTAGAGAACTCGAGCAACAAGTTCAGTGTCTTGTTGGGCTTCGAAATATTTGCACTTCCCTCAAAAAATTGACAAAAACGAAATTTATTTAAGACAAGATGATAATAAAACAGTAAACCCGAACACCCCAAGACCTCACCCAGGACTTTTTGAAGGGAATGATACACATGAATCTCAAAAAGTATCTACTTTTATTTCTTTTATTTTTTGTGTATTTTTTATTATCATAAAACAAACCGTATGTAATTCTTTTTTTTGCCCTCCGTATTTGATTCTTATTTTAGTCCTCCGTATTTAATTCTTATTTTAGTCCTTCCGTATTTGATTCTCCGTAATTAAATCAACGTAATTGATTTTCCGTAAGTTATTACTTTTCGTATTTAATTTGTCCGTATTCTTTTACATCGTAACTATTTCTCCGTAAGTAATTACAATCAGTATTTAATTACTTAAAACCATTTTTACTTATTTTCTTAATTAAAAGAGTCAAGATATTTTGAGTTTTTTTTATACCGGAAATATGTTTTTAATATCAGATTTTGTCTAATTAAATTGTATCAGTAGTCTTAAGTAGAAGTTCTCTGATTGTTTCCGAAAAATACTTGCAGAGTTGCAGAAATTTGCACAAGAGTGTTGGAGTTGTTTAGCATTTAAAAGCATTCTTTTATTAATCAATTAAAATCAAATTTTGAATATTTTATTGGCATCAATAGAAGATTTTATCTTATTCATTTAACAAAAACAAGCCTAACAATTGGAATCTTTTTAATTTCTGATCAACAATTAACACTTTGAATCAAAATAAATTAAATAAAACAAAGTTTTATAGCATAAATAGAGGGCTTAATCGACTACTTGAATTCATCGAATTTTATTACAAATTTTAGTAATCTTAACAAAAAAAGAAATAAGACAAAATGGGTTGTGGAAGATCAAGATGCGGTTCATATCCAGCTTTTGCTGCTTATCCAGCTATGCCAGCCATTGCTGCTGCTCCAGTTTTACCAGCCATTCCAGCTTTACCAATTGCTCCAGCTTACCCAACTTGTGGTGGTTATGGTGGATATGGTGCTTACGGATACGGATACTAAAACATCTCATAAACATAATATTTTATTACCAGATTATACAAAAATAATAAAATTGTTTAAAATTTAAATTTTTATGGAAATTTATATCCTCCTTGCACATCTTTGATTAAGAATTTTATAATATTAAAAATTTCATCGCTTTATTTAAAAATGATTTTAAAACAAAGACCTGAGAGCAATAATTGATTTTTTTGTCACCTTTGCCTTTGATGCTAAATTTTGAACTTTAGTTAGAGCTTAATATCTCTGTCTAAGTCAAGAACTCCTAACAGAGCTTTGTTTCTTTCACTTTTGTATTTCAATACTTTTTTTAACTAACCAAGCCTGAAAAGAATCGAATACCTTTAGTTTTGTCATCCGTTAATAACACCTTTCTAAGCCATAATTAAAAAAGGATTGACAAAATATTTTTGCGACTACCAAAGGATCCATAGCGTACGATCTGATTCCTCCATTGAGGGAATATAATGACTTCTGAAGTTTATCACATTCTTCTTTCCAAAAATCGCTACCTCCAAAATAAAGTACATGATATATGCAACGGTGTTCAGTGGGCGGAAGAGTTTAGACGGAACTGATTATTATCAGCTCTAAAATTTTTCGAGTTTCCAAAGAACATTGTAAATGACTTCTATGGGTTAAAGCTGATTTTGTATGACACCCCAAAATCCGAACATTGTATAGTAAGGTCTGCAGATGCGCTTTACATCAGGGGAACAAAATAATATCATCAAAATATCATATGCATCCAATTTGAGATTCGAAGCACTAAACGATTAAATCCACTTTTAAAAAATTAAAGAAGAATTGTGAAAGGATGACATCTTGTTTCACCTTGTCTGTGATTGGAATGAGAGTCGACTGTTGATTAAAAAATATATTCTTAAAGAGTAGAGAGTACATAAAACACTCAGAGAATCAGATCTGGTTGAAGATGATGAATAATAATTCAACGTTTAATTTTTTTAGTTAGAACTCCCACCTCGGCCTGGTGTGGTTTTCTCTGCGAATTTAAATGAGTTCGATCCTAATTTTTAATAAAAAACAAGTAAACTTCCGTCCTTTCGAAAGAAAAAATAAAATCAATCGCAAAAAATCACATGTACATGAAGCATGAATACTATTTAATTATGAATGATTTTATAAACAAAAAATAAAACTATTTATTTTATTGAATTGAAATTCGAAAATAAAAGAAAAAAATTGATTTTAATTAAATCTTGACTTCCATCAAAAATTGGTTTCTTGGTCTTGTTTGGATATAAATATGAGAGGATTCGAATTCGAAAAACATCGAATAAAATCAATATTCAATTTTAGTTAACTTAACAAGAAAAAAAACAAGACAAAATGGGTTGTGGAAGATCAAGATGCGGTTCATATCCAGCTTTTGCTGCTTATCCAGCTATGCCAGCCATTGCTGCTGCTCCAGTTTTACCAGCCATTCCAGCTTTACCAATTGCTCCAGCTTACCCAACTTGTGGTGGTTATGGTGGATATGGTGCTTACGGATACGGATATTAAAACATCTCATTTGAATATTTTCTCCGAATCTTTTTATCAATTTCGACCGTTTTAATTTTGAATAAAGTTATTTTAAATTTTATATTTCAGTCTCTCTTACAACAACTCTACTTTCTGATTCAGGGGTGTTGTCTTAAAAAAGAAAAGGGCAAGTAACATTAAAAACTTATTGAGCCAATTCATATCTATCCATAAATTAAATCCAATCAAAATAAACTCATGAGAATAAAAAAAAGTATTTTTCTCTTTTTTCCAAGTGACATTTTATTTGTCAATTTTGTCAAATAACGAGAAAATCAAAAATCAAATAGAAAAATTAATAAGTAAAATTGCTGTATCAAAATTAGCAAAAAGAAAAGATTTAACGAGAGGTATTTTTTAACTTTAAATAGAAAAATAGTATTAGTGATTAAATTAAGTTTCAAAGAGACAAATACCGACGAATATTTTGCATATAAAAGTTGCATTAAAATTTTTGTGTGTAATTGTATAAAAATAACTGTATTCGAAACTAACCAATCAAAATTGATACACCATTTATTAAATAGTCTTAGTTAAAAAGTTAGAATTTTAATCGAAAATGGATCAATTAAGAATAATTGTAAATGGAGTTGAAAAAATGGCAACTGGTTTAACTAAAGAGACGACTGTTGATGACATTAAATTTGCCATGTTGTACTCAAGTGTACCTAAATTCAAACCCGAAATGTTAAACGAGTTTGGTCTATTTGAAGAATGGCAATCAAATGAACGTCTTTTGGATTCGAATGTCAAAATTTATAAAATAATTAAATTATGGAAACAAATCCCCGGGGATCACTTATCTCAAGTTAAATTTCTAATCAAGCAAAATTACACGTCAAGTTACAATAATAAAACTTACAGAAAACAACAAGAAGAAAGCTTAAAGGAATTCAAATTGTGTTCACTTTCACCAAGTGCTCAAAAAACATGGAACAAAAATTTAATCCAAAAGTCATCGTTTGTTAGAAAACAATTGGAAAAATTGAACTCTCAATCTCAAAAATATGAAGATGACTTGATCTCGGTCAATTCGATTCCAAGTTCAGCTTGGTCAAGTGGAAATGAAAGTGATTGTGAATCGAACGAGACAACAAGAACAACCAGAAAGAGATTTGCAAGTGTTAAACGATTCAATCGCAGCAGAAATTCATCAGTTAAACGAATTCTAGAAAGAGACGAAGAAAACAAAAAATTGAACGAAATAAAACAATTGAGAAACGAATTGAAACAAATTCAAACTGAAATGTTAAAAACAAGTGATGGTGCTTGCTTTAATATTGACACATTTGTCAAGACAAGTTTAATTGAATCATTAGAACAAGAATTAAAGATAATAAATGATCTAAATATGAAATCAAGTTGTGATTTATCAATTAGCTCAACTGATACTGGAATCAATTCATCTGGTTCAGAAGAAGAGAGCATTCATTTTGAAACCCTTGTCTAATTTATTTTTTTTACATTTAAAATATTTATATTTATTCAATAAAATTTTTTTCTAAAAAAAATGCTTTTCTTTAAAATTCCACCAATTTTTAAAGTTTGGTACAGACTTGTAATCAGTATTGAAAAAATCAGTCAGTATCAGTACTAGGACCATCCGTATCAGTAAGTATTCAGTATTCATTTACGGAATCAGTATCGAGAAAATCAGTATCAGTTTTTAGCCAATCAGTATTTCCATAAGTAAAAAACATTTTACACATGATATAATTTTACCTTCTCTGTATACATAGACCTCTCAAATTAACCCCTTAAAGAAATGGAAACAAATAAGCAGAAATTTGATTTGTTAAAAGAAAGGAATTTAATTTCAACTTTTTGAACGTTGTTTTTTATTATTCTAAGTTAAGTTATAGAGCCCGTATAGCCGAGTGGTTTGCGAGCTAGTCTTGCAAGCAGAGGGTCGGAAGATCAATCCCCGCAAGGGGAGAAAATTTCTAACTGTTTCTGTATTACGGGGCGATGTGTTTGATGGGAATGGTAGCTCAGTTGGTATCGTCGGTTGATCAATGCTCCACGAAAGTGTCAGTTCGAATCCCGCTCGGGTCAAATTTGTTTCAAAGAAGCAAAGAAACTAGCAAAAGCATTTAATGCCATTGGTGTAAAATCGAGTAAAACACCGAAGCCTTAGCTCTTAAATAATTTCAATTCACAGGTACAATACTTTGTATGTGCCACTAACTGTGCTAACATTATTTAATCAAATAAAGAACTTATAAATTTTTTTATTTATATAAAATGTATCATTTCATCCTATCGATGGATTATTAAAGGAAAATATTAAAAGGAAGACCGGTAAATAAAAAAAGATACAACCCTCAAAAAAATTATTATTTTCTCATACATGAGCGGGCTCTATACCTTTAGATAGAAAAATTACATAGAAAATCCTTTACATAGAAAATCATTTCGAAATAGATAGAAAATTCCTAAAATAGACAGATTTAACTAGTACAGCCAAACCTCGTAAATCCGAAGTTCGATAATCCCAAATTTTCATCAACATAGCATTTGAATTATTTTCCCTGACTGAAAGATAAAACCTCATTGAGCTGAAAGCAACACTAGCTACATTGCAGACCCCTTATTTTAAGCAACCACGGCTCACAAGCCTGATTATTTTATTAACTTGTCTCATTAGGATTCGTCTTCTTAAATTGGGCTTAAAATTTTCTGTTCTTACAGAAATTTCATCGTTCGTTCGTTCCGCTACAAAAGACTCAACTCACGCCATCGGGTCAATAGTTCCAACTTATTCAGAAGAAGAACTTGTGGCAATTTATATGGTAATTCCGTCAATTTTCGATTTAATTTTTATATGTAGTTTTTCTATGTAAACTTTTCGATGTAAATTTTTTCTAGGTAAATTGTATTTTTTTTCTATGTAAATTTTCAATGTAGATTTTTTCTATCTAATGGTAAGGCCCCACATGAGCGGTTTTACTCAAAAAAAAATTTCAATAGAAAAATACAAGGGATTAAACAGTAAAACTGAAGTACTGATTTTGTACTCTATTCAGTATCAGTAATTTTACAATCAGTATCAGTAATACTGAATACTAAAATTTACTGTTACTGAAAGTATAATACTGACAGTATCACAACTCTGGTTTGGTACAATGGAATTGCAAAAATTCTATTAGGTCTTCTCTTGAGCGACGCTTCTCCAGCTAGAGAGTCTCAGTCTTTCTTCTTAGTTTTTAGTTAGAATTATAAAAACGAGGTTGGGTACTCTACGTCGAACTTTTTCTAATCCTAACACTAAACCAAATTTTCAAAGTTTATAAATCCCAATTTTTAAAAATATTCTCAGAATTCTAAGACAGAAACGTATTTAAATCTTTTTATTTATTTAAAAACAAAGTTAAAAAAAAACTAAGATTTTTTATTCCTTTGCAACCACACACTGACTCTTTAGGGCTTTGCAGGATATTCAGGTCTAGAGAGAAAAACTTCAAGTTTTGGAAGGTCAAATGTTTGAACAAAAGCGATTTCGTTTTTTAAAACTTAACAGCGTTGTTTTCTAAGATTTAAAAGCTAAATTACAGTGTTTGGTAAAGGTTCGACGGAAAATTGGGCAGTTAAATGAAAGGGGTCAGTGAACACGTCATAGATTTTTTTATGAACAGATTAAAAGGATTTTTTCTTTGTTTAAACTAAGACCAGGTAAACCCTTGTGTTAAATTAGAGTTTTCGAAATTACTTTACTTTAAAAGAAGGTAAAAATTAATGGTTAAAAATCATTGCTTTTTTTATTTGCTATAATTTGGTCATAAGAGGCGAGGTATTTTAAAAGAGAAAGTTAAAAAATATATTTGTTAAAGAAATGTGCCAAGAAACAAGCGCCTCCACAGTGTGGCTCATAAACATTAAATTTTGGAAAATCGATTTAAAATTTAAACAAAAATTTCTATTGTTTGTTTTTCAATTAAAAAATTGCTCAAACTTTTTCAATTGTTCCCAAATTTGAATAATTTTTGATCATTCTTTTATTCGAATAAAAGAGTCGGATGGATATAAATATGAGAGGATTCGAGTGGATTCAAGACATCGAATAAAATCAATATTCAATTTTAGTTAACTTAACAAGAAAAAAAACAAGACAAAATGGGTTGTGGAAGATCAAGATGCGGTTCATATCCAGCTTTTGCTGCTTATCCAGCTATGCCAGCCATTGCTGCTGCTCCAGTTTTACCAGCTATTCCAGCTTTACCAATTGCTCCAGCTTACCCAACTTGTGGTGGTTATGGTGGATATGGTGCTTACGGATACGGATACTAAATACAAAATCTCTTCTTATTAACTAATTCTTGTTTGGAGAAATTCTCCAAATCATATATATCAAAAACAACTAATTTTTTTGCAAAAAATAACGGATTTTTTAAAATAAAAATGTTTTTACAAATCAAAAAAAATGTTTTCTATCAAAAATTACCAAAAATTGATCTAACTTTTAAATTTTTAGAGGTCTAATGTTATAGTTTGTTCGATTTGGAGTACCTGACCTAAACATGTATTTCAAGATTTAGGATACACTATGCAAGGGGTACTTTAAAAATCGAATTGACCGAGATCAAATCATCTTCATATTTTTGAGATTGAGAGTTTAATTTTTCCAATTGTTTTCTAACAAACGATGATTTTTGGATTAAATTTTTGTTCCATGTTTTTTGAGCACTTGGTGAAAGTGAACACAATTTGAATTTCTTTAAACTCTCTTCTTGTTTTCTATTTTTATTGTTACTTGACGTGTACTTTTGTTTGATTATGAATTTAACTTGAGATAACTGATCCCCGGGGATTTGTTTCCACAATTTAATTATTTTATAAATTTTAACATTCGAATCCAAAAGACGTTCATTTGATTGCCATTCTTCAAATAGACCAAACTCGTTTAACATTTCGGGTTTGAATTTAGGTACACTTGAGTACAACATGGCAAATTTAATGTCATCAACGGTGGTCTCTTTAGTTAAACCAGTTGCCATTTTTTCAACTCCATTTACAATTATTCTTAATTGATCCATTTCTATTATATTTGTAATTCTGACAAATAAACTGCCCATTTATTTGAATATTTGACATTACCTTTCGACCACTAAAACTTTCCAGTCCTTTCGCAGTTCCCTCTCTTAATTTGTATATTAAATGTCTAAATAAACCAGTCTTAGAAAAATTCTTTAATTTCAAGCCTACTGCCTCCCTCTTATTTTTGAACTTTTTTACATTTTTTTTACATACAATGTTTTTTATGCATGTAAAAAAAATTATCAGATAAGCTTTTTTGACAGTGATTGATACCAACTCCCCTGGCCTCGAGTGTCTGAATTTCGTGCACTATGTCTGAAAAATAAGAAAAATACTCAAAAAAATACTAGATATTTATCTCTTTGTCAGAAATGGACGCGTCACTAAAAACAAAATTAAGAAAAAATAGATAAAATAAACTGGTATTCTGTGAAAGCAACACCCCTAATTTAAATAAAACAAACACCATGGTGTGGAGGCCACATTTCGAATTTTTTTGAAGTTTTTTTTTTAAATTCATTTTACTCGATAAGAACTACAAAATGAGCCGACTAACTTGTGGACAAATAAATCTAAAAGGGATCTTTTTTTTATTTGAATTTTTTGTCAGAGACACCCTAAAACACCTTGGATATTCTGATAGAGAATTTTAAAATCTATCTGTCTATGTGTTTTTTTTGGACTTGCCCTAGTCCTAGGGGATACAATTTAGCTAAAAAAGATTTATGGGGGTTCAACCAAGACACCTTTGATTTATAATGATTCGAACCATATTTCCGTATCGATCTTAAACCGAACGATTTAACAACTAGTTTAATTAGTGCGACCCCGTTTTTAAATAAACTTTCTTATTTTAAACCGAATGACTTAACAACAAGCTTCGGATGTAGCCCAATGGGTACAAGCCAAACTCAAATTAATCCTGACATCATAGAGGTAGTCGATTCTCGATCAAATAAGTTAAGATCTAGTAAATCAAATTCTAAACGTAAAAACTTTGCTGTTCAACCTAAAAAAGATACTTGGTCATTAGAAGTCTACTCATCGCAAGAACTTGGTCGAGGACGGCAAGGAGTTGGATCGTCAAGACCCGTTGATTACTAAAGCTTTTGGTATTGATATACTCCATAGTGACATTTCGACAATTGCTTCGGGCTCAGAATTAAATGATAAAATAATCAACTTTTATCTTAATTTGATTCGCAAGTCGGCCCCTAAAAAATTCGTTTGTCTAGACTCTTTTCATGTGCATAAGATATTATCATCTAAAACGTTTGGTCTCAAAAAACTATGTACAGAACTAAACAAGGATTTGAACTATTTATTATTTCTGCCGATTCATTCCAATTCGAATCATTAGTCATTACTTGTTTTTGATTTAGAAAAGAAGGCAATTTATAGTCACGACTCAGTTTTCAAAACAAATTTCGAAACAATACGTATTGCTGCCTCAAATCTGAGTAATTTGTTTATAAAATTAAAAGGAGCAAGAGATTGGAAGACAAAAGCTGATCTTCAATTTCCTAAGCAATCAAGTAACACAGTTGACTGTGAAGTCTTTTCTTTTTTGTATGCTAAATCATCTCTTAACGTGCGTTGTACGAATCGGGTGTGGTATTAACTTGCACAGGTGCATTTGCAGTGTGATGATGCTTTTCGAGTATAATTTGTAGAGGAAAGTTTGTTCTTCAGGCGAGAATCAGTTGATTCAAGAATAAAAGAATTTAAAAAAGGATTTTAGAAAATTTATAAATATTTATTATTTAAAATAAAAACGGCTCAAAATTGAAATAAAATGTTTTATACTAATGTTTCAAATCTGTAATTGTGTTCACAACGATCGTCTTCATCATCTGAGTGTGCTGAACTTATACCAGTGTCTGTTGATCCAATTGATGAACTTGAATTTGATACTTTCATTTGACAACAAACATTTTCATTGTTTACTTCATTCATTCTATTCAACTCTCTTTCCAATGAATCGATCAATCTTGTTTTTAACAAAATTAAGTTGTCTATTTTTATCAACTTGGATCTCATTTCGTCCAAACTGCTACTCTTTTCTTTGTTGTTTCTTGTTTTTAACATTTCAGTTTGAATTTGTTTCAATTCGTTTCTCAATTGTTTTATTTCGTTCAATTTTTTGTTTTCTTCGTCTCTTTCTAGAATTCGTTTAACTGATGAATTTCTGCTTCGATAGAATCGTTTAACACTAGCAAATCTCTTTTTGGTTGTTCTTGTTGTCTCGTTCGATTCACAATCACTTTCATTTCCACTTGACCAAGCTGAACTTGGAATCGAATTGACCGAGATCAAGTCATCTTCATATTTTTGAGATTGAGAGTTTAATTTTTCCAATTGTTTTCTAACAAACGATGATTTTTGGATTAAATTTTTGTTCCATGTTTTTTGAGCACTTGGTGAAAGTGAACACAATTTGAATTTCTTTAAACTCTCTTCTTGTTTTCTATTTTTATTGTTACTTGACGTGTACTTTTGTTTGATTATGAATTTAACTTGAGATAACTGATCCCCGGGGATTTGTTTCCACAATTTAATTATTTTATAAATTTTAACATTCGAATCCAAAAGACGTTCATTTGATTGCCATTCTTCAAATAGACCAAACTCGTTTAACATTTCCGGTTTGAATTTAGGTACACTTGAGTACAACATGGCAAATTTAATGTCATCAACGGTGGTCTCTTTAGTTAAACCAGTTGCCATTTTTTCAACTCCATTTACAATTATTCTTAATTGATCCATTTCTATTATTTTTAAAATTCTGAATAAAAAGAGAGAAAATGTTGTGTTTAAATACAGAAAGAGAGAGAGAGATAGGAGAAGAACAAGTTATTTAAATTGATTGATTAATTAATTGACCCCATGAAGATTCAAAAACAGAGACAAGAAACTGAGAAAAGAGAGAGATCGATTTTAATTGATTAAATATTTTATGACAAACATTAACAAAAATCGAACTAGGATTGGAATAATTTTGAGAAAAATGTTTTGTCACAAAACAATTCTTTTTTAAAACATATGAAAATATTAATTAAACCAAAAAAATAAATAAGGAAAAAAGAAATTAGTTTTGTCACAAAGAAATTTATTATTTAACATAGAATTTATTTTTGAAACAAGAATATTTAATTTTTAACATAAAACCGCTAAGAAATTATTTTTAAAACAAAAAATTTAATTTTGACACAAATGGAAATCGATTGCGATAATTACAGTCAAGCTTCCTCTAGCACCGAATATGATAGTGTTTACTCAACAAATGATGAAATCGAGTATGAAACCTTTTTTTATAACGTCGACTCTAAATACAAATACGTACAAACGCATGCTGGTTATGACTCAATTTGTAAAAAATGTATCGAAAACAACGATGGACATTCAATGTCAGTAGAGACGAAAAAATGTGCTTCAAGTCGATGTCATTCAAATGAAAGTTCTATTACTTGTCCGTTCAAATATCGAATTTATTTTTGTTAGTCAGTTAATTTTTACTTATGAGTATTCAGTTCAAACCCATTAAACTTTCCTACTGTGTTAGAAACAAGTGTAAACGAGCCAGTACTCGCAAACATAATTGAAAGCGACTCTAAACGATCGAGAGGACGACCAAAAAAAGCCAAGGGTGCTTTGAATTTTTAATTTTTTTTTTAAACTTTGTGGACTTAAAAACTTTTTTTGTTGTAATAATAAATTTTTCTATATCCTCGTGATAATAATCTTTTATAATTTTTGTGTCAATACTATTAATTTATTTTTTGGTTTAATTAATAATTAGGTTTGTTTTAAAATAAAAAATATTTGTGACAAAACCATGCACTCAATAATTTTCACTTGGAGATTGATTGAAAGTTTGAAAAATCGTAAATATTTTATTTCATCACTGTTAGTGTTAATGTTTTACAAACATTTAGCTCTATCTTTTTCGTTGATACCTCGGCTATTATGTAATAATGAGTAGCTTATTGAATTTATTCATTCAAACAAAAGTCTTTTCGAATAATCGTCTCTTAGGAAGAGCTTAAGCCATATGATTTATAGTCTTTAATAGAACAACTGTCTTGTTTTTAAATATCTTTTTTTTTACTTGAAATGTTGCAGTTATCGGCAAGAACAAACAATTAATACATTTTTTTAATTGAATAATATAATCATTGAAACCTTCAATTGAAATTTGAAGAAAAAAAATCCGATCAATTTTCACACTTAGTTTCTTTTAAACATGTTACAATCATTTACCAAATTTTCATAAAATCAAAGAGATTGAAACAACCCTTTTTTATTTATTATTAAAATACTCCCTGGTAAACAAAAAAAATTCAGCTATTAAAAACTATTTAAAGTTATCAAGACAATATAAAAATCTACATTCCTGAATACTTGATAGCTTGATGCCTCAATTTATTAACAGACCGCAAGTTTTTTGTAAAATTAAACAATACACAATCAGGCTATTTTCTAATCGAAGCAGGAGTACCTTAAGGTTCCATCCTGAGTCCTCGATTATTTTCAATCTTTATAAACGATACCCAGATAAGAACGAAAAAAATAGCTCGTTGCCGACGATTCATGCACGTTTTTTATTTATAAAAAGGGTGAGTTACTTCAAAAATTTGACAACAAGTATCTTAAAGAACTTGAAAATTGGTTAAATCGATGGAGACTGAAAATGTCACCAGCAAAATGTAGCTATATTTTTTAACTAGAAAAACAAAAAAATCCAACTTTAAACTCTATAAGAAGTACATCAGCTACAACCCAAAACCAACCTTCCCCGGAATAACATTTGACAAAAACTTTTATCAAGTCGAGAATGTCAGAGAAATATGCTTTAAACGTCTTAATTGTCACAAAGTACTGTCACAAAAGTCGTAACAATAAAAACCCTAACCACAATCTACTTGTCACTAATACTATCTATTTTAGATAGCTCATCGTTTATTTTACCAAGACTTACCAATCAAAAAAGTGCGATCCGAATTATTTACAATAAAAATTCCACGCGAGTACGACTGAGTTACAAACAATATCTGGCTTACTACATATCACATCGAGATTCCATGAGTTAAACCAAAAATATGTTAATTATGCTGTCTTAAATGAAAACCCACTAATCAACAACTTATGGATGAATTTAATAACATCTGTGAACTTGTACCAAAAAAGTAAAGTTTTTTTTTTGCATTTTTCCGCGTTACGGTCATTCGTAACAAAAAAAATTTTCGGATTCCGAAGACGAGTTAACTTAACAACATTACAATTTATTCTTTCAAAGTTGAAACATAAAATAAATCAAGTCGTTCGAAGCAAACTAAAATTATTAAAAAACAAGAACAATAAAAGTTTTAGATTTTTTTTACAGTGCTAAACCGTCACTATAGAAAAGAACAACAAAAAAAACTTGCACTTTATGAATCATCATTCATTTAAAGCATGACATAAAATCTAGAAAAAATCTATTTTTTTTAAAAATTACATAAATTGAAAAATTTTCAAATATGAATTCAACTAACATTTCTAGCTTAACCTCTCTTGATCCTTTAAACTACTCCGACACTCTATGGCTTATGGTAAACCCTAAACTCCTTTTTAATTGACTTAAGTCTAATTTTGACTCTCATTAAGATAAGCACTGTGCTCATTTGGATAATGGTAATATAACTTTGAAAAACCTAAAACAAATTTTTGTCTAAACTTGAACTCAAAGCTACCAGGTCTTGGATTTTATTATAGTGGCTACATACAACGTACAAGCACGTTAACAATATTCATGTCCATTTTATTACCATATTCTTTGGTAACTATACAATGGTTCTTAATTGGATATTCACTAGTTTTTTCAGACACTGGTTCAAGACTTATCGGAAATTTTAAATACTCGTTTTTGAATTATGTTGGCATGACACCGAGTTCAATTTTAAACACAGTACCGTCAAATGTGTTCATGATATACCAAAGTTTATTCGCTGGGATAGCTCCTTGTCTATTTTACGGTGCCATTGCTGAACGAGGAACACTATCCGCATTTATAATTATTGTATTCTTTTGGACAACGTTTGTGTATGATTTTATAGCGTATTGGACTTGGAATAAGAATGGTTGGTTGAGTTTGTACGGAGCTTTGGACTTTGCTGGTGGTGGTCCAGTACACATTGCATCTGGTTTCTCAGCACTAGCGTAATTTACTATAAACCCACAAAATATTTTTGTCTAATCCATTTGGTTTAGGTATACCTTGGTCGTAGGACCACGGACTCAAGTCAATTTCAAAAAATTAAAACCAATTAATTTGACTGAAATATTTTTGGGTACTTGTTTATTATGGATCGGTTGGTTGGGTTTTAATGGTGGTTCAGAAGGAGCTCTAAACGCAAGAGCTATTAACGCTGCGATTACATCAATATTCGCTGCTTGTACTGGAGGTTTAAGTTGGATTGTTATTGAAATGATTTTTCATCGAACATGGGCTCTTTCGTTAAACGCTTTTTGCACAGGCGCTTTAGCTAGTTTGGTATCAATAACCCCAGGATGTGGATTCGTTCGACCGGTTTATGCAATCATAACCGGACTTATAAGTAAGCTTTTGAGTAAACAAAGAAATTTAGTTTAATTTTGTGTCCAATAGCTACTTGTTTATGTTTCTCTGCGACTCATTTGAAAAAATTAACAAGATATAAATTTGATGATGCAGTCGATGTTTTTGCGGGTAGGGTTCAAAAAAAGAGACTTTTTTATAAAATTTATTTAAGTTTTAATAAAGTTCATGGAGTTGGAGGAGTTGTTGGTAGCTTGTTAACAGGGGTGTTTGCAGAAAAAGTAGTTGTGTCAATGGCACCAAGCGATGCGCAAATCAAAGGCGGTTGGCTTGACGGAAATGTAAATTTTAAACTTTAAAAATTTTTTAGAATTTTTTAAATTTTTGTTCAAGTATTCCCAAATTTTGTGTCAATTGACAGCAGTTGCAGTATCAGCCGGATGGGCTTTTATAATCACATTTCTATTCGCCATTTTGATCGATTACTGTCCTTACATTAATCTTCGTTTGGATGAAGAAAGCGAGAAATTGTAAGTTAAATGAATCGTAAAATAATTTTAAATGATTTTTGTTTTAAGAGGGTCCGATTGGTCAGAGCTTGGTGAAGTTGCTTGTAAGAATTATGAAACACTCAACAACACAAAAATTTAATATTTCTTTTTTAAAGATGGAATTGAAATGAAAGAAATTAATGATTTTAAAAGAAACGCAAAGAAGAAATCGACTAAAGTGAGTGACGTCTCAGAGGACAAGAAGACTACCCGTTATTAATCAACGAATTTAATTTCAATAATTTTTTTAATTTAAACATTTAATTTTTGTAAAAATATTTGTACATTCCAATTTCAAAAAATAAAATTTTTATTTAATGGATAAATTATTATTTTTTTTAAATGGAGAATGAAGCTTTCATAACTTTTTGACCAATTGATTTTACAAGCTGGTCTTTCTCATTAAAAATTTAAAGAGTGGGAAAGCTCGGCAAATTTTTCGGATTTCAGAAAAAGTTTAAATAAAAAAAGGGTTGTTTCAATCTCTTTGATTTTATGAAAATTTGGGAAATGATTGTAACATGTTTAAAAGAAACTAAGTGTGAAAATTGATCGGATTTTTTTTCTTCAAATTTCAATTGAAGGTTTCAATGATTATATTATTCAATTAAAAAAATGTATTAATTGTTTGTTCTTGCCGATAACTGCAACATTTCAAGTAAAAAAAAAAAGATATTTAAAAACAAGACAGTTGTTCTATTAAAGACTATAAATCTATGACTTGAGCTTTTTCTAAGAGACGATTATTCGATAAGACTTTTGTTTGAATGAATAAATTCATTAAGCTACTCATTATTACATAATCACCAAGGTATCAACGAAAAAGATAGAGCTAAATGTTTGTAAAACATTAACACTAACAGTGATGAAATAAAATATTTACGATTTTTCAAACTTTCAATCAATCTCCAAGTGAAAATTATTCCAATCCTAGTTCGATTTTTGTTAATGTTTGTCATAAAATATTTAATCAATTAAAATCGATCTCTCTCTTTTCTCAGTTTCTTGTCTCTGTTTTTGAATCTTCATGGGGTCAATTAATTAATCAATCAATTTAAATAACTTGTTCTTCTCCTATCTCTCTCTCTCTTTCTGTATTTAAACACAACATTTTCTCTCTTTTTATTCAGAATTTTAAAAATAATAGAAATGGATCAATTAAGAATAATTGTAAATGGAGTTGAAAAAATGGCAACTGGTTTAACTAAAGAGACCACCGTTGATGACATTAAATTTGCCATGTTGTACTCAAGTGTACCTAAATTCAAACCGGAAATGTTAAACGAGTTTGGTCTATTTGAAGAATGGCAATCAAATGAACGTCTTTTGGATTCGAATGTTAAAATTTATAAAATAATTAAATTGTGGAAACAAATCCCCGGGGATCAGTTATCTCAAGTTAAATTCATAATCAAACAAAAGTACACGTCAAGTAACAATAAAAATAGAAAACAAGAAGAGAGTTTAAAGAAATTCAAATTGTGTTCACTTTCACCAAGTGCTCAAAAAACATGGAACAAAAATTTAATCCAAAAATCATCGTTTGTTAGAAAACAATTGGAAAAATTAAACTCTCAATCTCAAAAATATGAAGATGACTTGATCTCGGTCAATTCGATTCCAAGTTCAGCTTGGTCAAGTGGAAATGAAAGTGATTGTGAATCGAACGAGACAACAAGAACAACCAAAAAGAGATTTGCTAGTGTTAAACGATTCTATCGAAGCAGAAATTCATCAGTTAAACGAATTCTAGAAAGAGACGAAGAAAACAAAAAATTGAACGAAATAAAACAATTGAGAAACGAATTGAAACAAATTCAAACTGAAATGTTAAAAACAAAAGAGAACAAAGAAAAGAGCAGCAGTTTGGACGAAATGAGATCCAAGTTGATAAAAATAGACAACTTAATTTTGTTAAAAACAAGATTGATCGATTCATTGGAAAGAGAGTTGAATAGAATGAATGAAGTAAACAATGAAAATGTTTGTTGTCAAATGAAAGTATCAAATTCAAGCTCATCAATTGGATCAACAGACACTGGTATAAGTTCAGCACACTCAGATGATGAAGACGATCGTTGTGAACACAATTACAGATTTGAAACATTAGTATAAAACATTTTATTTCAATTTTGAGCCGTTTTTATTTTAAATAATAAATATTTATAAATTTTCTAAAATCCTTTTTTAAATTCTTTTATTCTTGAATCAACTGATTCTCGCCTGAAGAACAAACTTTCCTCTACAAATTATACTCGAAAAGCATCATCACACTGCAAATGCACCTGTGCAAGTTAATACCACACCCGATTCGTACAACGCACGTTAAGAGTTGATTTAGCATACAAAAAAGAAAAGACTTCACAGTCAACTGTGTTACTTGATTGCTTAGTAAATTGAAGATCAGCTTTTGTCTTCCAATCTCTTGCTCCTTTTAATTTAATCTTCTTTTCTAAATCAAAGACAAGTAATGACTAATGAATCGTATTGGAATGAATCGGCTGAAATAATAAATAGTTCAAATCCTTGTTTAGTTCTGTACATAGTTTTTTGAGACCAAACGTTTTAGATGATAATATCTTATGCACATGAAAAGAGTCTAGACAAACGAATTTTTTAGGGGCCGACTTGCGAATCAAATTAAGATAAAAGTTGATTATTTTATCATTTAATTCTGAGCCCGAAGCAATTGTCGAAATGTCACTATGGAGTATATCAATACCAAAAGCTTTAGTAATCAACGGGTCTTGACGATCCAACTCCTTGCCGTCCTCGACCAAGTTCTTGCGATGAGTAGACTTCTAATGACCAAGTATCTTTTTTAGGTTGAACAGCAAAGTTTTTACGTTTAGAATTTGATTTACTAGATCTTAACTTATTTGATCGAGAATCGACTACCTCTATGATGTCAGGATTAATTTGAGTTTGGCTTGTACCCATTGGGCTACATCCGAAGCTTGTTGTTAAGTCATTCGGTTTAAAATAAGAAAGTTTATTTAAAAACGGGGTCGCACTAATTAAACTAGTTGTTAAATCGTTCGGTTTAAGATCGATACGGAAATATGGTTCGAATCAATATAAATCAAAGGTGTCTTGGTTGAACCCCCATAAATCTTTTTTAGCTAAATTGTATCCCCTAGGACTAGGGCAAGTCCAAAAAAAAACACATATACAGATAGATTTTAAAATTCTCTATCAGAATATCCAAGGTGTTTTAGGGTGTCTCTGACAAAAATTCAAAGTGTCTCGGGGTGTTTTGTTGACAAAAAATTCAAATTAAAAAAAAGATCCCTTTTAGATTTATTTGTTCACAAGTTAGTCGGCTCATTTTGTAGCTCTTATCGAGTAAAATGAATTTAAAAAAAAAACTTCAAAAAAATTCGAAATGTGGCCTCCACGCCATGGTTTTTGTTTTATTTAAATTAGGGGTGTTGCTTTCACACAATACCATTTTATTTTATCTATTTTTTCTTAATTTTGTTTTTAGTGACGCGTCCATTTCTGAAAAAAAGATAAATATCTAGTATTTTTTTGAGTATTTTTCTTATTTTTCAGACATAGTGCACGAAATTCAGACGAGAACATTTTAGAAATTCAGACACTCGAGGCCAGGGGAGTTGGTATCAATCACTGCCAAAAAAGCTTATCTGATAATTTTTTTACATGCATAAAAAACTTGTATGTAAAAAAATGTAAAAAAAGTTAAAAAATAAGAGGGAGGCAGAACAATATTAAAGACAATATTTTTCACAATATTATAGATTTGAAGGAACGAATGAAGAAACGATGGTCAAATTTGGATCGATACTGACTGAGAGATTGGAAGGCAGAATAAGATTGTCAACTTTTAATTCATTGTCCATTCCACGACAACAATCAATTGTAAAATCAAATTTTGTCGAAATGAATAGAGTTTGTTAACATTGTAATGCTTTTTATTGGCCTGGTGTGGTAAACTAAAAGCTCGAGTTACATGTCGAAAATAACGGAGAACTCAATTTTTGAATTCAATTCGTCAATATAATTCACTAATTGCCTTTGCTTCAAAACATGTCAAAATGGATTTTCAGGTTTTGTATGGTGCTAATCAACGTAATAGAATGACTCTCCAATTTAAGAACACCTTAAGCTGTTTTTTAACCCTAGATATTTAAAGTAGGTCATTAAAATCTGTTGAAGTATAATTTGGCGAACAATTTCTTATAGAAACAATTAATCAATTATGAATATCCTTGGTTTCAATTAATTTAATTGTATTTATTTTATTCTAAAAAATATTCTTTTCTTATGTTCTTGTTCTAATAAAAATCCTTAAGTTCCAAATTTTAACTTACTCTCTCTACCTTTATTTCAACACGTTATCAGCACGAATGGCTGAAGCAAACGAATCTGTAAGATTTAATGTTAAGAAGTTTGATGGCAAAGATTTTACTTTGTGGAAGGACAAAGTTTTAAGTGCATTGAAAGCGACTCAATGTAGTGAAGCCATCAAAGAAGATTTTTCCTCAGATTCACCTGAAAACGAAGTGAAAGACGAGAAAGCTAAAGTTATTTTGATGACATCAATTGAAGACAGAATCTTAAGGAGATTGAATAGAAAAACATCAAAAGATATTTGGAAAAGTTTAACAAGTCGTTTTGAGAACAAAAACATTCAAAATGTAATGTGTCTAAGAAAAAAGATATTGAACTCAAAACAAGAGAAAAATGAATCCGTCGAAGTTTTTATTGATAGGGTGCAAAACCTCAGGGAAGAGATTGAAGCTTTAGGGCAAAAGATGTCAGACCAAGACATCGCAATGACTATTTTGCAAGGTCTAGGATCAGCTTATGATAACTTTGTTCAATGTCTAACAGTCAATGTTGACTTGACCGATGATGATGATTTAGATCTTGATGAAATAATCAACTCCTTAATCATTGAAGAAAAAAGGAGAGATGAGAAAAAGCAAGTGTCCAAACAAGAAGAAGACGAGCAAGTCTTTCATTCAAAAAGTAAAACAACGAAGAAGAACAAGTTTTACAAAAACGTTAAGTGTTACAACTGTAACAAAGTCGGTCATTATGCAAGTGATTGCAGAGCACCAAAGTCAAAGCAAAAAAATGTGAATTTAAACATCAAATCAGATAACAATGATGATTTTATATTTCACACTAAGTCGAGTGATAATAAAAATGCAAAATTTATTTGGCTTCTTGATTCAGGTGCAACAAACCACCTATGTTGCGTAAAAAGTTTGTTTAGTGTTCTAAGACCACACAGTTCAACAATTAAAGTTGGTGATGGTCGAAACTTAACAGTTCACGGTATCGGTGAGATAAAAACAGAGTTAAGATTGAATGGTCAGATTAAGATCTTAACAATCAAAGATGTCTTATTTGTACCAGACTTGAGTTTAAACTTAATCTCAATTGGTAAATTATCAAACAGAGGCTATCAAGTTGTGTTTGATAAAGACAAATGCAAAATTATGATTAATAATGAACTAGTTGCTGAAGGTACAAGCTGGTCACAAAACAAAAATCTTTTCGAACTGAAATTAAAATTTCAAGATGAAAAACAAGTGTTAATGAATGTTGTTGACAATGATTTAAAGCTTTGGCATTTTAGACTTGGACATCCAAGTTTTGAGATTTTCAGAAAGTTTAAAGCCGAGGATGTTCAATTTAATGGTAAACAAGGTTCGGAAATTTTTTGCGATTCTTGTGCTTTGGGAAAAATGACCAAATTACCACACAAAACAGATACTAAACAAATTTTTAATAATGATCATATTATTATACACTCAGATTTAGTTGGTCCAATGAAAACAACATCTATAGGCTCAAAGCAATATTTTCTTACGTATCTATGTAGCAAGAGTGAGTACTCTTTTGTGTATTTTTTAAAGAATAAGTCCGAACAATGCGAGAAATTCAAAGAATTCAAAAACAATTATGAATTGACAACTGGTCAAAAGATTAAAGAGTTAAGAACCGATAATGGTAGAGAATATCTTTCAAATGAATTTAAGAGTTTTCTTAAAGATGCGGGTATAAAGCATAATACTTCTGTTGAGTACTGCCCTCAAATGAATGGTAAAGCTGAGAGACTAAATCGTACACTGATTGAAAAAGCAAGATGTATGATGGTAGCATCAAATGCTCATTTGAGCTTATGGACTGCAGCAATTGATACTGCAAATTATTTGAGAAATCGTACTCCATCAAGTGTTTTGAACGGTAAAACACCGTATGAAGTAAATTATCACAAATTACCAAAAATAAAACATTTGAGAGTTTTTGGCTGTGAGGTCTATCCATTGAATTTGATCAAAAATGGGGATAAATTTGAACCAGTGGCTAAAAGAGATTGTATTATGATTGGATATGGTGAGTCGGAGGGAGTGTATTGGGTTTATGATAAAAAAGCACGTAGAGCTTTTAGATCAAGAGACATAAGGTTCAATGAAGATTCAGTTTTTGTTCAAAATGAGCAATTTTCTTCAACTGATCTAAAATTACCAAAATCAAATAAAAGTAATGAACTTGAACTTAATCAAAGTGTAGCTGAGAGTTCGAAAGATGATGATGATGAAAATGATGTTGAGAGAAAAAAAGAGGACATATCTGATAAAAACAAAGAGGAAAATGAGTCTGAACAAAAAGAGACAGAAAATCTTGAGGAAGAAAAAGCGGAGTCTAATTCGTTAGATAAAATTGATATTTATGAAGATTCGAAGGACGGAAATAATGATATTCCATTACCACGCAGAACAACTCGTGCCTCCAAACCACCAAATCGGTATAAACCTGGTGAAACAATGGTTAAAGATAAAATTTATTATGTGAATATGTTGGATGATGAGATTAATGATGAACCCACATCTTACGAAGAGGCTATCAGAGGCAAATTCAAAGAAAATTGGAAAGCAGCAATCAAGTCTGAACTTGATTCTTTAGAAGAAAATGAAACATGGACAATAACAGAGTTACCGAAAAATAAAAAGACAATAAAAACAAAATGGATTTTTAAAATCAAGAGAAATTCAGATAATAAACCTGAAAGATTTAAAGCTAGGCTTGTTGCAAAGGGATACGATCAAGAACTTGGAATCGATTATCATGAAACGTTTGCACCGGTTGTTAAACTTCAATCGTTGAGGCTTTTGTTAGCAGTAGCTATTAACCAAAGTTTAAAGATACATCATGTTGATATTTCAACTGCATTTTTGTACGGAAAGATTGAAGAAGAAGTGTTTATTGAACCACCTGAAGGGTTTACGGGACAACTAGATTATAATCAAGTCCTTAAGCTTAACAAAGCACTTTATGGGCTAAAACAAGCACCAAGATGCTGGAATAAAACTATTGTCGAGTTTTTAGAAATGCTGGGCTTCAAACAGCTAAAAACAGATAATTGTGTTTTTTGCAACTCTAGTTTAATTCTAGCAATCTATGTGGATGATATTGTTATCATCGGTGATGAAGCGAGGATAAAATATTTTAAAAAACTAATCGGTAATAAATTCAAAACAAAGGATCTAGGTGAATTGAGTTATATGTTGGGGATTCAAGTGACTTACTTAAGAGATGACTGTCTTCGAATTAATCAGAAAAATTACATTGATAAGATCATCAAAAATTTCAACCTTAGTGACTGTAAAGAAACGGAAATACCAATTCAACCAAATCATAGATTAACAAGCGAGTTAATTGATGAAAGTGAACAATTAAGAAAATTTGTTGATCAAAAAAGATATAGACAAGCAATAGGATCATTGATTTATTTAATGATTAGTACAAGACCCGATATCAGTTATTCGGTAAGTGTTCTTTCACGTTTTATGCAACAACCGAGAGAATTACACTGGAGATACTTGAAGAGATTACTAAGATATGTAAAAACTACTAAAGATTATAGTTTAATCTACCAGAAAAATTCTTCAAAATCGATAGACTTAGTAGGTTATTCTGATGCAGATTATGCTGGGGATGTTGAAGACAGAAAATCGACTTCCGGGTATATTTTTAAGTATAAAGAGTGTCTAATTTCATGGAACAGCTCAAAGCAAAAAATAGTTTCACTATCAAGTACAGAGTCCGAATATATAGCTTTGACCTTAGCTGTTAAAGAAGGCTTGTGGCTAAATCAGTTATTAAATGAACTGGGCTTAAAATCAGAAAAAATAAAAATGCATTGTGACAATAAAAGTACGATTTGTTTGACGGCTAACCCAGAATTTCACTCAAGGTCAAAACATATTGATATTAGATATCATTTTATTAGAGAAAAAGTCAAACAAAATTTGTTACAAATTGAATATTTGGCAACTGATGAAATGGAAGCAGATATCTTAACAAAAGGACTTCCAAAGATTAAGCACTACAAGGCAATTGATTTACTAAATCTAAGAAATTGATTTGCAAATTAAGGGCAGGTGTTGAAGTATAATTTGGCGAACAATTTCTTATAGAAACAATTAATCAATTATGAATATCCTTGGTTTCAATTAATTTAATTGTATTTATTTTATTCTAAAAAATATTCTTTTCTTATGTTCTTGTTCTAATAAAAATCCTTAAGTTCCAAATTTTAACTTACTCTCTCAACCTTTATTTCAACAAAATCCAAACCGATAAATTCAACATTAAGTTTACATTGATGTTTAAGATGATGAAAATTTAAAATTCGTTAATTATAAAACAACTTTATTTTTTGCAAAAAATAATAGGATTTTAAAAAGATTTTTAGTAAAGTCTCAAAACGAGATTTAGTTTATAAGAAGAGATTTTGTGCTTAGTATCCGTATCCGTAAGCACCATATCCACCATAACCACCACAAGTTGGGTAAGCTGGAGCAATTGGTAAAGCTGGAATGGCTGGTAAAACTGGAGCAGCAGCAATGGCTGGCATAGCTGGATAAGCAGCAAAAGCTGGATATGAACCGCATCTTGATCTTCCACAACCCATTTTGTCTTGTTTTTTTTTCTTGTTAAGTTAACTAAAATTGAATATTGATTTTATTCGATGTCTTGAATCCATTCGAATCCTCTCATATTTATATCCAAACAAGACCAAGAAACCAATTATTGATGGAAGTCAAGATTTAATTAAAATCAATTTATTTCTTTTATTTTCTTATTTCAATTCAATAAAATAAATAGTTTTATTTTTTGTTTATAAAATCATTCATAATTAAATAGTATTCATGCTTCAAGTACATGTGATTTTTTGCGATTGATTTTATTTTTTCTTTCGAAGGCACGGAAGTTTACTTGTTTTTTATTGAAAATTAGGATCGAACTCATTTAAACTTCGAGAGAAAACCACACCAGACCGAGTTGGAACTTCTAACTTAAAAGATTAGACGTTGAATTATTACAGTCTGACCTCGATTTTGTTAACACTCACGGTAAGACTAAAATTGTTAACAAAATCAAATGTTAACAACATCGAAGAGACGAAAAAAATTTTTAAAGAAATACAAAATTTTATTAAACTAAACGATTACAAAAATTAACAAATTATGTTTAAAGTCTTCTTAAAAAGATAATTTTGTTTGTTTTAGATCAATTGGCTTATCAAATATTGAATTTCCTCATCTTCTTCTACATGCATTAGCAGAGTGCTTGAGTTTAAATTTTTCTTTAATGACTGCATAACTAGTATCTCTTTCAACCTCATCAATTTTCTCATTTTTTGTTTTAAAAACAAAAGAGTCTCTGACCATTTTTATTCATCAAAAAATTAACACAAAAAGAGAATGTCTTTTTACCTATGTGATTTTTTTTCTGAATTCTAACTAATTCTACGTTCTAACTAAATTAGTGTTAGCGGGTGCTTATGTGCGCATAAGCCGGACCACTCTCATGGTTAAAAGACCTTTCATACTAGTTGCTATTTGTAACTAGTTGGTTGCTATATTAATAAACTTAACTTGGTTATTTCTAAGCGCTTAAATATTTATTCAATTTAATTTAATTTACTATTTAGAATGCATTTAGTTCATTCTATCTTTTTCTATCTTTTATATCTAAGAGTTATGAGAAGTACTAATAATAATAGTTGTGTTAATAATAAAGTGTATTGTTGAACAAATAACATCTTTTATTTATTCTAATTCCTACAATTACGCCCGCCAACAAGTGGTGCCGTGACCAGTATAAAATAAAATCGATAAATGGCGGAGTTAAGTATACAGTGAATAAATTCGGAAATTAAGTGATGTTAAGGTATATAGAACAATTTCAAGTTCAGATGAACTAAGTGCTGAATGAAAATGATTGAGAATAAAATATTTGTAATCGTTCTAGGAGTTTCTTCGTTTGATTTAAATTCGATCCTTTCACACAACGAGAAAAAAAATTACAAATATTGAATCAGTTACAGGGAAGTACAATTTTTAATACTAAAACTTGGGATCATTACTGCAGTTTTTGGGGGGAATTATTTATCCAACCTTCCCGTAGACGTCTACGTTCCTTAAAGAAATCTATCTCTCGTCTCTTGGTTCCCAATTGGCTCGAAAAATTTAGTCGTCTAAACCAAGTTATGATGAGTTAATCTAAAAGTGTTTTAACTAGTAGTTAGAAGTGATACTGTCCTCATTATGTTAAGAGTAGGTTCTTCGGGTTAAGTACCTCGAAAGGGTTCATACCTAACTTTAATCGTCGGAAACTATTCAATCAATGATATCGGGTGATTAAGATAGTGATACCGTGATATATAACAAGTGAAGAACTCTTGGAATCCCAAATTACAGAGATACTTAATTTGATTCCTAAAGAAGAGTTTCAAAGGACCTTTCAAAAGTGGACTGAGCGGATGAAACTTTGTATAGAAAATCAAGGCAATTACTTTGAACACCTAAAAAAATAAAATCGATAAAAAAATTTTTTTTTCGTCTTTTTTACCCGAACGTTTTTTATTTATTATTATTCAAGTCAGTCGAAAAGACTTTATGTCAGTCCCAGTCATAATTGGGTCGATTGAGTTCATTTATTAAAATAAAATAAAAATTAAATTAAATAAGAATAATAAAATAATAATTATATGAAATATTGTTTGAATTTAAAATCAAAAGATGGGAAAATTTTACAAAATTTTGGAAATATTAAATTAATATTATTTGCAATACTTTTGTTGAAGAGATCTTGATCGAAATTTAGCTCGTTTATTAAAAATTGGTTAATAAATTTTGAGTAGAAGTAATCAAACGTTTTAACATTGTGTTCATTAAATTTCCCTTTTGAAGGTACAACGAATTCATTGATGTTTCTAAGATTGTATCTTGTCTTGACGGAACTATTACGAATTAGAATAGATTTTAAACCACTTGGTGAGTTGGCTAGGTTTAAAATTTTATAAATAAAACGACTTAGTCTTTGAATGATTCTGTGTTGAAAACATTCGATGTTGTACTTGCTTAGTTCATTATTTAGTTTGTTAAAATCATTATTGTCGACTATTGATAGTCTCACATTGAATAGTTTGAACAAGCAAAAGTTGTACGAATTAGCAATTTTCTGAATTGTTCTTTTTGGGAAGTAAATAGCTAAAGACGAACAGTAATCAAAATAAGGGAGAATAAACGATTTGAAAAACTGGAGCTTAACCTTATGGTTAAGGTAAAAAAGCCGGTTGATCGAATAGAGACGTTTGTTAATTAGATGTCTAAATTCGGTAATATGTTTGATAAATGTTAATTTCTTGTCAATTGTAACACCAAGCAGCTTAAAGTTGTCGACGACTTCGATTATGTTAACATCAATATCAATCTCTAAAGGTATTTGAATGTTCCTTTTGGAGGTAATAATCATAATTTTTGTTTTTGACCAGTTGATATCTATTCTGTTATATTTACACCACGTCAACAGTTTTTGAGCTTTTAACTTAAATTCTTTGATTAGGTTTTCCATATCAGTACCAATTTTAATAAGGGTTGTGTCGTCTGCAAATAATTTGATTGAAAAGTCAAGAAGAAATATCACGATATCATCAATATAGAGCAGAAACAGAAGCGGCCCTAGTACACTGCCTTGAGTGACACCGAGTTCAATTGACTCTGGATCTGAGATATGTTCATCTATCTTGACGAATTGGATTCTGTTTTTGAAATAGTCCATGATAAGATTAATTGCTGTTTCACTGAAGCCATAGTGACCATAGTTTTTTGAGATGATTTCATGGAGAGCAGATTCGCAACTATGGTTGCTTCGAAAACCATGTTGATCATTAGAAATTATATTATTTGAATAGAGGTACGATGAAATTTCTTTGTGAAGTAATTTTTCAAATAACTTTGCGATTGGGGGGAGGATAGAAATTCCACGATAATTATTCAGGGTTCTGTTGGTCCTTTATTTTTATAAAGTGGTGTTACGACGGCAGTTTTCCAATCATTTGGGAGACTTTCAGTCACGATTAAATAATTAAATAGATAGGCGATAATCGTATTAAGTTTATTCGAATTTGTTTTCAAAATTTTTGTTGGAATTTCGCAAATACCTGGTCCGCTTGCTTCTTGTATATCTGATAGAAGGTTACTAATTTCATTAGCATTAGTTAAACTGAACTTAAGCAAGCAAGATCCCAATTGCTTTGTTGATTTAGAGAGATATTCTTCAATAAACATTTTTGAATTCTCAAAAGTTGAGTTAGATGACGATTTAATTGATGTGAAAAAAGAATTGAATGAATTAAATTGTTCAACTTTATCTTCAATGAGTTTACTTTGAAATTTAATGCTGTTTACTGGAATTTTACAATTCTTGTCGGATTCTACTTTGACCAATGATGAATAGAATTGCCAAAATTTTTTTGCATTTTTAAAGTCATTGATTGTTTTTGATTTGAAGAATTCAATCAATTTTACGTCATTTAACTTTTGAAATTGTTTTTTGTAAATATCGAATTGATCTTTGTCTTGAGTTAAATGTTTCCGTTTAAATCGTTTGTAACTTGCGTCTCTTAACCGTCATACCAAGGAAATTGATTGGTTGTTTTTAAATTGATTTGTCGAATCGGAGAAATTAAGTCAATTATTTTCAGTAGTTGTTCTTTTAGAAAGATCCATTTTTGTTCAGTAGAATCGAGATTCTTTAATTCTTTGAAATCGATTTCATTTGAAATCGATGTAGTTATTTTTCACTTGATCAATATTCATTTTAGCAATAACAAATCTGTGATCACTAAATGGACATTCAAATACCTTGGTTTCACTTATTAGATCTCCATTGTGTAAAACTACATCAATGATAGTTTTAGAAAGTGAGGTCTCAAGGGTTGTCTTAGATGTCTTTGCACAGACCCTTGTTGGTTCTGAGACGAAATTTATAAGATCATTGTTCTCAATGAAATTAATTATGTTTCGATTTAAATCGTTTAGGCAGTTCATGTTCAAGTCTCCAATTATAAATAGTGGCTCATTAAGATCTAGTGATTGAATAAAATCTTCTAATTTGTCGAGATATGTAGTTTCGTTTAGACACGGGGGACGGTATGAATAAACGAAATTGAATTTTTGAGATTTTAATTTAATTTGAAAGTAAATAACTTCGATTAACTGTGTCTTCGATCGAGTAACTGTGTCTTTATAATCGCTATATTATTTTTTATGAAAACTAATAGGCCTCCACCATGCCTGTTACGATCAAGTCTAATCAAGTCTTTGAATAAAAATCATTTTTTTAAAATGAGTTGGGGATTGAGTCATCCAGTTTTGATTCACAAAAACACAAAATATCAAATTTTTTGGTTTTTAGAATGCGATCAACATCAAAGAATTTGGGAAGAATTGAATTAATATTTAGATGGAGCATTTGAAACTTTGAGTTATTTTTTGTAAATTTTAAAATTTCAGTTAAAAAATCATTTTCTAAACTATTTGTTGTTTGATTACGATTAAGTTCTAGTCAATTAAGTTTCGGAAACATGTCCTTTACTTCAAAAGAAATGATCTCAAGTTTCATTATCTCACGGGCGTTCGAAATATCAGATTGAGTAAAATTGAAATTACTTTCGTTTGCCAGATGCTTTGCGTACAGACAAGTAAAAACACCATAGTCGATAATATTATTTTTTTGTTTTGGATAAGAATTGTTCGAGCAAACACTCCATGTTTCAGCACCGGCGAGATTGTTAATATACTTCCCGAGGATTGCACTGACTTTTCGAATAAATTCGTAATCATTAGAATAAATTGAGTCTAAATATTTAACCTTTTTGATTGTAGTATCAAACACAAGGAGTGACCAGTGATTTCTGTTAAGAAATATTGGAAAAAACAGAATGTTGAAATCTATTTTGGAGAATTTTTGAAGGCATTTTGAGATCATTTGACAATAATTTAGTAATTAGAATAGAGTCAAGTGTTATGCACTTCAGTCGAGTAGAAGAGTTACATATAAGCTTTATGTAAAAGTTCACAATTTTATCGCTTAATTTCGAGCCATTTGAAAGAGTGTCCAGGTCACTTCGATGAATCGAATAATCAAGTCCTTTTATAATCAAAGGATTAGAAGGATCAATATAAATCTGATTGTCATTAACAGTCAGCTCTTGGGAAGAATAAACTTTAATATTATAATTTGTAGTGTCGAGAGCAATGACTTTATTTCAAGATAAGCTAATTCAAGCAAGCATGCAAAATTATATTTTAGCGTCATCTTTGTGTATGTTAAAATATAATGTTGCAATTCAAATAAAAGAGAATTTATTTCAAACACAAACAATATTTTTATTGTAATTTTCTCTCTCTATTTTTTTTCTATCTCTCTCTCTCTTTCTTTTATTTATTAATCGGCTTACTCTCTTGGTAAAGAGTGGCCACTTTCATTTGCTATTTTTAAGATTTAAATAAAGTTATTAAATATAAATCAATTTTAATACTTTACCTAAAACCCCAACTTAAAGATATTTCATTGGCGACGAGGAACAAAATCAATAAGACGAACAAAACAAAGCGAAACAAACGCGAATTTTAGAAGAAAAGAAAAAACTAATAAAAACTCGTTTTTCTTTTTGTTTTTATTTTAATTATTTTTTTTTTGTTTGTCATTGTTGTTGTGAAAATACGCGTGAACAAGTCTCATAAACCGAGGTAAAAATGGGTCTAGAAGAACAATTTTTACAGCCGTTCGACGCGTATGACGAAGACGATAGACCGAACCGATGGGACGAATGGGTTTCAAGATTCGAGTGTTATTTGTCGATCAAAAATGTCAAAGAGGATAAGATGAAAATTGAATACATGCGATTTTTTTGCGGCACTGGAGTAGACAAGATCTACAAGTCGGTCAAAGAAGACGATGATACGTATGAGGTAGCAAAGAAAAAAATTACTAGTCATTTTGCGTCTCAATTCAACCCAAAGGTGTTTGTGCTTAAGTTCAGGGATATATATCAATATCCGGGTGAAACGTTCGACTACTTTGTGAACCGTCTGAAAGAAAAGGCGAAAAAGTGCGCGTTTTCAAATGAAGAAGAAGAAGTGGTGACCAAATTCTACACCGTTGTACGTCCGAAAAAATCAAACGAATGATTTTAAAAGCGGATTCAAGAAAGCCGATAAAATAAGACGAGTTAATTGCGGCTGGAAAATAGAACATGCTGTCAAAAAGCAATTGCATGAGTGCAAAAAATTCATCGACATGAATGAAAAGACGGACAAAGCGGAAGTAAATCAGGTTCAAAAAAAATCGTATTACAAGTCAGGTGCTAGTAATACGAAATTGTTCTTAGTGTGGTAGAAAACACGCTCAACAAGATGAATGTCCAGCGAAAGATAAACAGTGTTGGATTTGTGGTAATAATGGTCATTTTGCTCAATTATGTAGAAATAGAGATCAAAATGGACATGGTAGTGCTAGAGCCAGGGGTAATGGTAATGGCAACCGTTCAACACAAAGTGGTGGCACAGCAGGGGCAAGACATAGTGGTGGTTCAAACTATGGCAACAGAAACGATGGTAATGGTCGTTCTGGAAATGGTGCAGGTGGTAGTAATGGCTATGGTCAAGGTCGTGATCGACACACCAACAGAAGAAACGTAAGGGTTGTTGAGCGAAGTAATGACTCAGATGAAAATGAGGCAAAAGTAACGTGGCGAGTTAGAGCTCAGAGGGTGATGGACACGGTGAAGAAGTGGTTCATGCCATTGGTTACACTGTTCATATGTGGTCAGTCAATTGGTTTCACGGTTGACACAGGAGCCGAAGTGAACATTATTGACGAGTATACTTTTAAAAAATTAAAGTATAAGCCAAAATTGTACACATGTGATACAAAATTGTATGGATATGGAATGAATGCACGGATAGAGACACTGGGCATGATCAAAACTAGGGTGCTATATAAGAATAGGTACAAGTCAATACAACTGGTAGTGACTAAGGGTGGCAGTGGCAATTTGTTAAGCTATGTTACGTCAGTAGAACTGGGTATAATTAATCGAATAAACGTCATAAATTCAAATGGTTTAGATGCTAGCGTGGCTGAATATGCAAAGCGTTATCCAAAATTATTTTCTGGTAATATTGGAGAACTAAAAAACCATCAAGTTAAATTACACATCGACAAGAGTATTAAACCAGTACAACAGAAACTTCGACCGGTTCCATTTCATCTCAGAGCACTAGTCGAGAGTGAGATTCTGAAGATGATTGAAGAGGATGTCATTGAGCCCGTAAATGGCCCAACTCCATGGGTATCACCGATTGTTCCAGTACCCAAACCAGGAAAGCCGAATGAAATTCGTGTGTGTACCGATGCAAGAGAGGCAAATAAGGCAATCCTTCGTTCAAGACATTCGTGTCCAACTTTAGAAGATTTGGCCGTTAGACTAAATGGTGCAAAGTTCATTTCAAAGTTTGATTTAAGGTCGGGTTATAATCAAATAGTCATATCGAACGAATCAAGGTACATAACAGCATTTTGTACGCATCTCGGAATTTTTCAATACAAGCGTTTAAATTTTGGGATAAACGCGGGATCAGAAATTTTTTAAAAAACGATCGAACAGGTACTAAATGGTATAAAAGGTGCGTTAAATTTTAGTGACGACATAATTGTATTTGGGGCTACAAAAGATGAACATGATCAAAGACTAGAAGCTGTGTTGAAAAGGCTTGAAGACTCAGGCTTAACAGTGAATGAAAGCAAGTGTGAATTCGGGAAACGAAGACTGAAATTCTTTGGACTCGAATTTTCCGAAAAAGGTATCACATTGGATATGAAAAAGTACGAGGCGTTGATGCAAGCTAAAGCACCGTCAACAGTTGGTGAAGTGCGTAGTTTGTTAGGATTAGCTAACTATTGTGATCGGTTCATTCCGAATTTAGCAACGATTGTAGAGCCATTGAGAGAATTAGTGAAAAAGAAGGCTAAATGGAATTGGAATGAAAAACACGATGAAGCGTTACATAAGTTAAAACAGTCGATTTGCACAGATTCGTTGTGTTATTTCGATCCAAAGTTAAGAACAGAGATAACAGTAGACGCTAGTCCTGTTGGATAAGCTGCAGTAATGGCTCAATACGATCCAAAAACGCCGGATTCTAAAAGAATAGTGATGTATGCAAGCCGTACGTTGTCCAAAGTTGAACAACGGTATTCTCAAGTTGAACGTGAAGCGTTGGCTGTAGTGTGGGCTTGTGAAAAATTTCACTTGTAGGAATTTGACATAGTAACTGAAAATAAAGCAGTTGAGTTGATATTTGGAAATGTCCGATCAAAACCAAAGGCAAGAATTGAGAGATGGTGTCTCAGGTTATTGCCATACAAGTTCATAGTTAAGCATAAGGCCGGAGTGTTTTTTGTTTCCCTAGTCTTGTCTCTTTTTGATTTGTTGACATATTTATTCTCTCAGCCATGCTCATTGATTTCCCGATTTCTAGGTTAGAGTACTTAGTGTCTTTTAAATTGATAACTTTTAGAATCGACTGGTTTGCATCATAAGCGTTTTCAAAAAAACATAATATTGGTGGACAGCTTGAATCGGAGTTACGTTTAAATTGAAGTCGTTTAAATTTTCTCGGTATTGGTACGTTTAGTATATTGAAGATTTCGTTCAATTTACGTCTATCTTCGCCTTTTGAGTATTCGAGGTTGAAGATTACCGCTCGTTTACTATTTACCGATATCAGCTCGTTTTCGATCTCGATTGATTTTAATACAGCAGCTCTAAACTCTGCACTCCCAGCAAGTAAAGGACTTGTCAGGTTTTTGGTCAGAGTTGAGTCATGGAATATAAAGGTAGAATTATTAATACTTACCCTGTTATCCTTAGTGGTTGATACTTTTTGATTGATCGAGTTTTGAACTTTTTCGAACGTCAAAAATTTTGAAGATAATCTAACGATTTCTTCATATAATTTGTTTAACGAGGCTTTTGGGTTTTGATGAGGGTTGAGTTCTCCTCTCACTCGGTATGTTTTATTAATCATTGATAAATGGATTTTTAAGAAAAAAATAAAATAAAAAAAACTAAGTTTGTTCGACGTCAGTTGAATGAATTTGTTCGAATTAGGTATCAACGGAAAGCTCTTGAAGGCTAGTTTTTATTTCGAAGTTGAAGAAGAAATAGGACAAGACCGAACAGAGCGAAAATCGATTTTTATTAAATTTTTTACAAAAAAAAAAAAAAAAAAATTATAAATTCAAAAAAATTGCATTGTAATGCTTTTTATTGACCTTGTGTGGTAAACTAAAAGCTCGAGTTACATGTCGAAAATAACGGAGAACTCAATTTTTGAATTCAATTCGTCAATATAATTCACTAATTGCCTTTGCTTCAAAACATGTCAAAATGGATTTTCAGGTTTTGTATGGTGCTAATCAACGTAATAGAATGACTCTCCAATTTAAGATTACCTTAAGCTGTTTTTTAACCCTAGATATTTAAAGTAGGTCATTAAAATCCAAACCGATAAATTCAACATTAAGTTTACATTGATGTTTAAGATGATGAAAATTTAAAATTCGTTAATTATAAAACAACTTTATTTTTTGCAAAAAATAATAGGATTTTAAAAAGATTTTTAGTAAAGTCTCAAAACGAGATTTAGTTTATAAGAAGAGATTTTGTGCTTAGTATCCGTATCCGTAAGCACCATATCCACCATAACCACCACAAGTTGGGTAAGCTGGAGCAATTGGTAAAGCTGGAATGGCTGGTAAAACTGGAGCAGCAGCAATGGCTGGCATAGCTGGATAAGCAGCAAAAGCTGGATATGAACCGCATCTTGATCTTCCACAACCCATTTTGTCTTGTTTTTTTTTCTTGTTAAGTTAACTAAAATTGAATATTGATTTTATTCGATGTCTTGAATCCATTCGAATCCTCTCATATTTATATCCAAACAAGACCAAGAAACCAATTATTGATGGAAGTCAAGATTTAATTAAAATCAATTTATTTCTTTTATTTTCTTATTTCAATTCAATAAAATAAATAGTTTTATTTTTTGTTTATAAAATCATTCATAATTAAATAGTATTCATGCTTCAAGTACATGTGATTTTTTGCGATTGATTTTATTTTTTCTTTCGAAGGCACGGAAGTTTACTTGTTTTTTATTGAAAATTAGGATCGAACTCATTTAAACTTCGAGAGAAAACCACACCAGACCGAGTTGGAACTTCTAACTTAAAAGATTAGACGTTGAATTATTATTCATCATTTTTAACGTGATCTGATTCTCTGAGTGGCTTTTTTAAGTAATCTCCACTCTTCAAGAATATTTTTTTTAAAAAGTCGACTCTCATTCCAATCACATACAAAATTTTCATTTTTTTTATTCTAAAAATCGTCTTAAAAAGTTTTTAAGGGGATATTTTTAATAAAAAATTTTTGAAACAATGCGAAGGAATATTTGCTTCATTAATTGTCAAAGTCTGCAAAAATTCTTCAAAACATTTCAGATTTGCATTGGATTGAGAAATGTTCAAATTAAAAGTAATATTATGTTTATCAGAGATTATCCAGACTTTGGCAATAGATGAAGCAAATCCTTCGTATTGTTTCACAATTTTTTCCTTAACAATATTACTTGCAGACTTATTGCAGAATTATTAATTTAAATGTTTTCTAAAGGAAATGGCATATAAAATTAAGAAATTACAGAAAGTGTGTATATAGGGTATATAAGGTCAATATATTATTTTCATAAATTGATTTAGGTACCAAAATGTTGGAAATTTTACGAGCTTTAACCTAATATATAATAATATATAATTGGCCTTTCAGTCTATTTTCAAAATTGAAAAAACACTTTTTTATTACAGAAAGTAAGGGTGTATATGGTCAATATATTATTTTCATAAATTGATTTAGGTACCAAAATGTTGGAAATTTTACGAGCTTTAACCTAATATATAAAAATATATAATTGGCCTTTCAGTCTATTTTCAAAATTGAAAAAACACTTTTTTATTACAGAAAGTAAGGGTGTATATGGTCAATATATTATTTTCATAAATTGATTTAGGTACCAAAATGTTGGAAATTTTACGAGCTTTAACCTAATATATAAAAATATATAATTGGCCTTTCAGTCTATTTTCAAAATTGAAAAAACACTTTTTTATTACAGAAAGTAAGGGTGTATATGGTCAATATATTATTTTCATAAATTGATTTAGGTACCAAAATGTTGGAAATTTTACGAGCTTTAACCTAATATATAATAATATATAATTGGCCTTTCAGTCTATTTTCAAAATTGAATTAATCAATTAAAATTCGTGCGCCCCTATGATTGAGATGATATTATTTTATTGGCCTCATGTAAAGTGCATCTGCACATCCTATTAAACAAATTTTCGGATTTTTGGATGTCATACAAAATCAGTATTAACCTATAGAAGTCATTTACAATTTTCTTGAAAAGCTTTTAGCCAAACAAATATTTCGCCGTTCAGCTCCAATTGTTGTTCTATTGACTCGTTGATTATAATTGTTTCCGCTTTATCTAGGTTTATACTGCGACCCACTTCTTTAGCGTTCTTGGATGTTTCGTTGAGTTTATTTGAGCCCCGTCAAAACTTTCTTCTATAAGTGCTATGTCATCATCGTAGTCCAATTCGTTTAGTTTCTAGGTATCTTTGAGAAATGTTAAAGCTGATAAAAATCAGTTCCGTCTCAACTCTGCTGCCCATTGAACACAGCTGCATTTATCTCGGACTTCCGTTTGGTAACGATTATTTGGAACAGAAATGTATTAAACTTCAGAAGTCATTATATTCTCTCAATGAAGGAATCAGATCGTACGCTATGGATCCTTTGGTAGTAGCAAAAATATATTGTCAATCTATTTTTAACTATGGCTTAAAAATGTGTTACATAGGGATGACAAAAATATTCGAGCCTTGCTGATAAAAAAGTAAACACAGCTCTGTTAGGAGTTCTTGGCATGAACAGGATAAGAAAGCTCTAACAAAATTTTGTGGCTAAAAAAGCATAAAAAAACAATAGACAACTAAAACAAGCTCTCTAATTTAGAAAACAAATATTCTAAAGAATCAAAGCTTTCAAAGTCTGAGTGAATCTCTTGAACAAGACCTTTCAAAGCAAGGGAGTTGTTTCATAATTTCCATCATTTGTGACATTGATGGTGATTTTATCATTGGATGTCCAATAAGTCTAAGTAACAAAACAGACTTTCGATTGAAAGTTTTGTAGAAAACGAAAAACAAACTTTCAATCAACTTATCAGAATCTTTAAGGGACTCGTTTAAGCTTTCATTCAAAAAATTATTATTGCTCTTAAATCATTTTTTTAAAGTAAAGCCATGTAATTTTTAATAAAATAAAATTCCTTATCATAGATGTTCAAATTCATTTCATCAAAAAATTACATTTTAAAAAGCTATTTTTATTTTTTATATAATATGCGAGCTAATAAAAAATTATGTTAATAAAATATGTTTAGTATCCGTATCCGTAAGCACCATATCCACCATAACCACCACAAGTTGGGTAAGCTGGGGCAATTGGTAAAGCTGGAATGGCTGGTAAAACTGGAGCAGCAGCAATGGCTGGCATAGCTGGATAAGCAGCAAAAGCTGGATATGAACCGCATCTTGATCTTCCACAACCCATTTTGTCTTGTTTTTTTTTCTTGTTAAGTTAACTAAAATTGAATATTGATTTTATTCGATGTCTTGAATCCATTCGAATCCTCTCATATTTATATCCATCCGACTCTTTTATTCGAATAAAAGAATGATCAAAAATTATTCAAATTTGGAAACAATTGAAAAAGTTTCCGAATTAAAATGTGTGTAGAAAAGAATGATTTATTAAATTTGAAAACAATTTCAAGTTTGTTTATGGAAATAAAAACAAAAGGAATTATTGTTTAAATTTTCAATCGAATTTTTTTAAAGCAATTTTGATGAGCTGAATTGATTTTATTTAAATTGATTTTATTTGAATAAAACTTGACTTTAATTCTTTCGAAAAATGAAGTTTTGGAGATATGATGCATGATCAATTTTGCAGAATCTTTATAAAAAATTTTGCATATTTTTGGATTCTGCAAAAACTCTGCATTTTCTCTGAAAATTGCGCGACATTTAAAAGTATTCTAATTGAGTGAACTAGAACCACCTCAGCTACTCATTATAATCATCTTTAAAAATAAATTATATAAAAGCACACTTTTTATAACGATTCCACAGGAGTCAAAAAATAGAAAAATTAGAAAAAACTTTAACTTGCCTCGAAAAACTTAAACTACTTTAAGTCTCAATTGACTTAGAAACAGATGCTTGAAAAAAGAATGTAAGGAAGTAAATCCTTAATTTTGAGGTCAATATTTAAACTGATTGTATATAATTGTTCCTCTCACCAAGAGATTCCGTTTAGTAGCCATATCATGAGCATTGTTTAGGAGTACTCGTGGTACTCTAGTTATTGTTAAAATTCAAAGTTACAGTCGAACCTCTCTAATCCGGCCAAATCGGGAAGAAAAGATTTTGCCGGATTCTCGATAGTCCGGCATCCGGAAAAAAAAATTTTCTCACTCCTTAAGAAAAAAACAACTTCAACATTTCAATGATAAAGTATTTAGGTGCAAATGGGAAATTAAAAAATCGTTCGGCAACCGAATTTGCCGGATTATCGAAGGCCGGATTAGAGAGGTTCGACTGTACATTGACAATTGATTAAAACAATTTAAGTAAAAAAAAATCCTGAATACCGTAAACCCCCATCCAGTATTTTTTAAAATACTTGATTGGCGAAGTATTGAGCTAGATTCCTGATACAGTCGACTCGCGATAATCCGTATACAAAAAGCCCTAGAAAATTGTTGTGCGGATTAAAATCTACCGATAATCAAATACATGTAATAGTATCGGAAGGGGCTCCGAGCCCGGGTATTTCTGTTCGGATGTCAAATTTTTCGGATTAAACTGTATACGGATTATCGCGAGTCGACTGTACCTTATTTTAAAGAGAAAGCTTATTCGGTTAGAATGAGATATTTTCCCACTTAAAGTGGAAAAATGTTTTTGTAGACACCTTATGTTAAAGGTCAAATTTTCTTGGTAAAAATAGATTCAAGAAAAGAATTTTATACAATTTAATATCAGTTTTACTTCAGGCTAAAGTCAACTTTCAAAAGATCATTTAAAATTTTATACCAATAAAATATTTCAAGTTTCAAGGAGTGAGAAATTCTTTCAATAACGAATTCAGTCATCAAGTCCGGAGTTCATATTTTTAATTAATTATAAATTTAAATAATTAAATCTTCGATTTAACAATTTATATTGTAATCTAGACAATTTATGAACAATATCTGCTCTAACGTATGAGCAGCAAGCTCTGTGTTGTCTCAAGTTCTTTTAGGACATTACTTGGAATAAGTAAATTTTCCAAGATATGCCTAAAAATTGACTGACAATATTGCTTAAATTACTGCAATTAGTCTAATTGCAATTGATGACTTTTATCCCAGACCATACAACGAATAAAAACTTCTTTCAACACCATTCCATTTATCTTCGATAAATTCAATAACAAATAAATTGTTACCTAGTGGGAGACCTAGGTGTGCATTTTGCAGAGGTCGCTCAATGGTGTAACAAAGTTTGTTACACTTTTTTAAATTTGCAGATCAAGCATAAGACCTATGTGAAGAAAATTATTTCGACTTTTCAAAATTGAACTGAACTTTTTGAAGTAAACTCCACAATGCTCAATATGCAATGACAGATATATTAAGCTGGCAAATATTTTGTGTTGTACAGTCTCTAACAGTTCGTTTCCTTTATCTTTACTGCTAACTTGCTTTTTAATCTAATCTGCATATGCAGTAACGATTTGACACGTGGTAAAATTACGTAATTTTACCTAAAATTACTTTTGTAAATTTTAAATAATTAATGGCCTGTTCATTTCGTAGTAAAGCATTTTCTGACCCTACTCGGAACGTACCAGTAGCCCTACAAAAAATCGCGAATTCATCGCAAAATCACGCATTTGAAATTAAGATTATTAAAGAACTGTTACGCAACCGTACTGGTACGCCATTATTTCGGTGGAATCCAGTTGTTAAGAATTATTCAAGATAGAAAAAAACTGCTAGATCAGAAAATAAAAATTTAATTCAAAATTTTTTTCAAAAATTTGATGGAAAAATGGTCATTTTTTGGACCTTTTTGATTAAATAAAATTTGTGAAATTACGCAAATTTACGTAATTTTACATTAGAACCACGTGTCAAATCATTACTGTAGGTATTTGGTCAAATGCTCACTCCTCGGTAATCTCTTTGAATTCCATAACTGAAAGCAAGCCCAAAGTCGCTTTTTTTTTCAAAAAAAAATAAAAATATTATTTCAGTTAAATTTAACTCCTTCAAACAAAAAAAAATTTATTTTCAAGTGTTTTGTTTAGGTGCCATAATGATTAACTTAATACATGTTTTGATTTCGTAAATGTTGGCGATATATATATTAAAAGTTATATTTAAACAAACAGCTTTTAATTTGAAACTTAATTTTTTTTTTTTCTAAATATAAGTACCTTTGAATTGGTTTTAATTAATGTTGAACAAATAAATCTGAGCGGTTTAATACCGAGAAAAAAAAGTCGATTAAATTTAAATTAAAAAAAAAAGAAGAAAAATTAAAATGCATAATCTTTTGCATAGACCAGACGATGATCAACAATTAAATTTTGTTTATCAAGTAAAACAAAATCGAAAAATTTTAAAAATACAAAAATAAAATTTTGTTCTTTTAAAAGTATCAAGTTAAACCACCTAAAAAGAAAACAGGAAAACCGTATTCTCAAAATTTTATGTTAAGTCCATTATTATGTGCTTTAATATCAAATCTTTTAATTTTATTAACTCTATCCGCTATTGGATATTGGCTTGGACTCTTTATTGATTCAAAAAATAAACGTCTTTATGGCGAACATTGTGAAATTGACACTCATTGTGAGTTAACTTTTAATCTTAACTGTCAAAATGGAGTCTGTAATTGTTCATCAAAAACTTTTTACAATTCGACAAAAATGACTTGTGTTGACAAAAGCCGTAACTTGGGTGCTTGTTCAAATGACAATCATTGTTGCTGTGATCTTAAATGTGTTCAAAATGGAGCTAGTAAATATTGTTCATGTCCAATAGATAGATTGTGGAATAACAGTACATCAACATGTGGTAAATAGATTTTTAGATTTATACAGTATTTCTTTATTTAAAATTGATTCGTACCTAAATTAGGGTAAATTACACAATTTTTCGGGTGAGAGAATAAAAGGAGTTAAATTATTAAGTTTTGATCAAAATTTTTCTGTTGTTTCTTTTTCGTGTGAGAGACGTATGTTTGCTTTGATTCTCGCTCCAGCTTTGAATGGTTTATCATAATAATCGTTGTTTTTACAGCATTTACATCAGGAATACTGTTTGCGACTTTCGGTGGTGCTCGTCGATTTTGTTAATCTGGGTTTAGTCGGGTTGTATAGATGTCAGAAGCTCCATTATATTTTTGAACAAAGCTGTTCTAGTAAGCTTTGGTTCTTATTTTCATATTGTTAATTCGGCAAATGGCTTTACTCTTTTCAGAGACCTTGTTCAGTTTACTCGTCAAAAGGTAATTGAAGTTAAAATTTGATACAGGTTTGGTCGATAATTTGTTCGATCGTATCAAGCTTGTATTTTTTGAAAGCCGTTTCTGAGGTGATACCTTCTTAACTCATCCTTGGCCTTTGAACTTGTTGAGGTGAGGAGAGGGGTACTGTAATTAAAGTGGCTTAAGCCATAGCTACGAAAAGCGTTGACTAATAGTTCGGTACGGAAACCACATCTCTTCAGGTGCCTAATTAGGTATGGCGTACTACTTGTTATCTTTTGGACACGGTTCCATTGTTGATTCCAAATATTATCCCAATATTAAATTACTTACAAAAGTTTAATGACCGATTTAAAGAATTAAGATCTTTATACAATGAAACATGTACATTATCAAGTGATTGTCAATTGAATGCTGGTATGGTTTGTTTGAATAACAAGTGCGTTTGTTCAAATTCAAATATGAACTTTTGGAATGGAACTTATTGTGATACTTTACAGAGTTATTTAGGAACTTGTAAGACATCGGCTGGTTGTAATCAAACACAAGGTCTAGTTTGTAACATAACAGAACAACTACCGTATAGATGTGTTTGTCCAGCGTACTATTATTGGAATCCTGCTACAAGTAATTGTATAGCTCAAAAGACACATGCACAATCATGTACTCTGACAAGTCAGTGTAAAAGTGACACTGGACTTTTTTGTGATCCAACATCTGCAAACACTTGTAGATGTCCGTCTAATTATTACTGGTCAACAAATACTTGCGGTAATTTTCAAAAGAGTTTTTTTAAAGTCTTGGAATCTTCATTTTTTTTTTAAAGTGAAAAGAGTAAGTTATGGTGAATCTTGCAGTGGAGCTATCCAATGTGATACAACACAACTTTTGTCATGTGTAAGCTCGTATTGTGTATGCACTGCGAGTAGATTTTGGAATGGAACTTACTGTGGTAACTAGGTTTAACCAAAAAAAAAAATCAAACAAATTTTAAACATTATTTTCAAGTTGTTCCGATAACAAGTGGAATAAATTGTGACAATTCATTTTCATGTGACTCGACACTTGGCTTAACCTGTGACTTAACATACAAACTATGCATGTAATTTTTTCCAAAAAAAAATTTTTTTTTGGTCTTTTTTAAATAAATCTTTAAGTTGTGCCTCGACTCAATATTGGACTGGATCAATTTGCAGTAATTACAAACTTTAAAAAAATACACTGTAAATTAAAACATTGTTTTTTCAGAAACCAAAGAAATAAATGGAACTTGGTGTACACAGTCATTACAGTGTCAAACTCAAAATGGTCTTTCATGTATTTCAAATCGTTGCTCGTAATTGCTTTAACTTAACAATTGCTTTTAACTGTTAATTTTTATTCTTTTAAGTTGTGAGACATACCACTATTGGTCAGGAACAAAATGCTGTTAGCTTCTTATTATCATCATTATTAAAGACTTCTTAATCAATTTTTTTTTTATTCAAGTACTTAAACAAAGCGTTAACACTTGGTGTACACAAACGTATCAATGTCAAGACTATAATGGGCTTGTTTGTATAACAATAGGAGGAAAATCAACATGCGAGTTAGTACCTTACTAGTCCTTAATTTTAAAATTTATTAAAATAATGTCCAAGATGTGATAATACTCGTTATTGGGGTGGTTCACAATGTGGTAAAGTCAATAATTCAAAAAAGAAATTTTTGAAAAAATATAAATTTTTTTAAAGTTAGCAAGTTAACTTCATACGGAGCAGCTTGTACTAGTGATGCTGAATGTTATCATACACTAGGTCTTACATGCAATGACAACATTTGTGGGTAATTAACACCCTACTTATAATTCATAAACCTGGAAATAATCTAATTACTTTAAGTTGTGATAAAAATCGATATTGGACAGGGTCTACTTGCGGTAACATTTTGCTCTCGATTTATTTTTCAATAAGTCTAATGATATTGTTTTAAGCTTCAAAAGTTAACAATGGTTTGCCATGTGGTGCCAGTAATGAATGTATAAACGACTATTTAGGAGTTACATGTGTAAATGGAGCGTGTAATTGTATGCCTTTGATGTACTGGTCAGGCTCAAGATGTGAATTCAAACGATCAAATACTCAGGCATGTAGTGGTTCAAATCCAGCATGTCAAGACTATGCTCTTCTCACTTGCATTTCTGGAACATGCCAGTAAATATTTTGTTAATATCCCAGACTAAAGATTCCAATTATTATTTTTTAAAAGGTGTAACTCATCTCAATATTGGGTCACAAATAAATGCCGTAAGTTTTTCTTTAACAAAAAAAAAAAGCTTTATTTATTTTTTTGGCAAAGAAAACTATGTTGATATTAATCAAAATTGTGATGGTACAACGTACAGGTGTAAAGCTGGTTTGAGTTGTCAAGGATCAAGCACTGGTAATTACATTTGTCAGTAAGTTCAACTGATTAAACAAAAAAATAAAGGGTTTGTTTACACTTTTGTTTTTAAGATGTGCAACTGGAACCTACTGGACTGGTTCAACTTGTGGTATGACTTTAATCTTCATTATTCTATTTAAACAAAACTAAATTTTTATAATTTTACAGCTGCTGTAAAGACTTACAATGAAGCATGTGAAGAATGGAAGACACCTTGTGATTATTCAAAACAGCTTAAATGTCTTCCGAGTAGTTCAAGTACATCGTGTTTAACAGGTTATTCGGGAAATAGATGTACATGTGTTGATACAGATTATTGGGACGGGACTAATTGTGTGCCTAAAAAATCAAATGCAGTTGTAAGTAATGTAAACTGTGAGTGTAGGCAAGACTTGGGTTTGGCAAGTAGAGCTTATGACAGTACGTACACATGTTATACAAACACATCGCCAAACAATCATTGTGCATGTGTGAACACTGAATATTGGAGTGGGGAAAAATGTGTTTCAAAATTAACACAGGCTGATTATTGTATAACTGATTGTCAGTGTAAAGAGAATTTATTGTTAAAATGTCGAGCTTATTCAAATGCATATTCGTGTTATGGTAACTTTGGAACTGGAAAAATGTGCTTATGTGAACCAGTTACTCAATGGTGGACAGGAGCAACTTGCAGTACTAATTTTTCAAGTTTTTTAAAATATTTAAAAAATTATATTTTTTCTTATAAAAGTAAGCAGATATTGGCATTTGACCACTTGTGGCAGTTCATGCCAGTGTAGAGAAGATAAATTATTGAGTTGCCGAGCCTATGTTTACAGTGAACATTATTCATGTATGAGTTCTTACTCAGGAAATGCATGTGTATGTCCTTCAGCTTATTATTGGCTTGATTCAACAAGTGGTTGTGGTAACTTACCCTTATCTTTTTTTATTATCAGTAACGACTTGTTAAGGCTTTCTTAACGAGCCATAAGTTTTAAAATAATATGTTCAAAATAGTCCCCTTAAATTTTATGCATAGTTCCATCCTTTCGATCCAATTATGAAAAGTCTTTAGATACTCTTCTTTAGGTATGGCTTTGAAAATTGGCCCTAAATGCTGTTTGATATTATCGAAAAGCCAAAAATATGAAGGAGCAAGATCTTGCGAGTATGGTGGTTGCCCAATTAAAGTGAAACCTTGTTCTTTTAGATAATTTATTACAGCTCGATGAGCGTGCGGTCGAGCGTTTTTATGTTGAAATTTCAATTTTTTGGTACCCAATGTCTTTCTGCTCGTCTTAATTGATCTTACCAAAGATTATAAGCAATCATCTATATATGTTTTGTGATCCACACAGCCTCCTCTATCCCAATATGTAATCAGATCCACTCCACTTGTTCTAAAAAAATACCAACCATTGTTTTATCTTCAAATCTCCCTCTTTTTACTACTGTTTTTGGACTCTCTCACTCTGCAACCCAGTTTGCATTAGATTGCTTCCGGCAAATTTGTTTCCAGTAAAACCATGACTCATCACCTTTGACTTCGTAAAATATTCCCGATCCCCCGCTTGAACAGATGCGAACCCTATCTCAATGTTTTTTTTTCAGTCAATAAATGAGGTGCAATCAATAGTGGTTCTGACTGTGCGACTAGACCGGTTTCTTCCTTTTAAGGACTCCCCAGGAACGCAATCTTATTAAAATTCTTGGTAAGAAAAGTATCGGAACTTGACCAAGTTCAGTATCTGATCCAGAATAATCTTAATTGAATATAAGATTCTTAATCAAAATCTTAAGAAAAAATTATTCTTTAAAATAAGTTTTTTCAAGATCGTATTTTTTCATGGAAAATCCTTTTAAAAATTTCAGACAAGATTTTTTTAAAAGATCCTGTGTCAGTCTTTTAGGATCTTAAAATCAATTTAAAAAAATTGTCAAGATTTCATATGAACAGCTTAAGAATCTTATATTCAATTAAGATTATCCTTGATCAGATACTGAACTTGGTCAAGTTCCGATACTTTTCTTACCAAGAATTTTAATAAGATTGCGTTCATGGGCGATCATTAGTAGTACATAACACAATCATACCACCAAATAAACAACCTAGTTATAGCTAAACAAATGAAAATACTTTAAGTATTTTCAATTGGCCTGAAAGCTCCGCGCATAAAATAATAATGTTAAAGTAAAATGAAACTTAAATTTGCAAAGATGTCGCTAGAATAAGAACCATAGGTTTCAATATTCTATTGAGCTTTAAAGCTTCTCTAATTTCTAACATGCAAAATATGCAAGTTAAAAATCGATCCTAATTTTACACGCATCTGAATATAAAACTGAAAATTCAAATTTAGGATGTTGCTAAATTTAAAAAAGTATGGTCTACTGAATAAAAATCAATTAGAATTAAGATATAATCTTGAATATGTGTTCAATTAATAGAGAATCGCATACATATTAAAATTATCTATGTTGATAGGAGTCAATATACTTTGATTAAAAAATAATGACAGAATTATCAAAATTTTTGGTATGCCCTAAGTAAAATACAAAATCAATATGAGAAATCTTTCCTAAATCATTTGAACAATCTTTGTTGAAAAACTTTTTTTTTGTGTTCAGTGCTCAAAAGTAATTTGAATGAGGTATGTTCATCTAACTGTCAATGTCGAGAGGATCTTGGACTAAAGTGTCTTTCAATATACACCTATTCAAGTTCATGTACAACATCATCTTCATTGCGATGCTCATGTCCAACCACACACTACTATGATTTCACAGCTGGTCAATGTCGTAAGTCTAAAATTATTAATCCTGTTATTTTTTTTTTGATTTTTATATTTAGCTTTTAAAAGTTGTCAAGAAAACAATATTACAAGCATGTACTTATTATTGTCAATGTGATAATTCTTTAGGTTTAACGTGTAGGGATTCATCATATTCATGTTATTCTTTTACGGGTAATGCTTGTGTTTGTCAATATTGGGAATATTGGGATGGAACACGTTGTCGTAAGAAAAAATGCCTTTTTCAACCAATCTTATTTATTTTTTATTTGTTTTTTATTAAGAAACAAAATCGGGTTATAATGGAGTGTGTTCAAGTAATTGTCAGTGTAGAGCTGATAGACGATTTGATTGTAATTTGAGTACTGGTAGATGTGACTGCTTTGTTAATACGTAAGCTCAAATTTTTTTTATTTTTTTTCCTTCTTAACTTTTTTTATTTATTAAGATGGTATCACTGGGTCGATGATTTTTGCTACTATTAGTTAATTGAAATGTATTTAGTCTTATGATTTTAAAAATATTCAAAACATTAGAAACTTTTAATAAATAATTTATTAACTCAAGTTAAGATTTTTTTACATGGACATTTTCTTATCCGGATTTGGAACCTTAAAAATTATGGTTAAGACAAATACTATGTTTGTTGTTGAGACAATTCTTCTTTGATTTCATCGACATGGTTTTTAAATAAAGTCGTCGTTATTCCACAATTCGAGAAGCTTTTTCTTATCAACACCAAAAAGATGGTATTGATCCTGTTTATTGATAAATGTGAAGATTAAAGATAAGATAAGATTAAAAATAATACTGCTACTAACTACTGCTAATCAACCCATACAATATTTGTAATTTCACTTGATGATGACATTACTCTTCAATAGTATAATTATCATTTGAACTCTCATAATCAATCATTAGAGGAGTAATATAGATTTGTGAGGGAGCAGAACTGCCTGTCAACAAGTATTCAACTTGAAATGGTTAATTTTGATTCTTGAGTACTGAAAGATTCCTGACTTTTCGTGAGATTCAGGAAAGAAAGAGAAGAACATTGTACTCGCAAAAGCTAAGATTTTTGGACTGAGATTAAAATTAATGATACAATTGTTGTTAAAATTAAAAGGTCATTAAAATAACGAGTGTTTGTAACGCTGTGAGGGGATTGGGAAAAGCATATCCAATTATTGGTATAATAGGATAAGGACCAGAGAGATGCCTTGGGTAGTTGATCGGAACAATCTACCCCCGTGTGAGGAAAGGCCTTCCACATATAGGCCCAGGACGGTGTGTAATATTGAAAACAAAAGTGGACTTATGAAATATCTTTGTGAGCCTCCAGCTTCAACTTTAAACTAATTTGAGAATTGCTGATTAATTCAGATCATTAATTTACGGTAAAAAAAAGAAATACGGAATTGCGATTTTAACCATTATGCATTCGTTTGTCGAACTCCGAGTCGGTATAGAGTTTTTCACATAGTTTGCACAACAGCTTATTGCAATTTTTGTAATCATCTCTAAATATAACGTGTATTAACCCCAAAAAAGTCAGAAAAAAAATCAGACGTAAAATTATCAGGAAAAAGAGTCAAAAACGTTAACCAATCAGATAAATTTTGGTAATCATTGGGTAACTGTTTCGAATTATAACTCAAATTATGAAGATAATGATGGGTAGGTACATTTTTTTTTTATGACAGTTTAAACCAACCTAATGTATATCTTGATGTTATTAAATCTGTTTTAAGATGTGGTGGCGCACGTTTCGTAAATATCAAACATGTTTCTGTTTGAGAACAAAAGGGAATAAGGATTGTGGATTGTTTGTCCTTGGTTACACTTTAGCTTTAGCTAAAGATATGGGTCCTGGTAAATTGATTTTCGATCAAAATAATATTAGAGATGAATTCAATTAAGGTTCGCGCCATGCAAAACTTCCACGCTATATGTCTAAACGAGTGTTTTCCCCTTGCCGCGATCGATCTTCATATCTTACTATTTAAAATAATAAAGTGTGAAAAAATTATCTCCAATACAAATTCATGTGTGCAACTGTGCTAGCGAATATCAAAGAACATTCACAGCTCTGCTAAAGAGGAAAAATTCTCACGTTAATTAAATAATTCACAGATTTATTTTTATTTATTTATTTAAAATATAATTTGGGAAGTCCCGGGTCCGTCCGAAGTGCTTACGCATTCGTTTAAACCCTCATGATTGAGGTTATAAGTTTAATAAAATTGATAAAAATTGATACAAAAATTTGACTAGAGTAGAAACGAATAAAAATATAAATTAAAAAAAATAACGAGACGAGACGAGACATTGAAACAAAAATCTAAGGAGACTTATTTAAAAAATTTGAAAAGTTTTGTAAAGGAGTTTTGAACCGATTTGAGTTGTAGTTTTCGCTTTCCATGAAGTCCCTGATCTCACTGGCAATCAAGATCTGTTTCGATTTGTTGGTTAAAAATTTTACAAAAAGATTGAAATTCTTAAAATTTTACAAAAAGACAGATGTATTGTTTTCGTTAAAAATACACAATTATTTTATTTTGCAAAATTTTACCTGTAACAAATTATCTATTTTTTGTCGAATAAGATTTCTTCTAAAAAACTAAAACAGCTAATTATCTAAAAATAAGTTTAAAATAAATCCAATCAGAGCGTGAATCGTTTTTAGGATAAGAAAGAATACAGGAGTTGAGGTACCCAATTTTTCAATGACGACATTTTTGTGTGTATGACCTGATCTGTTTTTAACTTTTCAGTAAGTGAATAGCTGGATTCCAGCAATATTGAGGAATTTTATTTTTTTTTGCTCTTGGAATTAAGTTCTGTAGAAAAATAAACATTAAGACCATGTGAAATTCTTACGAAAAGAAGACTTTAGTTTAGCGTTAGCTTAGTTTCATGAGTTTAATTTGTTCCAACAACCGTCAACATCTGTCTTGACCATCGTTTAAAATAGCGTTTTTGTTGTTGACGAGAAAGCTGGTGATAAAATTTCTAAACAACTTTCATTTAAAATTTGTTTAAAAGATCTTAAAAAAAATTAGTCAGGTATAAAAAAGACTCAATGTTCAATTCTGTTCAAAACATAGAAAGTAATTTTTTAGAATGTATCAATTGTGAATACCCTACATTTTATCTCGGATATTTTACATAACGATTTTATTATAAAACAATTTAATCTTGTGCGATTTTAAGGCCTTAAAAATATTTTAGATACCATGACCCATGAATCCTATTAACTTTGTTATGATAACTATCAAAGATAAAATGTATGGAAAAAACTACTTACTATGTTCAAAACCTTTATAAATTTTTTTAATAAAAGTCAAAATTTCCACTAACGGTCTGAAAAGTGCTCAATTTATCATGATCACAAGGATAAATTATATAAAATTTTGTTGTTGTGAGATAATTAACAAAGTTTTTAAGAAATATCTAATATTCCTCGAGTCTAAAACGAGAATACTTGAATGGATTTTGTCGATTAGTTTAAAGTTTTAGTGAGCTTTCTATAGATAAAATACAAACGATTCCTTTAAAGAATAACTTAGCTTCCTTTTGTTTCAACATTGATGATTCAGTGAAAAGTGTTAACATTGTTGCAAATATTTTGTATCTTGTATCTATCTTGAAAATTTTACTTTTTCCGAGATGAAAATTATTGATGGATTTTTATTGATAACACAAAAGTTAAGTCATGTTTTGAAAATTCCCATTATCTTTCTTCTGCGTAATCCTAAAACTATGTTCTCTTATCGAAATTTTTTTTTAAAATGATTTTCCGCAAAAAATTTCCGTGTTATGTTGAATATTCCGCAAAAAAAAAATTATATACTAAAACGCGGAATTTCCGCTTTTTAGGGGTTTAAATTGCGGATTCACACAAAAAAAAGTTGCGGAAAAAGTGCTGCCGAATTTCCGTTTTCTGCTTTTTAGGGACAACCGAAAAGCTTAAGAACAGTTAAAACTAAGAGACACACAGAGACATTGCTAATCAATTGAGATTAAAAAGTTTTTTGTTTCTTATCTTGCCGTGTTAATCTCAATTGTTTCTCTCTACATTTTAATAACATTTTGTTTGTTTCGATCATTAGAGAGTTAGACTCAACAAATATAGATGTTTGTATAACATTCACCAATAACTGTGAATTAAAACAAAAAACTATTAAAAAAGTCATTTTTAATAAAAAAAATTTTTACTTTTAACTCTATCTGTAACGAGATGACTCTATCTATCAATCAATCTCCAAATCAAAATTAATTCAAGCCTCTCTTGCTAGTTTATTTTTTTTATTAAAGAAATATTTTAGGGAGTAACCCCGAGGTTTGTCCGAAAAGCTTTTAGCCTTCGTTTTAACCTACTTGATTGGCAAAATTGAGTCAAAAAATAAAAAAAATAAATGAATTGTTAAAAATGAAAAAAAATTATTGATCTAACTAAAAAAAGGTCGCAGAATTTAACCGAGGATTAGTGAAAAAAATTTAAAAATTATTTTTGTACAATTAGTTTATCGTATGGCGTTTGGAAACGTTTGTGATCTTGGGTTTGATTCTGGACAAATCGGTGTATTTCTTCAGCGATCAATGGTTGTTTCGATTTGCTTTTCAAAAACTTAATGAAAAGGGCGTTCGCTCCTTCTTCGATCGTTTCTAGTTTTAGGACGCGATGAATCGTTCCGATTGATGTTTTTATCGGAAAATATTTAATTATTCTTAAAATTTTGTTTTGGACTTTTTGGAGACTTCACTTTATTTTTTCTGTCCCGACGTTTACGATTATGAAACAATAATCAAAGAGAGATCGTATAAAGGATTTGTAGAGTGTGAGGTTCAGGGCAACGGACTTTGAAATTCTTTATTCGCCGTAAAAAGTTCGCTTAGTAATTAGTTTATTTTCGAGCTGTTCCAAATGTGGTTTAAAACAGATCTTCGGGTCTAATGTGATCCCTAAAAAAGTTGGGTTGGGTTCGAGCGGGATTTCGATTTGTTCGATTTTTACTTGGAGTTTGTACTTGAGTGCGTATTCACTTCTTTGGCCGGTCGTAGTAAATGTTGTGTGACATGTTTTGTTGTGGTTGATTGAGAAACCCCAGGTCTTGCAGAATTCAACGATTTTGTCAATGGCGTTTTGGAGTTCGAATTCAAGTTCTGCAATTGACTTGCACGTAAACCAAATACATAAATCGTCTGCAAACAAAGCGGCTTTAATATTCCTTGGGATGTTGTTGGAAATGTCACTGTAGACAATTATGAAGATTGTTGGCGAAAGACAGCTACCCTGAGGTACACCGCAGTTTATTGGATGTTGGTTGGAAGTCGCAGATTTATAAATAACTTGAAAACATCTGTCTTTTAAGAAGTCTATGATCCATCTTAAGAGAGTAGGACTTAGTACAAGCTCTTTGAGTCGTTTGATTATACCGGCGTGGGCTGTTTTGTCGAATGCTTTTTCGAGATCGAAGAAGATGGCTGCTGTTAAAAGTTTATCGTTGAAACCCTGCGTGATAAGTATATAAACAGAAAAAAATTTTAAATTAATTTCATTTTTAAAATTTTAAATTTTTTTCAAAATTTAGTTTACATGCATAATAGTATTTAGATAAGGGAAGAGTCTCTTGAAATCATAAGACATTTTACCAGCCTTTTTTTGTTTATTTGGTTAAATCCAAAGTAAATTTTTTTAAGAAAGAACTTTAAGATATTAGGAAGAAATCAAAGATGTTCACTTGTTCCACTAGACGGCTTTAATGACATAACTAACTTGGTGATTACAGTCAAACCTCATTAATCCGTCCTCCGATACATGGGAAATTCCGTCTTAAATTAATCATTAGATTTATCTACGTAAACTCAATAGTACCAACCGTGTACTAGTCTCTACTCACTTTAACCTCTATCGCCGCACTACACATTAAAAAGCATCAGACTTGGCCGGACGAAGAATTTATTCCTGGATTCGATTTTTAAAAAGAAAGATTTTTGGTCAAACACTAAAATATGCTAATTAGAATCATCGGACTTGAAATAAAGATAAATATTAATCTTTAAAATTTAAATTCTAAAATAAAATTGAACTTCTATTGATAACACATTATTTTCATTGAATTTCCTCAATGAAAATCGTTGAAAATGCTTATTGCTCATTAATGCATCATTATTATTGTACAATAAGTTGACAACTAAAATGAGTTTGTTGGGTTGAACCAATTCTATTAAGGCAGCATCGGTCAGGTGCGTTTTATTAAATAAAAAACGCAGAATCTTTAGAGACTATGTGTTCTAAAGCTTTCAAATTCATTTATGAGAAGATCTAGTGTTTCGAGTAGATATCCATGTAGAATCAACCTGTATAAAGGGTCAATGATTTAGTCTTGAACTTTTGTTGTGAAGAAAAATTTCATTTTGTGCCCTTTTTGAAATTTAGACTTAAGCTCCAATTGTCACCAAATGTAAGTGAATTGAATTAAGAAAAGTGAATTGAAGAAAAAAAATTGAAACTGAAAATATAGGCCTTGTTTGGTGGTGAATTACAAAATTAATTTTAGATCTATTACCTGATGCAACGGCTACGAACATAAAAATGTGAAAAATAAAATCCTATGATTAATTAAGATCAAAAATAAAATATTTGATCTCCAATTATTGAACATTTATTGGCTTATTCTTAACATTTTTTTTTCTCTTTTTATTTCTTTTTTTTTTTGTTAAAAAAAAGTAAATTGAATTATCCAATTAAGATATTTCAAAATAATTTTCTTTCTTTCTTTTGTCTATGTATCGGTACATTTCAAAAGACATCTATCGACAGCTTTTTATTGATATTTTAAGTATTTAAATATCCATAAAATATTTTATTAATACTTTCGAAAAGCTTAAGAACAGTTAAAACTAAGAGACACACAGAGATATTGCTAATCAATTGAGATTAAAAAGTTTTGTTTCTTCTTCTCTCGCCGTGTTAATCTCAATTGTTTCTCTCTAAATTTTAATAACATGAAAACATTTTGTTTGTCAAGAAACAAGAAGCATTTTTCGATCATTAGAGAATTAGACTCAACATAGATAGATGTTTGTATAACATTCACCACTAACTGTGAATTAAAACAAAAAACTATTAAAAAAGTCATTTTTAATAAAAAATACGAGGTATTTTTTTTACCCTGGGTGTCTTGATAAGCTCATTCCTTTAGGAGAAACATGGATTTAGTTCCAAATGAAAATCGTTCTAAAATTATATTTTTTAATTTTTATTCATTTTGGGATGATTTTATCAAGACACCCAGGGTACCATTTTGAAGAAGATCAAAAACGTATGGTTCTTGTTTTAGTCTAGTTAGTTCATTAATTAACTCCAAACATTATCAGAAGAACAACGTAAGTCTAAGTTACAGTTTGACTCATGAATCAACTGGATTAAAACATTGAGTTTTAATACCAAATGAATAAAATTGTAGATATTTTTGCCTGCTCCAAAATGATACCCCAGGTAATTCCAAAGGTAAAAAAATAAAAGTCGATTTTCGGTTGCAATTAAATTCATATTTCTCTTTTGGAAGTTATCCGTTTTTAATAAACTCAGGGTAACATTTTGAAGCAGACTAAAAATATCTACAATTTGTTTTATTCACTTGGTATTAGAATTTACCGTTACATGTTTTAAATTCCGCACCAAACTTTCCGCAAAATTTTTTCAAAAAAAAATCCGATAAGTGCGGAATTTCCGCGGTTTAGTATTTTCCGCATTCTGTATTCCGGATTTTTGCGGAAAATCGTTAAAATACAGTATAGATTCACTTATCTTTGGCATTAATTCCAAATTAGTCTCTTGCTAACCTAGTGAAATTGCTCTCGTCCCAGTGACTTGTTTGTTTTCGATATGCATTAAGAGAATACCTGATAACAAATATTATTCATCGGTCTCAAACCGCCTGGAGACAAACGTCATAGCCTGCTTGAAAATGATACCCTAGGCATTTCCAAAAGTATAAAACTTAAAAACAATTTTCAGTTGTAGCTAAATCGATATTTCTCTTTTGGAACTGACTTCATTTTTTAGTTGGTTCATGTAATAATCATAAAGAATGTGATTTTGGTAACTTGAGAAAGGACATAGTCCAAAATTTTCATAATCATTCCCAAAAGCGATAGAACAAAACTTTTAGAATGAAATTTTCTAGCTACGCCCTTGCCAATAGCAGTACTGATATAATCAAAGCCTAAAGCGACTTGAGGAATGTCTACTTGAAACTGAAATATAAAATTTTTATCATTTAAAAAATACTAAATATTTATTAAAATAAACTAGAATATCCCATTAACGGTAAACGAATAAAAAACAATTTCAAATAAAATAAGTTTTTCTTGGAATTAAAAGTAAGAATTTTTCCCTTACCCCTCCACTCCAAATTCATGAACTTTCAGAAATGGACATTTTGAAAGACCGGTATTGTAAGGCTTTTTGATGCGACCCTAATATTTCTTCCATTCTAGTCTCTTCTACAGTGATTAATTACTCTTGTATTACCTAAATCTCTAACTTACGAAAACTATTGAACACGTAGAAAGATTAAAACTGGGACCGAGAATTCATTCGAGCTATTATTCGGGTAAATTCAGAATTCTTTTTTATCCATACAGTGTACACGAAAAAATATCGAATAGGAACAAATAATTAATTTGTAAGTCTACTTTAATCTCGTTCGGGAATAGAGAAACCTTAACTACAAATATTTATAAATTTTATTGAGATAAGTTTAAATGTTGTTTTGTTAATTTTTTAAGCTTTTTTTAATTTAATCTGAGGGTATTTTTTTGACTTTTTGGAACACGATACCGGAGTTTTTTTGGTTGAAAAAAAGAATAATTCTCATGTAATGACATTGTCTATTTTTTTAAATCACGGCAGGTGAAATTTTTATTTAGAAAAATAAAACTCTCAATAGAAATTCCGCGGAGTCTAAAACACTTGCTTGAGAGAAAAAATGTGTGTCATTTTAAAATTTTCACTAAATAGACTTTTTCCAAAGATATTTACCACATACAGTTCAGTCGTCAGACTTGGTTATCTTCTAAATACGATATTTATCTAATTCTACATAATATTTTTATTTTTATTTGAAAAATAATTTAGGGAGGACCCAGGGCAGTTCCGAACGGTGTACACCTTCTTTTCAGCCCCAAGTTAGAAGGTTTTTGATTTAAGGTAAAAAAAAAAAAAAAAAAGAAATTAAGTAAAAAAAAGTAATATAAAATTGAAAAGATAAAAATTGAGTGATCAAAATTAAAAATTGAAATAAAATTTCGCATATTTTGTTATTTTATTTACAGTGAAGATAAATGGTTTATATTTGGTTGTTTTGGTTGGCACGGACCTCTAGCATTTCTAGCCTCTAGTAATTCTACATAAGATAGTAAGTATTTCAGTTAATTCTTTTGTGTCAATTAAACAATTAACCCTCGAATAAGTTGATATTTAATCTTTTTATTTTACCTGTAAATTATCAACGAAAACCGAAAAGTCACACATTTAGAGAGCGTGGGAATTTTTTTCTTTTTTATGTCTCGAAATTTTCTACTTTTACTTCCTATCTTTTTAACACAATGTTAAAGTATTATAGTAAAAAATCGCTGAAATTTTAAATATATAGATTGACTTTTAACTCTATCTGTAACGAGATGACTCTATCTATCAATCAATCTCCAACTCGAAATTAATTCAGGCCTCTCTCGCTAGTTGTTGTTAATGTTTGTCAAAAAATATTTAATCAATTATTAAAATCGATCTATCTTTTCTCAGTTTCTCTTGTCTCTGTTTTGAATCTTCATGAGGTCAATTAATTAATTAATCAATCAATTTAAATTCCATTTTCTTATTACATAACTTTATCTATTTTTTTAATATTTAAACTTTAAATTTAATTTCTTTCTCTCATTCTCAGATTAAAACAAAAATGGAACAAATTAGAATAATTGTAAATGGAGTTGAAAAAATGGCAACTGGTTTAACTAAAGAGACCACCGTTGATGACATTAAATTTGCCATGTTGTACTCAAGTTTACCTAAATTCAAACCCGAAATGTTAAACGAGTTTGGTCTATTTGAAGAATGGCAATCAAATGAACGTCTTTTGGATTCGAATGTTAAAATTTATAAAATAATTAAATTGTGGAAACAAATCCCCGGGGATCAGTTATCTCAAGTTAAATTCATAATCAAACAAAAGTACACGTCAAGTAACAATAAAAATAGAAAACAACAAGAAGAAAGCTTAAAGGAATTCAAATTGTGTTCACTTTCACCAAGTGCTCAAAAAACATGGAACAAAAATTTAATCCAAAAATCATCGTTTGTTAGAAAACAATTGGAAAAATTGAACTCTCAATCTCAAAAATTTGAAGATGACTTGGTCTCGGTCAATTCGATTCCAAGTTCAGCTTGGTCAAGTGGAAATGAAAGTGATTGTGAATCGAACGAGACAACAAGAACAACCAAAAAGGGATTTGCTAGTGTTAAACGATTCAATCGAAGCAGAAATTCATCAGTTAAACGAATTCTAGAAAGAGACGAAGAAAACAAAAAATTGAACGAAATAAAGCAATTGAGAAACGAATTGAAACAAATTCAAACTGAAATGTTAAAAACAAGAGAGAACAAAGAAAATAATTGTCTTGTTGAAATGAGAACTAAATTGAACAAAATAGACAACTTGATTTTGGTCAAAACAAGTCTAATCGAATCATTAGAAAACGAATTAAAGAGACTTAATGAAACAAATCAACAAATGAAATCTTCAAATTCAAGTTCGTCAATTGGATCAACAGACACTGGTATAAGTTCAGCACATTCAGGTGACGAAGACGAGACAAACTATCGCTTTGAAACTCTTGTTTAAAAAACTTTTATTAAAAATATTTTGTCATTCCTTAACTTATTTAATTTAAAATAAAAATAATTTTAAAAAAAGTTTTCTTTTTCTTCGATTGAAAAATTGACATACATAAACAAAAAAGAGAACAATGGTGATGTAATATTCTACATTGATAAGACTTTGGGCATATTAAAAGAATCTGCATAAAATCATAAATTGTCTTGTGGCGGTAATACGCTTGGGAACAACGTGAACGGGTTAGGATTAGGTTATACGACTGTAAATCAGGATTATTTTTTCAGTTTTTAATACGACTGGTCCTGTGCCTTTTAGTAAGCTCTGGGATCTTCGAAGAACTAAAATCGTGTCTAGGTAATTATGTGAACATAGGTTCACGACTTTCGTGACCCAAATCTTTTCTCGTATTATGTGACCCAAGCTGTTCACAACTTCTGTGACCTGAAATTATGTGATCAAAAAATAATGATTAAAAAATTTTATCTTTACAAGTCAAATTATATGGTCAAAAATTTAGTGACCCGAGACTATTTTATTAATAAAAAATTAAAAAAATTAAATGAATATTTTAATGAGTCATTTAATTATCCTAATGTTTTTTTGTTTGATGAGCCTTTAGACCACGTTGCCCTTCAAAATAACCGTCACATTTATCACACTTCACTGGGTTTCTCTTCTTACTCACAGCTATGCTAACTGCTTCTTCAACTTCGCTTGAGTAATTAAAACATTCTCTTGACTTACTTGACTCATAGTAATTAAGTTTTGTTTCAACACTCTGTCCTTCATTTCTAAAATCTATACCAGAAAGAGCTTCTCTTACTTCATTCAGTGATCTTAACAGTTTGTAGTTTTTTGCAAATTTTACTTTACATAATAATGTGATCAAAATAAATACTTTGTGATCAAGAAAAGAATAATGTGAACAAGGAAAATGAATTATGTGATCATCAAATTTTAAAAAATATCTCATTTTTTTTTCATTGATCACATAATTCATTTAATGGTCACAAAATTTTTTCCTTGTTCACAATTATACACATAAAAATGGTTGTGACTAAAATCCGGACACGGACCGGTTTTAGCTAAAATACGGACATGGTAAAAATTTCAAAAACGGTTGAACATCAACCTTTAATTACAAAAACAGAAAAATATTTAATTCACATTTAAAAAAAATTCCATTTTTTAATTTTTATTTTCTTTCTCTTTTGGGACTGAAAAGTTTTCGTTTAGCATCTAAAATACACTACAAACTTGAATATCCTTCTTCATTAAAGCAATTGTGGTACAACGAAAAATCTATATTTAATAAACCTTGAGGTACGGATTCTGGTGTAACTATAAGATCAGTTTGTTAGAATCTCAAACGTTTCTACTTCAGATGAAGGAATAGACCCAGGAAACAATTCGATGATAGTTCTTTTTAAGAATCTTAATTATATTTTGATTTGGTTGTTAGTAAAGTTCTTCTGCAAGATCTTAATAAGTCCTAGTATAGTAGCGATTCAAGAACGGTAAAGATCTTATAAAGTTCTTTTAAGTGAACTCAAGAACTTCAAAATTCAATATAAAACATAAGATTGAACAAGAAATAAGGCAGGATCTTTTAATACGCGTAGATATTTAAGTTTTTCTAACAAATCTTTAGATAGCTAAAATTCCGTGTCCGGATTTTAGTGACAGTCCTAAAAAATGATTTAAAAAAAAATTTTTTCGTGTTTTTTTTTTATTAAAATAGCTCTTTCATAAAATAAAAAAAATTTTAATCTAAAATATTACATTAGTGAAACTAGTTTTAAATATCAAATGACTTCCATCCCAATTTTTGTACATTAAGTTTATCTTCAGTAGTCTCTTGAAAAAAACTTAAACGTTCACAAAAAATACTCTTTGTCAACTTGACACTTTGATCGGCTTGTCCGACTGTTTTAACATGTGGCATAAATTGATAAATACTTTCACCAAGTACAAATTGAATATAATTTTTCAAGTAAGCTTCCAACTTTTGTTGTCTTTCAATTTGAAACGAATCGGTTTTATTAAACGGAGATCTTGGCGGAAATGGTTCTTTTTTTAAATTCGGACAATTTTTACACATTCTCTCATGTTCGTCTCGTATTTCACTAAAACGTCTAAATATAACCCAATATTCACCGTTTACTTTTAATTCAATAGCGTATTTATAATACTCTTCGTTTATGAATATATTTTGACGTTTTGATATTAACAATGCTTTGTTTATTTTTATGTATATACCAGTGTTTGGTATTGAACTTGCTTGACGATTACTAGACTCATTAGCTAAATTTACCACCAAGTGCATGTGTTCCATTTTATGTTTGATTTCTTGTGTTTGAGCAAAACAAAAATGTGATCAAAATAAAAATGTAACTAAAAAATTTTAGTTTTTTTGAAAACTTTGTGAAAGATTAGATATGAGGGGTTCATAGTCAAGCTAAATATTTTGTTGTCACATGAAATGATAAGGGGTTGAAAATTTGGTACAATATCTTTTTAATCGTCTATTTGTAAAATAAATTCAAATAAGTGTTTCAAAACGTTATTGAAGCGCAATTTTTATCAATTGCTATTAGTGGTTTATTCGAATACAAAATACCCATCGATCGTCCACAAAGAGAGCTACTTGAATATCATTTGGGATAATTTAGATAATGTCGCTGAATAGTGTTGCAGAAAGATAGATGTCCTAGGGTTAACCACTCGAGAATGAAATTCGTTTAAGAGAGAGTTGTAAACTGTTGGTGATAAATAGCTTAATACACTATTGTTTGCCCTGCAAAATGAAGATGGAATGATATGAAAGTTCCTTTTCACCCTTCATAACAGTCTGAATTAGTGTCTGGAGTGATTATTAATTCACATTTTGAACACATTCTGTTTCTTTAAACTTTAACTGTTCGGTTCAAACATCAAATGGCATCGCTCAAAAAAACGAAAATAATCCCATGAACGAAATCTTATTAAAATTCTTGATAAGAAAAGCATCGGAACCTGACCAAGTTCAGTATCTGATCAAGGATAATCGAATCTAAGATTCTTAAGCTTTTCATACGAAATCTTGACAATATTTTTAAATCGATTTTAAGATCCTTGCTTCGGGATCATCATGTTTTCATCAACAGTTAATTTTTTATTAATTATGTCATCGATTTTATTCCTTAAGTCTAAAATTAAATTTTTGAAATAAATTTTAGAATTTAAGATACCTCTTAATGGAACAAATGAAGACTGAGCTTGTTGTTAATTTAAATTATAAAAGTGTTTGCTGTCTTCTGTACATGTAAACTTTTCATTAGAATAGACGAGAAATTAAGAGATTACTATCAGGGGTCTCATATCCCTCCTAAACAAACACCTTTTAATATGTCTATTAAGATTAAGAATCAGTTCAAGGTAGCTTGAAAGAAAGATCAGTTTTGAAAATTCGCACTTGAACAAGTTTTTTTTTATGTCCGTTCCGTACCTGTTCCGTTTTCTAGTAGGAATTCCGTAAAAAATATTCCGTATTTTATCATTTCCGTATTTAATGTTAAATTCCGCATTTTAGCTTTGAAAAATTCCGTATTTTAGGCTTATTACATGAAAGGTTCTTCGCATTAGCAACATTCGGAGACGAAAGCTGTGCTTTAAAATATCTGAGTTCCGCAAAGTTCGTGCTCCTGTATTCTCTTTTAAAGCTTTATCATTCCAACTAAAATAGGTCTAATTTTGACCATGCAAAAAGGTAAAATAATTTACGGTATAAAAACTTGCATACTACCCAGTCTGAAACTTTAGTCCTAAAATTCCGGCTGGAAATGATTATCAATAATAGAGAGCAAATTGATAGATATCTCGATGATGTCGGTTTATACTCGAGGAAACAAAACACATCTGGAAAACGAATAAACAACATGGATTCCTACCAGGAAAATCAACAATGGATGCCATTATAAAATTAATCGACGACTGGAGTATGGCTATAGACCAAAAGAAATCTTTTTTAGCTATTTTCTTCGATTTTGCCAAAGCATTTGACCTTGTAGACCATGAGAAACTGCTTAAGAAATTACGAAAATTACTACCTGGATGGCTTGTATCATGGATAGCATCATATCTTACTAACAGGAAACAACGAGTCTGCCTGAACGGAACTGAAACAGAATGGAAACAAGTTGAAGCGGGGGTTATCCAAGGGAGTGTACTCGGACCGACTCTTTTCATTCTGTTTATCTCAGATATAAACGAATACCTCCCGAAAGAGGCCGATATTGAAAAATACGCTGATGATATCCTTAGTCACATAATTGGAAAAGCTTGCAGCGAACTACCACAAGAAATTATCAATGGAGTCCAAAAATGGTGCGCTGAAAACAACATGCGCTTAAACGCAAACAAATGTAAAATCGTATTCTCGTCTGGAAAAGACTCAGAAACACCACCTAGCCTCTGCCTAAATGACACAGAACTTCAAGTCGTAGAATCATATCGATACCTAGGTATCGAAATTAACAACAGACTTGACTGGGGTCAGCAGTGGGAACATATCGAAAAGAACACGAGTCACATCCCTTTTCTGATAAAACAACTCAAGCGTCTTGGATTTAATAAAGAAATTCTGGTAACTGTTTATAAAAGCCTAGTCGTTAGCCACCTTGATTACAATAGCCCGGTGCTCTCTATTGCGAGTAAAGGAATTAAAACAGAAATATGTGGCCTATAGTTAAATAAAATAAATTGTTTTGTAGTGAGTTTTTGGTCTGAACCAATCTTTATCGATAACCTCAATATTATTGTAATCCATTTCATGAACTGTATTAACTGGGTTTTTAGATTCGTTTTGCTCGAAAATTCAAATGCTCAGTATTCTCTTATACTTAACAATGCTAGTACAGTTCAACTAGCGGCGCAGTTCTTACAATTAATTTGATACAACTAACCGATGACTTGTTCTGGTCCTTGTTGATGTTGTCTTTGAACGTTAAACATACGGCTGTTGTTTAAGACCGTTTGTTAATACATCAAAATCAACTTTTAGAAAGTTAATGGTAAATAAATGTTTCAATATTCTCGCGTAGAGCTAATTTTGGTGTATTACATGAAATGAAATTTATTTAAATACTTTTATTAAAATAAATTTGAGGGCCTAGAGAATAAGTTTCACATTGATTTTAAAAAACGAATTCACATAAAATTAAGATCTGAATTAAAAACAAAAAATTAAAAGGATGATTCTAAAAGATTTAATAAGATCTTGTAAGATTAGAATTTTCTATCTAACCAATGGAGTTTGTTTCAATTGAAGTAAAATCGATCTCATTCTGGATGCGTCTTTTTGATTTTTATTTGCCTTTGGGTTAAAATCACACAATTTACCAATACGTTCCCATTCGTTGCCACATGTTTGACTCTCTCTAGTAGCCAATATTTCAGCTTCTGAAGCCCTTTTTTTAGAAAAAAATAAGTCAAGTTTATAAAACGTTTAAACTATTAAGACTTACTTGTTTGTTAAACGATTGTTTTCAATTGTTTTAACAAGTTGTTCTTGACGATTTTTGTACCAATCTTCAAGTTCTTTTTTGGCTTTTTCTTTCCATTCTTTTTTCTTGGCATCCTCTTCGGCATCTTTAGTCTCAATTCTTGTACGTTGTTCTTCGCGCCATTTTTTAATTTTCTCAGGCTCTTGAACAAACCGATCTTGATTTGATATAAATTCATAATTGTCTTTGGGTTGTTCGACAAAGTCTGTCGATGACTCATCAAATTGATAGTTCAAATCGACTTTTTGAGAAAATTCAGAGTCTAAGCCTTCAATTTTTTCGAGTTCAGCTTGCTCACGAGCTAAAAATTCAGCCGCTGGGTCTTCACCAAATTGATTTGTATCTTGAAATGGATCCATTTGTTTCGATTTTTTTTAGTTCGAGAAATAAAAAAAATTATAAATTTTTATGACTACGATGACGAGGAGTCTCTTTTTATTCGAAAAATTATTAAGCCTATTTAAATTATTTATTCTAAAATAAATTATTTTTTATTTGTCTCTATTTGAAAATTTAACTTAACATTTTTTCGAAAATCATGTGACTCTATAAAGTATTTAATGAGATAAAAATTTATTTTTAAAATATCAAAAAATGGTTAATAACGAAGAGTATATCGTTTTGAATGAGATTAAAGACGGACACTCGTCTGTTGAGGGTGATCTGGACCCCTTGATTTTGTCCAAAAAACTTGTAGCACTCATTCTAAAGTAATTTTTTTAAGGTTCTTCTTCAACACTGTCTTAATTTGTCTTATTTTGGAATCTACGACACCATCCTAATGTCGAGGTGCTTTGTTTAAACATTACTCACTCCTGTAAAACGATACTATTGATTTGGAGATATGACTTTATGCCTTACTTGCTTCCATTGACGCTCGGACACTTGTTGGATGAAAAATTTAACGGTCTTTTTCAGTAAAACTTTATATTTTCCCAGGGGATCCCTCATACCAGAAAATATTCATAGAAGGAATGATTTTTCATAAACCTCATGATCAATTTTTTTATTTTTTGTAAAACAATGATCAAAAAAGACCTAAAAATGAAGAAATTTCGACTTTTTGATTAGCTTATGAAAATAATTATTCATCGATTGAACCCTTAGCGTCAATGGGAGCTTTTTAGCTATCAATTGACATCTCCAAATCAATAATACTTTTTTTTCAATCAGGAGTTTTTGAATGTTTAAACAAAACACCTCGACATTAGGCTGCAAAAAAATGATTTTCTCTGGTTTTCGGGGACAAATTAGGGTAGTTTGGATCTTGGATCATCTCAAAAATTAAGCGTAATTTTATCTTAGACTGAAGGGTCTCAACTTTATTGACGAAAAGTCGATTGATTACAAAAATTTGATCGAAAACGACTTGTTCAAACTCGATTTTGTCAATCTAGTCCAAAATTTACAATCCATTAATTTAAACAAATTGGTTGAGAATGATGAGAACAGTGATAAAAATGTTCTAGCCTTTTTTATAAGTACTTATATAAATGTATTTTACCAGCTTAGTATTTATACCAATTTTTTTAAAGACATTTACAACACTCTTACAATACATGCTCTTTGTTATCTACACGAACAAAACCTGATTAAAGATTCGAATTTACTTGGTCAAGTTGAAGGAAAATTTTGGTCACGTATGTCCTATAAAATCGACGCATACACATTCAGTTTAGATGATATTGAACACGGAATTTTAAGATCAAACCGGGTACATCCGACTAAAAATTCACAATTTTTTACAAACGATGATTTAAGACTTAAATTTTGTGTCAAAAATTTTGACCCACGGATTCATTTTGCTCTAAACTGCGGTGCTAAAGGTTGTCCACCGATTTCGTTTTACACCCCTGAAAATGTTGAACGTGGTCTCAGTTTAGCGAGTGTTAGCTTTTGTACAAATGAGACCCAGGTTAATTTACAAGAGTCCAAAGTTGTTCTATCAAGATTATTTATGTGGTATGGTCTCGATTTTGTGACCGATTCGACGCATAAAGATGAGCAATTATTAGAGTTTGTTGGCAAGAATCTAAGAGATCAAGTCAAAGAAGACTTTGACAAGTTAATCAACAAACATGAGTCTATAAAGATTGAATATTCCAACTACGATTGGGAAATAAATAAAAAATAATTTTTTTGTTAAATAAAAATATTTTATTCAAAAAGAGCTGCTAAAATTCTTCTTGGTGGGACAAAAGTATTTCTAGCATGAAGAGCTAGTCGATTATCAACAAGAAAAACATCATTTTTGTTCCATTTGACAGAGACGCACAACTCGTCTAGAACATCTTGAACATATTTGACATCGTTTGGATCCAATGGTGTGTCATCACCATACGTTATAGCTTTCTCTGGTGTATTTCTTGAATCCCTCCATCCATAATAAACTGCGACTATTGAGTTAAACCAAGTCCATTTGTTTGTTCTCTCGTCCAAACGGATCGGGTCAAGAATTTTAGACACTGTTTTTAAACAGTCATTTTCTAACCATTCAAAATGACCGCCATGTTCGACACATTTTTTCTCAGCTTCTTGTTTATCGTTAGTTAAAAATGTTGAACGCCAACTTCGTCCAATTGGGGATGATGAATCATCTTGACCGGGTAAGACACGGGTGTACTTTACCCCTAAACGTTTAAGCTTTTCAATGAATTCGGGACGTTCTTGGTTGACACGTTCGTAGACTGCGTTTGATAAACACAATGGAGTCTCACCACCTTGACTCGGTGCGATATCACAATAGAAAAATAGGTGAGATGGAAATTTAGGGACTTGGGCCATTTCATGATGAAACGGAATCGGTTGGTCCGGAGGAGCCTCATTCCTTAATTAAAAGTTAAACTTCGAGATTTAGTCTTAAAAAGAAGGGTTTCTTACGCTGTGAATACAACTCCGTAAACATTAGTACGAACAGCAGCACCACCTATGTAAGGAAGGTCTTTCCAACCAAACGAAAGACAAAAATCATTAAAATCTTTAGGGTCCTGAATCGGAAAATTTCGGAATAAAATCGCACCGTGTTGCTTTAAATGAGAAAGAATTTGATCTAAGTTAGATTTGACATGATCGATTGTTTCTTGTAAAGTTGTTTCAGAGTCAGGGACATAAACGAGAGGAAATTCAACTCCGTTTACTATTTTTTGTTCATCAATCGATATATTTTTCATCTTTAACTTTAATCGAAAATTAAATTTTACTTTTAAATAGGTAAAAAATAGGGATTGTCAAATTTGTGATAATTTTATCTAATCGTTTGATTTACGATAAAAAATGAACCTTGCAATTGTTTTAGGAAAAAGAAAACTTTTTTTAAAATTATTTTTATTTTAAATTAAATAAGTTAAGGAATGATAAAATATTTTTAATAAAAGTTTTTTAAACAAGAGTTTCAAAGCGATAGGTTGTCTCGTCTTCGTCATCTGAATGTGCTGAACTTATACCAGTGTCTGTTGATCCAATTGACGAACTTGAATTTGAAGATTTCATTTGTTGATTTGTTTCATTAAGTCTCTTTAATTCTTTTTCTAATGATTCGATTAGACTTGTTTTAACCAAAATCAAGTGGTCTATTTCATTCAATTTAGTTCTCATCCCAACTAGACAATTCTTTTCTTTGTTCTCTCTTGTTTTTAACATTTCAGTTTGAATTTGTTTCAATTCGTTTCTCAATTGCTTTATTTCGTTCAATTTTTTGTTTTCTTCGTCTCTTTCTAGAATTCGTTTAACTGATGAATTTCTGCTTCGATTGAATCGTTTAACACTAGCAAATCTCTTTTTGGTTGTTCTTGTTGTCTCGTTCGATTCACAATCACTTTCATTTCCACTTGACCAAGCTGAACTTGGAATCGAATTGACCGAGACCAAGTCATCTTCATATTTTTGAGATTGAGAATTCAATTTTTCCAATTGTTTTCGAACAAACGATGATTTTTGGATTAAATTTTTGTTCCATGTTTTTTGAGCACTTGGTGAAAGTGAACACAATTTGAATTCCTTTAAGCTTTCTTCTTGTTGTTTTCTGCTTTTATTGTTGCTTGATGAGTGCTTTTGTTTGATTATGAATTTAACTTGAGATAACTGATCACCTGGGATTTGTTTCCATAATTTAATTATTTTATAAATTTTAACATTCGAATCCAAAAGACGTTCATTTGACTGCCATTCTTCAAATAGACCAAACTCGTTTAACATTTCGGGTTTGAATTTAGGTAAACTTGAGTACAACATGGCAAATTTAATGTCATCAACGGTGGTCTCTTTAGTTAAACCAGTTGCCATTTTTTCAACTCCATTTACAATTATTCTAATTTGTTCCATTTTTGTTTTAATCTGAGAATGAGAGAAAGAGATTAAATTTAAAGTTTAAATATTAAAAAAAATAGATAAAGTTATGTAATAAGAAAAAGGAATTTAAATTGATTGATTAATTAATTAATTGACCTCATGAAGATTCAAAACAGAGACAAGAGAAACTGAGAAAAGATAGATCGATTTTAATAATTGATTAAATATTTTTTGACAAACATTAACAACAACTAGCGAGAGAGGCTTGAATTAATTTCGACTTGGAGATTGATTGATAGATAGAGTCATCTAGTTACAGATAGAGTTAAAAGTATATATTTATTATTAAAAGTGACTTTTTTAATAGTTTTTTGTTTTAATTCACAGTTAGTGGTGAATGTTATACAAACATCTATCTATGTTGAGTCTCTAATGATCGAAAAATGCTTCTTGTTTCTTGACAAACAAAATGTTTTCATGTTATTAAAATTTAGAGAGAAACAATTGAGATTAACACGGCGAGAGAAGAAGAAACAAAACTTTTTAATCTCAATTGATTAGCAATATCTCTGTGTGTCTCTTAGTTTTAACTGTTCTTAAGCTTTTCGAAAGTATTAATAAAATATTTTATGGATATTTAAATACTTAAAATATCAATAAAAAGCTGTCGATAGATGTCTTTTGAAATGTACCGATATATAGACAAAAGAAAGAAAGAGAATTATCTTGAAATATCTTAATTGGATAATTCAATTTACTTTTTTTTAACAAAAAAGAAAAGAAATAAAAAGAGAAAAAAAATGTTAAAAATAAGCCAATAAATGTTCAATAATTGGAGATCAAATATTTTATTTTTGATCTTAATTAATCATAGGATTTTATTTTTCACATTTTTATGTTCGTAGCCGTTGCATCAGGTAATACATCTAAAATTAATTTTGTAATTCACCACCCAACAAGGGCTAATTCAATTCACTTACATTTGGTGACAATTGGAGCTTAAGTCTAAATTTCAAAAAAGGCACAAAATGCAATTTTTCTTCACATCAAAAGTTCAAGACTAAATCATTGACCCTTTATACAGGTTGATTCTACATGGATATCTACTCGAAACACTAGATCTTCTCATAAATGAATTTGAAAGCTTTAGAACACATAGTCTCTAGGAACTTCACGAACACTAAGGGTATAAATCTTCGACTTGGTTGCATAGCTCAGAGAAGAAAAAGTTTAATGAATGATTATTGATTTAGTAATAAAGAAAACAGCTTACTGAATTTTGATTTTCTTATCGAATTACTATCATTTTTGAGCCCCAGACAAAAAAAATCATAACTAGATGCATAATATTATTAAGATACGGTAAGCATAGCGTTTGAGATGAGAGTAGCGAAACGTCAGATTATCAATAAGTCTTTTTAAAAAAAGTCTTCAAAACAGTCTTGGAAATTTCTAACCATTGATTTTCAAAAAGACTGATTCCCTCTATCTAGAAGATAACTAAACTAAATTTCATAGACCTTAATTCTAAATCTTGTTTCGGCCTTTTAAAGAAAAAAAAAATTAAATATACAGTGTCAGTCCGAACTTTTTTACTTTGGAGTCAGAGTCGGAGTTTGAGCCTGAGTCGCAGATTAGGCGACTGTGAATCTGAAAGTCATATCAACTAACCCCCACCTAATTGTATAGAGGACAATCAGATCTACATGTTAAAAAAAATTTTTCAATTTTATAAATTTTTAAGCGAGAAATAGACCGTCAAAGTTTGTCAATTTTTCAAATTTTTTAAATATTGATTTAAAAGAATGGTTTTGTTCAATTTTATTAAGAGAAAAAATTAAAATAAAAATTTGATCAATTTTTTTTTATGAAAAATCATCCAAAATTTTGAAAATTATATGAAAATTTTAACATATTTTTTCCAAAAAAATACTGATCCAATACAAAAATTAATAGAAAATGTGAACTCAGCATAAAAAAAACTACCCTTAGAAAAATAATTAAAAAAGATAAAAAGTGCTTGGTTGCTTATCACGGGTTTATGATCTGGGGCACCTTAATGATCTTATAAATTTTCATTAATGTTTCAGTTTTAAAAATATTGTCTCATGAAAAGATTTTTAGAATTTAGTTTTGCGAGTAAAATTAATTATTTTTTTCAAATTTGAAATTCTAAAAATTGAAAAAAAATTTTTGCAATAGAAAAAATTCTCTTTATGGCGTGATGATTTTTTAGGTTTTAAATTTTTATTGTCTTTTATTCAGACTTTTCTTTCTTCTCATTGATCAGTTTCTACATTTTTTTCTCTTCGGTAATTAACTTTTGTTGCTATTCTTGGTAACCTTCTCGTGCATTATCGCCGTCGGTCTCATTTAAATACCAAATTCTTTTAATATTTCGTTTTTTCTGGTAATATCAAAATTGAAAGAAAATATCGAAAATTGTTACTTTCATCATTCGATACTAAAATATATTGAAAAAGTAGTTTTTACCCTGATTGAAATTTAATTAAGTTTATCATATTTCAAATCATTGTAGTAATTGATTCCTTTGAGTTAAATATTGAGATAATGTCAAGGAATCACATTCATTTTCATCTATGATTATATTTTGCGTATTTTGATAACTTTTAGCATGTTTTAAAATTTTTGTTTACTTTCGTAGACACCTTCAGCGCTATATACAGTATCTTTAACTTTTTTTACAAAACACTCATCTTTTTGGCGAATATTAACATTTTCTTAATTATTTGGAGAAAATCGATCGTTTTTTCTTGTGCCTGAGTCAAGACGAAAAAGTGAACAAAATGAGTTAATCTTTATATACAATCAATAGCTGTATTGGCAATTGTTAAATTATCGGCGTAACAATAACAATCTTATTCAAATTTAAATTGATATGAAAACAACAAAAATTTGACGGTTGATTAGAGCGACTCAAAGATCAATATTTTCTTGAGGTTGACGAAAACCACGGTGACACGAAAGAACGTGTAAATAAGCGAAATTTAGATAATTAATTTTGGCTTTTGAATTCAATCTGTTTCTACTTTCGATGATAATTTTTACACTAATCTAAAAATAATCAAATTATTATATTCAAAAATTATCATCAATTTTAGCGGAATATCTGAAATATTGCCAAGAATAATTTTTTCTTTTGATCCTTCATACAACCTCTCTTTCCTTCTAGGGAATATCAATTCTCCATTGTAAAAAAAAAAACAGATTTAAATTGGTACAATTAAAACGACTTAAAGCATAAATTTGCAATAGTTAATTAATATGGGACTATTGTTTTAACAAAGGTAAAAATCTTTTCAAAATACTTAATGATTTTCATTATAATAAAAATCTTCATAGCATAAAAAAACTAGTTTACATACACGCTTAAAAGAATTCTGTTAAAAGTACACAAAATTTGTTGTATTTTCACATATACTAAAATTGTCCATTAAAATTCATATATGCAACACACATGTTTTATGGAATTATTTAAAATTTCATTGAAAAACGAAAAAAATTATTCTCGTCACCCCACTTCTCGTATACGAGAAGCGGAGTGACGTCCCAAAACGATCTTTATTAGAAAATAAATAAAGTGTGTTTAACTTTTCCCTTGCAGCTTATCTATTATTAATTCTGGAAACCATTTCTATTATTAGTTTGAAACTTTTAATCACTCCAGCGTCAAATGGCTGAATCTTTTAGGTTGTGTTTGGTGGTAGATAAAAAACTTTTAAAAATTTAAACTTAGAATGACTACTGCCGATATGCGCTGGACAATTTTCAGCTATCAAGCCATTTAAGATATCGTACCAGTCATCCAATAGGATGAATTACTTTTATACACAAGTGGTAAAGTTAATGAATTTTAAACCTTGGACTCTTGCTTTTACCGATTAGCCAGGTCTTTATTTTAGAATTCGAGATATATTCAAATTGGGATAAAAGCGGTGTTGGATATAATCGAAAACTGACTGTACTAACATTTTTCCAAATACATTGACTAAAGTGAATTTGATAATCCTTTAATTGTGCAGTCGGGAAATTGTCTTTGAGATACTTAATAAGAGCATATTCGAAGTCACTGACAAGTCGTTATGACTGTCCTTTTTCCAAAAATTTCTCTTTTAACATGTCAAAATTTTCTTAGTAAGCTCATAAGTTTTGTTTTTCATCAAAATATACGCACATGGACATGAAAAGTAGCATATAAATGAACCTGTCCAGTAACCCAAATGCGATATTAGACGATTTGAATCTTCGCTTCTAGTATCGATCAAAAGAAAGAGCTTAGCATCAACTGTTAAGACCCAGTTTCCATTAAGTGTGATATTTGCAGTTGTTAATGGGTTTGTGGGTATTTTACCCGATGCAAGGCCAGTCTTAATTGACTTAAATAACAAAAACAAAGCCTAAACGATGCGTAACATACGACGCATTGTAACTCTAGATGCCACCTTTCGCCACCAAATGGGACTGATTTATACAATGATCAGGGATGCGAGTCGTGGTGACTTAAAATAAAGGTTCCGAAAGTGGTAAGGAAAAATAATTTATTTACAAAAAAAATAAATAATTTTAAAAAAAATTCACAAGGCAACTAAAAAAAGTAAATTAAAAAATTTTAAAAGTTCACTCATGGAATGTTATTTTTCGGCTTAATATTCAATTTACTAGCATACGCTTGATCTTGTTGATTTTGTTCAAAAAAAGGACAAAACGAACATAATAGACTACGATTTATCGTATTTAAATTTAGCTGACCATTTGAACATGTTGAAACAAGACTAGATGAATAAATAGATGAATTTAAACTTGTCATTGATATTGAATTTGATACTTGCTTGTTTTCGTTTAAAAAATTATCTAAACACAAAGGACACGCTGGATCATTTAACAAAATTTCCATGAAACAATTTAAATAATGTTCTAATTGTAATTGTCTCTCCAAAAGTCGTTGCTTATCCATTATATTAAAAACTAATCTCATGGGGAATACTAAACGATTTAACGAAGGATAAAGCAAACACATTTGTTCATGGAGTTGTCGAATTTTACTATACCGACGAAATATGAACCATTGATCTTCGTTTAAACGAATTTCGATTAAATACTCGTAATGTTCATCCCATGACTTTTTACCAAATAGATACGATTCGTTAATGTCGATTTGGATGCCTAAGGTTTTGCATATGGTTGTTTGAAATCTTGGCTCTTGGACTTCTCGTCGAACACTTCGGATCAAAAGACCGTTAGGTGAAGTTGGATTCGAGTCGGGACTTGATGTTCCGTTACTCATGGCTGAATCGGTTTCGATAGTAATTTGTTTGGATATATCAGTGAATAATGAAGAACTGTGAGAACGTAAAGGTGATGGTTCTTGGTTCTGAATTTTAGGACTAAAATCGGCTTCGAATAGTTGAATACCACGATAATTACCGACTATTTGACATATCTTTGGTTTCATATTCTCTTTTTTGATTAATGTTTCATCAAGTTTTTTGCGGTAAAATGAATCGAGTTTTGATATTTGACCGGTTAACTTTTCGTATTCATTCTTTATCTCGTTTGCAATTTGAAGTTCTTTGAGAAATATCTTATTCTCTTCGATTAAACGCTTGTTTTCCATTACTTCAAGCTAAAAATAGAAAGTTTAAGTCATTTAATTTTTCCGCTTATTGTACACTAGAGGGCGATTTTGGGTGCTGAAAACGGTACAAATTTGGCTCTGAACAAAGTTAGACCGGACATTTTTTTGAGTGAAGTATGCTATCTGGTGAAGACAGTGAGGTAACTACATGATGCAGACTTGAGAATTGAATATTACCCTTTTTATGCGAGGCCGTCAAGCTTCTTATACAACACCCAAAATTGATTTTTTCAAAATAATCAATAGATTTTTGAAATTGAAAATATAAGTGTGGCCATTCATCTTGTAGGAATTTTCCCACTCTATCAGAATATGTAAGAATATCACATGGTTTATGTGTTTTTAAACGACCTAGAAGTGAAATTCCGAGATGGATCCCTAAACTCCGAAAATTGAATTTTTTTTACCTCAGCCAAAAGTTGATTCATTTTTTTTCCCTGCGCATTCGCATCCATTTCCAAACTCTTCAATTCCGTATTCTTATAAATGACTTGTTGATTCAAGCTTTGTATGGAATCAATCAAATATTTAGTCGATGACTCGTACAACAGGTTAATTCGTTCCTCATCTTGTCGAATCTCGTTTAAATCTTGTTTTTTCAACTCGTCCAAACCAATGTACTCTTGTTCCATTTGTTTCTCAATTTGACTTAAATTATCAGCTCTCAATTGTTCTATTTTTTGTTCCAATTGCTCTTTTAACTCTACAATTTCACTCAACTCATTTTCGACAAGACACTTTTCCTCATCATTTTCGTACAAACAATTTTGTAAAAATTTTTTCAAATTTGTTTCTTTATCAATCAACTCGACAAGTTCTATTTTAATCACCAACATGCCTTGACCATTCTCAAAATTATTCACCATTTGTTCCTTAGCTATTTTGAACTCGTTTTCAATGATTACATAACTCTCTAATTTTGTCTTCTTAACCTTTTCAAGTTGATCACGAGCTCGGTTAAGATTATTCACTTCCATTTGTATAAGATCCTCTATTTTTTGACCATCCTCTACCGAATACATCTTTTTAATACTCAATTGGGTGTTTAATCTCTCAAGTTCAAGTTTATCTTCACCCAATGATTCTTTCAACTCGTTTATTTTATCGTCCAAATCGATCTCATAATTAGTCAACTGGGACATTTTGAGTTTAAGATCGATCAATTGTTTATTTTGAAGGATCTTCTCACGTGACTTGTTCAACTCACTTAACTTAAACTCTCTTTTATCGTTCAATTTTTCGATCGATTTTTCAATCTCGGATTTTTGACGTTTCAAGTCTTGTTCAAGTTCTTGTTCTTTTAAGCGTAGATTTTGAAGCTCGAATAGCAAGGATTTTAGTTGATTGTGCTGTTGTTTGTTCAAGTCTTTCATACAATCACTCAAGAGTCTTTCTTCCCTCTGAAAAAAAAAACAAAAGTTTAGATTTGGTCTTAAAGTACCCTTGATACAAACCTCGAATTTTTCGAGTATATTTTGCATAGCCTCTCTCTCATCCAATTCTTTTGATATTATTTGTCTTTCAGCTTCTTTTATTTCGTTGTCCGAGATACATAAAGAATTGAGGCTTGTTGTAGCTGGGCTTAACGCATTTGGGGACAAGTACTTTGTTTGTTTAAGTTTGTTCATTTCATTATTATTCAATTCGATTTGTTCGTTCATTGTTTGAATTTGTTTACGTTGTTCATCAATAATAAATTCGGATTGTTTAAGTTTATTTTTAAGTTCGTGTTCAAATTCGCTTGATCCGTTTTTATAAAAATCTATAAACGATCTACCATCGTCTAAATTATTTGGATTTTTGTATTGGAACATTATTTTTTTACCAATAAACAAAAAATCATTGTTTTTAATCTCAATATCCGATCCGGTAAGATCTAAACCGTTTACTTGAAAGCTCAAATTTGATGTCTTGGATAATAGATGTAACCAACATTGGTCAAGACAAAGTTTGAAATAACAATATTTTTTTTCCATTTCGGGTTCGTTTAGGAATATTTGGTTTACTGGAAGATCATAAAAATCATCATTTTCGAAATTTTGTTTTAAACCATTTAGAATGTTATAACCTTCTTTCAAAGGGTATAGACTTAAAAAATTTTGATTTGTGTCAATGCATAACAGATACGCTGTTTTGGGTGATTGGAGTGTTAGACCATTGTTATCGTTTTTGACTAGTTCAATGTTTTCGTATTCCTTAAAAATTTGAAATTATTAAAAAAATGTCTTAGGAATTACAACTCAACGAGGGCTATCAAACGATACCTCGCTTTAAAAATTTTGATATAATTTTGATCCTATACGACCTTGTGAAAAATGAGAACAAAATGATGTTTTATCATTTTTGAGGATTCAAGCATTAATTGTAATGATAATAAAATCTTTTGATTTTGCTTTTAAAATTTACAGAACCCTCATGGCTACAACTTGTTATATTTAGCTTTCTGATTTTTTAATTTTAAAGTATCCTTGAAGGGTGTCAAACAGGTAGTAATCGCTTATTTTCTCGAAAAAAATGCGTTTTCAGTCATTTTGAGGGGGTAAGTACAATATAATAAAAGGTGCTAAAATACAAGTTTTATATACCAAACTCAAGGAGAAAGGGAGCTCTAGACACTGGTATTAAAAACGTACCAATCCGAATTAACATATGTTGACACAAAGTTGTTTAAATCTTCAAAAAACAAATACTTACATCAAATATTTCATGGTATTTAGACCATTTACACTTCCATTGAGCTGTTAACTCATCAACTTTAAACTGATTCTCATCAATTTGTTTAACAATTGTTTCATTGACACCCTCTTCAATTTCAAGCAAAGTCTTTTCAGCACTAATCCCTGAATTATCAAGCAATTTTTTAAGCCGAACAATTTCAGCTCTTAATTCTCGTATAAGTTTAACATTGGGATCTTCATTAATCGTTGGTTTATTAATAATATTCTTGGCACGATTTGCGTATCGTAACGTACTTAAAGTCTCACCATAATTGACATCAGCAGGGGATATAGCCGCAAGTATAACAGTCTTTGAATTACCACCGAGACTGTCTTTCAACAACCAAGTCAACACCGAATCCCGATAAGGTATATAATGCTTTTTAGCTTGTTCACCTGGTTGTGAACTCAAATCAGCCAATGTTGAAATTACATTAATAAACGTAAGCAGTGATTTGTTTATATTCCCACCCTCTTTGAGTCTAATTCCAGTCGCACCGGTAGAATCAGCTCTCTCCGATCCGGCCAAATCAACCAAATTTATTTTACTTATTGTCTCACACGGACAATTTTCAACAATTTTAGCCTGGGAAAATTTAATTGTAAAAATTGCGTGCGATCGACTTGACACATCGTTCATATTAGTCGAAGCAACCGTGCGATTCCGATTTCCCTTGTTCAATAACTCGTCAATATCATCGTAAGTTACAACAGTGTGTTGGGATAAGTCTTGTACATATACACCAGTCTTAGGATGCTCACGTACTTTTAAATTTTGTGATAAACCTTTGTCTTGTGATCGAAGTAAATCACGTACTTTTTCATTATAAATTTCAAGATAACTAACTTCACATCGGTAAGTAGTCTGATGGGTTTTATCCGAGTTTATACGATCGAATAAGTTTTTACATATTCGAGGTATGAGGCCTTCAAGTTCACCGTCATGACCCATCATTGAAAATGACTTGCCAGACCCAGTCTGACCGTAAGCACAAACACACGCATTGTATCCATCAAATGCACTAGTCAATGTCGATCGACCTAAATCATTATAAACGTCTAATTGTGACGCAAAATGAGCGTCATTTTGATCAAAACTCCAATACGAAGCATCATAAACAAAGTCTTTATTAGACAGACTACTCATATTATCATTCCATATAGTTGTTTTAGTACCTTCCATTTTGATGATACATTTTGATTCCATTGAGAGTTCACGTTCGTTAAAAGGCCGCACCCGAACAGCAACTTTAACGGATGCCATTGTAAAAGAAAAAAAATTTTTTTTTTTTCAATAAAATTAGAAAACAAAAATTATGAAATTGAATTTTTTATATTTTTTTTTGAAAAACGAGCATAAATCATGTGATTTAAGTATTTTAGAAATAATTTCAATCGGGGAGTAGTAAGACCTAAGGGGTAAAGAGGAGTTGTTTTTTTTTTAAATTTTGTTAATGTTTATTTGAAAGTAAATAGTTTTTTTTTTACCCGGATTTGTTAGCTGTTAGTTTATTTTACGTGTGTGTGTATGTTTTAGAAAATATGTGTTCGTTTTTAAAAATATTTGAACTCGTTTTTTTTATGTGTTTGTTTTAAAAATATGTGATGCCCTTGTAACACATTGGATTGACGAGATCTAATATGTGTAAATAAGATTTTAATATTTTTGTAAATACAAGCTGTTGAACGTTTGTTGTCCATGTGGTTAAGGAGACTAAATTAAGAGAGAGAGAGAGGGGTCCCAATTTTAATGACCTAGCAAGATTTGGTCTTTGTATGTCGTAAATTAAAATGTTAAAAAAATATTTTTTGTTCATTAACATTGTACGCGCACAAAATTTTTTGATTAGATTTTTGATTTATTGGCCTTACGGAAAAAATCCAGTATGATAAATTGCGATGTTACATTGATGTCGCATTATAAATTTTTAATGTCACATCAAACTGTTGATGTGAGTAATTTTTTTCCATTAAAACTCCAATTAAACAGTTTCCTACCAAATTAAAATAAAGATTTAGAATTTTGATACTAAATTAATATGACAAATCAAATTTTGATTTAAAATTGCCTTGTGAGAGTTGAGAGGGTCAGATGTATCAGTGGATTGAAATTAATCAAATTTTCAACTAAGTATTTGAAAGTCGACGGTCACATTATTGATTGAATCTATGTCCCCTAGCCGCTAGGTTAGTGAAAAATACTTTCGTACCAAATTATTATGAAAGCTATTGTCAAAATTAAGGGATCATAGGACCAGTCTTAGTGACTCGATGATTTCGTGGTGACTTGAGTCCGAGTCAGAGTCGCTTGGTTTCTTGTGACTCGACTTGAGTCCGACTCAGTCAGTTTTTAATTAATGACTCACGAGTCTGACTTGAGTCATTTGACTTAAGTCAAAAAACAGCGATAAACATTAGTCTTAGTTAAGGGCACGTTCAAGAATATAGTTTGTAACTAATTTTTTTAAAACTAGCATACAAAAGCTTAATCTTTTTTAGATTTGATGATGCAATATAAATGGAAGTATAAGACCTCACCTTATTAGAAACGTAAAACTAAAATGTAGGCGATTTGAAGTTGCGAATCAACTTAATAAAACCAAAAAACTCAATTTTATTTTTAAAATCTTTAGAAAAAGTACCTATAATTTTCTTCTTATGCAGAGATATACCTACAAGATCAACATTACATGTAAAACCTTAATGTAAGATCTGCAAATTTCTGCAACAAAATTGCGCATTTAAATTAAATCTATTTACATTGTCTGCATTCTGTACTCTGCAAATATATTTTGCAGATTTTACACCAAGATTTTACATGTAATGTTGACCTTGTAGGTGTATCTCTGCATAAGAAGAAAACTATAGGTACTTTTTCTAAAGATTTTAAAAATAAAATTGAGTTTTTTGGTTTTATTAAATTGATTCGCAACTTCAAATCGCCAAAATGTAAGAAGTGAACTCTAAGTGATGTTACAAAAAATCTATGTCTGGTTTGAGCTGTTTATTAAAGATTAGCGCGATTTAGCAAGGCTAAATAATCTAATTTTTTGGAAATATTAAACCAGTTTTAAATAATAAGAATTAAATATTAATGGTTAGACCGCATTTAGAGTACGCTGTTAGCTCTTGGTGCCCATATTTGGAAAAAGACATAAATGAATTAGAGAAAGTACAACGTAGAGCAACTAAGCTAATACCAGAACTACGTGATTTGGATTATCAACAGCGTCTGACTAGTTTACAGCTAACTGATCTCAGCACAAGAAGATTAAGGGGTGACCTTATTCAAATGTACAAAGTGGTTAATAGATACGAGCATATTGAATTTAACAAAGGGATTAATTACAGTCTAAACACAAGATCCGCAGGTAGAAGATATGAACTGAGAAGAAATAGTCGTTGTTTAACACGTGAACAAGTAAAAAATTTTCTTCCTAGATTTTTTACAAATAGAGATGTGAATGGGTGGAACAAACTTCCGGAAGATGTTGTAAGCGCAAAGAACCTGAATTGTTTCAAAGCGAAGCTTGATGTTTGGATGTCGAAACAAAAAGAAGCGACTGCTACAGCTCTTTAGAGTTATGCTTGGATGACCTCCAAGTTGCAGTTTAAACTACTACTACTACTACTACTAACGTAAAAGCTCGATATTTATATTTATATAGTAAAAAAGCTATGAGATGTATTTGGAAAAATTAGAGTCATTTTTCTATGACAGCGACTCGACTTGAGTCTGAGTCACTTTTTTTTTGTTGACTCGGACTCTAAGTCTTAGTCTATTCAAAAAAAAAAGGACTCAAGTCTGACTTGAGTCAAATTTTTGAGTCACTATCACTGCATAGGACAGTAAATTTGATGTGACTCCATGATTTTTTTGATGTATAATCTCGATGGGACATCAAATATATCATCAGTTTTTAAACAACATCATTGGAAAAGTGCGGTCTTTTTGCGTTTCAACATCGAGCTTTGGAGAGGATGCTGTCCTTCTCTTACAAAATTATAAAATTTGATAACGCGCCAGCACAACTCAAAGAAAAATTAGTATCGAACGAGTCAAGAAAGATTGAATACAACTTGAGAAATAAGAACGATTTTATGGTACCAAGCTCCAAAACAAAGAGTGGTGAGAACACATTTGGGTATGTGTATTCAAAAATAGTTCATTGTTAACAGAATGGCCTTAAAATTCACAACTTTCAAGTTGTCAATATTCAACGACATCGATCTAATTTATGATGAAGCAATAAAAATTTTTGATAAATTAAATTTAAATATTAAATTTTTTTATTTTTGAGAATAACATTTTTATATTCAATTTATAATTTTTAATTTTATTGAATAAATGGAGAGTTAATCAGTCTTTAATTAGGCAAGGGCACTAGTCTGTTGATTAACCTTGAACTAGAACTAACTTTTTATTTATTTTTATTCTTTTATTTTATTTAAAAAACATAACAAAAACAAAAACAAAAAAAAAACTGCTAAAGGGCTCAAAGGGATCATTGCCCCAAAGTCCCTTGTACCTTTGGTACTAAATTATCAGTCAGTCAGTCAATAGTGGTAAGTTAGTTTCATGAATTGAAAAAGCAACTTCATTATGTCGAAACAGAAGAGCTCAAATAATTTAATTTTTACGAATAAAAGTAAACTGAATGACAGTGTCAAAGAAACGTTTGGATATTCCTATTCGAAATTCGTTAATTTGGTACTAAAAAAGGGTGATTCATAACATTTGGCGTTGTTGTTTTAAATCTCATAACTTTAATTCATATTAAATATAGGATTAATCAAAATTGAACGCTCTACAAGATGATAAGTTTAAATTTTAAAATTTTGATTCTAAGTATTCTTAAAATTATGAAAACTTTTGATTTCAAAATTTTAAAATTCTGGTATTATTACGTCATTATTAGGGAACAAAGACTCACAGCAACAGCAGCAACTCACGAAATATGTCAAGTAGAAGGTAAGAATGTCTTTAAAGTAAGAAAGGCACAAGCTTGGTTCGATAAGTTTAACAGTGGTGACACTAGTCTTCGAAGGAAAAAGGGGTCTAGAAGACCAGTGAGTATCGATCACTTTGTTCTGCATACGGCGGTAGAGTGCAACTCCCGGGTTAGAACTCGCGAATTATCAAGTGACCTTAGCGCTTCACAGTCGACCATATTTCGTCACCTTAAGATGATCCATAAAGTTAATAGACGCTTTCGAGTTGTTCCACACGATTTGACACCTTTTGTTATTCAACGTCGTATCGAAATCTGTAGAAAACTAATCAAAAATCCTCTTGATGAACGATTTTTCAGAAGGGTAATTACTTGCGATGAGAAATGGATCGTTGGAATTACCAAGGGGTCATACACTTTGGACTGGTTCCTGATGGTCATACACCCTAATATATCTAAATATCCAAGAACCCTTATTACCAAAGACACTCAAGGGATTTGGGTTGGGTAACTTCTTTGTAGACCAGAAAACAGAGTAAAAGTATTTCATCATTTTCAGATAGTAGGATTATGTATTTTTATTAACTTGATATTTAGGACAACCATTATTGAACATCCGTAATTTTTAAGAATATAAAGCTTTCGGCTTCATTAAAGAAACTTTGTTCTTGTCAAAAATGAACCTTCCAAGTTATGTTCCTCGTTCTCGTTCTGGCTTCATATTTTCTCTAACACAGAACATTACAACGTATCTAACCCTTCTCTCTTTGCACTAATAAATCCGAATTATGAATTCACAATCTTCAACAAAAATAGAACACTGGTCATGTCAAAAACAGAGAATACTTGACACCTCATATTGTGTGTGATGTTAATTGTTTCAAAGCAAGATTCGATTTTTTTTTCAAAAATCAATGAAAAAAAGATGCACAAGTTTCTAATTTTCGACAAAGTTAGATTACGTCGTTATTTTTCTAAACTCAAATAAAAAAAAATTAATTTTTCTATTTACATCGCTTCAAAAACAAACAAAATTCAAACACTGTAAATTATTAATTTAAAGATTTTTTTCACCAACAAAAAAATCAATAAGCTTACGTTTACATTCCCAATATATAAATAAATGTTTAAATTCCTTCTTTCTTAAAATCTTTAGAAAAAAAATGAACAAAAAATTGATTTTTCTAAGCGTCCTTCTCTGCTCTTGTAAGTTGCTTTAAAATTGTTCCTTAGCAAAATTCTCCATTTTTTTTCCAGTTTTAGTGTTGGTGAAATGTCAACCAGGTGAAGAACAACAAAATAACTTTGTTGAACCTGAATTTCAACGATACCATGATCGTCCACTGGGTCTGTCTCAAATGGGTCCACGACACAGAAATAAACAAATGGGACCAGATGGACGTTCAAAAATGAATTTTCCTCAACAACATCCAAATGAACCCGAACCAATGAATTTTCCACAACAAATGGATGAAAATTGAAATTTTGATAAAAATAAAATTCCTATCCTTTTTTTTTAAAAGAAACTTTATAAATAATTTTAGCTGTAATTTTTTTTCATTTTGAAAATTTCAAAAAATTTGAAAATAAAATGCTATTTTTAAAACAAAGCTTAAATCAAATGGGTAAAAAAATAAAAAGTTTTTTTTATAAATTATTTCATTTTGGTGAAAAACCTGAAATTATAAAAGAAAAAGTTGAGGGTTCAAAAATGAGTGAACATGCACCAAGTATAGTGTCAAATCGTAAATCAAGCATTAACAGTATACTCCCAAATACGTCAACACATTTCAATCCAAGCCATCGAGAAGCATTGAACATTAATTTTGAGAATACATTAGACGTTGATCAATTTTTTGAATTCAAACCTGATGATTATAAATTTGATGAAAGTTTACTCGTATTGAATTTAATACGTCACGATTTGCGGACTTTAGACGAACGTCCTGAGTTGTTAAACGAGTTGACTGATGAAGAGAAAACAATTGGGATGTTAGTTAATAAAGTAATTTCACACGATCCTCTTAAAGTTAGTATCCGTGAATCGTATACAAGTAATTTTTTGAATTATTTGTTGATTAAACTTGAGTTTGCGCAGTATCCATTGGTCATGAATACTCAACCGAGATATTCGTTTGAATTGGATGGTATGAAAGTAACAGGTCGACCTGAGTTTAGTATTGAAAAAGATGAGCAAATAAAATGTATTTTTGTTGATGAAAATCGGCATTTACAAAATTTAAAATTGGCAACAGAATTCTCGGAGTGTCAAATTGCAGCTGAAATTCTTGCCGCTGCTTATACTAATTATGCTTATCCGTTGAGTTCGACAATGTTAAAAGATCAAACGATTTATGCAGTTCGGGTTATTGGTACTAGATTTACGTTTTATAAAGCTATTGTTGGTAAAAGTTATTTGGATTCATTGAGCGAAGGTAGTTTGGATGATATTGAAAGACAAATGTGGAATATTTATAGGTATCCAGCGAATGATGATCATGAAGCATTGTTTGGTTATGATTATTCAAATAATAAGCATAGAGATTTAATTTTGAAATTATTGTTTAGATTAAGAGAAGAAATTAAAGGCTCTTACTTTTAATTTGTTTAATAAATATTTTTTAAAAGTTTTTTTGTTTTTTTTTCATGTTCTCCATTTTATTAGCTTCGAAACTTACGGTCGAAAGTAGGTTTGAAAGTTTCAAGAATTGCGTGGAGTCAGTCAAAGATGTTGATCGAATTGGGAGGCCGTTTACAGCGACTAATTCTTCAATATTGATCGAATTCTACTACTAATTGAAAAGAACCCGAGGATTTCTAAACATTGTATTGAAGCTGAGACAGGCCTGAGTTATGAAACAGTTGAACAGATCTTTTAAGACCATCTAAATTTACGTAAATTGTCGTTACGTTGAATCCCCCATGAATTGAACGAGAATCAACAGAAAAAAAAAGGTTGAGATTTGTCGCAAAAATTTAGACCTTTTAGAGGTCCAGAGATGGCGTTTATGTGATATAGTTACAGTAGATGAGTTATGGATTTACCACCGTAAAATTGGGAACAAAGCATTTAATCCGAGTTGGGCTCCAAAGGGCCAAAGTTCGCAAACTGTAGTACAACACAACCATTTTTAGCTGAAATCAAGGGTGTGTGTCTTCATAAAAACAACAGGACCTGTTTTAGTACATGTAGTTCCTAGGGGACAGTCCATAAATAACACCTTTTATGTTTAAAATGTCTTAGGTCCTCTTATTGAGATCTTAAAATCGCAAAGACCAACATCAGGTACGAAAAATATGAAGAATTTGCACCAAAAAAAATGAAATCGATAAAAAAATTTTTTTTTAGTCTTTTTTAACCCAAACGTCAAAACTTTTGGATACCCCTAAGTATTTTTGGAAATTGTGTAAACTTTTGATGAAAATTTTAAAATTTTGGTGTTGTTACACAGTATTGGAAAAAAGGCCTCACAGCAACAGCATCAACACATGAAATATGTCAAGTATAATGTGAGAATGTCTTTAAAGTAAGAAAGGCACAAGCTTGGTTCGATAAGTTTAACAGTGGTGACACTAGTCTTCGAAGGAAAAAGGGGTCTAGAGGACCAGTGAGTATCGATCACTTTGTTCTGCATACGGCGGTAGAGTGCAACTCCCGGGTTAGAACTCGCGAATTATCAAGTGACCTTAGCACTTCACAGTCGACCATATTTTCTCACCTTAAGTTGATCCATAAAATTAATAGACGCTGCCGAGTTGTTCAACATGATTTGACACCTTTTGATATTCAACGTCGTATCGAAATCTGTAGAAAACTAATCAAAAATTCATGAACGATTTTTCAGAAGGGTAATTACTTGCGATGAGAAATTGATCTATTTTCGAAATACTGATGACAGAAACCAATGGTTGGACCAATCTCAACCAGCCCTGTCAGTCGTTAAAAGAGAATGATTCGAAAAGAAGGTAATGTTGTATATTTGATGGAATTACCAAGGGGTAATACACTTTGAACTGGTTCCTGATGGTCGTACGATAAATGCAGACCTTTATTGTGAACAATTGGAAATAATGTATGCTTGACTTCAAGCAAAATACCCTTTTTTGATCAACTGAAATCTTGGAATGTTTTTTCAAGAAAACACAAAACCATGGAAAAAATTAAAGAGCTGGAAGGGATTGAACTTCTCCCTCATCCAGCATACAGTCCAGACCTTTCCCTCTGATTTTCATCTTTTCCACTCTATGGCTTATTTCCTTAACGGGCGGAATTTTACTAACCAAGACCAAGTTGAAGCTGGGTGCCTTGAGTTTTTTAGCTCAAAAAGCCAGGAATTGTACAAGAGAGGTATCGAATTGCTTGCTGATAAATGGCTAAAGACGAGCATAATGGTGTATATTTTGAAGATTAGATGTTTACCTTTTTTTTTTCATTTTAATAAAATAAAAAACGCCAAAAAAACGCTATATTTTTCTGCTCTTCAATACGCCTTATTCTTAGTAACTCTTCCTTGTAGTCGTCAACCATTTATATCCTCTTTTATCAACTATTACGAGTTATCCGAAATGCTAATTTAATTCTTGTAATTAAATCACCATCATTAAATTAAAGCAAACACACAACAACAAAAATCATAGTAACTCCAAACAACAATAAAATTTAATTAAAAATCAACTTTCACTTATTATTCAAATATTTTTTTATTGTCAAAAAAAAAAGGCTTAGATTTCATTTGATTATAAAATAAAATGTAATCTTAACTGCAAATATTGATCACAAGTTTTATAAGATTTAACACCTTATTCTAACATCAATTAAAAAAGTAGCTAAAAAACATACACAAAAAATCGGTTATAGTTACAAAAAAAATTAACTTCTTTATTTACTCTTGATTCTCTTCAAAAAAAAAAAGAAAACTTAATCACTATGGTTACACTTAAATTCAGAACAAACTCTTTTTTTTATTTGGTGTTCGAAAAGCCTGAATATTGAGAATAATAATTAAAAAACTCACGAAACGAAAAAAAAAAAAAGTGATTATACTGCTAATAGAAAATAAAAATTACAAATATCAGGGGAGTCGATTAACAAACAAATTTTTTGTTTGATCTCATCAAAAATGTGGCTTAACGAATCGGCTAATTATAAATATTTAAATAATGAAACAGTCAAAAAAGCTGAAGAACATTTTCAAACTGAATTAAATGAACTTAAACGTGAAATTGAAACCAATGAACTTGTACATGGTATTGGATTTAATCGATCATTTGCCTCTGTACCTGTGCCAAAAGATGCTCAAATATTGGCCAAAGAAAGAAAACTTTATATCGAAAAAATGCTTCAAGTAATTAAAACAAAAATTGCTCTTACAAGTCAAACTGACACAAATTTTTAAGGTACATGATATACGAAAGCCTTATATCCAAGCTGACATAATGCTTGAACAAAATGAAAATTGTTTAAAAGAAGAATACACTACGGAGAGTTTGCCATTGATTTTGCATCAAGTAAGAACTTTATAAACTCGAGTTTCGAGTCTAATTTTTGTTTTTCCAAGTTTTTTACTGATAAAATAAGTTGGTGTGTGCACGCTAAACACGCTCATTTACTTCGTTGGAAGCGTTTTACTGAAAACACAAACATAATCGAAGAAATGTATACTAATTTTAAAAATCGTATCGGTTACATTCTATCGGATTACAACGATTCAATAAAACGTTCGCAACGATTAAGTCAAGCACGTGATTTACTTTTAACTACTAATTCAAGTGCTTTAGCTATGAACGCAATTGAAATTGAGGATATTGAAATTTACCTCCGGTGGTTGATATCACATTTTTATTCACAAAAAACATTTCAACAGGCTGTTAAAATTCTACAATGGTTACCTTATGATATTTATTTTGACTCAAATTCATCGAATCCAGCTTACAATCGTAATGATGATAACTTATCGACTAATCGAACATCAAGACACAAGAGTATGAACACTGATCGACTCGATTCAATCCGTCAATCGAGTGAATCAAACAACAAGACCGGAAATTCATCGTCAATCGGGTCTTTTCTAATCAACCGGTTTAAAATGTTAGATAACATTTATTTACCAACCTCAAATGCTCATGTAGCTAGAGACGAGGTCTTAAACACTGTCAGTATAAGTAAGAGACCCTATTTTTTAATAAACATCAAGTCTTGGTTTAAAGGGTTTTGTTTTAAGTGTTTAATCAAGACGAAATGCCGGTTCATGATAACACACTGGATTATTTGATGCCAAGGCTTAGATTTTTGGTCAATCTTTACAAAATTGATTATGTATGTTTCTAAATTTACTTTATAAGAGGAAAACTTGATTAATTTTGTTTCAGAATTTATCTAGGATGCAGACTTCAGGTGATGAAATGGAACTATTTGCAGCTGTTAACCGTCGATACCGTCATTTATTTGCTCAACAAGAACACATGAAAACTTTTCGTACTTACGACAGTGTTGAGGTAAGAAACTGTTTTATAAAAAAAATTGAAAATTTTAAAAAAATTCTGTTGTTTAAAGCAATTAGACGATTCAAACGAGGTAAATAATCCTCTTAGTCCTAAGACCAGAAACACTTTGCATGACACCCCTTAGCTCTAGAAATCCCTTTTTATGAATTTAACAAAAAATTTTTTTTTTAAGATTGGTTCAGAGAATTGGGGCGCTGATTCTAGTATCCATGCGCTCAAAAAAGAATCAAACTGGTTAGATTATGTTCAATTAGTGCCTCAAAAAGATCCAATCTACGAAAAAGACATTGCCAAACTCAAACAAAAACATTCCATTGATCAATACTTGTTGTCTCATAATAGTTTTATTGAGATCAAAAATGATGAAGTAAGAACTTGAAAAATAATTAGTCTAATCCAAAGACTTAAGTTTGTTTTTACAGAGAGTCCAAGAAGCGTTGAGAGAAAATTCGACACTTGTTAAAAATCAACCGAACATCGAAGCAGTTTCAGTTACAACAAACATAACTCAATTTAACACAAATTCGTTATGGAAACGTATATTTCATAATCCCAATTTGGACAGTCAAACAGAAAAACCAAGTGATAACTTAGACTTGTTGAATAACACAACCGTACAAGTTCCTAAACCAATTTCATTTCGGTCTAAATCAAACAAAAAACAAGACGAGTTTAGTTTTATTGAAAATTTACAAAAACTTGGTCTTGATGATTCGAAAACAAATGATCAAAATTTATCCAATGTCCAAGGGTCTTATTTATCATTTTTATTACTCAGACACTTGAGGATAAGAGACTTGAAACGACAAGCTCTTGGATTTTTAAACTTTTTTCGTTCAATTGAAAAAACAATTACAATTTATGATGGTGGTCTATCACTAGAATCATCGAATTACAAACGAACAAGGTAAGGGATACATATTTAGAATCTGAATTTGCAAAATCCGACTTGATAACTTTGTTCCCCATATATGTTAACCTAGGAATGACAAATTTTTAGGGGGGGTCTAAAAAAATTTTTGAGTAGAGGGGTCCCAATTTTTTGGCTTTTGAACAAGAAGAAGCCTCGGTTTTTCGCTTATTACTATCCCAAATTACCTTATATGTATTATGTTTGATACATATTCTGAAAAAGCACAAAATTTTATACCCGCTAAGGCACTATGTTTTGGGGTAATCCTGGGAGAAGATCAAAAAAACTAGAAAAATACGTCTTTTTTTTTGCTTCTTGGCCGAGTTAAATGACAAAAAACTTCTTTTTTATTTTTAAAAAATGCCTTAGCATGTACAAAATTGTGTGCTCTTTCAGAATATGTTTCAAACATAATACATATAAGGTTATTTGGGATAGTAAAAAGTGAAAAACCGAGACAAACTCCTTCAAAAGCCAAAAAATTGGGACCCCTCTGCTCAAAATTTTTTTTTAGACTCCCCTAAAAATTTGGCATTCCTAGGTTTTTATATATGGAGAATAAAGTTATCAAGTCGGATTTTGCGAATTCAGATCGCGTGGAAGTTTTTCATAGCGCAAACCTTACTCTTTATAAAACATTTTTAAAATTATAGTGCCCAGAATTATTCCAAAGAGACCCCGTATGGAGGTAATTTGGGTAATCATTCGTACATCTTCAACACTCCTAAAGACTTCAGGTAAGTTAAACCCTAGTTAAAATTATGATAAAATCTATCTTAAAGTCTTTCTAAGGTTAAACGAATCCGAGTTTATGGAATTTTCTGAAATTGACAACCATGATGATTTTTATTCAGTCGATGAAAGAGGTTTTGTTCATGTTCAAGATCAACGTGGGTATTTTATAATGTACGATGCTGCCTTAAATGACATGAAGTATGACCTTAATCCTTAAAAATTAATGACCGAGACCTTTATATTTTAAAATTAAAGAAAACTTGAGAACGAACTCCTAATGATCGCTTCGTATTATATAGCAAAAGATAAAGAAACATACGAGCCCAACAAGAACAAAAGAGACGGAACCCAGAACATAAACTTGGAGTACTATGCGCATCAAAATGTCGATCGGTTTTCAGTACTCCTCGATATTTGGACTAATGAAGTCAACTTTTTAGAGATGAAAAAAAATGTAAGCGGTGTAAATTTTTATTAAAGAAGATTTTTTATTATTTTTTGTTTCAAGTTGATGGAGATTTATTATGAAGCTTATCAGAACGTGTTTGACAAGAACGAGAAACGTAATCTAGCTCAAATAATAACAAACATAATGTATCAACGAGTTCGTTTTGACTTACACTCTGATTATTTTACCCAATCGTATCGATTAGAAGTGTCTTGTTTGAATAAACAATGTCGTATTGTTAAACTTATACTTGATCGAATGATTGATGAAATGAGAAATTATTTAGAGAAAGTAGATGATTCAAAGTTTGGATTACCGTTGAGTTTGATCAAAAAATCGGCCATTAATTTAAGCTCAAATTTGTATGGACATACATTAAAGAATTTTTATTTATTGGAATTTCATCCATGTTTAGCATCGGCTAGTCGATTACCACCTGCTTTTAAACAGTCTATAGAAGTAAGTGTATAGAGTATAAAATCTTTTGAATTGTAAACTGTATCCCAGTGATTAATTTTATTTTCAATTAAATCCATGCAATCTTTGTTTTCTTGTTTGTTAAAATCAATATTAAAATCAATTATAATAAGGCTCTCTCTTGGGTTGTCTTAAAGTTTACAAGTTTGTAAAGCTCTTCGATTGGAGTGTCTCTCGGTTTGTTGAACAAGAATCGAATCGCTTTCTTTTGATTTCTTAGTTAATTTGAACATTATCAAACCCAATTTTTCCCGGATTTTCCGCGGTTTTTTGATTATTTTCCGCGAAAAACACCATTTTTAAAAATCAGTCGACAAATTCTTAATGATATTATAGTGAGAGCTTTGGATTTATAATCCTAATTTTCCCGGATTTTCCGCGGTTTTTGATTATTTTCCGCGGAAAACACCATTTTTTAAAATCAGTTGACAAATTCTGAACTAAATTATAGTGAGAGCCATGAATTGAAAACCCGAAATTTCCCGGATTCTCAGAATCTGGTTCTTCGTGTGTCTAAGCGATCTAAATCCACATTTATAGCTTGAGAGTAGTCTGTTTCCATTACCCATTCAAAGAGCCTTTGTTGAATAACTTTTTTTAAACGCTTTCGGAATCATATTCACTAAGGCTATTTTCCAGCAAGACGGAACAGTTTCTGCTATATCAATCTAACAGAGTTACTCAACTAAATTAAATTTTTTTTCATAACAGGAATTGGTCTATTTCAAATCAGTTCAAAACGTTACCGAAAGATTGTTAATCGAACAAAATTTTTATAACATCTATTTAGAAAAACTTGAAAGACTAAACCCACCTGGTTACACATTCACACCTCAAATTCAAAAAGAAATATTCAATGGGATGTTCGTCGAAGATCCGGTCCTAATGCCCGAATTCGTTCAACAAAGTCTCAGACAACTTGAAGAATCTCTCAAACACAAAACTCGTAAAGAACAAACAGACGGTGTTCTAAAACTCTTATCTCATTTTCTCGAAGTTTTGACTCTTAGACATCGACTTTTAAGTGCTTCGTTTGAAACAGAGATCTTGTCTAATCAATACAAACTTCTAGCCCGCGAAATGGGATTCGAAGAGTTTCACATGTATTTAAGATACGTTCAATTCGATTTTGCTAAACATAAAGAAAATGCTGATAACCCTCCACCAGCGTTTGTTAGTGAACTGAATAATGATGACTCACAAATTGATCGTTATGTCCCAAACATGCTCTATTTGACTATAAACGAATTAGAAGAAGGTCAAATTGGAAGGTTAAGTTTCAAAGCTAAAGAAAATATCCAACAAATTATGAGACCAGGTGGTCTTGAGAATTTACAATTAATTGTTAAATTACAGTTGATGAATAACAATGCATTGATAAGTTCTATAATGCAAGCAAATGCTTGTTTGTTAAGTAATAATTTAGCTGCAAGAAAAAATTCGGTTGGACTTAACAACCCGGGAAATGTTGTCGAAGAAGAGTAAGTCGCAAAAATTTTGTCCAGATTTTTTTAAATTTTTATCTTTTTTTTCAGTAAATTTAATGAGAATTCAATGTTTAATATAAAACAGTTTAATGGGTCAAGTGCGATTGATAGTGGACCTAGTATACGAATAAATAATGCTGTGTCTAAGTTGAAAAAATTCTCTGATGCGTTTGTTTCAATTCAATTAGAAAAAGTAAGCTTAATCATGTTTATTGAAAATTTATTCGATCATTTTGCGTAACTTTGACATTAATTGACTTGTTTTTACGACTCAATCTAAGCCAGCTGCTTCTAAGAAATAAGTTTCGCGAGGAGCCAGACTTAAACTAAAACTTTCCGTGTTAAACACTGTTTTTTAAATCAATAGACAAATTCTGAACAGAATTATAGTGAGAGCTATGGATTAATAATCCGGAAATTTCCGGATATTCCGCGGTTTTTTGATTCTTTTCCGCGGAAACACCGTTTTTTAATAGACAAATTCTGAACAGAATTATAGTGAGAGCTATGGATTAATAATCCGGAAATTTCCGGATATTCCGCGGTTTTTTGATTCTTTTCCGCGGAAAACACCATTTTTCAATTCGGTATACAAATTCTTAATTTACGGCTCCTATTTTCCGCTGAGAGAGCTTTGTGCGGCTACGCTGCATTTGAGAATTAGTCCGATTTAAATACTTTATTTTTAAGAACCCGTACAGAGACATGATGTTAAACGAATACATAAAACAAAAAGAAACAAAAGGTCTCTTGCTCTCAAATCCAGCCGAAATGGAAAAACTTAAACGTAACTTAATGAACGATTACGCAAATAAATTCACAAACCGTTGCGTTCAATACTCGTTACGAGCCCAACTTATAACCCTCTATTACAGTATGACTAAAATTCTTGAACACTTTCCAAACACCCGAGACAACCATTTTGTATTTGGTGAACCTAATGAAAAAAGAAATCTAATGAACAGTCGTCAACTTGAAATCGATAATGGTAACAACAAAAAGTCTCAGGTGACCGATGAAACAATCGATTACATTCGTTCGGACCCTCGAACTTTCAAAAAACGTCCACGTAAACTCTTGTCCGATGACGGTGAACGTTTACTTAACCTTTGGTTCATACCTCATTACACAGATTTGTTGTTAATATACAAAAAAAATTTCACTAATGACCAAACAGTTAAGGCTTTGAAGCATTCAGTTCGTATTCTATCGGCTCTAAATGATATTTTAAACTTTTTGTATGCAAATGCATGTATGAATATAGCTGTTAATTCAAGTGCCGCTACTGATTCGTCTACGGCTTCGATTCGTAAAAAAATTGATTTTAGTTCATGGGAAAATTCGGGTGGACTTGACACTGAATTGAATGAACTTCAACTTGAAATTAATCAATTGAACGATCCTTGTGACCCTGAACAAGTCGCTGAGCTACTTGAACTTAAACGTTCGAGTATGATTTTACAGTATGACTGTGCCATTCGACATGCTGTAAGGGATATATTTTTGGCAAATGGAAATGTCGAAGCTTTTAAAATTGTCAATGAAAACATGCAATTTTCGTTGAAGTTTTTAAATGACTATTCAGTTGATACCGATGAGAATGTTTATTTGAATGTGCCTGAACCGTTTGATTGTCGGGATTCGATGTCTAGTCAATTGTTCCCGTGGAGGACTTTTATATCAAAGTAAGTTGTTGGTCTTTTTTTTGTATATAGTCATGGGTCATAGGGGTAGTTTTCTGTCTCTGCGCCGAAGGTGCAATAAAGAAAAATTTTCTTCTATCGTCATAAGTGAAGGTTTAAGAACACGAGGGAGGCGTAGACGAAGCGAGTGAAAGATCAATTTGTACATCAACTTTTTCGTGATGTTCCAGCAATGTTTTCGAACGTCTTGAGATTTATCAGTGTCTGTGACGAGTTTACAGTATTTAATTAACTGTTAAGAAATCATCAACATTTTTTAATGTTTCATTAATTTGAAATTGACTGAGGACCGCAGTAGCTTTTTGATTTACTATCTGTAAAGAGCTCCAAATCATACACCTAACTTAGTTTTTTGTGGTTCTTGAGGCCTTATTTCAATTATCTCTAGAGAGATTTATGAGAGAAATATGCTATGACACTTATCTCCTTAATCATGATGTAATAGGGACGAAACATAATTTTAATAGATAATTCGATGTTGAAAACAATCTAAAGTCGAACCTCTCTAATCCGGCCAAATCGTGAAGGGAAAATTTTCCGGATTTCCACTGTTTCTGTTTCTTTTCCGCGGAACACACCATTTTTCAATTCAGCTGACAAATTCTGAACAAATGGATTGATAACCCGAAAATTTCCCCGATATTCCGCGGTTTCTGTTTCTTTTCCGCGGAAAACACCATTTTTCAATTCAGTTGACAGATACTCTGCACCGAAGCCGCACAAACTGTAGATTGAAGCTATTCAGAAGATTGTTTAACAAGTCATTATCATCGGTCGGGCTATTTAAGCACGGCTGGTATGTCTCTCCAAAGGTTCTTGTCTCTGGCAAACTTTTAATTCTTCCTCTTTTAATTTTATAGCTTTATCTTTTGTTAAGTAGTTTGATATTTGATCGAAATCGGTCTTCGTCCTAGCCTGTTTGACTCTAGATTTAGAGAGAACACTTTGGCTGCTTCGTCTTCTGACAAGGCAGTGCCCGATAAAGCTGAGTTAACGTTTTAAAGTCAACTATTTTAAAATTCACTACCATGCTTTCAAAATTTCAGTTTGCTATGCTCTTATGCCCCTGTTCTATTAATGATTAATTTAATTAAATTTTATTTATATCATAGATACGGTCCGTTTCCATTAAAATACTTCCAATGGTTTTTGATCGAACCCAACGTTTCAATGTGTATAACAGGACTCAAAGATATCGAAAAGTAATTTTAAGCCTTAACCTAAAACATTCATCCTTTAAACCATTTTTTTCAGAAATGTAGCCAATGGTGAAATTTTAGGGGTCACTTTACTAATGGAAGACCTTCTTAACTCAGACAATTACGATGACTCGGAATTTTTGGACGCTTTAATGCCATCAAGTGATCAAACCCAAGTTGAAAAACCTCAACAAAATTCCCTAACAGGTCCGGAGACCCAGAGTGTTATCAAAAAAAATCGAAATTTAATTCATAATTACACAAAATGGCGTTATTTTTTGTTAACATGGAAACGAGTTGAACTTTTAAAACTCGATTGGGCTCGACGTAAATTATTTCTAGAAAATATCAACACCCCTGAATTGTACATGCGATTCACCGAAAATTATAAAAAAGAAGTCCTTGTTCCGGTGTTAAAAATCCTCATACGAAAAACAGACAGTAAAGACATTTATGAGAATTTAGTCGATTTCAAACAACCGATTCTATTACCTCCAAATGTGTCCGAACTCGAGTCAAAGATAAAACAAATTCTGCGTTTATTTGAAAAACTTGAATTGTCAATGATTGATGAAACAGCTCAGCGGGTTCAAAAAGAACTTAAATTAGTAATTGCTGAGAGATCACGTGATGAGAATACTCTTACAACAGACCTATGGAAAAAGCCAATAATGAAAGAAGAATTCACTATAAACAAGCCTCATATCGCTGATGAGTTTACTCAAATGTTTTTTAACTTGGCCCAGTTTCAAGAAGAAACAGTTAACGGTGTTAAAAAGTTACAATTCAAAATTGATGAAGAAGACATCAAAAATTGTATGATTCGTTTAGGAACGTTGGTACAAGAAAGAGAAAAGTCTAATTATGAACAATATGCAATGTACTATGAGAATATTATACGTCAACAACATCAACTTTTGTACAATAAAGAACGAGAAGTGAAAGCTATGAAGGATAAAATTGAGGCAAAAAAGATGGAGGTTAACGTTGAAGTTCAATGCCAAATGGCAGATATTTGTTATGATATTATAATGGAGATTACAGCGTTGAGGGCTAAATTGACCGAATTAACTGAGTCTAAAGAAAACTTGGAAAAAGAACTTAGACATAAAGTTAAAAAAGAATTTATTGATTTAGTCACTGATTTGGTTAATGTAAATACTAGTCTGAAATCACAGCTTGATTTGTTCAAGTAAGTTTAAAATTAGTCATTTTTGACATCATAATTGTAATCTACGACCCGGAAAACACAGAAAATATCTTTTTTATCATTAGTTAAAAATTTTAAATTTCACCCCTCGGTTTATTGCAGCCTTACCATAAGGTGGTCTATTTAAACACTAAAGAACTCATGATTGGAAAAAGATATTATTGATTTGAAGATATATTCTGAAAGCTAGAAAGTTCTAGTTGATGCAGGTACAAATTTCTAAAGTATTATACCACTTAAATTTAGAGTTTTAGACCATTTTCTTGAATTTTTTATATTAAAATGGAGTGAATGAAACTTTCGTAATGATTGTTTAGGTCTAAAATTACGCTTGTTGGTAGACTTTGAGCCTTTAGCTTGTAGAAAATTTTCTCTTCTACAAGCTGATATTTTTGTTTATCTTCTTTATAAACATGACTTATAGCACAGAACCTGCCAAACTGATTATGGGTCAAGGTGAAAAAGTGAGGTAATTATATATGGACCTTTTTGTCAAAATTTAATTTTTACGTTCCTCAAGTAAATATATTGGTAAATAGCTCATTCTGTCCTCTTTAAAATGAACTATAAATAAGGTAGTTTTATTTTTAAAAATAACGTAAAGGCGCGATTTCTACGACATGTCGTTAAAATCGAATTGAAAAAAAAATGCCCATCTTTTAACATTGAGCGACATGTCGTTAAATTCGAAATTCGATTATAACGACATGCCGTAGAAATCGCGCCTTTACGTTAATAAAGATCTACAATCAATATGTAAAACTCTATTTTTATTGAAGCCTTAAGCTAACGTGATTTATTTAAAAACCCAAGAACTTTTGGTTGTAAAAAATTTATCTTAAATTTAAACAAAGTTTTAAGATTTTAAGTCAAGTTGCAAGGTTTTCTTCATAACACTATCTGAATTTTTCATTTACGATACCATAATTGTGATCTACGAACCCGAAAACCTCAGAAATTAATTTTTTCTTAGTGGGTAAAATTTTTAATTTTTACCCCTTTTTGCAGCCTAACCCTAAGGTGCTCTATTTAAACACTTAAGAACTCATGATTGGAGAAAGATATTATTGATTTTAAGATAAAATCTGAAAGCTAGAAAATTCTAGTTGACGCTTGTACCCATATTTTTCCGGAAAAAAATTCTCTGAATATATGATGAGCAAAAAACGAGAAAAAAGAGGGCATCTACCGTTTTTGTGGTGGTCGAAGTGAGCCAACTTAAACTTTTTTTTTTGTAGAGAAAACATTCACGCTGATGTTCTTGAAGTAATGAACGAAGTAAAGCAACAAGCTTACGAAGAAGTTCAAAAATTAAAAGAAAAACAAGCAAGAAATTGTGAGGTATATTTATCCGAAATGAACCGAAAACAAGCCGATCTGATACGTCAACTTGAAAAAGAACGTAACGAACTCAACATGATGTTAATAATTCACAAAAATTTCAACAAACACCGAATGGTTACAAACTTGAATACATTTAACAAAAAGTTAAGTGAAGTAACCGAGGTATCAAATGTTATAAAACGTAAAGAAATTGATAATTCTCTGTTAGCTGATCAAAAGCAAACTTTAATAAACCAACAAAAATCAGCATTAAAACGACAATTAAGTCGACTTGATATCGATTTTAATAATTTAAAGCTTAAATTGGAAAAAGAATTGAAAGAAAAACAAAATCGTGATCATGAACTTGCACAAAAAATGAAAAACGAACGTAACTTGAACTCAGCAAAACGTTCTAATGTTGAAAAATTATTCGAAGAACTCGAAGCAAAAGATATTGAACTTCGTAATTTACACATGCACACTGAAAAATCGAACAAACTTCAAACAATCCAGGGTTCCAAAATTCAACGTGAAATCTCTTCGTTAAGAAAGAAGTTACTCGAAGAGAGAAATTTAAAATTAGATGCGTTTCAGAAAGTCGATGAGCTACAATCTCATGTCTACGATTTGGAAGACAATTTATTAACTGTAGCAAATTCGAGACCGAATACGACTAGTTCAAATCAACGTGCTAGTCGTGTTAATTTTGCATCGTCTAAAAATTCATCACCATTTCCAAAGCTAAATGGGTTTAGTCTAAATCATAATGGAATGTCAAGTTCAATGTCAAACAGGCCTAAAACAGTAATTTTTGTTTTGTTTCAAGTTTTGTTTTTTTTTTAAATTAAAGATTAAATTGAATAGGAACACGGAAGTAGACTTAGATTACCAAAGTTTAGCGAGTTAGAAAATTAGGTTTTTCTTAAAATTTAGAATTAAGCATGTACCCTGGTTTATCTTTACTAACATTACCCGATTAATTTTGTTAAAAAGCGTGAAATTATAAATTTTTTTAAAAATTTCTTTTTTTCGTTTTTAGACGACCTCGAGATACAAGTTGAATGAAACTGATGAATTTATGAATGGTGATGATGATGATTCGAGTGAATTTTATCATGAGACTATTTTAAAATTGAAAGAATCTCGACTCAAATCAGCCAAATTATGAAAATTTTTTTTCTTTTTGAGTTTATTGTTGATTTTAATAAATTTTTTAAGAATTTTTATTATTTTTTAAATTAAGCATTGAAGGTAGCAGGAAAGTACATTAAGAGGCTTCAGTACAGATTTCAATTGAACAGCAATATCTTCATATTTATAACATTACGACCTCGAAAATCCCAAAAACTAAATTTTTTCATAAGGGAAAAAAATCGAAAATATGTTCTTAAAGCTAAAAAGCTACCATTGACGCTGGGACCATTGTCGATGGGGAAAAAAAATTCATAAAGCAATACCCGGGTGGTAAAGGTAATAATAAGGGAATTTTTCAGTCAAACCGTATCTCCTCAAAGGTAGTCCAATTTTTTTTTGTATCTGCTTAAACAAGAGGCGATTCTTTACAAATCTCAGGAATTGCTTTTTTAATTTTATTTTTCATTTTTTTATCCTTGACTTTCGTGATGCTGGTTAAGCTTGGTTAACCGGTTAACCTTAACCAGATTTTGTCAACCTGATTTTTTGGCTATAAAGCACACTTATAAGGTCTCTTTTTGATTACAACTCAAGTAACCTTATCACTTCACAGTCGACCATATTTCGTCACCTTAAGTTGATCCACCAAGTTACTAGACGCTGTAGAGTTGTTCCACACGATTATACACATTTTGATAACCAATAATCTGTAGAAAATTAATCAAAAGTCCCCTTGATGGTCGGTTTTTCAGAAGATGAGAAATGGATCTATTTTCGAAATACTGATGACAGAAACCAATGGTTGGAGCCATCTCAACCAGCCCTGTCAGTCGTTAAAAGAGAATGATTCGAAAAGAAGGTAATGTTGTACATTTGATGGAATTACCAAGGGGTAATACACTTTAAACTGGTTCATGATGGTCGGACGATAAATGCTGACTTTTATTGTGAACAATTGGAACCAATGTATGCTATACTTCTAGCAAAATACCCTTTTTTGATCAACAGAAAACTTGGTTTGTTTCTTCAAGATAGCGCAAAACCGCATACTACGTGAAAAACCATGGAAAAAATTGAAGAGCTGGAAAGGATTAATGTTGTTAATCATTTCGTATTGGAATTTTTCTTTTCTTCTGCCTAAGAACATCACTTGTATGCAATGTATGCTTAACTTCAAGCAAAATACCCTTCTTTGATCAACCGAAAGCTTGGAATGGTTTTTAAAGAAAACACAAAACCATGGAAAAAATTGAAGAGCTGGAAAGGATTGAACTTCTCTCTCATCCAGCAAATAATCCAGACCCTTCCCCTTCCGAATATCATGTTTTCCGCTCTATGGCTCATTTCTTTAGAGGGAGTAATTTTACTAACCAAGACCAAGTTGAAGCTGAGTGCCTTGAGTTTTTTAGCTCAAAAAGCCAGGAATGGTACTAGAGAGGTATCGAATTGAGGCCATTTAGTGTTGTAATATTGTTGCGAGGTAATGTCTCTGTTAAAACTCGTCCTCTGTCACTATTACCGAAAAACCTTAATATTTTGAAACCACAAATGGAGTATATCATAACTTTTCGGATAAAAATTGAACCAATAAAAGAAACATGACTGTAGACTTGGAACCATTTTTGATTGCAATTGCGTTGTCTGCCATTAATGGCGTTGGTGAAATTGTTAACCACTAAATGTTCTTAATTTAAGAGACCTGAAAAAAAACAAAAATGAATTCTTTGTTCACTATTGCATAAAGCTAATCCGAATTTATGAAATTATTTAGCTCTATATGTTGTAATACCGGTCAATGCTGGAAAATCGCCATATGTGAGTTTGAAATCTATATCATATGATTTGGTTACACTAAATTTAGTGATTTATTGAAACTAACGATTTAGTTAAGTCAGCCAATTAGACTGGCTCATATCTTTAGAGGACGGAATTTTACTAACCAAGACCAAGTTGAAGATTTTTAGCTCAAAAAGCAAGGAATGATACCAGAGAGGAATTGAATTGCTCGCTGATAGATTGCTAAAGACTATAGAGAATAATGGTGCATTTTTTGAATATTAAATTTATACCTTTCTTTGATTTTAACTGGGATTGTTGTTTTAACATACATAAAAATCTTTTCAGCATACAAGGTTTTATTCTCAGCATACATAACCCTTTTAACATATAAATTGCTGAAAAACATACACGATACTATTAAATATACACAAGTCTGAAAGTTCCAGCACATGTAGCTCCTGTACAAGTTGCTCCGATACTTGAAGCTCCAGTAGAAGTACCTCCAGTAGATGTAGTTCGAATACTAGAAGCTTCAGGAGAAGAAAATCCACTAGAAGAATCTATTGTACAGGGAGTTGTTTTAGTAGAAGTTGTTCCAATACGACTAGCACCAGAACTTGCAACTCAGTTACTGGAAGCACCAAAACATGTAGCTCCTATACTAGTTGCTGCGATACTTGAATCTCCAGTTGAAGTACTTCCAGTACGAGTAGCAGCAGAACATGTAGCTCGTGTACAAGAAGCTTCGGTACTGGAAGCTCCAGGAGAAGTATTTCCAGTACGACGAACAGTTAAAAATTAATGTATGTTTGTAAGCTTTAAGTATGCTATTCAACAAATTTTTATGTTAATCAGGTATGTATGTCGTGGAAAAATTTTATGTATGGTATAGTGCCCCAGATCATAAAGTTTAGTCGGTCAGGGATCAAAATAAACATCCAAAATTACTATTTTAGGGTTTTTAGAAGCGAAAAAAAAGAATTTTTCACTAAAAAAACTATAGGTCCAAGTCGAGTATATGTACCAGACCCTCATCGATTTTTAAGGTTTATGAGCTATAAGTCCTGAAAAAAAAGTCAACATGCCTTTTTTTTGCTTTAAGCGTTAAGAGTACATTAAATTTGATTAGTTAACTTTTTTTTGGAAATAAAAAAAAAATTTCAACTTATTTTGCTACAGCTCATTTTATTTTTTTAAAAAAAAAATATCATTTTTCCAGAAAAAATGTAACAACTCCCGAAAAAAACATCCAACAAAGCCAATTTTATTTTTAAAATGTTCCTCGTCCCTTCTTCTATAAAACTTAGTAGGCTCTTGGCGAGTGTCCTATATATACATATCGTGCGATCGTACTAAAGAACATATACTATGATATGTTTTGTGTTTTTTTCCATTTTATGTAAAATTTGAGCATTTTTTTCGAATTCTCCGAGTCAGAAAACCCTATTACTAATATCTTGAGAGTCTGAAATGTTTCCTTTGAATAAATTTATTTTTTGGTAACTTGTTGCCTTTTATATTGCACTGAAATTCCTTACAGGCCAAACAGGTCAATAATTCATCATGCTTACATCAATTTATAGGTCTTCTGATCCGTAGATTTCGATAAAATTTTTAAAATTTTATAAAAACCGACCAAAAAGCTTAAAACATGACACGAGCCAAAAGTATATGTTCTTGGGTGGGGTCGTAGAAAAGGTATAAGTAGGACCCTCGTCAAGAGCCTACCAACTTTTGTAGAGGACATTCAGATCTACAACTTTTAATATTTTTTGGGGATTTAGAAATATTTCTTCAAGAGTTGTTACAAAAAAACTCTAAAAATACACCATTTTTCCATCTTTTCTTGTTGATTCTTATAACCATCATACTTTTTTTGCAATAATAATAATTATAGAATGTTCAGAATTTTGTCAGCTTTCAGGCGATATATGGAAAAGATCTTCAATAAAATAAAATTCCATTAAAAGAGACATTTCCCCTAACAAACCCCTCTAAAGGCTACTTTAAAATGACCCTTCACTGGTCATAATTCCTTCTTTCATTTACTTTTCAAAATTGGACAATTCTAAGGTTTTTATATACGCTGATTACGAATATAATATCAGTTTTGCGAAATTTCCTAGACCTGAGATTTTAATAATTTTCTAACAGAAATATTGTCTCTAAAATATTAAACGGTAACTGAGAATGAAAAAATTTCTTCAGATTTGAAATCAGCATATCTGATTACCTATAGGTAAGCATTTTTTTTGTTTAAATTTTTCTTTTTCTTTGGACTAGACTTTATGATCTGGGGCACTATAAAAAGATTTTAATTTTTGTTAAGAAGATCTGCATGTATGTTAGTAATGTGGACCCATTTTATATAACTAAATAAAAAACGCGAAATTTTATGAATCAGCCAATATATCATAAACTCAGCTTTTTTGCTACTTTTTATAAGATATTTGTTGTTTTTTAGAGACAACTTTTGTAAGGGTCAGCACCCTCTACGTCAGATATTCGTTTTAGATGAAAATAGTTGATGCATCATTGGGTTTCAAAAACAAAGTCAGAATTAATAAATTAAGATTACCAGGTTCGAGCAGCTTATTTTTGATTTTTTCACAAGTCTTTTATGTCCTACAAGACAATTTCAAAATCGAATCATTCTTTTAATTTAGTTTAGCAACTTTGCTTCTGAATGCGTAAAAAAAAATTTACATAATTGAAATATGCTAATTTTATCTTAAATAATCAAAATTATTTTCTGTAATTACCAAAAAAATTTGATTCGAATTCGAAAGATTACTCATCAAAAATAAACCTTAATGCTTTGAGTAATTTTTAAAAGGTACCAAAGCACTTTATTACTCAAGCAGTTTAGTATTTTAAAATAAAAATAATTTCGAAAATTTTTTTTCATTCTAGAAATATTTCTGATTTGTTACTTTTCAAAAAAAAGATGCCCGTTGATAAAAGTCTTTATGACATTCTCAAAATCGAACCGAATGCAAACTCAAACGAAATACGTAAAGCCTATTTACTACAGGCTATGAAAAATCATCCGGACAAAAATCCAGGTGACAAACAAGCTGAAGAAATATTCAAAAAAGTGAGTGATGCATACCAAATTTTATCCGATCCGGTTAAACGTAAACAATACGACGATTACGGGACAACAAAACAAGAAGATCTAATCGATCCAATTACAATTTTTAAAAATCTTTTCGGTGGAGATAAATTTGTGTCATTAATCGGTGAGTCTCTATTCGCATTAGCTCTTAAAAACGCTGATAAATTGTCTGATGAGACTGAGGAAGATCTTAAGACAATGTTTGACTTTACATCAAAGCCAAATAGTGAGTGTACCGATCTTAAAGAATACACTGAAGATGATGTTAAATCGAATTTACAAAAAAATATGAAAATAATGTACGAGTATTTACTAGCAAAATGTAGTCCGTATGTTAAAGAGATATGCACGAAAGAGGAATTCGAAATGGCGATACAAGATGAGATTAAAAATTTACGAAACGAATCATTTGCGAAAGAAATTTTCAATGCTATGGGTTATATATACAGTTATAAATCACATCAAATACTTAAACGAGGTAAATTATTGGGTATTGCGTGTACAATTAAGAGTGTTCGGGATGTTGGACACACTGTATCGACTATTTATGGGACTATAAAAGCAGCTCAAGTTATTAAAAAAACCCAAGAAAGTGAAACAAAGACACCGTTTGAATTAGAAAATTTGATTTTAAATTTTTTTTGGCGAACAACTTTATTGGAAATTGAAATGAAGACACGTAAAGTGTTGGATATTTATTTGGCAAAGACATTAAGTAAGCATGAGTTGAGTAAACGAGCTGAGGCAGTGGCGATTATAGGCGATCTTTATTCGGCTGTTTGAATTTTTTTTAAATAAAGTTTCTTTTACGAAAATTATGTAAATTTTTAAAAAAATTTTTTTTTTTATTTATTAATGTTACCATTTAGTAATTTTCTTGTTAGAATAAACTTTTTTGAACATTAAGTGTACATCTACATTTAAATCTTTCGGATCGATTCAAGGTCCATTTAAATTGATTTAAAGGCAAAAAAGCCCCTCACATAATTACCTAATTTTTATCATTTTAAATTCAATCACTTTTGCAAGTTCTGTGCTATAAGTAATGTTTATTAAGTAGATAAAAAAATATCAGGAGAATATTTTGTACAAGCTAAGGGGTCGAAGTCTTTAAACAAGCGTAATTTTAGACCTTAACAATCATTCCGAAAATTTCTTTCGCTTCATTTTAATCTGAAAAATTCAAGAAAACGGTCTAAAACTCTACAGTGGTTCTTGCGAAAATGTAATGTTCCGTTTGCAACCGTTCCAAAAACGGAACAGAGATTTAAAAGGGTTCCGTTCCAAATATGGAAACCTTAATTGGAACGGAACGGTTATTTAGAACGGAACGGTTTTTTGGAATGGAACGGTTATCTGGAACGGAATCCTTATGGAACGTAACGGTTATCTGGAATGGAACGGTTATCTGGAACGGAACCCTTACTTGGAACGGAACGGTTATTTGGAACGTAACGGTTATTTGGAACGTAACGGTTATCTGGAACGGAACCGAACCCTTTTAAATCTCAGTTCCGTTTTTGGAACCGTTGCGAACGGAACAAGAACCACTGTAAATTAAATTGGTGTAAAAGCTTTGATATTGGTACCAGCGTCAACTAGAACTTTCAAGCTTTCAGATTATATCTTCAAATCAATAATATCTTAAATGTTTAAATAGATCACCTTAGGGTTAGGCTTAGGGTTAAAATAAACAGAGTGGTAAAATGTTTAATTTTACCAACGACTAATTAAAAAGGTGCTGTTTCGGGCTACGAGGTTGGTTCCAGGTTTTTCAAACCTAACGTAAGATGAAAGACTTATGAGATTCAACATTACAGATTTGGGCACTAGACGAATAGATGATTTAATCCAGTTCTTTAAAATAGTTAATAATTTTGAGGAGATCCATCAAGAGTTGGAGAGTTGGTTGAGAATTGGTTAAGAACTGTGCATTTCGTTTTAATTTATTCACAAATCGAGTTGTTACCGACTGAAATAGTTTGCCACAAAGAGTAGTCAAAGCAACTTCAACTGAAAATTTCAAGGCAAAATTAGATGGGCTTGCAAAAAAACTGCTATAGCCGTTCTACTCGATTTATCGAGTCGCAGTTCAACTACTTCTACTACTGCTTACGACCAGGGGTGCTGTCAGTTTTCAAAAAGCAAGTAGACGTGGAGTAAATATTAATTGCACAAAAGAAAATTAGTGATTACACAAAGAAATTATTTATTACACCATAAAATAAAATTTAGTTTCACAAAATATTTTTTTTTATTAATGTCACCAACGAATTTATTAATTATACAAAAAACTATTTGAATTACTCAAAATTAAGTTAATTTTTATCTAAAGCTGGTGTTGCTTTTGTGGGTCGACCCCTTCTTCTCAAGTAGACAAATTTTGAAGCACCATTATAATAACCTAAGTCTAGTTCAAGAGATTGGCTTAAACCAAATGTGAGCAAGTTGCTCGGTCCACAAGTACAGCTTAAATCATACAAATTTATCATGTATCGTTCTTTCTTGAGTCTATATTCAACAGTATCACGGTCAAGCTTCTTAAAATTCTTTTCATCAAAACTGTCGGCATTTGTTAACATCTCTTTGGTTACTGTAGGATTATTATTGAACTTTGATTCTGAATTTGAATAGTATAGACACTTGTCTTGGATCAATTCAATGGTTTTGAACACACTATATTTTTTATGTAATGTAAAACTACCATTTACAGTTTTATTAAAGCCTTCGAGTATACTGTTGCAACTTGAGTAGCCTGGCGGTATATTTGCCAGTTGTTGAAACGACTCTTAACCCATTGCTCGGAAAAATACTCGGCAAAACTGTTTAGCTTATTTATATGTTTCATTTTTTGATTGTGCATATCATACTTGATTTTTATGTAATTAATTATTACCCAGTAGTTGGAACGACTCTTAACCCATTGCCATTGCCGACTCTTAACCCTTAACACAATATTACAACACTAAATGGCCTCAATTCGATACCTCTCTAGTACCATTCCTGGCTTTTTGAGCTAAAAAACTCAAGGCACTCAGCTTCAACTTGGTCTTGGTTAGTAAAATTACTCCCTCTAAAGAAATGAGCCATAGAGCGGAAAACATGATATTCGGAAGGGGAAAGGTCTGGATTATTTGCTGGATGAGAGAGAAGTTCAATCCTTTCCAGCTCTTCAATTTTTTCCATGGTTTTTCACGCAGTATGCGGTTTTGCGCTATCTTGAAGAAACAAATCAAGTTTTCTGTTGATCAAAAAAGGGTATTTTGCTAGAAGTATAGCATACATTGGTTCCAATTGTTCACAATAAAATTCAGCATTTATCGTTCGACCATCATGAACCAGTTTAAAGTGTATTACCCCTTGGTAATTCCATCAAATGTACAACATTACCTTCTTTTCGAATCATTCTCTTTTAACAACTGACAGGGCTGGTTGAGATGGCTCCAACCATTGGCTGCATAATTCAACGAGGGAATACGGTAATATGTACCGTATTACCTCAAATACAAGTAACCACAAATAGAAGAAAGTTGCTATTATTTGAGTTAAAATTTTCCTTTTATTTGAGTTATTTTTTTTCTAAAAAAGTGTCTCGTTTAAAAGAAACGAAACACTTTTTTGAATGAATAAATAATGATAAAAAGCTTCAAAAACATGATTTTTTTGTTTCAAATAAAAGAAAAACTTAGAAAAAAATTTCTTTTATTTGAGTCACTTTTTTGGACTTTTAAATTTTCGAATAGAAGAAATTCTTTGATGACCGAACTGTCTTTTATTTGAGGTAATACGGTAATATGAATCAAAGTTATGAGATCACATCAGAGCTAGAATCAATGATAACTTACGATCTAAAAAAAAACGCGAAATTAATCACCCTAATGGAATAATTACGTTATAAAACTAACTGTCGTATCTTTTTTTATCCAAGACATTCAGTAAATGTTTTTCAAAAAGCATGTTTGATATCGAGAAATTCAAAAGTGTCAACATTTAACTAAAAAAATATTTATACTAATTTCTCTCATTCTCATTAAAGAGAATCACCATAGTAACGTTAACGCTTACTCAAAAAAAAATAAAATTTTTTTTTCTCTTTTCGAAATGACTTAATAGAAGTTTCGTGCTAAAACCTAATTTTAGCAAGTTTTAAAACGAAAACAAAAAAGAATGATAAGTTTAACAGAAAATCCTCATAAATTAAAAAAATTATATTCCCATAGTGACGTATTAAATTTGGTTGTATTCGATGATGGATCGAATAAAATATCACCAGAGATTAATTCAAGTGAATATGAATCAAGAGTTAATGTCGTGTCTGTTAATACGGATCATAATGAGTTTTTAGATGAACAAAACGAGATGCCTGACGATTGGATCAATTACAATTTTGATCAAAAACGATCGTGTATTTTGTCTAATATTTACTCGACTTGTGTTACTAAAGCCATTAATCATTTAGAATCGCTTCAATTGTCAATTGATAAATATTTGGAGATCATCGAATGTGATGGCGGGAGTGTATCAACATCACCAAGATCGTCTGAATCCTCAAAAATTTTTGCAAATTTTGTTAAACGAAAGTCTATGATTAAAAGTAATTATCACTTTTTTTTCTTGTTTTTGCGGTCACTGTAGGTAAAGTGACTTAAACCGTAACACTGTAAAGGCTCACAAGAAACTCCCTGTAGGCTTTTATGACTGTTCCCGGATCCTCAAAGGTCACACTTTGGATCATTTGACCCGTAATGGACTACTACCATTCTTATATCATTTTGTAACCTCAAACTATCTTCAAAAAGTTTACATATGTTACGTACAGTGTCAGTCCGAACTTTTAACTTTGGAGTCAGAGTCGGAAATTACCCGACTCTTAACGTAACACAGAGCCTCTTCTCTTCGAAAGACCCATAACTTAGACTCAGACTCCGACCATAAGGTTAAAAAGTTCAGACTGTCACTGTACACTGTCTGGTAAATCATTGATAAAAATGACAAAAAGAATAGGGCCCAAAAACAGATCCCACTGATAACTTCCTTCCATGATGAGCAACTATCCTTTGCTTCCTATTTCTCAATAAAGCTTCTATCCAATTTATCAGTTTTTCGTCAAATAACGATCTGTAAAATAGCCTTTTGTGAGGCACTTTGTCAAATGCTTTGCAAAAATCCATGTAAACGATATCGGCTGCTCGCTTCAGATGTACACTCTCAATCAAAAGATCAAGCGTCTCAAATAGATTCGTAGCACAACTTTTGTTAGGAATTAAACCTTGCTGACACTTGTTGATGAGCTTGTTATTGGTTAAATGACTTAAAACGACATCCTTGGTGAGGCTTTCCATAATCTTACAAGAGAGCCAGGTCGATAATTCGAAGCTTCTAATTTGGTGTCTTTGAAAAGGGCCATTTAAATCCCCAATTAGGGTTCAACATGAAAACTTTATGACAAAGATCCTAAAATTTTATCAAATTTTAAGATAAACACATTCAAAATGCGAATCAACATCAAAAACTTCGTTTCCAAGATGAAAATTCTCAATCAAAACAATTATCAATACAAGGCTACGGTTTTGATTTAGAAATAGACAAAAGTCAAATAGTAGTCGTTGAAAACGAGCCACCGGTTGAAGATCTTCGAGCTAATAGTGTTCTCGAAGAAATTCTTGTTCTTATTGCTCGTTTAGAAATAGACCGTAAACGAACTGAAAAATTATTAAAACGTGAACGTGAAAATTTAAACACTCTCAAAAGTTGTATTGAAAACATGGCTTTAAAAAGGGCTATTGAAATCCCAATGAGGGTACAACATGAACACGACGCGTGTATAACAGACATAACTGAATTGAATTGGCATATCTCATTTAACACCAAAGCTGAACGTAAACTTACACGTAAAGTCGAAATTGAAGAACGATTACATCAACATTTAATCGAACAAATAACCGATATTAAAAAGAACACGCCTTTAATTGAACAAAAGATTAACTCTGAAAAGTCGGTTATAGACAAAATTGAAGCTGCACAAGCTGATGTAGATGAGTTTGTTAACAAGTCAAAAGTAAAGTTACAACAGACCCAAGAAAAGTCTGAAGCATCGTACAATAAAGCGGCTAAAGAACGTGAAGCAATTCAAGCTGACTTGGCTTCGTGTAAACGTGATCTAAACAAAGCAAAGTAAGTCTCTTTTGAAAGAGAGAGAATACATTTCTTAATGAGTTTTGTTTTAAGAAAACGACTTCAAGACGCATTGGATTCACTTGATGAATACTCTCGGACAATTATTGAATGTGCCAAAAAGGTCGAGGAAAATATAGCACAAGAAAAAATTGAAACATCAAAACGGATCGAGTTAAAAAGCAAACATGAGACTCTTAATGATGAAGTAAGAAGAGGGCTACCAGGGGTTTGGATAAAATTTGGTTATGAGATTATTGTTTTTGTTTAGAATAAAGCGATTAATGTTGATATTTTTCATGTCGAAAAAAATATTGAAAAAGTTACCAAACAAAATGAAGAAAAGAATAAAACGATTGATGATATGAACAAACGGTTTAATGAAGAATTGGCAAAATTGACTGATGTTTTGAACAAAAAGTTGGATAAATTGGACAAAATATTGAAAAAAAAACAAGAGAAAGAGGTTGATTTGGAAGAAATGGCTCGGGATCGATACAATATGGAAAAGTAAAGGAAATTTAAAAATTTGATGGTTTCTAAAATTATTTTTTTTAGTAAAATTGCGAAGGAGGAAAGAAATAGAGAACGTTTGCTTGAAGATAGACAAAGAAGTGAGGAAGAGCTACGAACTTGTACTGTTGATTTAGGTACAGCTCTTAAATTGAATGCAACAACTGTAGCTGATTATGAAAAAGAAATGAGACGACTTGAAAATAAAGAAGAAAATCTAAAGGTAAGTCGTTTATCTATTTGACGAGTATTTTTTGACACTGTTGGGTCTAAAATTGATCCTAATATAATTTTTTTTATTATAAAATATTAATTTGATACTCTACGTGGGTCATTAAATCTCAAAAAACATCAAAAATATCCTTTCAATAATTTTCAAAGCACAAAATTTAAAGATGATTGTACCATTTTAGCAAAATATCAGAAAGCAGGGTTAAGCGTCTCCTAGGTACCTGAAAATATGAACCCGGACTTCAAAAATCCGGAATTTTTTGAACTAATAAGACTTTGTCGAGTTTAGATACCATATCATAATGTCATAAAATTTCGCGTTTTTTAAGATGGTAAGTTATTATTGATTCTAGCTCCGATGTGATCTCATAACTTTGATTCATATTATATATTAGATTCATACGTTCTACAAGATGCGTCATTATTGAAAAAAAGGCCTCACAGCAACACCAGCAACCCTTGAAATATGTCAAGTAGAAAGTGAGAATGGCACAAGCTGGCTTCAATAAGTTTAACAGTGGTGATACTACCCTTCAAAGGAAAAAGGGGTCTGTAAGACCAATTTTTCGTTTCGTCCTATCGAAATCTGTAAAAAACTCTTGATGGACGTTTTTTTAGAAGGGTAATTACTTGTGATGAGAAATTGATCTATTTTCGAAATACTGATGACAGAAACCAGAAAATAGACCAACCCTACCAGTCATTAAAAGAGGACGATTCGAAAAGAAGGTAATGTTGTGTGTTTGGTGGAATTAACAAGGGGTAATACACTTTAAACTGGCTCCTGATAGTCATACGATAAATGCTGAACTTTATTGTGAACAATTAGAACAAATGTTAGTTAGTTAGTTAGTGTGAGCTGCAGTATAGAAAATTATATACCAACGCACTAAGGCGCTTAGCCCTTGATGGGCTTTGGCAGCATTTGCTTTGTGTCATTCCAAAAACTTTCTCATCAATGATGTTCTTGAAACTGTTTGTTGATGTTGCTGATACTGCACTTTCAGGTAGATCATTCCAACTTGAAGTAACTCAGTTTGTGATAAAATTATATCGATATGAGCCTTTTTTATTGATTTCACGTACTAATCGGCTTTTGTGCTGCCTTCTTAGATTGATTGTGGTAGGTTTGGCGAAATTGATACCGTTGAGCAAATTTATGTCTTCATGACCATTAACCAACTCGTACATTTGTATCAAGTCGCCCCTACGGCGTCTGTCCTCTAAGCTCATTAGATTGAGTTCTTTTAGGCGTACCTCATAGGGTTTAGGTTTGATCGGTTTGACCAACTTTGTTGCCCTTCTTTGTACTCTCTCTAATATCTTAATGTCGGTCTTGTAAAACGGACACCATGAGCTTACCGCATACTCCAAGTGTGGTCTCACTAATGCCGTGTATAAAGGCTTTAATGTCTCATGACCGAGATATCTGAATGAACTTTTTATCTGTCCGAGGACCCTGTTAGCCTTTGCTGCAGCGTACGTACACTGTTTGTTCCACTTCAAGTCATCGGTAATCATAACACCGAGATCTTTTTCTTGACTTGATTCATTCAGCACAAGATTCACTCTCGAGTTAATCATTTCGTATTTTTCTTTTCTTCTGCCTAAGAACATCACTTGTATGCAATGTATGCTTAACTTCAAGCAAAATACCCTTCTTTGATCAACCGAAAGCTTGGAATGGTTTTTCAAGAAAACACAAAACCATGGAAAAAATTGAAGAGCTGGAAAGGATTGAACTTCTCTCTCATCCAGCAAATAGTCCAGACCTTTCCCCTTCTGATTTTCATCTTTTCCGATGTATGCCTGCCTGATTTCCTTAGAGGACGGAATTTTACTAACCAAGACCAAGTTGAAGCTGAGTACCTTGAGTTTTTTCAGCTCAAAAAGCCAGGAATGGTACTAGAGATGTTTACCTTATTTTTTAACTTTAATAAAATAAAAAACTTCAAAAAACGCAAAATTTTATGAATCACTCTAAACGATGAATAAAATGTGTAAGATTATAGAGAATAAAATTTTCTGTAGATTAAGTGGTCAAAGTCCATATTAAAGGGTACTACAGTGATTCTTGCGAAAATGTTCCGAGAACGGGACGTACATTAAAATAGGGTTCCGTTCCAGAACTGTTACCTGGAATGGAACCTTTACATGGGACGGAACGGTATCCTGGAACCGAACCAGAGGAATTTAAAATTACAACAAATTTTCTATAAATCAATAATCGGGTAAAAACGTTCAAAAATCGATACCCATATTTGAAGTTTCTGATTCTTCATAAAATTCTGGTCTTTTGTTCTTTTTAAAACTTTTTTTTTTAAAATAGAAACAAATTGCTGAATTACGTAAACAAATTGGAGAAGAACGAAATCAATTAAGTAATTTAATAAACCGTTTGAATACTGAAACAGATGATTACTTACGAGCTCAAATTCAAAACGAACAAAAAAGGACTCACGTAAGTCTCTTATAAACTCTTTATTTCCCTCGAATTAATAAACTCTTGAAAAGTTTGAGCGTAAAAAGATCGAAATGGACGGTCGAATGACAAACATGGAGTTACGAGTTGAAGAAATCGAAGCTAAAAAAGACACAATTGTCGAAGAAGTCCGCATATTAAACGAGAAATTGAACTCGACATTAACAAATCATCGTGACTTGGAGTCAAAATTAACCAAACGTATTGAACAACTCGAACCATTACATGCAAAAGCGTCGTCTGAATATTACTCAAATAAAGCTAATTTGGATTACATGAAGTCGCATTCGATTGAAATGAACACTAAAATGGAAGAAATGGCCGAGTCGAGAAAACTCTTAGTCAAATCAATTGAAAAAACTAGCCAAGAAAGTGATATCTTAGAGTAAGTACTAAACCAACTGTCTAATTGTGGCTCCGCTTCGCTCCGCCATCTAGGCTTTTGCGCGACTTCGCCGCGGCATTGAGATCCACAGTTTTCCGCGGTTGTGTGTAAATTCCTGTGACTTACGAAAATTTTTATTTTGGTCAAGGCATCAAGGGGACGTGATTCCCTACTCATTCATATATTTTTCTATAATATTTTACTTCCTCATCGGTCTCTACAATCTATTATAAAATTTATACTTTATTAAGCAGCCTCAAAAATTTGGTGTTTTTCCAAGGTTTGATAGGATAGGGGACTATAATGATAATATATCGACTCAAAGTAAAATATGTAAGGATCAATTTCAAAGGTTTGTGTACAAAATAAGCCCACTCTGACATTTATAGGATGAAAATTGGAGACCCGCTCGACTCCCAAAAACCGAAAAAAATACTATTTTTATAATTTGGGACGCTCTAGCCATGAAAGTGATATAGGTTCCCTAGGCAAGGACCGGACCATTCTTCATCATTTTTTATGCTCTTTCACATAAAGCCTAAACCAACTGTTTACCATAAAACTCACATTTTTTTTATTTAGAAATGAGCTTGGAGAGTTTACTATTCAATACGAATCGAGTAAACGTCTAGACGATGAGAACAAGACCGAAATGGACGAAATTCAAAAACGAATTCAAAATTATAAAACAAATAATTTAAAAAACAAACAAGAAAGAAGTGATTATTTAAAAAAGTTACAAGAACAACTTGATTCATATTTAGAGCTTAATAAAGAGCTAGCTGCTCGTTACCGTTACATTAAATATGCTTCTTATAATCGTCGTTTGGATTTGATGAAACAAATTGAGATTAAGTTGAACTCGTATGTTGGGATCAAAGATAAACGTCAAGTTATATCGTTACAGGAACGAATGCACAATGCGTTAAACGATTTCTTCAAGTTTAGAGGTAAGGACGATTAACTGATTTTTCAATTTTCAGTCTTCATCCTCATCATCATCATTCGGGTGTTTTTACGAAAGCCAATCACTCGTAGTACACGCGGTCACTTGTCTTTTTCACTCTTTCCTGACTCGGTTCGTAAAGACTATAAGTTCTTTCAATGAAATCTGAATTTGTTTGATCATTTTGTACACTTCCTCGTTCGGTATCTTGTCCAAAAGTTTTATTTCTAGCATGTGTCAGTTGGTTGCAAAACTATCAAGTTCATTGAGGTGTTTTTGATCAAGAACCCAAGTTTCACTTCCATAAAGTAGAACAGATAAGCATGAGGCTTGAAAAATTCTTACTTTCAGTTTTTACTCTTCATATCTTCAAAACTTTCTTCTAGAAGTACTATGTCATCAGCGTAGTCCAAGTCGTTTAGTTTCTTTTGTGGGTATATTTGAGACTTTCTTAAATGTTTTACGAATCCATAATCTCTTTCGGATTTTCTCATTGCATAGTTTGGCACAATTATAAAGAGTGATCGTGCAAAAACCTCTCCTTGAAGAACTCCTTTTGTAATTTTAAGTTCCTCTGACAGTGCTATATTGATAAAGACTCGGCTTTTGGAGTCCTTATAGAGTACTTCAATGGCTTTAACAATCTTTTCTGGAATGCCATAGTGTCTTAAAATTGCAAACATCATCTGTCTAGAAATAGAGTCGAATGCTTTCTTGAATGTTATAAAATCAGTCTTAAAGAACCCTGGGGTTGTTGTACGCATCCCCCATTTTTTGTATATCAATCGAAAGCTCTAAACGAGATCTAAATTGATGTATTCTCCAATTTTAACTGGGATGCTCGATTATATAGAGAGACAAATCGACAAAGGAAAATTGCGTTTATGGGGGGTATATGAGGGTCCTTTAAGAGTGACAAATCAGTTTTCTTCCCCAAATAACTTCACAAGGGGTCTAAATATGGTATGATTTGGTAGCCCTTCATTTAATCTATCTTGTATGAAAATAATTTTTTGCATACCTCACCATACCTGGGTGTATGTTTTTCAAGTCTTCTTTTTAATAATTTTTGCTTGTTTAAAGTTCAAAATGGAGAAAAAAATTATTACGATTTGAAAGAAGAAAGAGAGAATATTGGGGACGAGATAAATTCATTGGAAAATTTGTTGAATCAATCAGTTATACACATGGCTAGATTTTTAGAGAATCAAACTGATTTTGATAAGGTAAGACAAAAAGCGATTCAAAAGGTCTTAAAACAAGAGTTAATTGACAAACAAAATGAAGAACAACTTGAAAGACGAAAGAATAAAATGAAAGAAATTGAAGAAGATAAACAAGAAGAAGAAGACTTGACTGGTATGTTCAATTTACCCACTGAGGGTATTACCTTGAGAAGTCGTAATCGTAATGTTAAAATGGTTGCATTTGATTTAGTCTCCCCTGTATAAAGACATTTTATTCCTTTTTAGAGCTCATTTTATGTTTGTATAAATAAATTTTTTTAAAGTTCAAATCTCAGGTTATTTTTTGGACAAAAAAGAAAGTGATGAGAGTACTGTATTCTTTATTACAGTACATTTCTGAAATAAGTTGACATGTTTCGGAGCATTTCTTAAGACGCTCAGGCACATTACTTAGGCAAAGTTTCTGGGCTGCCTAGGACGCTCCGGCTAATTCCTTGAATGTTGATTGAATTCGAGTACTAATTGAAAAAGACTCGAGGATATCAATACATTATATTGAAACAGACAGGTCTGAGTTATGGAAAGCCCACAAACTGTAGTAAAACGCAACCAATTTGAGCCGAAATCAATTGTGTGTGTCTTTATAAAAACAACAGGACCTGTTTTAGTACATATAGTTCCTAAAGGATAGTGAGGAAATGTTACCCCCCTCGCTAAACTTGTTAATTAATGCATAAAAAATATCCTAAACTTGTTAATTTCTGTACCTTGGCTGGTCTACCAGGCTTTGTTTTTTGCGCAAGGGGGACTTTTTTGTATTTTAGAGGAATATCTACCAACTTCTGTTGAGCAGCTACAGCTATTATGTCCGAACACATATAATTTTTTTGGAAAAACCCACAGTTACACTTACTATCAGTCCAATTAACCCGATCCAATGAAACTATTTTGACTTCCATATGAAGAACAGCTGTATCAAAATCAAGATTCTTAAAGCTTGAATAATTACCTTTAATAAATTTTTTCTTAATAAACATTGATTTATCTTTACCGAATTATTTTGTAGAACTGAATTATCATTTGTTATAAAATCATAGGCTTCTTTCCATGTATCAGCTGAAATTTGTATATCACTACGAAATTGTTTATTTGTTTGTCTATCAAGTGACCAATTTCTCAACATTTTAATTGCATTATTTAGATATATATTAACAGCTAAACTTTCGCGTAACGTATATAAGTCCTTGATGACTCGATTAGTACTTTCAAGACCATTATCAGTTGACGGTATTTTATCAGAAACACCTTCATACCTAGACGAATTAATCGATTCTATCCATTGTTCTTTAAAATAAGACATAAAAGTTTTTACATTGTGATCTTTATTGGAAGACCACTTTTTTTCAAATAAAACAAACATAAACTTGAACAGTTCTTTACTATGACAAATTTGTAATTATTCTATTTGATCTCTTGTTACTCGGTTGATACCAATGTCACAGTCACTTTCACCAGCAACGTCAGTTTGATGTTCAAGATTACCTCTCCAAAGTGAGACTTTTTCGCTATCATTCTCGTACAATAAATATATCTTGGCGTTACAGTTTTTATGTTTGAAACATGTATATGTATGTTTTAAACCGCTAATACTTGGTCTACGTCTTTCACTTTTCCATAAATTTTCAGCTTTGACTGCTGCTTCAGCTTCTTCGTCAGACTCAAATTCACAATCGATCAAATAAATTTGCCTCACTCTTTTGTTACTGGCGTTTTTAACAAATTCAACATCTTCTTCATCATCTTCTTCATCTTCTGCTTCTTCGTCATCGTTGTTTATACGTTCATCCGTGTTGTTGACAAAGTGGTAATTCGGTAAAACTTGACTTGTCGAGTTCATTTTCTTCTTCATTTTGATTGTTGGGTACATTTTATTCAGTGGCTTGCTTATGAAAAAAACTATCGAGTCTATCTATCATTTGTACTTTTGAACCACAATAGGATAGATGGTACTTTTTACAAAGTTTTTGTAAATCAACCGCTCTCAGCGTTAAGTCGTATTTTGGGACATCCATATTTTGGTTATGAAACAAATAATTTTGGTTGAAAAAGATTAATTTAATTGAAAAAAAACTAAATTTGACATTATACTAAAAATTAAGACACAACTTAACAAAAATATTCGCAAAATTAACTAACCATGTTGCATAACTTTTTATTTAAAATATGTATGACAAAAAATAATAAATTTAAGCATTAATTAACAAGTCCTCTTATTGAGACCTTAGAATTTTTTAATTCAATTTTGTCAATAGAAGACGCTTGCTTCCTGGTAAGCACACTCGTTCTCCCTTCCTCGATTTTTCCATAGCAACCCTGTGTTCTTGTGACTTAAACTTACTGTTCACGTCAGAAGACCGACAATTTTTTGATAAAAGACATAATCGGTTAACGAACACGTGCCTTAAGCTTAAATACAAACCCTTGGTATTATTCGTTCATTTGTGAGACGAAGAACTTGTTGATCCTGCTAGATGGTTTTGTTCAATATTTTTATGAATTCATAAAGAGATTTTTAGAATCAATATAGTGATTGATTGGTCTCAGACGTCCAAGGAAAAAAGGCTAACATGTGAGGATTCTAGTGGAAACCGCGAATGAGGAGCCTTGGAAGTTTCATCATCGACAACTTTAAATACTCAAAATCAACTCTAATTTATAACTAATTTTAAAACTCAAAATCAAAAAAATTTGATATTTTTAAAAAAAAATTATTTGAAATTCGTAACGAAAGATGTCGTTCAAACTTATCTTTCAAAACTTAGTTATCTGAAAAAAAACGCCACTCATAGGATTTGAACCTTCGACAGCAAGATCCCAATACATAAAAATTAATTTTTTTCTAACTTGAGAGAGCTTCTTTGTTTGTTGAAAACAATTAATTTTTTAATGAATTTCAACACAACAAAAAAATGGCGAGGTGTAAGATTTTCGGATTTTGAGAGAGGAACACCTTTTGCCAAACGTCGTCATAACCAACTGAGCTATCACGACTCTTAATTTTTAATGTTTTAAAACATAAATTTTAATTCTAAAAAAATGTAGTTCTAATTAACATAATTTTTATAAAAAACTAGATTACCTCGCTTATTTTTCGGATCATTATAGGTTGATCCTAAAATCAATCCTAATTTAAAATCAGATTCATTATCATCATTCGGGCGTTTTTACGAGAGCCAATCACTCGACCTTCGTAGTACACCCGACCACAATTTTTCTCCACTCTTTCCGATTTTGTGCTGCCCTCTCGATCTCTTCAACAGAAAGGGGGATGTTTTTACTTATTAGATTTGCAATGTATCTACCGTAATCCCTCATTTTTTGTACCATGGAAAGAAAATTTTCAGTGTGCTTGTAACAAATGAAAATTTTTTTTTAAAAAGTCAAAAATGTTGCTAGTAACAACATGACCAGGTCGTCCTTTAACTTAGAGAGAAAAATAACCATCCATCTAAAATTTTTATAGGCTACAAAGATGCCAAAAAAATTTTCCCAGTGGTACAAAAAATGAGGGATTACGGTAGCGTAATTCGTTGCTTGTCTTGGTTTTCCCATTTGCTGGCTCGGTTCATACAGATTGTATGTTCTCATTGGTTCATCTGATTGTCGACGAAGCATATGACCAACCCAAGTCAGTTGTCGTTTTGAAAGTTTCAATGAAATTGGTATTTGGTCAACCATTTTGTACACTTGTTCGTTCGGTATTTTGTCTAATCTCTTTATTCCCAGCATGTGTCTGTAACAGCTGGTTGCAAAGCTATCAAGTTCGCTGAGATGTTTTTGATCCAAAACCCATGTCTCGCTTCCATAAAGTAGAACAGATAAACAGGATGCTTGGAAAATTCTTACCTTCAGTTCTATTGATGTTATTTTAGAAGTCCAGATTTTCTCAAGTTTTCTAAACGCCAACCATGCTTGTCCCTTTCTATTCTTCATATCTTTTTCGCTTGAAGACATGTTTGACCCGAGATATTTGAATTTATGGTTACGAATCGATTAATGGATAATCGATGAAAGTGGCAATTTTTTGTTTCGAAGTAAAAAAACACTCAACGATTAAGGAAAAATTAATCGACGAATATTTAATGAAAATTTTTTTAATCTAACATCTAACTATTTAAAATCGCAACGAATTAGCGAGATATCAAGATATAAAGTCATGGTCAAAAAATAATTATCAACCAATCAATCAATTACTCAATCAATAAATTGATTCATTTTCTTTTATTAATTAAGCATCAATCTTTCTTTTCAAGATTCAACGACTTTTACGAAAGAAAAAGAAAAGATAATTGGACTAAATAATCAATTAAAATCCTTTTTTGTTCCGTATTTCGTATTAATTTTTTGTTTTAGTTTTGTGAGTTAGATGAAGTCGGTAAAACTGAGTAATTCTCAGTTCTTTTCAATAAAAAGTCTCTTTTCAACTTTAATTTAGACTAACTTTTTTTTTTAATTTAAACATCGTCAACTTGGAGTTTAATTGAAATAAATAATAATAGCCTTTAGTATATTTTGTGTTGGTTGGACTGCTTCACCAATAGCTTTTCATACAGTTTTATTTTTACCAAAACTAAAAAATGAATAAATAAGAAAATAAATAAATAATAGACCCTAAAATAGTAGTAATAAATTTAAGACAATTTTGAGTAAGGATCACAAAACTTATTATCCAACGTAAACCTTTGAGGAGTCAAATATTGAAGCGAATAAATGCCTTTTTAAAACTCATCCCTGTCGCTATTACCCGTTATTTATTAAAAATCGATTAATTATGAGCCATTTATTTACTCATTTGTTCAAAAAAGTCAAGTATCAAATCAGGTCTCAATTTGAAAGTACTGAGACAAGAAGCTTCTGAATAATTTACCCCAAACTTTTTTTTCGTTTCGTATTTTCCAACTGGATATGATAGTTTAGCAAATTTGATAGCTTAAACAAAAGGACAGGTGTTTCTGCGAAAATGTACAAGGAACGTTTACAAGTTAGGGTTCCGATCAAAGAAAGAAATATCAACATATTGTTATTTGTGAATTTTCGGATTTAACGACAAACTTGACCACAAAACTAACCAAAAAATAACGACACGTTCTTTAATTCGTACCTTTGCGTTATTTTTAAAACTTAGAACCAAACCTTTACTTGGAACGGAACTCTATGAGAACGGGAATTGAAATTTTTTGTTTTGTGTTTTTAGTTTTCCGTTTTTTTGAACGTTCCTACAACGAAATGTTATATTTTTTACAAAAAACACTGTATCTGATTAAATTGATTAAATGGCTATTTAATCTGCTGATCATTTATTATCTACTTACAAGAGCTTCTTTAGCTATTATTCTTCCTTTCACCCTATTCCGAGTAGTATTCTTAGTGAGTTTCAAAAAATACGGAATCAAATAATCTGATCACGATACTCAATCTTTTGAATAGTGATGAAGATCGATCAATTTTTTGGATCATGATCATTTTGGTGATAGATGAGATCAGAAAATTGGATCACGATCATATCATAATCCCAAAGATGATCAGGCAATTGATCGATCAGAAGGTTTATTTTTAAGCCAAATAATGTAATACAGTAAAATAATCATTTATCTCTCAAAGCTTCTAAACATCAAATTATAAGAAATTTTGCTGAGGTATTCCAACTTACTTAAGATTTTAGTCGACATCGAAAATTCTTGAGTTTGAAAGTTTTAAAACAACTAAAAACCAATTTAAAAAAAAAAGTCGATTTTCGGTGATCGGGCAGATGATAATGTTGCATTTAGTATAAAGAGCTTTCATTGAATAATAAAATTTTTCTAATATTTTTTTTCTATGCTATGTTTTTTAGTACTTTAATTCAAAAGTTTGAGGGTTTAATCGAAATTATTCTCAAATTCCGGCAGCGAAGCAACGGGTACCTACTAGTACTTATATAAAAATTGTTTCAAAAAAGCAGTAACTTTAAAATTATTTCAAAACAACGGAAGAATAATTAGATATCGGAACGAAAAAAATATTTTCGACAGGCTTACGATCAAAAGTATTTTCGAAAAAAATATTCGGAAAAAGATTTTTAGAATTTAAGGTACAGAAGTTAACGTCGCTTAAACATCCCAAAATTTAAGCCAAATACTATATATAATATACTATTATACCCTTTAGATCAATTAACAGCTTGATAATGGTAACTTCGTTTTACCGAATTATCGCAAATTGTTAATAAAGTTTATAATATAATTAAGAAGAAAAATTATAATTCAGATTTTTAAATTTTAAATTATAAAGTTATTTCACAATCATTAAAAAAAGAGTTCTTTTGTTATAAATTTATTTTCTAAAACATTTAAAACTAAGAGTCGTGATAGCTTAGTTTGCTACGACGACGTATGGCAAAAGGTGTTCCTTTAAAGTCTTTGAAATTTCAAAAAATATTACACCTCGCCATTTTTTAAACCACTTTTTTTTGTTAAATAATCTTTTAGAGATAAATAGGTAACAATTGATTGACCCTATTTGAGTATTTTTTTTAAGCTATTGGAGACATTGATCACCGTGTTGGTTGAAGTTGCGGACTAGTTGTTTTTCGAAACCACAACTGTGACTTCGTGTCTTGTAATGAACTGAATTTTCTGGACTGATGATCTTGGTGTCGTCTGAAATTAGATTACTTATGCTACGTACACTGTCTGGTTAATTATTGATAAAAATGACAAAGAGGATAGGGCCCAAAAACAGACACCACTGATAACTTCCAACAACTATCCTTTGCTTCCTATTTCTCAAAAAAGCTTCTTTAAAATTTATCAGTTTTTCGTCAAATCCATGACGATGCAATAGATTCGTAGCACAACTTTTGTTAGGAAATAAACCATGCTGACACTTGTTGATGAGCTTATTATTTGTTAAATTACTTAAAACGACATCCTTGGTGAGACTTTCCATAATCTTGCATACTCCTGGCGTTAGAGAGAAAGGTCTTCTAATTTGCTAACATTTTTGTGTAACGGTGTTATATATGCCATTCACCATTCGACCGGAACTTTGCCCGATATGAAGGATTTTATAAATTAATGACAATAGTTTTGAAACTCTCGGGTGAACTTTGTCTATTCCAAAAGCTTAAGATGGATCAATGTCTTTAATTTTTTTGAAAACTCGGTCGAAAGGAAATCTCATGATTTACCTCTTTTCAAATATCTTTCCTTGAACCTAGGATATATTTTTGTTTGCCATTTTCTGTGACAAAAACACTGTGAAATTGATGATTTAACGTGTCACATATTTCTTTTATATCTTTATTCAATTCGTTTTCAAAGTTTCTGCTTTAATTATTAAAATTTAAATGGTAAATTAACATTGTCTTTTCATATTCACTACTTGGGTGATCACCCAAGTTAAAATGCTGAGTAGAAAATCCTCTCCATCAGGACCACTTCTATCTCTTCTATCAACAGTAAAGCCATCAACATTGACAATTGAGGAATCTCTAAACCAAGTCTCGCTAAGCATGACGAAATCTGCTTGGACGTCTTTAGTTTCACAAATAAACTCTTGAAACTTGTTATCCAAAGAGGTCGGGTTTGTATACGAATGTTGGTTTGAAAGATTGTATGCGAAAAGTTTGTTTTATTTGAAACCGAATTGATTCAGTTCTATTGGGACAAACTTTAACGACTCTCCTATTGCGTATCTATAACCGTGGCCCTCTTTTGGCAATCCTTTAATAAAGACTCTGTCCGCTGAATTCTGATCAGGATAGATAGAAGACCTAAAACTTTTTTTAGATGGATATGATCTGGAAAGCAATGCATATACTAATCAAACTGAAAGCCAACGTCTTTGAAGCCACGGTTGTTTAAATTCTCATATATGGCAGTGATACGTAAGTTGTCTCTAGAGAAATGAAAGACAAACTGAACAGCTTTTCAACAAGGTGATACAGAGTGTGGCAAGGAATAAAGCCTCTAGACAAGGTACCGAATGCATAAGCGACTCAGCTAAGTAGGTCACGCATTGATAAGACCCGATAACAAACCAGGCGGAATATTTGTATTGTAAGAACCCGACAAACAAAATGATGATGTGAAATAAACTGACGGTGGTTTTAGTAAATTTTCATGAAGGGTTTTAAACGTTAATAATGGTTAATCAAATAAACTAATTTTTATGAATTTATAAAGAGATTTTTAGAATCATTATAGTGATTGATTGGTCTCAGACGTCCAAGGAAAAAAGGCTAACATGTGAGGATTCTAGTGGAAACCGCGAATGAGGAGCCTTGGAAGTTTCATCATCGACAACTTTAAATATTCAAAATCAACTCTTATTTATAGCTAATTTTAAAACTGAAAATCAAAGTAATTTTGAACAAAAAAAATTTGATATTTTTAAAAAAAAATTATTTGAAATTCGTAACGAAAGATGTCGTTCGAACTTATCTTTCAAAAGTTAGTCCTCTGAAAAAAAAACGCCACTCATAGGATTTGAACCTTCGACAACAACATCCCAGTACATAAAAATTAATTTTTTTCTAACTTGAGAGAGCTTCTTTGTTTGTTGAAAACAATTAATTTTTTAATGAATTTCAACAAAACAAAAAAATGGCGAGGTGTAAGATTTTCGGATTTTGAGAGAGGAACACCTTTTGCCAAACGTCGTCATAACCAACTGAGCTATCACGACTCTTAATTTTTAATGTTTTAAAACATAAATTTTAATTCTAAAAAAATGTAGTTCTAATTAACATAATTTATATTCTTAATTTTGCATTAAAAAATAAAATGCGACGCAAAATTGTGTAGAAGGTAGTCAAAAAGCTTCCTTTCGACATTCTCCATGCTTCACAGCCTTACAAAAAAAATTTTAGAATGTTTGAAATGTGTTTTTTATATTTTCTTCATCTTCAGTATGCAAAGCTTAGCTACAGACTCTTAAAAGCAAGAACAGACCTGAAATTTATATAACACTGACGAACCATCATTTTCGGCTAAAAAAATATCCGAGTAAAAATATCCAAAATATCATTTTCAGCTAATAAAAGATTTTAACAGCCAACAGATTATCTGGACCGGTTGCACTTATTTTACATTTCACAGTCGACCATATTTGGTCTTCTTATTCGTTAAATTGATCCATAAAGTTAATAGAAGCTGCCGCATTCCACGCTATTTGACACCTTTTGATATTCAACGTTGTATCGAAATCTGTAGAAAACTAATCAAAAATCCTCTTGATGAACGATTTTTCAGAAGGGTAATTACTTGTGATGACAGAAAACAGTGGTTGGACCCATCTCAACCAGCCCTTCCAGTAGTTAAAAGAGGACGATTCGAAAAGAAGGTAATGTTGTGGGTTTGGTGGAATTACCAAGGAGTAATAAACCTTGAACTCGTCTCTGACGTTCTTACAATAAATGGATAATATCATGCAATATTGGAAAACATCTTTTACTTTTAGCTAAAACTAACCAAAAGAATGACTTATATTTTTATTTCATTCCGTTTTAGAAAATGATATCACAGAAATCTGGTCAGTTAGGTATGACATATTTACAGAAACTTCTTTTGCCATCAAATTTGTTTATTTCTTGGAAAAGTATTTGTGATTAAAATTCGATTTATTTCTTTATTCTGACGGAAAAACAATTGATTCAACAATAAAAGAGATTTTTCATTTCCCGGAATTTTCGCGGTTTTCCGCAGATTTCTTGAGATCAGGAGTCAAATATGATTAAATTAATTGATAATTAAACAGCGTGTGTCTAAAACTACCGTTTGATACCCTAAAAGATGACTTAGTACTTATTTTGTCTTTATTTATTATAATGTTCACATAACTTGTGACCAAGATGCATATACCGGAGAGTCGTGAACACTTGATAACACTATCGGGAAGACCCTCTTCGCCGAACCAATGAGGATGATGTATTTTTGCTATTTGATAGTTTCCATTCTTGTTAAGGAAATAAGATAAGTCATTAAGACAAATAATTATTTATTGATAATTTTAAGAAAATAAAGAAACTTAAAAATTGAATTCCCAATGAAAGGAGTTTAACTAAACTTGCTCATTTGACAACAAAAGAATATTCTGTATTAATAAATCGAAATCTTCCGTATTGATACCGTAAACAATAAAATTTTGGCAATCATCATTATATTCAACATCAAAATCTTTCGATTTAAGTTCTCTTAAATTTTTTTCAAGTTTCTTTCCTCTTTCTACATCTTTAAACTTGACTTTTTTTAGTTCAATCTTGTCAAAATAGTTTTGTAATTCATCCGATTTTTGTCGTATCTCATCTGAATCGACGCCAATGACTCGAAACGATAACAAATCACTACTTTTATCGACACACTTGAGTAAATATCCACTTGATTCTAATTCATGTTTAAACACACTTAACTTTAAATTCGTGTACTTAATTAAAGACTTGTCCTTTATTTTCGACTCGATTTGATACGAAATTATTTTTTCAATCAAGTCTTCAAACGCATCTAACTTGACTCTATGTCCAGTTACAACTACTTTAAGTTCATTAAAAGAAAATTTCAAATTTGATTGGTTTTGTGAATAAATTTTCAACCAATCAAACTTATCTAAATCACTTATTGAATATTCCCTTGCACTTGTTTTGCAAATTTCTAAAACAAGTTCTAAAAATCTGTAATATTTTCCAATAATTTCTTTATCCTCAAAAATATTTGATTTATGAAATTTTAGAAAATAATCTTGATAATTATCCCTTCTGTTAAAAGTCTTTTTCACAAAAAAAGAATTTAGATCGGTTAAAAATTCTGATGCTCTTGTTTGGTCATCGGGTCGAACCATTAAAAGAAATTTGTTATATGATTTGATTGAGTCTAAATTCAAATCGGGTGTAAACAAACAAATTCTAGATTCAAAAAAAAAATTGTCAATATACTCAACCACTTTTTGAGCAATGTTACAGTTATAAAATTTAATGTAACATTCAAATGTGTTTTGATTTAAAATTAGTTTAAAACTGTGAATTTTAATGCCTGGCAGTTGTTGATGTAAAAAAAATTCGAGTTTTTGTTCGGTATAATTGGAAGGTAAATTACCAATCCAACATGTGAATAAACTTTCTTGTTGATCTGAGTCTTTAAGAATTAATGGCGGTGGTAAATTATAATCAAAATGAACCATTGAAATATGTTTTTTATTCATATCTTGAGGTAAATCTAACTCAATGGCTACGTTTCTTAGACTTTGATCAGGGTATGTAAGAATATCTTGAAAAGTTTGAAAGCCAAATACTTTTGATTGAAATGCTAATTCTAATTCTCCATTTATTATGTCCAATGGAATTTTGTAAATGATTGTTTTATTTCTTTTTTAAGAAAACAAAAAAAGATGGTTGAGAAAAAATTCAAAATGGCGAATTCATAAAAATTACCTAATAGAACTCATTTTAAAAAAATTTGAAATTTGAAAACAAAAAAAATTAATGAAATAAAGTTTAAGCATAATTTTATGACTTAACTGAGAGAAATATTTCATTAAAAAAATCATGGTAGGGGAGTCGATTTAAAGGTATTTAATTCAATCTGAAGCATGTAGGTAAAAAAACTAAAATTTTTTTAATTTAAATTTATTTAAACTACCGTAAACTACCCCGTTTTATTCAATTTTCTGATTGGTTGACAAAAAAATTTGAATTGTATAATACCGAGTGTACACTTTTTACCCCCGGGCTAAAAAGTCCTGCCGGATATCGGATATACAGAGGTGCTATGATGTTTGTATTTTACAAAATTTTACGTAAATTATGGTAAATTTACTATTTCTTACATAAAATCAGGTAAATTTACTAATTTTGACGTATTAGGTATATTTTAAATTGATTTCAAAAAATTTTGTTTCAAGAAATGACCGAGGAACTCGATACTATCCTCTTAAGCTTAAATAAAAATAAATCTGAAAAAATTATGGGCTAATAGATGGACTAGAGACCCTTGTGCCGAAATGCGACTGACTCAAAATAAAAAATGGGTTCACCATGTCATAAACCTTAGTATTTATAGCCGCTTTTTCAAAAGGATTCAATTGACCAAAATCTTATCGAAATTCATCCTAAAATTTTCATGCAAGCAATTTGTGATATTCACTATAGAACTTGCTATAAATCGTTTTAAAATATATTAAAATATGCGAAATTAGAGGTATGTAAAGTTCGGTTTTAACGTGCTTTTTCTAAAAATTTTCGGTGAAAACCCGCTTCTAAAACTTTTCATACCCTTCATTTTTAGAAATTAAAACATTTTTTAAAAAATTTATAGTAATATTTGAAGTTAATATGGAAAAATATATACCCATAAATTTTCAAGTTCCTTTGAACATAGTTGAAAGGTGCTGAAACTTTTCTTGGAAACTAAGGTTTATGACTTGGGGAACCTTAAGTCTAAACCAACTAAGGAAAACATATTATTTCGGTCAAGCTTTAAACTTGCTCAGTATTGAGACTACAATAATTTGAAGTCCGAAAAAACATTAAAATAAATTTATTGTTTCAGTTTTATTTCAAATTTTAAGCTTTTGTTTTAATCGTTTTTAGAGATCTCGTTGTCTCGTTTTTCTTTTGATAACGGCGGTGTTAATCTACTGTCAATGAGAGATAGTCTAGGGCCTTTTGGAGAGATTCCATATAATAATTGTAAAAAAGCATCTGATAAACTTAATGCTCCAATTGACATTTCGATTCCGGTAGAACAAAATGAAGCAAAATGTTGACAATTTTTGAGTACAAAATGATACTCCCCTTTGGCATAAGAATCTGAGGCTAACTTTTTTGCCATGCTGACTATTTCGTCTCTTGATCGTATTCTCAATCGATACACAACTACATAAACAGTACCCCAATATGGAATATTATTATTCTCATCAACGCCAATGTAATTTTCCCACGAGTCTTCTCTAGCACTGGCACATGTTTTACTACCATTTGGATCATTAATATGCACTACTCGTCTATTTCCTAAATAAATGCAATCGTGCGTATACAAACCACCCTTTCTCGTAACCTTTACATGATCGCCCATTTTCAAATAAAGTTCTGGATGAGCTTTGCAATCATCGTTTATTTTTATTATGTTGAAATAATATTTTAAAATACTACTTTCTATTCCTTCTTCTAAAAAAGTAAATTTTAGCAACGGCGTAAGCTGTAAGCGTTTCTCTAGCCACTCTACGTGTTCTTTAGCACCGTTTTCCGTCAAGTGCTGCGACCAATGGTACTCTGTCAGTTTACTTGTCTTATCCAAATGATCTTCGTTTAAATAAAGTCTAACTTTATACCATAAAATCGAGTTTACGACTATCAAATAACTTTGACCTGCACTTGTTTTGCCTTGGTATTTACTAATTGGATTAATTGGCATAGAATTTTCCAACACTTTTTTAAAGATTTCATCCGATTCCATTTTTTTTATCTTCGAAAATTAAACGCAATTAAAACAAATGCTAGTTCAAACACTAATATTTTTTTACTTTATTTTTTCTAAGCATAAAAATCGTATTTGAAGTTGAAGCTTAACTTTTATGTTTAGACTTAATCAAGTTTAGCTTAGCTTAATTAAAAAAAGATTTCTAAGCATAATTTATGAATGCAAACATTGTATAACGAAATATAAATTTGTGTATCGATTGAGAATACGATCAAGAGACGAAATAGTCAGAATGGCAAAAAAGTTAGCCTCAGATTCTTATGCCAAAGGGGAGTATCATTTTGTACTCAAAAATTGTCAACATTTTGCTTCATTTTGTTCTACCGGAATCGAAATGTCAATTGGAGCATTAAGTTTATCAGATGCTTTTTTACAATTATTATATGGAATCTCTCCAAAAGGCCCTAGACTATCTCTCATTGACAGTAGATTAACACCGCCGTTATCAAAAGAAAAACGAGACAACGAGATCCCTAAAAACGATTAAAACAAAAGCTTAAAATTTGAAATAAAACTGAAACAATAAATTTCAGTTCTGCAGGATTCGTTTCTCCAGGTCACATTTTTCTGTTTTAATTCCTTTACTCGCCATAGAGAGCACCGGGCTATTGTAATCAAAGTGGCTTACGACTAGGCTTTTATAAACAGTAACCAAAATTTCTTTATTAAATCCAAACTCTTGAGTTGTTTTATCTGAAAAGGGATGTGACTCGTGTTCTTTTCGAAATGTTCCCACTGCTGACTCCAGTCAAGTCTGTTGTTAATTTCGATACCTAGGTATCGATTTGATTCTACGACTTGTAGTTCTGTGTCATTTAGGCAGAGGCTCGGTGGTGTTTCTGAGTCTTCTCCAGACGAGAATACGATTTTACATTTGTTTGTGTTTAAGCGCATGTTGTTTTCAGCACACCATTTTTGGACTCCATTGATAATTTCTTGTGGTAGTTCGCTGCAGGCTTTACCAATTATGTGACTAAGGATATCATCAGCGTATTTTTCAATATCGGCCTCTTTCGGGAGGTATTCATTAATATCTGAGATAAACAAAATGAAAAGAGTCGGTCCGAGAACATTCCCTTGGATAACCCCCGCTTCAACTTGTTTCCATTCTGTTTCAGTTCCATTCATGCAGACTCGTTGTTTCCTGTTAGTAAGATATGAAGCTATCCATGATACAAGCCATCCAGGTAATAATTTTCGTAATTTCTTAAGCAGTTTCTCATGGTCTACAAGGTCAAATGCTTTGGCAAAATCGAATAAAATAGCTAAAAATGATTTCTTTTGGTCGATAGCCATACTCCAGCCGTCGATTAATTTTATAATGGCATCCATTGTTGATTTCCCTGGTAGGAATCCATGTTGTTTATTCGTTTTCCAGATGTGTTTTGTTTCCTGGAGTATAAACCGACAGATTATTCTTTCTGTAATGTCCATGAGGGAAGTTAGTAATATGAAATTGATTCTATATCATTTTATTAAACAAAAGCTCTAAAGTTTAGTAAACTATAAAATAACTTAAATACTTGTTCGTAACTAACAATCAATATTAAACTAAATTAGAATATAAATAGAAACTAAGAGATAAAATATAAATGATTAAACTAGGATGTTACAACTTTTGATAACTTAAATACTTTTGATAAAATAGATGTTACATTAATCGGTCTGTAGTCGACAGGATCTTTTGGGTTGTGGACTTTTGGAATTGGAGTGATGTTAGCGAGTTTCCATTGGCTAGGAACGAAGGATTGTTTGAGATAGTTGTTGAATAGCTCTACTAAAATATCTGCTATTTCTAAACGTGAAAATTCGCAACTTTAAATCGCCAAAGTAAGAACAAATTTTTACAACAAACGGCCTGGAGATCTTGAAGGATACTTCCATATCACACAGTTGTCGTTCGATCGATCACTTCGAGTATCTTGATTATTGAAATAGGTTAAAAAATGAACCGATTTTAACGGAAAAATATTTGCTACATTTCGACTGATAAACTGAAACATAACCTGAAACCTTTCTTCGGCTCAATGTTTATTCTAAATTGCTCAGCATAATAAATGCTCAATTCCTAATGTAAAAAAAGGATGATTAGTTTACGATCTAATAAAAAATTGTTAAAATCAAACAAAAAAGAGATTATTTTTTAATTAAAAAAATCTGATAAAAAACTTCATTTTTCAATTTTCTACTTACAAGTTCAAAAATGAATTATTCATCATCAATTACTCAACTTTTAAAACTTCAAATAGACTTTGAAAGGAAAAACTCGTTAAATCTAATCATCGGGTTCATATTTGTAATATTCGGCATACTCGGTAACATGTTCGCATTTTTTATCTTAATCTACCCGATAAATCGATACCCAAAATTGGCTTTTTCAAAATATTTTACAACCCTAACACTCATTCAAACGATTTTTTTGACCCTTTACTTTTACAGATCGACTCTAAATCGATACGCCAATCGTCTCAACGAACCAAACAAGCGTTTAAAGTCTTTAGTCAATGTCTATGACACTGAGCCTTTAATTTGCAAGTCAGTTATTTATCTTAAATACGTCTGTTCGACTCTAAACACACTTTTATCATTATTTTTTTCAATCGAACGAGCCTATGCTCTTTATAACCCGTTTAAAATTCGAACTCGCAAACTATCCATTCGATTATTAATAACAGTGGCTAGTTTCTTAAGTTTCCTAGCACCTTTATATGTGTTTTATATTTTTGATATTGTTCATTTGGAGACCATCGAAGGTCCAATTATATTCGTTCAAGAAAAAACAACTAAACTTTTATGCGCAGTTAAACCAAATGAGATTAATTCGTTCTTAAAATTTAATGGGATCTTTTACACTTTTTATTTCGTTACATCTCTAATCGGAACAGTGTCAACAATTTATGTAATCAAAGGCCTCATTAGATTAAAATCTAAACGTACATTAAGTTGTAGACAAGAGTCTAGAATATTTACGAAAAAAGTTTATGAGACAAGACTCCTAATATGGATGCTTATAAGTTTCTCGATATTGAACTTTCCGAATTTTGTGATTAGAATTTTGTTTAGTTTTAGTCGAAATGGTTTACAAGTTGATAATGAAAAAGAGTTTATTGGTTTGTTAAGATTAAAAAATTTTCTAGTCATGGCCGAAATATTAGAATTAAGTAATTTTAGTTTTACTGGTTTTTTTATATTTTGTTCAAGTAGATATTTAAGACGTAAAGCGTATGATATATTTTTTTCAAAATTTAAATCAGAACGATTTTCTCAATATAATGTTCATTGACACCATTTCACCAATGGTCAATTGATATTTACATTTTTTTCAGAAAATTTTTTTTTGTGTAAAATTAAATTTTTCGAAATGTATTTGTTTTAATTTTTACATTATAATGATGAGCGAGAATTGCAGTCCTAGTTTACTGAAGTTAAGTATACTACTACTGTGTAGTATACGCTTGGTTTGGGGTTCCAAACTAAGTCTAAATAGATGTCGAGTTCGCAGTCTTAGACTCGGATGAGTGACACTGTTTATGATGAACGTCCCACAGTAGACTAGATAGTCTTAACCATACCTATTGGCCGATCCCAAGTCCAGATGAAAAAATGGGAGGGAGACTAAGAACTAAAAATTCAAAAAAAGTTTATTTACAAAAAAAGATCTCTAACACTCAAACTACCCATCTTGGTAACGATTCAAACAAACACGAATTCGGATGACCTTAGGTTGTTTGATGTAAAAAATATCGACAGGAAATCTACGATCAGTGATACGAAAGATTGGAGCACCATCAAAAAACTCTGAAAATTTTCACAATCCATCGTAGCTGATGAAATCAACAACTTCAAGTACGGTCTAAACCTAGCAGTATTTTTGACAAATCCAAACAAAATATCAGTGTGCAAAGTTCTTTGATGAGCCTCGTCGATCATTAACACACTGTAGAGTTCTAAATAAGGCTCGGTTAAAATTTCTCTTAACAACATACCATCAGTCATGTATTTGATAAAATTAGGCTCTGATGTAAAGTCTTTAAAACGAACCGAGTAAACAACATCGGTACCTTGTTTTTCTTTTCGACGTTAATCTTGGCAAAACCATCCTCGAACAAGTACTGTGTTATTTGGGTAGTTATACCAGATCCAGTCTGACCCTAAGATTGAGAGTAATAGAGATAAAATGAAACAACAAAATATCGAGACTTCAGACATCGAGGTTCTTTTGATAGCTCTCCCAAAACAGACATCAACTTGCATGAATCGGTTTATGTTACTGGTTATTTAAGGGTTTCTTAACTAGCCGTAACTATCAGAGGTTAAGTATTAAATTAAAGATACTGAAGATTTATTTAAAGTTTATTTAAATCAAAATATATGATGAGAAATCCTTCCTAAATCCTATTAAGAATGAACTATCTTTATTGAGAAGCTTACTCGTATTTATATCCGAGTTTCCCATTAAAGATTATATAAGTAAGATTGAGTAATACGGTTGTTCTTCCGTTTACGCAGCAATTTACGATTATTGATTATCGTATTGTTGCTGATCAATCTATTCTTAATGATATAACTTATTGAAAGAGATATAAGTTACATAAGGTAAGGTAAGTAATAAAATAAATGAATACACAGCAAACCACACATAAATCATAAGAAAATACAATAGTAAAAATAGGCAAAGATATTCTGTAACATTTATAATAAACTGAATTCTTTTTTCAAAAAAAAAACGATGATTCAATTGGTGGTGAAGATTTTAAAAATCTAAAACGTCCTTTATGAATCTGAACCAGTAAGAATGACATATCTAGAGCTTACTGTGGATCAAATCAAGATGTAACTGCTGGGTACTAAACGCAAAAAAAGAATTCTTTAAAAAGAATTTCCATCTGTTGCAAATTTTCGATCCAACTCCTTTTACAAGTTAATTACTCACGATAAAAAGCAAACAAAAAAAAACGTCTACCTGAATAGCTGGTTTTTTGGATAGCCATTTACCTTAAAAATAGAATACAAATGAGTAATTATGAAGTCGATCAAAACTGAATGCAAACAAGGAGAAGCTGATTTAGGTTAGGGAACGTAATCAAGCCAACTCATGCACAGACTGCTGGAAAATTGTCTGTTTGTTGCTCATTCATACCGTTTGGGTTGCCTATTAATTTTTTCTGTAATCACAAAACCTTCTACGTATGAAAAGAGAATATTATTTGCATACGTAACGAAACCGATGATGCAAATAATATTCTCTTTTCATACGTAGAAGGTTTTGTGATTACAGAAAAAATTAATAGGCAACCCAATCGTTACTTAAAGTTGTCAACAATAGTTTTACTGATTCTTGTTGACGACTGATCGAAGAATTTGACTCGTTACTTTTACATTAACGCCCGGGGGTTTATTAAACACCTTATTTGTCAAAAAAACTGAACTTGTTGATATAGTTGATATATTCTATCTAGTTGAGATATATTGGCCAATTCGGATAACTTAAACTCCGTAAAGTCATTCAGATTCTTTAAATTAGTTAGAAGCGATTTGAAAATTAAAATTGATTGCAATCATATAGCTACTAGAATTTTTCAACAGACAGCCGCCCAAATGAAAACAATCTTTCTTAATTTTCCTTTAATTTTAGGTCGTGAAATCGAAGATAATGATAAAAATTGGGATAATTTTTTAAGACTACATAGCATTATCAATCTAACATATGCGTATGTTTACACTGACGAGACTGTTAAAGATTTAAGAATTGAAGTTGAAACATATTATTATCCGAATTGGGAGACTTGGTAAAAGAGGCTGTTCCTTCTTAATGTTGCCTCTCTTAATTCGTTGTCAACTTCAAAAATGTTAGCGTTGACCAGAAGGGTGTACTCTATCTCATGATAGTCCCTTGTCTTAAGGTGCTAATTGTTTTTGCCGTGACTAGCGCTCTGAGCTTGTCGACCATAGCAGCGTAGTTCAAATCGGGGTTAGAACTCGCAGTTGAGGAGTGGGCAGGACTAACATCTAAATTCCCCCTTACCTGAGTTTGGAGTTGGCGTTGTCTTGGTCTTCTCTCTGTCATCTCTTCATCTTGTTCGTGTTGGGCTGCGGGAGGCGCTGGTGGAGCTGTCGTATTTGCTTCCACGGCCTGCAATCGCGTGTCGAGCCGCCCCAACATTTCTACTACTCGGGCTAACGTTTGCTCCGGAGTTATTTGTGGTTGATTTTGTTGTTGATTTTGCTCCATTTGCGTTTCCGTTTCGTAGTTTCGGATGACCGTCGGTGGGTTCACTGATTCTTGTGATGTTTGGATTGGTATATCTTCGTCGATGAACGAGTTCGAAGCGGTTATTGTAGTTTCCGCCTAGAAGATTTAAATCTTAAAGAAGTTCTTTGTCCTTATGTAAAGGGCGAAGTGTTTTTACAGACTTTTGGCCTGTCTTTTAATAGCTTTAGCCTCTTCGGCAAAAGCTAGTTTGATTATTTGATTTATTTGGAGAGGAAGCTCCTCTTTAGTGAGAAATGGGTCGCTTATTAAGCTTCTTTCTCTGTACAAGAAAGTTTTTACTTTTGGCTCAAGTGTTGATACGAATAAAGTTAATGAATTTGTAAATTCTTCGTTCACTGGTACGCCGTTGTTTAGAGTAACTTCAGAGAGACAGAAAAGTCTAGTAAGATGTAATGTATCTAAAAGTTTACTACTGTATAATGTGTCGATTAGCTAACTTAAGTAATCGTCCATACAGTTTCAAAGAAATATAAAACAAAAGAGAGAAAAAACAATCGAAAGATGAAAATTTTTTCACTCACACGGGGCCAGACTAAAGTCAACTTGCTTTCAAAACGTTAAAAGAGTCCGTGAGAGATTTAAGAAGAAGAGAAAATAAGCTTGCTAAGCTGCGTGAGTTACGCCCGTTGCTAGGCTTGTTCTTGAAGAAAATAAAGGATTATAAGCTTATCTTTATAAGCTTTGAAACTTAAAATTGTTTGACTGACCAGTGAGTGACCACTAGGTTCAGTCGTTTTTATTATTTATTTGAAAGCTGAAAATGACTCCGATAGACGGTCGTATATATAGCCGATCACGTACGATACTTGCTTAAATCTAAATAAACATAATTAAAGGCTTTTTTTTTAATTTCTTAAGATTGTGAAGAATTCAGGTCACTTTTATCAGTTGATAAGACATTTTTTTCCAGTGGCTAAATTTAAATGCCTAAATAAGATTCAAAAAGACATAATTTTGAAAAAATTTTAATTTTAAGTCATTTTTTTGATTTAAGGCATTTTAGAATTAAAAAATTTAGTGACTAAGTCGCTGTTTTTTCTTTGGGTTAATTTTTTTTATCTAGTGGTTTCATCTTTTTGTCTAGTATCAATTAATATATTCTCGTTAATTTTTAATACTGAAAATTGAAATAAAATTACTTTTTATTTTGAAATTTTAAAAATTATTTTAATAATGTGAATAAAAATTTATGCATAGACAACCGTTGTGGTTTTTTAGCCCCTTATTGAATAATATTTCTTTCTTTTTAGATTTTTGACCACGTACATTAAAAATGATGAAACTCTTGTACTAATGACCACCCTTAAAAAAGGCTTGAAACCATTTACAGGTACATGTTCTCTTGTCAATATCAATAAAAAAGAAATACCTGCCTTCATATTAATAGATTAGATTAGAAGTTGACTTTGTGTTAGCTTGATTATTAAGATGAAATTCTTTATATATAAAAATCGCGAACGTCTCAGAAAAAATAGGGATTACTTCTCCGGAAATTATTTAATCTTAACACATTCGACACTTAGCCTGGTAGCCAGCATGAGTTTGAATAAATTTGTATGCTTCCAATAAGAACGGGTTTTAATTCTATGGGAATAAATTCAATTTAATCCGTAAAAGCCTTATATAGATTGATTTTATTTCTGAGAAACCTTTTTAGACCTTATTGAATTGGAGAATAAATAAAAAAATAAATATAAATAGAATAAAAAGTTGGTTTTATTAATTTGAAAAAAATTTTTCGGTTGAATCCCTTTGATTATGTTTTAATTCAAAGAGTATTTTATTTAGCTTATCCGTTTTTGATTCTAATTTATTAAATCTTTCTTCAAAAATTTTAAAAAATATTCTGTTATCTGATTTTTTTTCTAAGTTTTTTTCTGATTGACTTATTTCATATGATATTTTATTGAACTTGTCGTTTGCCTTTTTTATTTTTTCTAGACGCTTTAGATCCTTTTTTCTTATTTCTTTGATTTTTTTAAAAATCTTTTCCATTTCATTAGATATTTTTATAATTAATTTTAGCGAACTTATATTAATTAAGGCTCTCTCAATTTCGAAAAATATCTTAATTGGAGTCAAAAAAACTTTTTCACATGTTGATTTTTCATCTGTTTGAATAAGTCGTCGTAAATTTTCAAATTTCATCGCATAAGAAACTTTATTTCTAATCACTTCGGCTTCACTGTTTTCGAGTAAATTTTGAACTTCTCCGATCGATATACCGATTAAGGGCTCAGAGGGTTTTTCCACCCGACTTTGAAAAAGATAAACGAATAAGTGTGAAATTAAAGTGTTACAAAACAAAAAAGAAAAAACCACCATAACCACCGATTAAAATATTGACAAAAAGAATTGGCAAAAACACAATATAAATAAGATAGATTAAGTAGTTAATTAGAGATTCACTTCTAAAAACGTTTAGACCCATGTTTTCTGTGTCGAGTGAGCCAGTAGTCATTGTAATGAGTCTGAATAGAGTTAGTTCGAATGTGTTGTTGAATGAAGAAATGTAATCATCACTATTCATTTCTTCAAATGTTGACAGACCAGATCTATTTCGAAACGAAAGAAGAAATCCGATTAAAAATATTGCAATTATAATGAATAATTTGAACGATCGTTTAACAACATTTTTGAAAACGCTTACATAAACTCCAAAATCTGAAAGTTTGTCTAAACGTAAAAGCAAGATGTAGTATGATAAAACGATTGTTGTTGTAAAAAGAGCAGATTTCGACTGGGAAATATCAATGAATAAAGTGACGAGACAAATGATAAAGTTGATACATTCCAAAATATTTTTCGAATCAAATAGAAATGAAGCAAAACTTTTTGTCACAATACTTACAATAAATTGAAGTATTTCCAAAAATATAAAATAAAAAGAAAGAATTATCGAAATTATCTTGGACGTATTATTAAGATTTACGGAAGAATGATACATCTCAATCTGAATCGAATAAAAAACTAAAAAAATTATATAAAGTAAAAGGTTGCAAAAATAAACATTACGTGGAAAATTAGAGTATTTTATTTCTAAAAGATTTTGAATAACTTCATTTTTTAACCATTCAGGGTCTCCTAAATCGCTAAAAAATGTTAAAATATTTCGATGCTCTAGTTTTTTTTCTAAATCCTTATTTTTTGCTTCATTCGAGTGGTCAATCTTTAGTGTGTTGATTCTTAAAAAATCAAGACCATTTTCTTTTGTATCATCTATTAAGAAATCTATTACTTTATACCATTTTCTTAAAAGATATTCGTACATTAACTCATTAAACATTTTATCTTTAAAACTCTGTAACTTTAACATATATTCTTTTTCGATCGATAAATTTTCATAACAAACAGCCGATTTTAATAATTTTAGCAACTTTAAAGCTACTTGTTCGTTGTTATTCTCGATTAAATAATAAAAACACCTTTCAAGGTCTGCTTTCAGAAAGGTATCTGAATTTTCTTTAATCGTAGTTGCCGAATTAGGTGATTCATAAGCTTCAAAAAAAAATCAAATAATCTCATATCATTTAGATAACAAAGATACAGTATTGTATCAGGTGATTTAAGGATTAATGATTTCGAATCAATTTTTTCGATTAATTCAAATAATTGTTCACTTTCTAAATCTATGTAAAACATAAATAATTCCAAAATGTTCATCTTATCTATTTTAAAATAATCCAAATAATTATTGAAATGTTTGATATCATCGGAATCCGCTTTTCTATATCTTAGAAACATACGAACCAAAAAGTCTATAACATGATCTCTCGAAAGTATATGTTGTGATTTGTATAGTTGAAATAAATTATCAACACTGCAATCAAATTTAAAACAAAAACTAAAATCAATTGATTTAAAGCGATCGTTTATTTTCTCCGATTTATAATCAACCAAACCCTTTGGCATTTTCATATGAAGATTGTTGTTGAAATTTATTTCAAGATTATTGCATCTATCGCTAAACATATTTAAATCGATTGAGACGATTAAATTACAAGAAAAATCAACTTTTGAAAGATTTGTTAAATCTTTGAATATATTCGGTCGAAGTATTTGTAAATCATTGTGACTTAAATCAATACTTACTAATGAATGAAGGCTTTTGAAAATATTTTCTGGTAAATCTTTAATCCTTTCATTTTTGAAACAAATTTCTGTAATCAATGATAAATTCAATGTTCCATTATGAGAAAATGATATGTTTTTTTTAATGCATGACAAAAGAGATTGTTCTATTTCTTTAATTTGTTCTTGATCACTTTTCGGTTGATCTGATAATGGTACAATTATCGCCGACATTTTAGGATTCAATCAGAATAAAATAAATTCTTAGTGTCTTAAGAACTTTATAAAGACGATTTTATAAAAAAATTTATAATTATAACTTAAAGGTTGCCATCCCAACCTTAAATGTAAGCAAATAAGAAAAAAATTATTATTTATTTAAAAGAAACAACAAACGAATGTTACCATATTTACAGGTAAATTGGTTTTTAATTTTCGCAAATGTACTTTGTTATTAAGATTTATTCTGAAAATACAGTTTAACAAACTACGTAAGTAAACTTACGAGTTCATATACCTTTCATGTAAGATTTACGATCATAAGTAGATTACATAGTTTACATAACTTAGCAGTCGTATTAGACTTACCTTAGAAAGTGTACGGGAAAAAGTCTAGATACAAAAAAAATGCTGATAATAGAAACGGCTTATCTCTAGTTTGTGAACTACAGTACATACTAAAACTAACTTGTACGTTTATTCATGCAATAAAACGCAATTTTCAAATTTATATTTAGTACATGCATTAAAAAAAAAATTTGATCGACATTTTTGAACTATATTGGTTTCGGAATCTTTTGCTGCAATACATTTTTCTATGACAGTCTCCAGTTCACAATTAACGCCAGAATTACAAATGGTGACAGCATACACTGACATTTGTAATTCTGGCGTTGCTTCTGGTTTAACATTTTCTGGTTCAAAATAAACAGAATCATGAAATGTACTCAAAACAAAAACACTTTTATCAGTCTTTCCTTGATAAACTGTAAGAAGTACCTCGGTATCATGAACATACGCTCGACTGTTGTAAAGAGGTTGCTTTGAGTTGACAACGGAAGTAAACATAATTACATCAAAACTCAGTAGAGGTGGACTCATTACTAAATTAACTGTGACTGGTTGATTAGAATCATAAGGTCCTTAGCAAATGAGACTCACTACGGACACGAGTACCCGAAGCATCGTTACGTGATACCCCACCAGTCAAGACTAGACTCACGGCTAGTTTAACAATGTACATACCATAACTCGAAAGTAAGATGTTGCAAGCTTTCAACGGTCTTTTTTCATACTTTTTCAAAAATCGAAAAACATTTTTTCTTTCTCTTTAGCAGTCTTTAGTTATTTATATTTGACTTTGTTCCTCGTTGTTGATTTAAATGTAATTGGCGTAAAGGGTCAAATCAACATCGCATCTCATGTCGTTTATCGATCGACCTCAACGTTTCAAAACAACAGCACTTAAAAATTCAACCCTTTAATCTTTGATTTTTATAAGATGGGTTGACTTACTTGATGGTGACGTCATCCCCCGGCCACTTGTCGCATTGGTAAGGTTAAACTGACTCAAGTAGTCTTGCATTACATGTCTTTGTAACCATCCCGTTGAAACATATTAGTTTGTTAACGTCTGAACAGTTCGGGTATTTTATAAACACACCATCGGCTTCGGGTAACAGACAAGACGGGCTAGAATTTTAGAGTTTAAAATTTTTTTAAAAGTTTAAACAAGGTCTTAAAGGGTGTCTCAAAGATGGGTTACTATTTCATATACTGGGTTTTCGGCGATAAAAGACTTTTAGGCTTCGATAAGACTCGAGTTTAACAAGTCAATGTAAAAAGACGCGTTTGTTAAAAAAATCTTGGATTTCAGTCGACATTATCAGGTCAAGTAGACTAAAAAGAGTCAAGTTTAGAAAAGGGTGGTGGTGAGTCCAGAGTCTTAGAGTCTTACTCGACATTGACGGGGCGATAAAGATACCGTAGACCCCCACTTTTTGTATCCAGTAGTTTTTTTTTAAATATTTCGATCGACAAAGTATTGTTTCAAAATCTCATACCTTCAGTTTATAGACTAGGTTGAGGCGGTTAGAATGAGGTATTTTCGAGCCATTGATACAAAGGAATTTAATCATATATCGAATGTTAAAGGCCAAATTTTCTGGGTACAAAAAGTGGGGGTTTACGGTAAGTGTCTGGTTCGTCCAAGATTCTTATCAAGTCATTCTGATGAACCCCAAGGACGTACTCAACAAACAGTTCCTTTATCTTGCAACGTTCTTCATCTTTAACAAAAAAAATTAAGATTTCAAAATTTTCAATAAAAATTTTAGACAGAATCAATTCCGTTTCGATTTACATAAAATTTTATTTTTAAAAAAAAGAAGTTTATTCTAAACCAGGGGGTGTCTTTAAAGTTCATCATGTGAATCTTGATGTTCTTCACAAACGGTCTCAAATTTCATCACATACTTGCAACGATTTGGCTCACTAACAGCTATAACTTTATTTTCAGTACCACAAGTGAAAATTACTTTGGTGCTTCTTTGAGGTCCATTTCAACACCCAAGAGCGTTATCAAAAAACATGACCATTTATTTGTTTTGAGCATTATCGCTCCAAGACTTCCAATTACAGATACTAGTCTCCCCGTGACCTGATTTTGATTTTTGAACAGTAGCAGGGGAAGATGAAAGTATCAACCGAAAGCTCCGGGAGTTATATCCCAGAATTAGAACACCTAGAAATAGGCGTATTTTCGGTTTGAGGCCTCAAGCAAACTCCTTCTTAGAGTTCTATCCGCTTGTTGGTTTCGGATACTTTTCAACTTTCCATATCAAAATTTTTCCATAGGATTTGTCGCATTAAACTTTTTTTAATTTATTTGCGAGGAACGAGGTGACGAGCTTATTAAGCAAACGTGAATGCGTATATAAAATCGATTACTGGACTATTTTAAAAAAATTCTTGACGAAGTTCGTCAATAGACTATACACATGCGAGAAAAAAATCAATGTTATTTTCTTTAATTAACATTTATAAAATAAAAATAACAAATTAAACTTAACATAAAAATCCAAAAAAATCTACATGTATTTTTTTAAAAGTTATCTCACATCAATTAATTCATGTGTGAAAAAATTTACTTCTAATTAATTAATTTACTTCTTCTCATTTTCTTTGTTAATAGGATTACATTAAGCATATGTTTTATAGGTTTATATTTATGTTTATTTCGTAGATGATCTATTCTTAATTAGTCAAGGTACATAATTACCAGGGACGAAAAAATTTCGTAACCACCCAGTTGTTTCTTCGAGTTTACGCTAATGTTTTGACAAATTGAAGAAGTTTAAATAGGCCAAAACAAGATTAGCTTCCCTGAATGTTCAAACTTTGAACAAGTCCGGGCCATGCCTTCCATGACTGTTTAAGCTTTGAAAAAGTCCGGGCCATGCCTTCCATGACTGTTTAAGCTTCAGTAATACAGAGAGCCATGTCTTCGTCGAAAAAGTAGTGTAATAAATGTAAAATTTTTGCATTAAATCATTCCTAAAAGAATTTGTCAATTTGACAATTTTCAATCAAAACCGGCGAAGCCCAAAAAATACATTAGTTAACGTCTCGTTACTCGCATATATAAAGCTCTGCTTGCCGTATCTTTATAATTATATTCATAACGGTAGATTGCAATCACTTAATGTCCAATAAAATTTAAACTTTTAAACTTTTCAAATTTTTTTGTTAAAAAGAAGATTTTGTTGTCCAATTAGTAAAAGGGATTGAAAGTTTAACTTAATCTAATTATAATAAAAAAAAATTTATCCTATGCGTGAAAAATTTCCATATGCTTTGCTCTTTTATTTTTGTTTTGTACTCTAGTTTCTTTGGATTCTTTCTTCTTTAATTATGTAATTTCCCTGGTCTTTACCCTTTCCATTAAGCTTGAGCTCTGCCATGCTGCGCATACAGCTGGTTTGCCTATGCTCATTGGATTCGGGTATAAATATGACTGTTTTTCTATTTTATTTTTCAGTTTTTGAAGCTTTTTTAAAAATAAAAACAAGCTTGGTCTGTCCATTGGTCAGCGCCAGGCTTAAACATTTTGCAGCATTTTGAAGCAGCTGTAATCACGGTGTTTTAAATACACTTAACCCAGCCTCTTGGAGACATCGTGGTGTTTTTGACAGGCCAAGAAGAGATTGAAGCTTGTTCGGAAATGATTACTGAGAAAGCGAGGAAACTTGGTAAAAAAATTCGAGAGTTGATTGTACTCCCGATTTATTCGAACTTACCCTCGGACATGCAGATCAAAATTTTTGAGCCAAAACCCCCGAATGCTCGTAAAGTGATCTTGGCGACTAACATCGTTGACCATTGACGGTATCATTTATGTCATAGACCATGGGTTTTGTAAAAAAAAGACTTGTAACGCTAGGACTGGAATGGAGAGTTTGATTTTTAAACCAATATCGAAGGCTTCGGCTAATCAAAGTGCCGGTCGTGTTGGTCGAGTCTCTTATCAAGTATGAAAAAGAATTGGATGATAATTCGACCCCGGAGATTCAAATAACGAATCTTGAAAGGGAACTTTGTTTTATTGTTGAAAGGTTAAGGAATTCGGTAATTGCCACATGAGACTTTGGTAATGAATTTGGAACAGTTGTACGTTCCTGAGGCTTTAAACCATAAGGCTGAGTTGACTAAACTTGAGAGACGTATGGTGGTGTTTCCGGTCGACCCGATGTTATTAAAAACTTTGATAGCCTCAGAGAAGTAGAAATGTTCGGATGAGATTTTGACAATGTTATCGGTCAACAACGCAATCTATATCACCCAAAAGACAAAATTATAAACGCGGACGCAGCTCGGCAAAACTTGAAACGCGGCTGGCGATCACTTGACCTTGTTGAATACATACAAACAATAGGCTGATACCAATTATTCGACTCAGTGGTGTTTTGAAAACTTTATCCAACATCGGTCAATGAAAAGAGCCAGAGATGTAAGGGACCAGTTGGCAGGTTCGATGGAGAGGGTTGAAATAGAAAATGTCGTGTGTGGATGATACGATTGCGATTCGTTAGGCTATAACGTGTGGGTTTTTCTATAATTTGGCCAAATTGAGTAAGACAGGATCTTATAAGACTACAAAACATGTAAAAATTAAAACAAATACATTTCGAAAAATTTTATTCTACACTAAAAAAAATTTTCTGAAAAAAATATAAATATCAATTGACCATTTTGTCTACTCACTGGTTTACACTATAAATGTCTGATTGAAATGGTGTCAATGAACATTATATTGAGAAAATCGTTTTGATTTAAATTTTGAAAAAAATATATCATACGCTTTACGTCTTAAATATCTAGTTGAACAAAATATAAAAGTTCGAGAGTTGATAGTACTCCCGATTTATTCGATTCTCAAAATATTACTGCCGGTTTTTCAAACCGGCTCTTCTTATAATTCGGACGTTGATTTTCACCATTCAACGACTCTTTATACGACTCTATGTTAAAATAGCAACGATTAAAAAAGCATTATTAAATTAGCAGTGTTAAAACAGCACAAATAAAAAAAAGCATTATCAAAATAGCAAGTGTCAAAATAAAAGTGTCAAAAAAGCAAATTCAAAATAACACAACCAAAACGTGTAAACTTTCTCTATAGTATTTCCTTCTATTACAAATTCGACATATATACTACTTTTTTCACTATTCTAAAATGGTACTTTTTCACTGAGTGAAAAATATATCTTTTTAATTGAGACAAAAAACACTACTTTTTTCACTAACACCTAAAGTGCAAAAATAAATTTAAAGACTTTAAAAGTGACCATAATTACAGTGTAGAAGTCACTAAATTGTTTAGACATCTTTTTTTTTTGTCGGTTGTTCCGGTTAGCAGTATTTGTGATCAATTTTGAATTGATTTTGCAGTCTCAGTCAATTTTCCCAGAAGCAAAAAAGAATAAAAAGATGGAAGAATTTTTGCAATGTTTTTCCGATAACTACTTCAAAGGCTCTTTTAACTAGATCCAAAAAAGTAGCTAGATCCTAACTACATCCAAGAAAGCAGTTTGTTCGTAAAATATAGACAGGCATTAGAAGGTAAACCAGTTCATCCAAGAAAAAAATTAGACGTTGGTAAAGATAGTGAACTTATAATAAATACTGAAAGAAAAAAGCATAACCATTGAAGTTTATATTAAGTATATCATGTCTTTATTTAGTTTTAGTAAAAAGCAAACTACTATAAAAAATAATGAATGTGGACCAGAATGTGAAGACGAAGACGAATATATTATCGATAGTTCAGATGAAGAAGAGATATAATCGATATGTTTTTATTTATTTTGATGACTTTACTTAATATCAAGACTAAAATCAATCTTTAAATGCTGAAATTTTCTAATTTAAGTTTTTATTTAACGATACTTTCTTCGAAATTAAGTACCCCTTATGGAGTACGCGCTGCTGTGTGCCCGCATTTATTTAGTACCTCTTGTTGTGTTTAATATATATCTTTGATAGGGATAAAATTTTTCGTAACATACTTCATACTTAAAGTTTATTTTGTTAAACTAATCTGAGACAAAAATCATCTAAAATAATGCAACTTAAAAAAATCTATCCCTTTTTTAATTAATGCTGTTTTGACACTTTTTTTTTTCTTGCCATTTTAATTGCTTGCTGTTATGAACGTGATATTTTGACACAGTGCTATTTCGATAAAGTTGTTTTGACACTTGTTATTTTGATCTGACCCCCTTTATTTTATTAGAATTAACCTCCATTTTGGAGAAGTAAAATACCAAGTAAAGTTAATAAAACTGATGTTTGACGACCAGGAGCTGGGGTATGCTGTGTTCTGCTCATAACACTGAGGATAATTTGGGAACTCGAATTGAATTTTTTTGACACGACTTGGATTTGAACCTTCGACTTTCTGCACGGACGTCCACGACGGTACCAACTGAGCTATCCTTTATACATATTGATCAAGATTGCTTCTTTAGTTTTGTAGATGGAATAGTTTGCCTGGATAATGCTCACTTCTGTGGAAAGCATGTCTTTGATTCATTACTTCCACTTACCGTCTTTGGTTAGTTTTGTGCCATATATTTTCGGGTATTACTCGATAAATATGTTTGAGAACAAGCCATATTCTGTTACTTCTTGATTCGGAGTTGTACAACTTAGAGTAAGCAAACATATTCAATGATTTCATGTTTTATTAAAAAAAAAATAAACAAAATTAACTTCAGTCATCTAACACAAACTTGAAATTACACAAATTTTATTCTTGGTATCATCTGATATCTTGAGACAAAGAATTTTGTGTGTTTTCATGTTGGAAGAAGCCAATTTCTTTAATCTTCTCCAATCAATCTTAAAACTATTTTTCTAAAATCGCCACACAATTTTTTCTTCAAAACGTCATTCAAAGACACGCCATACAATAATTTAAACCTTTTTTTAATCATGTCGATATCAAGTTCACATTTTGATACAATTATACGAATCAAATCTTTTTCAGTTTGAACATCTTTTAAAATTAATTGAATTTTAATTGCAAAATAAGTAAATCTATTTTGTAAAATTAGAATAAAAACTAAAGCATCTTGTAAATTTGTTTCTGTTTTGTTCATATCTTCAAAATCTTTGCTATAAATGTTTTTAAACTCATCAAAAACAGGTTTCAAATGAGAATAACTGTTTGAAGCTAAGACTCTTGAAAAAACGTTCTTCTCGGTTATAAATTTACCCACAACAACCTAAACATAAAAGCTTAAAATCACTTACTTTTTGATTATGAATACTTACATCATTTAATTTTTTTGCATCTCGTATCGCATCAAATATTATTCCTTTTGAATAAAAACTATGTTCTTTAGTATTTCTAACAAAATCTGTTAATATCCTAATAAGCTCAAGTTCTTTTTCATCAAAATCATCTTCAAGATTTTTATTGAATACTTTTAATTAATAATTAATTGGGTTAACTCTTATGATCACTGAAATCGGCAACCTGAAGTTTTGTACGATTGTCTTATTGCTTTAAAGAATACTTTTCTGAAATTTTTTTTTCACATCTTGTGTACAAATCAATGTACACAGTGTACAAGATAATTTTGGACACCAACTCTTAAGAAAAATCATTGTACAACCCTACCCAACTATTTTTCTTAAAACCCTCAAGTAGTCAAAAAGTATTTAAAAAAAATGCAATTTTGATATTATTTTCTAATTCTCCGCTAAAATGTACACCTTGTACACTCAATTCTAGAATCCTAAGTTTTTTTCCTTTAAAGTAAACTTGGTCTGTATAAATATTGTCTAAAAGGACATTAAAAACAAGAAAAATAAAACAATTATTTAGTAGGTTGATATGGGTATCAAAATGCAGCTCTCGGGATGAGAAGTCAGAATCAATCAAGAAAATCGTTGAAAAAAAATAATTCAAACTTTTTTATATACTCTAAAAAAATTAATTTTTTCAGCTAATCATTTCACATGCGAGACTTTATATTTTCTTCATAAAATTTGAGTATTTTATTAGTTTCACCTATCGAAAAACTGGTAAAAGCTTTTAATCCTTAAAATTTTTGAAACTTGTTCGATTGATTAAAACGTACAATTTTGTACTATTCAAAATTGAATATAATCTTGGTCTAGATTGAGAAAAAAAGTAAACCCAAGAATTGTACAAGATGTACAAAAATGTTGTACACATCCCTATAAAATCGTACCTTTAATATTTGTTAATCTGAAGTTGCTTGTAAAAGTTTTCTAATTTTGGGATGTTTATTGCTGTACTATTCATATCTTTTAAGAGGTATAAAGTTGATACATAATGGAATAGTTGTACAAATTAAATCTGAATATGTTTATAAGGTTCATTTTTAGGAAAAAATATTCTACCACGAATAGTACGCGAATCGTACAGAACAATCGTACAAAACTTCAGTTTTTCGAGCTCTTTAGAATTTTTAAAACACAAGAAATCAATTACTAAGTCTCCACGCGAATAATTAATGGCATAATGCAAGCACATAGCTTCGTGCTCGAATCTCGGCATAATTGTACCCAAGACTATTTCTCTGAAATATCCACTCAGTTCACTACTTAAGTCATCTTTCAAAGAGCGGCCATACATCATTTTATATTTTTCTTTTAAGATTTGACATTCGTCATTGTCTACGAAAGATATATAGTGAATAATTACACTTTCATCTGTACCAAGACCTTTCATGGCCTTACGAAGATTTTCAGCAATTTTTTCATACTCGTTGTCGTTGTTAGTTACTTGCTTAGACCTCAAAATATCAATCTTAAAACAACATAATTATATTTAAGCTAGATTTGTTAGAATTGGCGAAAAGCTTACGAATGGCATATTTTGTTAAATGTTTAAAAGTCTTACTGGCTTTTAGCTTTTTTACAGATTCTAAAAATGTTGCAAAAAACTTTGATCAAGTATATTTGTTATTTTGCAACTAGGGAAACAACAAAATAAAAACAGTTCAATGAGTTTAAAAAATTATAAAAAATTATGCTTATCGTCATAAGTTTGAGTTTTTTGCAAATTAATAATAATTAATAAGACGTTTAATAGCCTTACTCAATTTCTATTAACATCAGAATTTATAAATCGCTTATACAATCGCTGATACAATTGATTAAAAAGCTAACCATCTTTTTGTAAAATTTTTAACCAACAAATCCAAGCAGATCTTGATTGCCTATGAGATCAGGGGCATTTTAATTGCTTGCTGTTTTTGTCGATCATGGATTAACGATATGATAAGACAAATCATATTGTTCATATTGTTCATTTTGTAAAAAATAACTTAAGACATGACTTCATTTTAACCAATGACCGCATTTTGAGATAAATGGTATAAGAGGTTCATGAATTTTTTTTAATTTTGAAGCGTTGCCCAATAGAGGCACTGTGACCTGGGGGATTCCAAAGATATCGGATTTAAGTGAGTCAAGATTAGAAAAAAAGCCACCTTAGACTGTTTTATCAGGGTAGTTAAAACCGGAGTCGACGGCCAATCCAAATAACGGCCGTCGACGTCGGTTAACTACCCACGTTTCTGAGACTGATTGTATCATCTGATTTGGTTTCGCTCCACGGTCACGAAGAAGAACAAAATGAACAATATGAATGCCATTTCTAAAATTTCAATGAAAGAAGCTTCTGTTAATTATAAAATGAAGTATAAATTCATAGACTGTAATATATAGTGGCTGTCGTTAATACCTGGAACCCTTATAAACCCCCCATAGTTGTTGTATACACCCTCCATTTTTTATATGTCAATCGAAAGCTCTCAACGAGATCTACATAGATATATAATCCATTTTTATCTGGGATGCTCGGTTATGGAGTTACAAATCGCCAAAGGAATATATAAAAAATGGTGGGTGGATACAACAACTATGGGGGGTTTATAAGGGTTCTCTAAGACTGAAGAGTGAAAACTCATTTTTTTTCCCCAAATAACTTTACAGGAGGTCTAAATATGGTATAATTTAGTAGCCCTTCATTTACTCTACCTTATATGAAAATAATTTAGTGCATACCTCACTTCGTGTAAAAGTTACACCCGGGTGTATGTTTTTCAAGGGTCCTGTAAAAATACATTGAGAGGTTATACGTGGTTTCAGTGTCTGAATAAAAAAGGCAGTGATAACAAAAAATTAGAGTCTAAGCTAGAAATTTATTTTTTTCAAAAAATTTAATTTTTAAAAAAGTTTATCAAGTCTGCTTTCGAATTGAACTCGAAAACATCCGCTTGATCTTTGATTGGTTCATTACTCGTAGTCACTTCTTTCAAACCAACATCGCTCAAAATTTTACTCAACTCCAAATGACACTTTTGAACAGCCAAATTGAATTCAATAAACTTTTGATTATATTTATTACCATACGAAACTCTTGAATCATTCGATCTAAAAGTACTAAATATAAACTTTCCATTGGACACAAATCCAATGAGCATTTCTTTTGATTCCATTGAAATCTTGGTCGAAAATTTTATATTATTCTGATCGATCATATAGTTACGTTCGAGTTTATCACCTTCGATTTTTTCCCTTGCTACAAAGAACTTAAAACTCGCTTTTGCTGGAAGAGTGAAGTTTGGAGCAATTTTTTTTGGAGCAAAGCAATTTTAGAAAAGCTGTTTTTTTTTAAATAAAATTAGGTATAGTGCATAAAATAAAAATGGTTTTAGATTGTAAATTTTTTGTTAATTTCAAAAATATTTAAAAAAAAGGGAAAATCAATATTTGATTATTAATGTTAGTTTCGATTTTTAACAAAATTTGAAATGCATACACTAAATTTAAATAAGACATTTTGGCGCGAACATTTAAATTTTTTGAAAATTTCAAAAAATCCCGCCAATTTTACTTTTGAAAATTTGTACTTAAATTAAAATTTAAAAAATTTAATTTGAAATTTCATTATAATGTTAACAATCTGTTTTTAAAAATTTAATTATTGATCAAAAATCGATCAATTCAAAAAATTGAAAAAAATATTTTAAATCAAGTTTAACAAATTTTGTTTAGTTATGTTAAAATTTTTAAACTAGGTTAGGTCCATCTATTTATTGAATTTTACAGTTTTAAAAAATAAAATTTGCTTTGCTCCAAAAATTTGCTCCAAACTTCACCGTCGCCTTTTGCTTCGTGTTTGCCAACTTGCATTCGATACAAATTTATGTAAACACCAGACTCAAAGTTAAAACCGTTCTGAGCGTAAATAAGCTCTGTGCCTGGTGCCTCTACAACATCGCCTGAAAATAACACTTTTGACTCTTGGTCTCTAAACCTTGAATTCCATCCGATTTTTTCATTCTTCATACTCAAAAGACTTAAATCAAGATCAGCTGCGTTGTCTTCCAAATCCCAATTAATTCCAATCACTGCGCTGTAATTATCTAAAGATAGACTCGAACCGAAAGGGTATTCGCCAACAAATGCTTTATCACTACGAGGTGCTGTTAATGTAACCCCTTCTGGCATTTCAAAAAATTTATCTCCTCCGTATTTTTCTTTCAATGATGAAATCAAAGAGTTGTAAACGATCTCATAAATTTTGCTAAGCCGAGTCTTGTCTTTGACTGGAGCCACATTTTTAGATGTTCTATATTTCTTAAACGGAAGTGGAAATGAAATGTTTTTACCCTCTTTAGGTTTAGCTTCGTCTTTCGACTCGTTTATTTTGACCCAAATTTTTGAATTTCGAATCGTAAACACTCGATAATCAAACTCTAAAAGATACAGTTTAATCGTTTCTAACAAAGCTATTTTTCTGAAATTATTCAACTGTTTAAGTCTCTCTTCGAGTTGTTCTAATTGGGAGTCGCCTGTCAATAGGGTCTGAAAATAATTCTCATCATTTTTTTTAGGTTTAACTTTTTTCGATTTTTTGGTCAACTTGTTAATGACTTTGATATTTTTTGAGCTCGCATGTTTAAATGATAAAAACAAAAGTTTATACCTTCCATACACAGCTGCAAGTTTGGACACACCGAATTTTTCAATCATGGACGAAACGTCAAGCATTGACTTAACAATCTTTGTGTAAGTCTCTTTGTTTTTGATCAAGAGGGTTGAGTCTGTGGCCAAGTAGACCAAGTATCGAACAAACTCGTCATGATCAGTTGGAAGTTTGTTCAATTTTTTAAAAGCAATGATCCTTGCCTCTCGGTTTTTGATCTTGTTAATATCAACTTTGAACCCGCATGTTTCGAACACATCGAAAATGTTAGTCAACGAATCAGAGGATAAAGCTATGCCGGATGAAAGCATGTCGACACATTTTGTACACGCTTCTTCAGCTGTTATTGGGAGTATTGGTTTTAAATTTTGGAATAGAACAATCGGGATCTCTGGTTGAATTGTATCATTTGGATTGTAACGAGTGTAGTAATAGATTATTTGATCGCACAAAATTTCGAGTCGGTTTAAAGACTTGATGTCTTTCCATGTCTTGTAGAATGTGTTGGAAAGGTCTTTACGACTTGGTTTTGTTTCGAGGTATTTTTTAACCGAGTTTGTGTTACAGTCTTTGTGAACAATGTAGCCGCGTTCGACTGCAAAGTCCAATAATTCCATGTAATTTGGATAGTCGTTGCCAATTAAGGCTCGATTAAAAAGATTCATAAAACTCGACATTCTTTAGAAGTAAATGAAAATAATTTTTGCTTTTTTTTTTATATTTGGCTTAATTTCACAATCAAAATTATAATTTTTTAAGTTTAAGGTTAGAAATTTCATTACGATTAAAAAGTGATTTTTAAATTTATTTTTTAAAGCTATAAAAAATAAGAGTCGTGATAGCTCAGTTGGTTACGACGAAATATGGCAAAAGGTGTTCCTATACAAACTTTGAATTTCAAAATAAATTACACCTCGCCATTTTTTTTATCGGCATTCATTAAAGAGATCTTAAAAAACAAAATGATGTTAAATAGTCGAGGGTTCAAATCCTACAAGAGTTGATATTTTTTCTTCTAACATTTTATTAATTTAACGTAAAAGCCCGATAAATATCTCATATCTGAAAATTCGCTTTTAATGGCATGTCATATTTAGCGAATTTGCTGAAAATTTTCAATTTTTCAACAAGTCAAAGACTCAAGTCTCATTTTAGGAGTCCCTATCTCTGCCTCTTTCTGTTTTGTGTTAAGTGTTCTTAAAATAAGAAAGTTTAACACCCAGTGATTCTAGCCTTCGAAGGGCAACCCCCAGATTAATACACTGTCGACCATATTTGGTAACCTTAAGTTGATCCATCAAGTTAATAGACGCTGTCGAGTTGTTCCACACTATTTGACACCTTTTGATATTCAACGACGTATCGAAATCTGAAGAAAACTAATTAAAAATCCTCTTGATGAACGATTTTTCAGAAGGATAATTTCTTGCGATGAATAATTAGTCTATTTTCGAAATATTGATGACAGAAACCAGTGGTTGGACACATCTCAACCAACCCTACCAGTCGTTAAAAGAAGACGATTCGGTAATGTGCGTTTGGTGGAATTAGCAAAGGGTAATACACTTTGAACTGGTTACTGATGGTCGTAAGATAAATGAAGACCTTTATTATGAACAATTAGAACGAGTGTGCTTCACTTCAAGCAAAATATCTTTCTTTGATCAACCGAAAGCTTGGTTTGTTTATTCAAGATAACGCAAAACCGCGCTGAAAACTGTGGAAAAAATTGAAAAGCTGGAATGGATTGAACTTCTCTCTCATCCAGCAAATAATCCAGACCTTTGAGCATTGAAAAACCCGAAAATCAATTTAATTTTATTCTAGTACTGATGCTTTGAGATTTTTAGGATATCAACTTGAGAATTTCTAAAATCTGACCTTATTTTTGTGTTCTCCATCTATGAAAAACCATAGCTAATTTTCATCTCCGAAAAATTCAAATTTCTAACATAGAAGCTGCTGACCCTTGAGAGAGTAATTCTTGAAAATCAATCTTTGTAAAATCACCTTATGATATGTTTATTAAATCAATGTGTTATATTTTTAAAAAAAATTTTAGACGGCGAGGTGTAATTTATTTTGAAATTCAAAGTTTTTAGAGGAACACCTTTTGCCATTAATCGTTGTAACCAACTAAGCTACCACGACTCTTGTTTTAGATTATTTTAAAAAGTAAATATAAATTCCAAAAAAACACTCCTTGGTGATTGTGAAATTATTTTTTTAGTTTCAAAAAATTTAATTTTTTAATAAACTTAACTAAAGTTCATGAATCCTTTAATTTTAAGTTTCTAAAAAAATTGAGATAAACTTCGATCCAACCAAAATGATCCTTTGTCACTGACTGAAAGATATTTTTACGAAAATAATCAATGATTGACATGATTGAAACCTTTGATGTGTCTAAACTCGCATCCGTTAATGGAAGTTACACCATTTTGTTCAAAAATACTCAGGGCATAATAAAAGTTTTGATAATTCTGTCATTATTTTTTAATCAAAGTCAACTGACTCCTATCAACATGCATTTTTTTAATCTGTATGCGATTCTCTATTAATTAAACCACTATTCAAGATTATATCTTAATTCTAACTGATTTTTATATAGCATTAAGTAGACCATACTTTTTAAAAATTTAAAAAAATGCAAAATTTTTCGGTTTTATATTCAGATGCGTGTTTAATTATGATCGAATGCAGCTACGATCCAAAATGACTTTAAACAAGTTTATGGGCACAAGGCCCTTTCATATGCAACAGTTGTTCGATGGGTGAAAATTTTTCGGGGTGAGATTGAGAGAACCAAGGATGCTCCACGCTCTGGACGGCAGAGAAAGACAGTTTTTGACTCGAATATTGACCTAGTCAAAAATGTTATAGAGGATTAGCCATATTGAACATATGATACAATTGAAGCTCAGACTTTTCTTAGTCGAGGAACAAAGCATTGTGAAGTTTCGTTCAAAAAGTTCAAAAAGATCAGAAAAAAAATAAAAAAGCTGAATAATTTTTGATAGGAAGTGATGATGGGTTTAAAAAATGTACCAAAAGGTGTAACAAAAATTGTTACATGACTAAGAATAAAGAAAAATCAAAAACAAAATTTTATCAATCGATTATTGATTTTTGAAAAAAAACGAGTGTTTTGTTAAGTTTATTATGTCATCATGAGATAAAAATTTTAAATAATCGATTATATGCCAAAAATTGTTCGAATTATTGAATCCAGTGTCCAACAAAACCCATTCCATACTTAAGCTATAAAAAAATTGCCTATTAAGAGCCGAAATAATGGAACAAAAAAATGTTTGAACACTCTCCTCTAAAGTTTGAGCGGGGATCGAACCCAAGACCTTTAGATTACAGTTATATTTTGTTTTGTACAACACCCTATCCACAAACATTAAGTGATAATTAGATGATTAATTAGGACTATTTCAATAAAATCGCAATAACTCTCGCTTACGGCGTTGAATATTTTACGATTTTCTTGAAAAATCATTAAGGGATAGTCTTGAATTTTTATCTCATGATGAACTTAACAAAACACTCGTTTTTTTTCAAAAATCAATAATCGATTGATAAAATTTTGTTTTTGATTTTTCTTTATTCTTAGTCATGTAACAATTTTTGTTACACCTTTTGGTACATTTTTTAAACCCATCATCACTTCCTATCAAAAATTATTCAGCTTTTTTATTTTTTTTCTGATCTTTTTGAACTTTTTGAACGAAACTTCACAATGCTGAGGAACAATTGATCGCATTATTCACTATCATCTTAAACTTCGGTTTTTATATTTGTCAAATCAAAACCTTGTTGAGTTATTAAAAAGCTTCAATCAAGCAATCCCTAGTGTTTTAGAATGGTGTCTTTATAACAGGTTGGATATCAACTGGTCGAAAACTAAAATAATGTTTGTTAGCAACAAATATAGACTTGAATATCCCAAAGAATTGACTATCGACTCACATAAAGTTGAAGTTGTAACATCGTTTAAGCTTCTTGGGATACAAATCGATCAAAAATTAAATTTCCAAGAGCACGTTACTAACATACGTAAATCAATTAACAAAAGGATGTATTCGATTTACCGACTTTTTCAACTTTCGTTTTCAGTTCGACTGCAATTCTTTAAAACATTCATACTGCCATATTTCGATTATTGTTCAACACTTTGTATTTATTTTCCAAAAAGATCAATTCAAAAACTAGCAAATACATACAACCAGTGTTTGTTTAGGCTGTTTAAATTCGAAGAACAAATTATAGTTGATGAAGACTATAATCGTTTCAACAGTAAACTCAATGAATACAATATTTCCTGTTATCAACATCGATTAATTAAACGCTTAATAACATTTGGCGATCAAATAATTCATAAAGAATCTTCTCCGAGTAATTTAAAGCAGTGTTTAGTCAAAAGATCCCAATGAGAATGTAGTTATGACTTAATTAACAAAAACGATTTAGTTCTACCGGACATTGGAAAGTTTAACGACTTTGGAAGAGATACATTTGGTTATTTTTACCCGGTTTTAATAAATAAGGTTGTCTCAAAAGTTTCAAATGTTAGCGGAAAAAGTTTTGTTTCAAAAATTATGGTGAATATCAATCAACTCTTCAATAAATTTATTGTAACATTCGGAAAATTCAGCTTAAATTACAAAATAAATACATATCTAGCTAATTAGTCTTAGTAACACGTACTCTAACTTTTTAAATTAATTTTTAATTTTTAATTTTTTTTTTTTGTCTAATAAATGGATTCGATCTGCTCATAATTGAGTTATGACATGCAGTCTTTAGATCGAATTGAAACACTAAAATAGCATCTCGGTTTGTACCCCATTTATTCACTGAAAAAAAACTTAGAGATAGGGTTCGAATTTGTCAAGAAAATTTGGCTAAATTTAAAAGCGGGGCATGGCGAATATATGACGTAGTCACGGTGGCCGGAAGCAATCTAATGCAAGCTGGGTTGCAAAGGGAGAGAGTCCAAAAACAGTAGTAAAAAGAGGGAGATTTGAAGATGATGATTTGTATTTTTTTTTGCGGGGTGGATTGAACAAGTGGGGTGGATCTGATTATATATTGGGATAGAGGAGGCTGTGTTGATCACAAAACATATATAGATGATTGCTTAAAACCTTTGGTAAGATTAATTAAGACGAGCAGAAAGACATTGAAACACATCATGACAACGCTCGACCGCACGTTCTGTAATAACTTATCTAAAAGAACAAGATTTCACTTTAATGGGGCAACCACCAAACTCGCCAGACCGTGCTTCTTAAGATTTTTGGCTTTTCGATCAAACAGCGTTTAGACAGTCACAGTAGCTCCAAAAGCTAAGTACGCCAAATAACGTCAATTGTCAAAGCCTAAAGTAGAGTATCTTAAAACCTTTCATTAGTGGATCGAAAGGATGGAACTATGCATAAAATATAAAGGGGGCTATTTTGAATATTTTAAAAATAAAGATTATTTTGTATTGATCTTTTTGCCGTTTTTATAACTTTTGGTATACCCTAAGTACAAATTTCTCTTCAAAAAATTTATTTAAAAAGCGTTTTTTTTTTCATTAAAATTAAATCATATTTTTTCGTTTCATATACAGAACCATCAAACCAGCACCGACAATTAAACCAATAACTACAGCTCCAACTGACATGCCAATTACAATTCCAACATTATTCTTAACCTCTTTAACCTTATTATTCGCATTTGAAGATGTTACATAAAAATATTCTCCTTTAAAATAAAACTTAAAATTTTGACCCTTAAAAATTAAGATCACTTACGTCTGTAATTGTAGCAAAAATCTTTGCTTTGAGTTGTCAATGTTGAATTAGCCTTAAGTCCTTTATTGAGTAGACACTTTTTACTTCCAGGACAATAATCAAAACTTTTACAATTAAACCCATCTGAGGTAACACATAAAAAACTACATTGTTGTACATCAGCTCCATCGTAAACTAAATCCCCGTCTAAACTTATGTTCGCTGTTGATGTAAACTCAAAATCTGACAAATAGTCCCCTTATAAAAAGGTCATTTTTTACTTCCCAAAAGCTTTACTCTTTAAAACACTTACTCCAATAATGAGAGCAGACTAAATCTGTTATAAAACCTTGTTCCGAATCACTTATGACATGTTTATCACTTAGAAAACACGAATTTGTCTCTGGACAAAAATTAAACGAACGACAATGGATGTTCTTTTCGTTATCACATTTAGCCGCGCAATCACTAGGAGACTTGATATCTTTGATTTTAATGTCATTTTTGTCAATGTAAGATTTAGTTGGGTATTCGTTGTAATGATACAATGGATCCTCTTTGGAAAAAATTTAAAATTTCCTTAAGAGAGAGTGGTTTGGCTTACTTTCATAAACATCGCATTCGTTTGAATCAAAAAAATCTTGAGGGTCTGAACTTGGTTTGACTTTACTTAGACGACAATCACCATGAAGGTAACAAAAGTCAAATGATTTACACTCAAATCCGAGTTCTTCATTACAAGCTTTGGCACAATCGTCAATACTAAGTTGATAAAACTCTTTGTCAATTTGGTTTTTAAAAGTTTTGCCTGTGTACTTTCGATTGTATTTGGACAATGTTTGAGCTTGGATAAAAGTTGAGAAAAATTTACAATAAAAAAAATGTTTTCTTACTTGTTCCGAAACGATTTTCATCGCTTGAAACTAAATCAATACTCTCAGCTTCAAGGATCACAGTTGGTAAAAGTGGATCGATTAATTTAATCGGTATAATACATTTTTTATCCCGAACACTTTCTTGTAGTATACTCCATATTTCAAAACTTTGTCGCGAATAAAATCCATTTAGAGTATTTCCTTAGATAAAAATTTCAAGTTAGAATCAATTCTCTTAACTACGGTTAATTGAGTACAGTTTATGACGTCATAACTGTAATCTACGACCCCAAAAACCCTAAAAAAACATTTTTTCAATGGGGTAAAAAATTGAAAATTTCACCCCTACCCCTCAGGTGCAACCAAATCCCGAGGTGGTATATTTAAACATCTAAGCATACATTATTGGAAAAATATAAAATTGATTTTAAGACATTATCTGAAAGCTAAAAAGCTCCACTTGACGCTATTGACCAGATCGAATGAAAAAAAGTTTTTCCTAAAGCTATATACGGGAGAAAACGGTCAAAAATAAGGTTCGCGCGCAGAAAAACTTCCACACTATCTGAATTTGTCATTTTCGACATCATAGCTGTAATCTACGACCCAAAAAAACCACAGAAATCAATTTTTTGATAGGGGTGAAAAATCACGAATTTTACCCCTATTCCTCCGCTTTTTTTGGTACCAAGGTGCTATATTTAAACAGTCAAGATCTCAAGAAGGGTAAAAGATATTCTTGCCCAGAAGGTACAAAACGAAAGCTAAAAAGCTACCATTGATGCCAGGACCAAAATCGCTCCGGTAAAAATATTCCGTAAGTTTAAAATCGGATAAAAACGGTAAAAAAACAGCATTTTTCCAGTTAAATCGTATCAAGTCCAAGGAAACCACCGATACCGGTATTTTTTCACAATCTAGCATCAACAAGAGACGATTCTGCATAAATCTATGGGGCTTCTTTTGCAATTTTTTTTTCAATTAAGCCTACTAAGGGGTCCGAAAAGGCATATTTTTTTAAATTCCATAAAGATATGAACTAAAGATAAAAAATTTGAACTGTTTTTAAAGGATCTAAGACCTTTTATTCGATTTTTATAGCACCTTTACACTTAGTACCAAAAAGCAGAGGGGTAGGGGTAAAATTCTTGATTTTTCACCCCCATCAAAAAATGGATTTCTTGGGTTTTTTTTGGGTTGTAGATTACAGCTTTAATGTCGAAAATGGCAAATTCAGATAGTGTGGAAGTTTTGCTCCGCGCGCAGCTTAGACTAATTTTCAGTCAAATAACATTCGAGTCCGAGAAAACGAAGGAACTTACTCGAGTAATGTGTGTATCCAGTGCTGGTTGTAACTGTTCCATTAACACTGTGTTTCTCATTCAAAAAACAGGCTTAACAAAAAATATTACTTTATAAAAAAAGTAATGAGAAAATTTATTGTTACTTAGAGTTGTTTTTCCAAAATCAAAACTAAGACATTTTAAATTCTTAATACAGTATTCCGCACACTGTTCAGCTGAGCTTAAATTTCTTAAAGTAGCAACAGCTGGTGATATAATCCAATAATTAGGTATAGCAGTGAACATTGAAATTGCCGGTGGTTGAGGTAATATTGTAGATCTTACATACAAATACCCATCTGTACTAGCACTTATCTTTGGTGAACTAAAACGAGTAAACGTTTCATTTGTTATTCCAACGAATGCAAGTGTTGTTTCAAATTTGAAAATTTTTTCTTCTTTAAGTTGCTCGGGTGTAAGTCCATACTCTTTAAAAAAAATTAAAATTTTTTTTTTAAGACAAAATGTTTTGGAGTTTTACTTTTGTACGGAAATTTGATACGAAAATCAAACTCTTTTGCACTTGGGAAACATCTTGTGACATCAAAGGCTTGAAAATCTTGAGGGAGGGAATCGTAATCATAAAACGATGAATATGAAACATCCTTGAGGGTTAAAAATTTGAAGCTAAGGGTCTTAAGGTTGACTTAATCTAACACTTACTTCGCTTTCTTTGACCCAAAGACTAACAGGGATATTCTTGTCATCTTGATTGCTCTCATGGAACGTAAAATCCCCACTCGAAAATGCAAACTCACTTATAACAGTCTTGTTCTTACTCCCACGGTTTGATATATAAACATCACTTGGTACATTATTAACACTTCGTTTACCAGTGTACGCATAATCTGAATCGAGGAGTAAAAAACTTTTAGGGGATTTTAAACGTATTACATAAGACCCATCGGTATCAAAGAGACTGTTTGTAAAATTTTTATCCGAATCAAAACTTAACACAGGGATTCCAGTGATTGAACAATTACGATGGATTTTATTGTAAGCAAACGAGACACCGATGTTGTAATCATGGACTATTATTAATGGATCAAGTGAGTTAAAAGTTTCTTCTTCTTGTTTAGGGTTACGTTTATCGTACCGTACAGTTTTGTATAAATCGTTGTAATAAACGTTTGTAATGTAACGTGTGACTGCTTTTGATGTTATTTCTTCTGAAAATTTGTATTGTTTTGGAATATCTGGAAGTGGACGAGAGATTTTACGATTGAAACAATAGACACCTTGTGGGGTCATAAAAAAAGAGTTGGATGTTCGATTTACTCTGAATTCATAAAAATCGTAAACGTCATTGAAGTCTATTTTTTGGTCTTCTACAAGTTTGGTACCTTTAAATTCGGCTCTGATTGGGATTCGAGTGTACTGTTGGTTAAAACTTGGCATCGAATAATTGAAAACTATGTTAAAATGAAGATTAAAGGCTTCTTTGGAGAGGTATTAATTTTAGATTACTTGTAAAGTAATAAGTTGCTGTGAAGTTTGATTTAATTTCAGGTATGTATTGACAACTTTGATAGACATCAACTGGTATTCCTCGTATTTTCTGGGTTCCATTATAGTACTTGAGAAAAAAATTCAAGGTCAAACAAGAAGCTTCAAATTCGATTTTTAGGCTTTCGGGAACGAAAAAAAAGCTCTATGGATTAAAAATTTGTAAGCCCAGGTCAAAAAATCGAACCCAATACCCTCTAATTTAGACAATACTAAGATTCTTTTTGGCAAATTTGGTCTTCTTAAGCAAAGCAAAGCATGCTGAATTAATGACGCGTATACCAAATACTGGCAAAACAACTGAGTCATGTAAACAAAATTCGACTGGAACACCCCTTAAACCAAGTTTTGAGACCATATGGTGTGGATAGTCAACTTAGTTTGGATACATATGAAATCTGGTTACACTGTTGTCATGTTCAGTACACCACGACATTCAACTAATGATCGACACCAGCACATCCCAAATAATCTTCGTTGCGGAATACACACTCGGATCTATTGAGGCTTAATTCATGGACAAACTGGTCGTGTAAGACAATGGACCTAGTTTCTTTTATCTTGGCATCAATATCTAAGCATCTGATTCGCTTACGAACAATGTTCAAATCACTTACAAAGTATATGTTATTAATATTATCTGTTCCGGCGATTCAAAACTTCCACGCTATCAAAACTTTTCTATTTCGATATCAGATTCGGAATCTGCGTCTCAAAAAATGTATTTTTTACATTTTTGAAAAGAAAAATTTTTTTGACCCCCCTCCTCTAGTTTTATAAAAAAAAGAGTAAGTTGGTCATCGTTTTTGACAGATATCTCAGCTATTTGATCATGAATCATATATAATGGACATATATCCTGAAAGCGCATATTCTACTCTACAAGAAAATGTGTTTAATGTTGAGGAAAAATACCAAATACTCCGAATTTTTACTATAGATTCTGAAACTAGACAAAATTCTGAACAAAATGTTGGGATTAGTTTATTCGTTTTCGTTTTACTTTTTGTACAGTAAGGCCGAAAAAATTCACAAAAATCAAAAATCACAAGATGAGGGAATTTGGAATTTTTGACCAAAAATTCGTAAACCTAGGTTTTTTTGGGACGCAGATTCCGAATCTGATATCGAAATTGAAAAGTTTAGATAGCGTGGAAGTTTTGAATTGCCGGAACCTTATGAATAATCCACCTATCGCCATGCAAAGTTAAAAAGTTCAACTTTGATCTGCTGGAGAATATTTCCTTTTGATGTTAGATACTGTGTAAGATAATGGCAAAGGACCCCTATCCTTCTGTTTGAAATTTTCGCAAATCCATGTACTTTAGAAACCGTTTAAGATCCGCTAGAGACTTTTTGACCTATTACAGTATGATTATCAGAGTAGTTAAAACACTTAAATAGCGGCCGTCGACAAAAATTTAACTTACTTGTTCTCCTTTAAAATTTAAAGCATGTAAAGCCGACTGTGGTTGTAAAAAACTTTCATTAACTCGTATAAATCCAAACAAATAACTCAAACTCGGTGTTTCAGTTAAATTAAAAGTATCACAAAAAGTCGGGCTATACGACAACGAATCACCTTCAATTATAGTCCCAGTAGTCGAATTAGCAGTTGCTATGAAAACAAAAAAAATTACTTAAACCCCTCTCTTTTGAAACTTTAGATTTTAACCTTACCAAAAGTAAGATGTATCTCATTTGTATCATAATCAAATATATACCGGGTTTCGATACTATTTTTTTGATCGACTAACGTCGCTTTACGTTTAAACGAATCATAAAATAATCGACGTGTTGTACTCTCTTTTTGATTTGAATTAATTTCAATTCGAGTTTGGAAGACTGGTGGTAGTTCTGGTTTTGGCGGTGATAGACTCGATGACTGTGGAAACGAACAACCCTGTTGCTGTCCATGTACAAACCCAATCAAAAAATATATAAAAATTTGTTTCATCATTTTTATTAACTCAAAAAAAATAAAAAAATAAAGTTTTTTTTCCAATAAAAAATGTGACTTTAAAGATAAGAGTCTTTGTTTTATCTCTAAGAATGATAATTGATTTGACCATGTTTACATATAAACGGTAGAGTCAACGAACAATACGATCTATGTAAACCATACCCATCAGCACTTATGCAGTAATCATCAGTTACATTTGTGTTGGAATAATGATAGTCTTTGTGACAATTGTTCCACCAAGGTCCTCTTTCGATTAAACAACCATCAAGCCAGTAACTAGTCCAATGACTTGTTGACATTGCCCCGATCCAATAAAGACCTGTTAGATAATATTTATTCGCAAATTCAGTCAAAAAATCGACTAAAACTTTTGTTCGAATCGTGATCAAATGAGAGTTTGTTTCGTTACAAATTTCGTTAGCCCGGGTGAAGTTAACCGAATATTTTGAAATGTAATAACACGAGTCTTCAAAAAATACGAATCCGTGTGGACATCGGATACATTCTCTTCTGTTGTACGACCAATGGTAGTGATAGTTACGACATTCAGCACCATGATTACAATGATGATTGGAACATCTGGATGAACCATGACTCTGATAAGACAAACTTTTTGTTCGAACATTTCTCATATTGAAATAATTTATATTTTCAATTTTCAATCCTGGACCCTCGTATCTTGTAATTACATGTTCGTATATTTTTTCATTTGGCTCACATTCCATATCTGACTCGCATATGAATTTTTCACGGACTGAATTACAGTTGATATCATTGAGACCGTATTTACTCATCTCGGCACAACCCTCGTGTAAATGATAATAATTACCGTATGAATTAGACGGGTTGAAACACTCAGTCCACCATGGTCCATTGGCTGGGATTTTGTGACCACTTAACCAGTACCATTTGTTCGTTCGACTATCAGCATAAGCCCCAACCTTAAAATAGAGATTATACTTGAAGATAATAAGAAGCTAACTAAAGTACCATAAAAGATCCACGTAGATGATTTCTATCAAAAAATTTGTGACTAAAATCAATAATGACTCGAGTATCAACGGTTAAAAGTCGACCTCTTTGTAACTCACAGTGTTTTTTAGCATCAATCCATGTTAGTTTATAATTCGAAATGTAGTAGCATAGATTTTCAAAAATCACCCATCCTTTTTGACATGGGATACATTTGTGTTTTTTATGAGACCAACGTTGATTACCGTAACATCTACATTTATGATGAATGCATTGAAGACCTTTGGGACATTCGTAATCAGTGTAGCATTCTTTGTACTCATATGGGTAACAGTATTTTAACTCTATTGACAAGAATTCGATTAGAACCAAGTTGATCTTAAAATTAAAGACTTACTTTTTGTTGAAATAAATTGAGTACTTTGTTGGGTTGGACTTGATGAGGATTCCGGCGACGAAGATGGGCTTGGACTACTAGACGGAGATGGACTATCAGATGGACTTGGACTACTTGATGGAGATGGACTATCAGATGGAGATGAACTACTTGATGGAGACGGACTATCAGATGGGCTTGGACTACTTGATGGAGATGGACTATCAGATGGGCTTGGACTACTTGATGGAGATGGACTATCAGATGGAGATGAACTACTTGATGGAGATGGACTATCAGATGGAGATGAACTACTTGACGGAGATGGACTATCAGATGGGCTAGTAGAGATACTAGACGAATCAGATGACTGTCTAGGAGGAGAACCAGATGTACCAGGTACAAAATCAGTAAATTGTGTAGACGCATCATTTCGTAAAAAAATTTTAACTCTTTTACCAGACCTTTTTTTTGTTATTTTTAGACCAATTGATTTTTCTTCATTTTCGTCCGGTTCGCAGTATAAATAAGCGACTAAAAATATTAAAATTATAAGTTGAATTTTTTTCATTTTTTTTGTTTGGAATCTAAAAATTTTCAACTATTTATCCAACTTTTTTAAAAAATTTTTTTCTTTTTGATTCTTGACACGTTCCGTTTAAGCGACTCCAATTTCCTTTTAAAAGCAATTAAGCTTTATCAAATTCTCATCATGTTAAGTTTATTTTTAAAAGATTATTTTAACACTTTCCAACTTTTATTAGTAACAAGTAAGTCACTAAATGGGAAATTAAATTTTTCAACCCTTGAGCACTATGAATTCCAGAAAATTATTTTTTCAATTTTCAATTAAATGTCCTAGTAAGCACCCTTTCTATCAACCAAGTATGGATTTTAGGAAACTTTTTTTTTTTATTAAAGAAATGCTTATTGGCATAACATTTCCCTTTCGGAACCCTTATTTTAAGTCGCAAAGACTCGCAAACCTGATTATTTTAAGGTTCTGTGATATCCAGCCTAAAAAAGTTCGCTATCGCAATCAAACTCTGGAAGCGTTAAAACTCGCAGCCATTATGGGTCCTTCTTGTTTTGCTTTTGCTTGAGATTTTGTGTTTGTATCTTTCAAGATGTCTTTTTATCCAGTTTTGCTTTTGCTTGACTTGACCCTAACTTTTGCTTAATTTTTTGCGTGTATGCTCTTGTATTTTGATTTCACTTGCTGCTTTGAATTGTTGAATTTTTGCTCGTCCCCAATTGTGATATCCAGCCTTAGGATATGAATTTCAAAAAAACTGCGTCTTTTGCTTCTAATATTTTATTCAACTAAAAACTAAGAATTAAGCTAAAAGAACTAAAATAGAATCTAAATAAATTATTACTAAGCGCAACCAATCTACTATAATTAAACATAGCTAAGTGACAAGTTGTATCAAAGTCTACGATATCACAGGTTCATTAAATTCAAAATGTCCTCACTATCTGAATTTTTTATTTGTGATATTATTACCGTGTTTTACTACCTCGAAAACCCTAGAAAATCAATTTTTTCATGCGGGTAAAAAATCGGAAATTTTACCTCTACCCCTCAGCTTCTTGTATCCAAATGACAAGGTGCTTAATTTTTAAAAAAACAGGCATTTTTGCACCCTTTTTAGAGCCCAAAACCGATTTTCAAAAGTAAAATGTTCATTACCAAAATATTTATGCTTTTTAGGATTTTTCTATACGTGGTAAATCCCACTTGTTTTTCGTTTATCATTTTTATGACTTTTTTCGTCCACTAGTATACAAAAATGAAAAATAAAATAAAAAAATTAATTCCTGAGATTTGTAGACAATAGGCTCTTGTTTAATCAGATGAAAAAAATATTTGGATGTTGCGGCTCACCTAGGAGAGAATGCGGCTTGACTAAAATTTGGACACAAAAAGCTGAGGGGTAGAGGTAAAAATTTCTATTTTTTACCGCCATGAAAAAATTGATTTTCTAGGGTTTTCGAGGTAGTAGAACACGGTTACAATATCAGAAAGAACAAATTCAGATAGTATAAACATTTTGAATGAACTTTATAAATCAGTTTTATTTGGTAGCGAATGCTGGCGACCATCTAGAGTTATAATGTGCCGTATGTTGCATACCCGTGTTTGATATGCAAGTCGATTACCCTAAAAAATGAATTTTATTAGTGACCAGATTGTAGAGCAAATAATTCTGAACAAAATATTGGCTTTATTTTATTAAACAAAAACTAAATAAGACAACTGTCTATCTATCAAATTACCTGGACAATTTGATAGTTTGTTTTCTAGTTCCTATTTTCCAATTATCAAATTGATTAACACAAATATTAACAAATTCATTAAAATTTTTTGACAAATATAATTTAAAGTCTTTAAAAGTAAATTTTATTTTATAGAAATTTATAAAAAGTTTGTTTATAAAATTTGTGAAAAAAAAATCCAAAAGTTTTTTCACCTGTTCTTCTTTTGATTATCGGTTGAGTAAGCATATTTTTGTTCCGTAGATTGTAAGGAATATTTCTTTCATGATTATTTTCTTTCATAATGAAGTTCACTCAACAAATTCGACGGATTTTTAAAGATAAATATTTTTGTTACAAACATTGACAACTTTTTAGCTAACCTATGCCGCTCTTAGGTTTTCATATATGGAGAACAAAGTTATCAATTCGGATTTCGCAAATTCAGATAGCGAGGAAATTTTGCATGGAGCGAACCTTAGGTATAAAATTTTTTATTTTTTGAATTTTGTCAGAAATGTCGCTTTTCATACTTTAATACAAAATACACATATAAACGAAGTTATGATAACGTATGTGAGCCCAAAACGGAGTTGGGACTTCAAAAAGGATGCTTCAGAACTTGAAAAAATACAGATAAAAGCTACAAAGTTTATATTTGAGGTCTTGAAAATAATAAGCCTTAGTGGCCTGAAGAGAATAAGATTGAGAGATGATTTGATCCACATGTACAAATTGGTTGATGACTGATATTGAAGGTATACTTTGAAACTCATTAGAAATCTCGTCAGAAGTCTTAATAGAAGTAAAAAAGTTACATCAAAAACAAAATTATCCAAAAAAATCTTTTATTGTAACATAAAAAGGAAGAAGTAAAAAAAATCAAGCATAAAACCTTTAAATGCCATTTAAAGTTAAATTTTTTTTTTATTTTTTTGTTATTTACATATTATGGAATTAATAAATTATTGAGAAAAGCATGTCTTTTGAGTTTAACTATTCAACATTATAGTCTTCTTTAATCTCTCTAGTTCAACTTGTAATGCCAAACGAGTCTTCTTCTCTTCATCAATTTCAAAAATCAAATCATTAAGTTTCTTTTGCATCTTTTTCATTTGATCATCATGAGTCTTTTTTACGTCAACAAGTTCACTTTGAACTTTTTTATACTCGTTTTGAATCTCAATCGAGCTTTGTTTGACCGATTCGACCTCTTGTCTTAACAAGATTATATCATCTTGAACAGGTGATTTTGTTGTACTTTGCAAATCTCTTGAAGTAACTGTGCTTACAAGTATCGATGCCGGGCTCGGTGGTTTAACCTCGTCTGGAATTTCGTCTTCACTTCGAATTTGTTTGGACCGAAACGAAGGTGGTCGACGATTATTAAGTCGAGTCTTTCTCAAATGAGTTAAACGTTCAGCTTCGCCAAGATCGTCCAAAACAGGACTAGCTATCTTTGGTTCACGTTGTAACGAATTATTCGAGCTCGAAGCAGAAGAACCGGCTGAGTTTAAACCTGAAGTATCAGCCAACTTTTTACGTACAGGCTCATCTTCGATAATTTGCACAAAATTATCTGGGAAGACCCCGATTTTACCAGTCGAAATACTCTCACCCTTCCACCAACCTTCATCCTCCAAGTTACGATCCAAAATATAAATTACTTCATTGCGAGCTAATTTAAGCTCGTCTGGTTGACTTGGATCGTAATCGAACAAGACTTTGGCTTTCAATTTTTTGACCACTTCTGGCTCAGGTGAAAAATTCTCTTTTGTTTTCAACTCGATTTGTTTGCCCGAAAAAATGTTTCCAAACCCAATACCGAACACTTTTTTCTTTTTAGTCCCATTTTCGAATTCGTTAAGAGAATTACTAGCCAAATTCTCCTCTGGTGGTTTCTCAACTTTTTCGACATAATTTGACGGAAAAACTCCTCTTTTACCGTTAAAAACACCCTCGTACCAACCATCCTCGACCAAACGTATCACAGTAACGATATCATTTTCTTGTATAGACAATTCATCTTCGTTAACAGGTACATAACTGTAAAGCACCTTAGCTTGAAATTGAGTATTCGAATTAGTTTTTCGTTTGTCTTCCGGACTCGGCTGGTTGAATATTAAAGGCTTAGCGACGGTTTTTAAAGGCTTAACAAAATTATCTGGAAATACGCCTCGTTTTCCTGATGTTAATAGTTCACCTTCGAACCATCCGTCTTCTTTACGTGTTACATTACGTATTTTTTCGCCTTTTTTAATCGTTAATTCGTCCGGATTTTGTGCTTGATAGTCGAATTCGACCAATACCTCCATTTTAATAACAATACAAAAAATTTAAATTATGTTTTTTTTCGATTTTATATTTTGGTTTTAATCTAAAATAGAAATGTAAATATTTATGATTTTGGGTTGAACTATTTTTTTTTTGTTTATTTCCGAGGCTTAGACATGTCGTTTATTGTCGATAAGATAATATCGTTAGTAATAAATAAACATTGTTTTTGTTAGTTATTTTCTTAACGTGAAATATTTATTAGTTTGAGATATGCGTAAGACCATGTCACTGAAAGTATAAGGGTAGACATAAATTTTAACATTTTTTTTATGACACACGTGTTTGGTACGCATTAGGGTTATAAAATTAATGGTACCCTGGTTAGAAAGAAACTTTTAGCAGGTTAAAGCTTTTGAGACAAAACACCGTTATAAATAAATTATGCATGAAATTTATGATTATGACGAGAAAAAAAAGAAGCCAAAATTTTTTTTATACCATGATGAAATCCACCCCTAAAAACCACCATGAGAAATTTTTTTTGAAAAAAGATTAAAAGGGATTGTTCAAACCCAGATTTTTCTCTTACGAAGCGGCGATTCAACTTTTAAATCTTAGTCAATAAAATACGTTAAAATTTTAATATTTTGTTGAAAATAATTGATCTTTACTTTGAAGGAGGCGGGGCCCAAAATTTTGGCTTCTCTGTAATTTTCTTACATAGAGAGGGGGTATAACGATAAAATTTTTTTTACTCATACCCGCTGCATGAATGCACGAAAAGATAATACTGGACTTTTTTGAAAAAATTCTTGACTTAAATCGAGAGTATTCACATGAAAAAAAAATATTCATGTAATTTTTAAAAAAATCTATCAATTAATTCATGCGTGTAGAAATTTCACATTTAATATCTATTTTAAGAAAATTGTCCCGTTTCATTATATAAAATAAGTCGCTACAAAGAAATGGAAGCAAATTTAATCTTAGATAACGTACCAGAAAGGAAAATAGCGTCCACAGTCCCAATTTTCAAAGGGGTACCTTCAACTCTTCAACAAATACGTAGTAAAAACAACGAAAAAGAACCGGCTAGAAATAACTGCTGTTCATCCTAAAAATAAGCCTTAATGTATTATGACAATCATTCCAAAACAAATCGACTGATAATATTCGTTGATAATCAATGTTTGAATTTATTGACGTATACACAAATCTTAAAACAGTTACAGATCTTTCAAATAGTATAGAACATCAATTGCGTCCTAAAAACTTGCGTATTCCTCTTTCCACGGTTATAGCAGAACTAGATTTCGAAAATTTGGACGACATTTCATTCAATTACGCTGCCTAACTTGTGAATAAAGAGGAACTGGAAAAGATACGTCAAACCAAGCAACAAGAACGTGACACACTTGAGAGAGCGATCGAATCTAAATTAACTGCAGTTACATTGGAAGAAATTCATAGCGAGGCTAAACGATATTGGATTACTAATGATATTTTAAAACAAGGGGTTACAAGGATTGACAGAGAATTAGTAAGGCCAACAAGGTTTGACTAGAAGAAAATAAAAAAAATGAACTTGATTTTCTAAACGAGTATAGAGACAATCCGTGCTTTTGAATTTCAATAATTACTTAAACATTTTGAGCTTTGCTTCTCTTGTACTATTATGTTAGGACTATTGATATTGAAAAAAATAATGTTTAGCTGTAGACGGCTGCATTCGTGTTATACTTAAGCAAGTTTACTGTATTATTTTCCCCTGGAGAATGCCAACTTAGATTCGAATCAACAAAAAAACAAAACAGTTTGAGCACTCATAAACAATTTTAATATTAAAAAATGTTGATATAAAGTAACAAATGTTTAGAAACAAAAAATATAATTAAAATTTAAAAAACATAAAAGGATAGTAAATTAATTTTTTATTCATACCCTCAAACTGTTTGTGTAGGTAAAATAAAAACAAAAATTTGAAATTTTACTTTACTATGTTAATAACAGATGAATCTGTTCATCGCATAGAAATAAACTTAATTAATAAGTTGACCACAAATCATCCATCAAACAATTTACTAAAATATAATTGTTGAAAAATATTTATTTTATTGAAAAGTTTTTTGTGAGCCGAAACAAAAATCCCTTTGTGAAACGAGCTAATCTTTCAAAGTAAAACGTAAGTCGCAAATGGTTAAGAAACAAACAACTCAATATATTTGGATTTCCCTACTCGCTTTATTAAATCTTTGGGTAAAAAAATCCAATATCAAGTTTCATAACAAAATACCCTGTTGATTAACTAGTGAGTCAGAGTAGATTCAGTGCCGAACCTGGCCGAACGAATAGAAATAATGACTGCATGATAAACTTTAGATTTAGCTGAAAATGGAAATAATTCAAGAACATTTGAACTGTACATCTTAATGCAAAGAAAAAATAGTAAATTCAGTGTTGTCAGAAAAATTATCAGGTTCCATTTCAAGGGTTCATGATATTGAATCAAAATTAATCGAAAATCCGGAAAATATCTCCAATGTCAAAAATGATTTGAGCTGTATTACAGTAAATGTTAATGAATTGAATACCGAATAAAATGAAATAGGAAATCAAGTGAAAAAGTTTGGAATATCAAATAAAGATTTACTCTATCAACAGCGTGAAAAATTCCATACATTGCAACAAATAGTTACAGACTTAACCTTAAAATAAAATCTAAGGAGCTAAACTTTTCTTGTTCTGGTTAAGTGGAATACATCGTCACCTTATTTAATGGGACGTTGACCAAGAGGTCGGAAAGCGGCCTGGGCACTAGAAATAAATAAATATTTAGAAATTATTAAAAAGAAAGAATTCCTTCGAATTGTTACTTAAATATAAAAAGAACTAGTAATATCTAGTAAACCACTTAAAGATCGGCTATCTGAGAGGTTAGTTTTAAAAACCCGACAACAAAAAAAACTTGTTTTTAATTAAATCTTAACTTTAGTTATTTTGAAAAGGAATAGTTAAACTCCAACTGTGACGATACTTCCAAAAACTCTTAAACATGTCTTCTCAATATGTTGACTACTTAGATAAATAGGTTTTTAAGTAAGACCAGGTTGGTCTTGAGTATTACTAGTCCTTTTCTAAGAAATCCAGTTGATACAAAAAAAAATTTTTTTACATTTTATCGATACATCATCGATCAAGAAAAAAATGAAAAATAAAAAAATATTTGTTTCTTTAACGATTCGAATGTGTATTGAAAAAATTATAATTTTTTTACAGGTAAAATTTTTTTTTTAGAAAAAAAAGAATTCTTTTATAAAGGTGTTAAACAAAAAGAAAATATTTCGGAACATTGACTTTGTTTTTGTCTCGATTAATTATGTTCTTAACCTCGCATTTACAATAAAAAATGGATCACTACTAGTTTCTTCTTGTTTTTGAAATCGATTTGACAAATTTTCTAGGTCACAAGAGATTAACAAAAACAAAACATGATTTAGCGAGGATATTCGAATCATGAAATAGTATCGTTTTAAAAAACGCAAGCAAAAAAAATAAATTCAAATTACAATATATGCGTGAATATTTTTTAAATGAAGTGTTAATCAGGTCATTATTTGACGTTGGTTCATTAAATTTTTTAAAAGTTTAGATTGCTTGAGTAACAAAAGAACTTGACAGGAATTAGTTTTTTATTTAATCCTATAATTATCAGGTCTCAAAATTGTTGTTAACTTGAAGCATTTTATAGTAAGCTTTATGCTGTTTATTATTAAATGAATAAAAGAAATGCATGACAATTTATTCGTTCGATTTTAGATTACTTCTCTTACATATAGTAGAAAGCGTGCTCGACTCTTTTTCAAATAGTCTATCCAGATTCACAAAACCAAGGGTAATAAAAATTCTGGCAATCCAGATCAGTGCAACTAGAATTATTTTTAATGAGAGATTTGACGAAAAAACGATTAAGCTTCAAGAAATCGACAAACTAAACAAAAGTTAGGATACTCTGACAGATTAAAAGTTCTCTATACACTTCATTATTGAGACCACATTTGGAATATGCGGTATACCGACATTAAGATCTTAGAGATAGTACAAATAAGAGCAAAATCTAAACCCTACTGCGTCTGTCGGCTTGGAGAGATGCAGTTGGGGCGACTTGATAAAAATGTACAAGTTGGTTAATGGTCATGAAGATTTAAATTTCGCCAAACCTGTCACAATCAATCTAAAAAGGCAGCACAAAAGCCGATTAGTACGTGAAATCATGAAAAAAAGGCTTTACCTAAAGTTGGAATGATCTACCTGAAAGCATCAGCAGCATCAAAAAAAAGTTTCAAGAACATGAACGATGAGAAAGTTTTTGGAATGACACGAAGCAAATTCTGCCAAAGCACAAAGGCGCCTTGGTATAGAATTTTCTATACCGCAGCTCACACTTATTGACAGTTATTTGACGCGTCTCAATAAAAACCCACCTGATGGACGAATACAGCAATATTTGTGAACTAGCTCTAAAGAAATATCAAACTCTTTTATGACAATACTTTAGATAAGACCAAAAAAAAATTTTTTTGTTTTCTACTTTTTTACTATTAATTTTATCCCCTAACATTAATTTTAAATTTTTTGATTTTCGTAAACATTTTTTTGAAAGGGCTTGTGTCAGTGCTAACTAAATAAATAAATTAAATAAAATCTATGAAAATTGGCATAACAATTATGAAGAATCCTAAAAAGAATCATAAACATTTTTGAAATCGAAAAAAATTTTTTTGAAATGAAAAACTTAAATCAATTGTTTATTAATTAGCTGTCTGACGTTTAGACAATCAATGGTTTTCATAATCTAAAATGACTAAAATACATAAAACAATAATTACTTTTTGGAATTATTCTTTGTCTTTTTTGTTTTAAAATTGAGATTTTTCCAAACGCGAAAAAAATGTGATTTTCGAGTTCGAATGTTTGAGTGAGGTTTAATTCATTTAACATATCTTTACACCCCTCCTTTTTGCTAGAAGCAAGAAAGGTGGGTCTAGAAATTAACACGAAGAATACTGAATGTATTGGGTTACTATCATTTTGAAACTTTTATTTTATAAGACTTTTCCAAAGAGAGACCTTTTTTTTGAAACTCCATAAAATAGAGACTAATTATTAAAGAGACTTTTCTTTTTAAATAGTCAGTCCCAGTTAACTTGGTCGATGACGCTTTTGTAATTATTTTGGATTACAAAAGACAGTGATGGAAAAAATGACGATCAACATTGAAAAAGATTTTTCTGAAGCTTCGCAATTTTTGACAGTGAATAGAGGACGTGGTCGCTAGAGAGGACATGGTCGTGGTCAAAGCATGCAACTTATTCATACGAACACAGATCCGAAATTATTGAAGGTTTTCATAACAAGCTTAATATCTATTTACAAAAGCCTCACTCAGATATTTATGACTTATATGCTATTTTTGATAAAAGTCTCTATATGATAAAGTCTACATTTGAAAATTTTTTATTTAAGTATCATAAAAATATAAGCCTCACAATTAGAAAGTCTCAATATGATACTGATTCGAGTGTATTATATTGGTAAAAAACAAGATCCTTTGTGTGTTAAACATGGATATCTACGAGATTCGAAGACTTCAAGTATTTCGGCTACAAACTCGAATCCTGCGAGGCTGACTTTATACATCCAAGTTCGCTTGGACATCATATTGGAAGTTGGAAAAGATCTTGAGATCAGTACATCTGTCAGTTCAATTGAAGACCGGTATATTCGAAGCCTTAGATAAAATACCAAAGGCAGTTTAGTTGGGTGGGACAAGCTTTGCGAAGATTAGATAGAGACCCCTCCAATTTATATGGGTCTGACAGTAAAGTATATATACGGGATACTGTTCCCGACCGACGCCGAGGTAACAAGCAATCGAACTCTCTGGATGCCGTAAAATAACATCATTCGAATCGTAGAGTCTAAAATTACGATGTTTAAAATAGAAAAAAAAAAGTAGTGAGAATATAGTTTTGAAGGGATCATCAAAAAATTTGATATAAATATTTGTGTATTTGGGTCAAATGGATAATTTCATACAAATAGATAATTCTATTAAAGTGAAATTTTTTTTTGTTTCTAAATAATTTTATTATCTTAAACGTAAATATCTTATTATTTAATATTTGTCGATTTTATTCGTGTCAAGGTTAAACTTAGCAATGTCAAGGTTACAAAATTAAAAAAAAACAAAATATTTGACTGATTGATAAAAGGCTAATTGAATAATTTATTGATTAATTAGATCATTAATTAGGACTTTTTTATTTAAGACTTTTTATTTAAAGATTAATCAAAAATCTATCAGTAAGAGCCAAACGACACGAATTTTAATTAAATCTGATTGCAAACGTTAGTGAATCAGTTATTAATCAGTTAGTTTTTTTATCATGCATAGTGCAATTTCTTTCATATTAACAGATTAATAAGATTTTTACTGAAAAGTTCTTCCCAAACTCATTGGATCAGTAAGTTTTTCATTGAATGTCTTCGTGAAGCTATCAACTTGGGGGGGAAAATATAAATAATTTTTGTCCTATTTATGTCGAATAACAGCAATATTTGGTACCAGAGTTTACGATAGAAAGAGATGACAATTTTGAGATTTTAAAGTATTGACATGACACAAAAGTCGACCACCTTAGATGGTCTTAGAGCGGTTAAACTTGAATTTTATTAATCTAAAATTATAAGAAGTCTAATGAAAAGAATATTTTTTTTGAAATAAAATTCTTAGATAAAGCCGATAGTCTCATTAGGTAAACGCCCTAAAACAATTAAGTCTTTTTTGAGTATCTTATCTTACTTTTTAAGATTTGACTATTTTTACAAGATATCGATGAGAAGTTTATAAAATTTTAGAAAGATTATCGACAAATTAATTGATTGATTATCAATTATTAAAAAATTATACTTATTTTTAGGTTTTAATTTAATATATATCGCATTAATTAATTAAATTATAAAATAGGGCTTAGAACTACTGATTTTTTTAAAACTATTTGAAAAACAAATCCGTTATAACGAGAGTTTATCAATATAGGCAAAGATAAAATGCGACTCAATGCAATATTAAACGAATTTTTAAATTCTATTTTCGATCAGAAAGTCAAGGAAAGTCAAAGGTAGTCCACGTGAGTATTAAATTCAGATAAGAAAAATCTTAATGTGTTAGGCATAATGTATATTTGATTCCAGTCTTATTCAAGTTGATAATTTCACATAAAATTCTAAAACCATAGATAAACACCAAATATGCTGAATATTATTCATGATTAAAACTTGATATCTTTAGATGCTCAGAATTCATTTTTTTGTAATGTATCAAAGTATTTAATTCATTTAAACCTGAGTTGTTAGTATTTGGTCATTCGGGAAAGCTCAATAAGCATAGGCGTTTGGCGATTTATTAATTTAAGAATGCTACTAAAAAATCTTGGTTTCAAAGCAGCTGTGAGGTGGTTTGTTTAGAGAGCGTTCGATGAAAAATCTAAAAAAGATGTTTCTTAACTTTTTACAGAGAAAGCTGATTAGGTCAAGATACGCCACATTTCGCGTAAAAAAACTTAGCTAATATTTCAATTTGTGATATTTGACATAATAGATGTAACTCAAGACCCTCCAAAAAACAAGAAAATGACTTTTTTAACCGGATAAAAAAAATATGTCACAACACTCTGGCCTTTTACAGTGCTTTCATTGAATCTTTAAGTTATCATGTTTGAACAAATATATCGTTGATTCGAAAATATTGTCAAGAAGCACTTTTCATTGCTAATAGGGTTCATCTCGATGAAGAAAATAGTTTCCGTACATTAATACTTAAGTGAAAATGATCAAAAAATGACAATTTCCAGTCGAAAGCTTTTTTTAATATCTCCACAACATCACCTTCCATTCAGAGTACCCTATATCCGGCAGCGAAGCAACGGGATTCGACTAGATTATGTAATAAAAAAAATCCATTTTAAAACTAAAAAAAAAACAACAGAACGAATGAGATTTCTATTTTGATTTTGTAACACTCGAAACAAAAACACGACTTAAGTTAATATTGTTGGCTTATTCAAACACTTGAAATGACTTAATCTTGGGGTCCAAACCGGTTTTTTTTGTTATTCTCAATTGTTTTCGTGAGTTGAATAATGATTTAAAAAATCGCTTTTTAACTCTTACAGAATATCTTGGATTTTCACTTTTTGTTCTCATTTTTTTTCACCTCGACTTTGTTCAGGTGGAAAGCGGCTAAAATCAATACCTTGAATCAATCCGTTTATAATCAAGAAGAGACCATTGGGTTGGCTGATTTTCATTTAAGAACAAACAAAACATGTACTTTGAACCCGTACATAAGCTTTAGTCCTGAAAATATTGAAAAATATTTAAACAAATTAGACGTCAGTAAATCAGCCGGACCGGACAAGATTGTCGCATTGTTTACTCAAAATAAGCACTAATCAATTCGGTTCAAGCACTAATCAATTAATAAAGGTTCAGGTTGTAAAATAGAATCGCTAGATGCTGAAAAGGTTTGGAGGGACGGGCTATTCTACAAGCTTTTACCTCAAATGGATATTGGTCCCTTTTAAAGAAGTACTACGACTCCTCAACTGCAATAGTTCACTTGGGGAATCTCAACTCTGAAATCTTCCCAGTTGATTGTGGTGTCAAACAAGGATGTATCCTCTCACCTTTCTTATTCAACATCTTTATAGACGACTTAATCGAAGAGTGTCTAAGTCCTCAACATTGGGACTCTTTATCAAAATATAAACGTCAGTATAATTGTATATGCTGATGACATAGTTCTTATCAGCCTTGTTGACTCATATTTACAAACACTGTTAAACACTTGTTCTAACTTTGGTTCTTATTTGGCCTTCGACTCAATCTCTATTGAACATTTTAAAAGAGTTCAGACTAGTGCTTTCATTTTCTTACCTAGGTTTTTTCAATTCATGAACCTCTCCTGATCTTAAAGCATTTATTTAAAAAACCTCTCTCACAATACGAAAGAATAGGAACGAATCGGGTTCGAGTCAACTTCAAAATGATCTTGTCGTACTAAACAATTGGACCTAATAATGGTCTACTGAACTAAATGTGTCGGAATGTAAAACAATGTACATCGGATAGGACTGGTTATACAGTTTCAATCTCAGATGGTGAGGATATCCTTAAGGAAACTGTTGTAACTCTCTTAATTGTTACATCAACATGTCCTATTAGTAAGAAAGCAAAACTGTTTATTTAAAATTAATTTCAAATGTTACTTCAGTAACATGAATAGAGAGTCGAGACTAAGTCGAAAGATTTAGCAAAAAAAAGTATTGTTATTATTTTTTCTTTATTTTTCTTTAATTTTTGTCTACCTTTCCAGGCTAGAAGTGGCCATTTAATTTAATCAATAAAATATTATTATAAAAAAGAAATAATTCTTTATTTTATTTGTTTGAGACTTAAACCCCACAACAGCCGGATCACTAATTTAAGCTCTTCAACAAAACTATTGGTTGTTTCTAATGACTTAAAATGGAGCAAACAATGCTCATAGAATATTGGGTCAAACTAAAAACTCGTTGGTATGTTTAGACAAAAAAACATTTAGACTCCTATACACATGACTTGAATACGCCGTAATTATTTGTAACCCTTCAACGAAAGCTAACATCAAATTTATTGAAAGAGTCCAAAGAAGAGCGACGAACCTAGTCAAAATTCTGAAAGAGAGTCCCTATCACGAAAGACTTAATGAGCTTAAATGATTCAAAGAAGAAGATAAAATTAAAAATGAAAACACACTTTAAAAAAAGGTCTTAATTGAATTTAAATATTCAAAACAATACAAAAAAATTCCAGACTGTTCTACCTGATCAAATTTTTAAAAATTAATTAAAAATTTCCTATAAAATAAAAACTTGAGAATTAAAAAATTCATCGAAAAATAAAAATGAATTATTTGAATCCATTTTTTATTGTCTTTATAAGCTTGGTCACTCATATTCAATGTTGGCACTCTTACAACAACTACAACAACACATACAATTCTTATAATAACACTCGTAACTACACTGGTATTGACTACTACTTAAGTAATGTCTTCACTAACTCTATCCTTCCTAATCTAATTCCGATTTATTTTTAAAGAGCTTAAACGATGTTACCCTTATGAATATAAAGAATGTTACGGTAATGACGATTGTTACTTAGCTAAAAAATGCTATCGTAACCAAGTATGGTCTCATAAATATCATAAATGTCTTGAATGTCCTCGAGGATGGGTCGCTTTTAACAACATGTGTTACTTAATGACTCATCACAAACGAACTTGGTATGATGCTAAAAAATTTTGTGAATCAATGTCAGCTCGTTTGTTAACAATTGACACAAATGTGTACGTTGATTTTATAACAAAATTTTATGACCGGTATCATCTTGAAGGATCTTATATAGTAATCATCCCGGGTGTCATTGTTTGTTAAAAATTCTAAACTTTGTAAATTTTAGGTTGGGGCTTATGCTAAAGGTCGGCCTAGTCAATGGTACTGGTTGAACGGAAATAAAATCCCAGCAAGAGGACCATGGTGGACTGAGTGTCAATACCCTTCGAATACTTATGGTGATTACTATCATTTGAATGAAGAGTGTGCTGAGATGAACGAGTATGGTCTTAATGACATTAATTGTTTTTCAGTACGTGAAAAGTTTGTTTGCGAATCAGGTGAGGGTCTTTGATAAATGTTAAAATTTTTTATAATTTTATTTTTTAAGACAATCATGATGAATTTTACAAGTCTTTAAGAATTCAAGAAATCAAACATCAAGAGTACATTAACTCTAAGAAAACCCTTAAAAAGAAGAAACATGAAAGTAAAGAAAGTAAAGAAAGCGAAGAGAGTAATGAAAGTAAAGGAAGTCACGAGGACAAAAAATTGGGATTTTTGGACAGAATTAAAATTAAATTTTTGAACAACGATAATTCTTATGATGATAGAACAGAACAAAAAGGTCATTACAACTCATATTGTAGTCACAGTCGAGATTGTGTATACGGTCTAGAGTGCATTAACGACTATTGTGTTTGTCCGTACACGTATCACTGGTCTTGGTACTTGAACAGATGTATCCGTTGCCCTAGAGGGTTTGTATTTTTTGAAGGTTCTTGTTATTACATTTCAAGTCACCCGTCTAATTTTACTCGAGCACATGAAAAATGTGAAGAGTATAACTCACATCTAGTCACTGTTAAGACTAGGGTTATTTTCGATTTTTTGTTGGATTTATTCCGTGAGTTTTACATGCACGGTAAATATTGGGTTGGTGGTTTATCATCAGGTTGGAGTGATTATTGGTTAGATGGATGTGTTATTCAAAAAGGACCATGGTGGAATTATTGTGATTCGAGTTATAACCGTCCCAATGAAACTATGAACGAGACTCTATGTATAAGTGCTCATAAGTATGGACTTTATAAGACAAATTGTACAGATCATCTTCCATTTATATGCAGATACGGTATATTAAATTTAAAGATTTTTTTAAGAAGATTATAATTTTTTCTTTTTTAAAGGTATGAAAAAGGTCCATTATAGAACGAAAATGAGAAACTTAACGAATTCAAGTTATTGGGGCACGTATTAAGTTAACCATTTTTATATTAAGTTTTAAAACTATCTTTTTTTTATTAATAAAATAAGTGCAAGTAAAAATTTTGAATTTTTTATTCAAAGTACGGTCTTAAGGTTATTGCTAAAACATGAACCACTATTTTTTCTTTCAATAAAAGGTAGAATAGCTTATGGAGACCGTGCTCTTTCTTGACGATCTTTTTATTATCGTCCTAGCTTCCTCACAGTTCATCTAATTAGAATTGAGCTTGAATAAACAAATGTAGTACATATTAGCCTATTTTTGAATTATGGTTTTTGACATATAGAGCGTTAGGGACAAACAGTAGTCGAAGCAAGGGAGAAGGAACGTTTTGAAAAATTGAATTTTTACGGATGAAGCCAAGTAGAAAATGCGTTTAATTGAGTATAGCCTGAGTATAAGTATAAGCAGATGTGTAATGATATAGTTTTTATTAAAACAAAAAAAAAAGGAATTTTAAAAATATTTGAAATTTGTGAATTACATCCCATCCCTAAGGCATGTACTGTTAAAACTATTTTTGTAATTATGAAATTAAACGAAAAGTTATTTAACAAACCAAAAACTAAAACTTAGTTTTGAGTGTATAAAAACAATCATTATTTTTCATTATCTTTATCCTTTATTCTAATAATAAAATATTAAACTAAATAACTTCTTATCCCCTTATTTAGTATTCTCTAGTCCTTAGCTAACAAACCTTAAGGCTCTCTCAAAACCGACTGATCGGTCTCTCTTCCCTGAACTGCTGAAAGAGCGGAATGTCCCAAATCCTCTAGTCGCCTGAGTGACTTTATCCAGGCTGACTGAAACAGTTTGGCCAAAGCTGAAATAGCTCTTAAGTTAGGGATTAAGCGCCTCATACTCTCGTGTTTACCAACCGAACCAAGCAATCTAATCGAACGAACCGTAACATACTACTAGTTTCCTCAACGGCATAACATATTTGGTGACAGCAGTGGGATTTGAACCCACGCCAGTATACACTGCAACATGTTGCTCAAAACTTAACTTCTCATCAATGATACAGCCTAGGAGCCTGAAAAAATTCGTTCGTTGGATAATGATGTTACGGTAAACCAAACAAAGATTCTCAAGATCATTAACGTCCTGATTTGAAAAAAACATAAAATATGTTTTTGACCAATTAACATCCATATGATTATATTCACACCATTCTAAAAGATTATTAATTTCCGTTTCGATTAGCTTTTGACATTCAGGCAAGTTTTTACCAATGGTATATAGCGTTGTGTCGTCCGCGAAACGCTTCCTTTTTCGATAAAAAGAGTAAGATCATTAATAAATATTAAGAAGAGAAGGGGACCCAAGACAGAACCTTGAGGAACACCCTTTTCAATAGGCAATTTTTCTGAGTAAACATTATTATTTTTGACGATTTGGAAATGATTAAAGAAATAGTTGAGAATGAGATTTATTGACGCTTCATCAAAACACTTCAGTTTGAAAACTAGAATTTTTTGATCTTTCAGATCGAAAGCTTTTCTGAAGTCAATATACAGGGCTAGTGATAGGAGTTTGCCTATACACCTCTTCCATAACTCAATCCGGCTCATGATTGTGCTCAACTGTTATATCAGCTGACGGATTATTCACGGTTGTTTTGTTACTTTTACTTTCACATCTCCATACATCAATATCCTTTACTTTCTCGATTGTATAAAATAGACCGCTATCACAAAGCTTCTGTTTGTTTAGATTGATTGGTACAGGTTTGTGTAGAATTTTTGACCGAGATAATGCCGCGAAAGGAAACGGAAAAGGAAAATTTTCAGCTTTTTTGCATCTAGTCTCTGATTTTAACCCATACCCAGGGACTAGAAAACGTTCTTTACAGATTCGATTATTTTTTCTTTTTGTATAATCGAGGTAGATAAAAAAATCAAAAATCACTAAGATGATGAATTTTCATATTTTTAACCTTAAATTCATAATCCTCATGTAGGAAAACCCTAGAAAACATACATGATTTTTGAATAATGGGGGTAAGGGGGTAAACCAGGGACTAGATACAAAAAAACTGAAAAAAGACATGAAATTTTCAGTTTCCGCGGCATTATCTCGTTCAAAAATTATTTTTTCCGAGAAACCAAATACACCATTTTGTAGCTGAGACTATGAGCTTTAATATTGTGAGTAATTATGTAAGTTAGTTTATAAGTATATAGGCACAAAAGGATGAAGCTCAAAATCTTTTAGTTTATCTTTGAGGGTGGGGTAGCCCAAAAAAATATTTTTGGTGGAAAAATATGGTCATCGGTAATCTAATGTCGGTATATCAGTATGTCTGTTGTTGCTTTTAAGAATCTTTTGTTATGAAGCTTAGACTTTAATTTTGATCGAAAATTTAAGTCCGGAAACTGTCGGACATTTATTTTTTTAATGTGTTTTCCTTATTTGAACGAGTCTGTAGCCCGAGTTTAGCCACTTGGTCGGCAAGAAAGAGCACAAAAAGATGAACAAGGTCGGTCTCCATTAGCTTGTCGACCTTTGAAAGAAAAATTGGTGGTCTGTGTTTTAGCAACACCTTAGGACTGTGAGAAAGAAAAACAGTGCAAAGTTCTTTTTGAGACCCAAATAGAGATTATATAAAGTTCTTTAGAGAGGATTAATAAATTTTTTCAAAAAGATCGTTTCATGAAAGTTTAATTTGACTTTTTTAATATTTTTTCAATTGTCATCTTAAATTTAAATCAAATGAAATGATCCGAATCTGAATTAGGGTATAAAAGCATTTTGATTATCAAATTAGAAAAACAAGTAATTTGAGCAACAACGAACAAAAGAGATGATTTCAAAATTAAGTATTTTATTGTTTGTGTGCGCATTGACAAGTGTTATTTGTCAAGATTCAAGAGAAGAAAGCTCATCGATTGAAGCTAATGGTAGATCCTCAGTAAGTAAATACAACAGTAACAAAGATAAATATAAAGTGAATAGCAGTCATAAAAAGTATCTTTATGCTTACAAACCGTATATAAAGACATCTGATAATAAAGAATACATTCAATATAAACCATACAATTATAAAGCTTCTAATTATTATTATGATAATAAAAAATATAAGAATGAGGGTAAACCACACAAAAAGAATCCTTATGAAGAACAAGATGCTTACAATTTGAAACAATATCAACGAGAACAAAATAAGAAATACGAAAAAGAAAATGTTTATAATAGACATGATGATATGGAAGAAAATAATAATGATCGTTATAAAATGATGAATAGCCAAGAATATTAAAAATGAAAACATTTTTTTTTAATAAATTTTTATTATTCAAAGTCTTTTTATTTTTATTTTACGATGTGTCATCGATGAAATCTGAAGCTATGCATTTTGTCTTCCAACTCCGGAAGCTTCGTGTTTGTTTCTTCAAGTCGAGTATTCGGATTTTTTATGAGTTCTTCTACTTTGGATTAATCGTCTTGCAATTTTCTCTACACATCTTGAGTCACTACCACTTTTTTCCAACTTTTTAACTAGTTTTTCTATCCTTTCGTTTACCGCCTCTTGTCTACTTCTAGGTCTTCTACTTCTTGCTTTTGAAATTTATTCAGAGCAAATTCAGTTTCTACTATTTCTGGCTTTTTGGGCAAAAAAAAGGAATTTTTTCTTAGCTTGATTAAATTACCCCCCTTTAACTCTAAAACCCTCAGGTCACGGGGCCCCTCTGCTGTTTTTTTCTTATCATTCATCTGTGAAATTGTCAAAAAGTCTCTAGCGGATCTCAAAGTGTATCAAAATACATGGATTTGGGTTGCGAAAAGCTCATAAAAAAGGGAAAGGGACCCTTCTCTGCTATCCTACAAGTATCTAACATCAAAAGGAAATATTCTCTACTAGATCGCGGTTGAACTTTTTATCTTTGCTTGGCGATAGGTGGATTATTATTATATCGATTTCGAGCTAATCCAACTCGATTCCGAGCAAATTAAAAAAAGGTAATCATCTTCAAAATATACACCATATGATACCTCTCTTGTACCATTCCTGGCTTTTTGCTCAAGGCACCCAGCTTCAGATTGGTCTTGATTAGTAAAATTCCGCCATCTAAGGAAATGAGCAATAGAGCGGAAAACATGATAAGCAGAAGGGGAAAAGTCTGGAGTATATGTTGGATGAGGAAGAGGTTCAATCTCTTACAGCTCTTTTTTCCATGGTTTTTCGCACGGTATGCAGTTTTTCGTTATCTTGAAGAAACAAACCAAGCTTTCGGTTGATCAAAGAAGGGTTTGCTTGAAGTCAAGAATACATTTGTTCTAACTGTTCACAATAAAGGTCAGCATTTATCGTACGGCCATTAGGAACAAGTTCCAAGTGTATTACCCCTAGGTAATTGCACCAAACGCACAACATTACCTTTTTTTCGAATCGTCCTCTTTTACTGACTGGTAGGGCTGGTTGAGATGTGTCCAACCACTGGTTTCTGTCATCAATATTTCGAAAAAAGACTAATTATTCATCGCAAGTAATTACCCTTCTGAAAAATCGTTCATCAAGAGGATTTTTGATTAGTTTTCTACAGATTTCGATGCGTCGTTGAATATCAAAAGGTGTCAAATCGTTTGGAACAACTCGGCAGCATCTATTAACTTTATGGATCAACTTAGGATGACCAAATATGATCGACTGTGAAGTGCTAAGGTTAATTGATAACTCAGGAGTACTAACCCGGGTGTTGCTCTCTATGGCCGTACGCAGGACGTCCTGATCGAAACTCAATGGTTTTCCAGACCCCTTTTTCCTTCGAAGGCTAGTATCAACACTGTTAAACTTATTGAACCACTTTCTTACTTTAAGGACATTCTCACCTTCTACTTGACATATTTCGCGTGTTGCTGATAATTTGAGATTACTAACCCGAGGGTTGCTATCTTCGGCCGTCCTGATCCAAACTTAGATCCAGTGCTAGTCATTGAGGAAAATGACGAAAATAAATTTTTAAAAGATGTCAAAAATATAAAAAAAATGTTGGAGGGTTCAATGACGTAAATCAAAATGATCCCACTTTATCATTTTTTTTTAATTATTGAGTGCGTCAGCTTAGTTAACCACTCTAAATTTTTAAAATTTTTAAGAAATCTTCAATTCATTCAACCTTAGATAAAAAATAAAGTTAATAAATAGTCTTGAAAAAGCAAATACAAAATTCAAAAAAAAAAACAAACTTAAAATCAGTTCTAAACATGTCATATTCCAACTTTCGTTATCTATCTGGTGCTGATAATTCAATTGATCGAAACGAATATTTATCAAATGAAAGATCTAGAAATCCATTTATGGACCCATATTCATTAAATCGAAATGCTAATGAAAAATTTTCTTTGACTGATCGAAATGGAAATGGTCGTATTGATTATCATGAATACAGAGATGCTGAAGTGAGAAAGAATTTATATAATAATTATTATCCATCAAGATATGGATGCTATTACAGCTACCCATCATACTAAATGATTCAAATTAATTTCTTTAATAAAATACCGTTTTAATTTTTTATTCGATTTTTTTAACCTTACAAGAATAAATAATTTTATCAGATGTTCAATTCAGTTAATGGATTGAACATCCCGAAATTACTTCCCAGGAAACAAGAAAAACGGCTAGTTCTTACTCATGTAAGGTATTTGTTGTTTGGAGGGTTGTTCACCAACTACTTTTAAATCGGAAAAAATCCCATTATACTTAGGGCATACCAAAAGTTTTGATATTTCTGTCATTATTTTTTAATCAAAGTACACTGACTCATATCAACATGCATGCGATTCTCTATTAACTAAACCACTATTCAAGATTATATGTTAATTCTAACTGATTTTTATTTAGCATTAAGTAGACCATACTTTTTAAAAATTTAAAAAAATGCAAAATTTTTCGGTTTTATATTCAGATGCGTGTTTAATTATGATCGAATGCAGCTACGATCCAAAATGACTTTAAACAAGTTTATGGGCACAAGGCCCTTTCATATGCAACAGTTGCTTGATGGGTGAAGATATTTCGTGGTGGGATAGAGTGAACCAAAGATGCTCCACACTCTGGACGGCCGAGAACGGCAGTTGTTGACTCGAATATTGACCTAGTTCAAAATTTTATAGAGGATAACCCATATTGAACATAAAATGAAATTGAAGCTCAGGCTTATCTTAGTCGAGAAACAATCGAGCGCATTATTCACGATCATCTTAATCCTCGAAAAATAGCATCTCGGCTTGTACGCCATTTACACACTGAAAAAATTGTAGATACAGGGTTCGAATTTTTCAAAAACATATGACGTAAGCACAGGTGATGAGTCATTGTTTTACTGGAGACAAATTGACTGAAAGCAATCTAATGCAAGCTGGGTTGCAGAGGGAGAGAGTCCAGGAACAGTAGTAATAAGAGGGAGATTTGAAGATAAAATAATAATTTGTATTTTTTTAGAACAAGTGGGGTGGATCTGATTACATATTGGGATAGAGGAGGCTGTGTGGATCACAAAACATATATAAATGATTGCTTATAATCTTTGGTAAGATCAATTAAGACGAGCAGAAAGACATTGGGTACCAAAAAATAGAAATTTCAACATGACAACGCTCGACCGCACGTTCATCAAGCTGTAATAACTCATCTAAAAGAACAAGGTTTTAATTTAATGGGGCAACAACCATACTCACCAGACCGTGCTAATTCACATTTTTGGCTTTTCGATTATATCAAACAGCGTTTAGACAGTCACAGTTTCGATCCACACGTTTAGTCAGTTAGATTCAAGTGGATCGAAAGGATGGAACTATGCATAAAATATAAAGGGGACTATTTTGAACATAAAGATTAGTTTGCCCGATTATCAAAACTTTTGGTATGCCCTAAGTAAATATGGGGTCGCGGAACCTTTGAATACAACAAGCTTGGGAAAAGGTACTTTCAGAACGTCCTTTAATGTGGTGCAGATATCAACGAGCGAATAATCTTTCGTTTTGCAACAGAGACCGTTAGTTATAACAATCCATCCTCAAGTTTGAAAATTAATAATTCAAGAAAAAAAATAGCCTCAAACATTTTTTGTAAATTAGTTATTGTAAAACAAGAATCTAATTGACTTCTAAAAGCCACTCCTATTTTTTTTTAAATTTTTTTTTTGTCATGATTTATGTCTCAAATTTAAAAGATTAAAACAACTTGTTTACCATCAAGTCCATTAATTAATATAACCCAAGTACAAAACATTATGATCCAATTTTTCGAATACATAAATACCCAATCATTTTTTCTTAATGTTAAAATTATAAACAATTAAAAGAAAAATGATTATTAAAAGTATTTTGATTTTATTGGCCGTTTACGAAATAGTCTTAACAGCTCCAATTGGAAAGACTACAGTAAAGCCAACAACCGTTAAAACAGGAAGATCTGTATACAACTTTTATGGTAATCATGGAAAGTATGATATCAATGATAATCAAAAAGATTACATGTATGCCTATAAGCCATACTACCAAAAAACAAATTACAAAAACACTTATCAGTACAAGCCTAAAAATTTCAAGTATCATAATTATTATTTCAATGATAAGTCAAATAGATTCAATTACAATGATTATGAACAAGATGGTATGATTTATGATTTGCCATATGAGTATGTGTATGGTCAATATGAAAAGCCAAGAGACTACAAACCTTCATTTTTTTATTCTTATGAGTTTTAGACTTTTATGTTTATTTTTTATAATTTTAAGTTTTATAAAAATTATTTTTGATCATAATTTATTTTGATATTACTCACCTCAAATTTCTCAATCTATAAACGTAAATCAAGCTTGACGGTTCCTATTATTATATTAGGGTGATTCATAAAATTACGCGTTTTTTAGATAGTAAGTGTTTATTGATTATAGCTCTTATGTAATCGCATAACTTTAAGTCATATTTCATATTTGATTAAACAAAATTGAAAACTCTACAAGATGATAAGTTGAAATTTTGAAATTTTTGATTCTAAGTATATTTAAAATTATGAAAACTTTTGATAAAAATTTTGAAATTTTGGTTTTGTTACGTAATTATTGGAAAAAAGGCCTCACAGCAACACCAGCAACTCACTGAATATGTCAAGTAGAAGGTGAGAATGTTCTTAAAGTAAGAAAGTGGTTCAATAAGTTTAACAGTGTTGATACTAGCCTTCGAAGGAAAAAGGGGTCTGGAAAACCATTGAGTTTCGATCAGGACGCCCTGCGTACGGCCATAGAGAGCAACACCCGGGTTAGTACTCGTGAATTATCAATTAACCTTAGCACTTTACAGTCGACAATATTTGGTCATCCTAAGTTGGTCCATAAATTAAATAGATGATGCCGAGTTGTTCCACACGATGTTGATATTCAATAATCTGTAGAAAACTAATCAAAAATCCTCTTGATGAACGATTTTTCAGAAGGGTAATTACTTGCGATGAGAAATGGATCTATTTTCGAAATACTCATGACAGAAACCAGTGGTTGGACACATCTCAACCCGCTCTAACAGTCGTTAAAAGGAGACGATTCGAAAAGAAGGTAATGTTGTGCGTTTGGTAGAATTACCAAGGGGAATACACTTTGAACTGGTTCCTGATGGTCATACATTAAATGTAGACCTTTATTGTGAACAATTAGAACGAATGTATTCTTCACTTTAAGTACAATTCTTTGATCAACTGAAAGCTTGGTTTGTTTCTTCAAGATAACGCAAAACCATGGAAAAAATTGAAGAGCTGGAAGGGATTGAACTTCTCCCTCATCCAGCATTTGGTTTTACTAACCAAGACCAAATTGAAGCTGGGTGCCTTGAGTTTTTAAGCTCAAAAAGCCATGAATGGTACAAGAGAGGTATCGAATTGCTTGCTGATAGATGCCTAAAGACCATAGAGCATAATGGTGTATATTTTTAAGATTAGATATTAACCGTTTCTTTTTATTTTAACCAAAAAAACTTTAAAAAAAAACGCGGTATTTTCACTATAATAAAAACGATTACCAGTGGATCGGGACGGATGACCCTGTGGGATTGTTACGTAATTTAATGAATTTTAAGCAAGTCATTAGAATAAATTATTTTTCCGAATAACTAATTTTTGATTTGAATTTTTGAATTTTTACTCAATAATGGTACAAAATCAAAATCGCCCTAGGGATGTTACCATATTTCCTCAACACGTGATTCGGATTCTTATAAATTATTGTAATTATGAAACTTTGGAAACCTTAAAATATTAAATTCCAGTCGTTTTAATGACGTTTTTGATAAAAATTTTATTGAAATATGTAAATAAGTACGAATAAAGGAATTAATTAACCTGATCTTCTTGTAACCAAATAAACAAAAGCGAAATTTTCGAAAGAAAAAACTGAAAATTTTTTTAATTTTAAATTCAAATTATTTCTTCACTGCTTAATAATGTAAAAAAAAAAAAAGTAAAATTAAATTCGAAAAATAAAAAAATAACAAAAGAAAGTTATAATACAAGTTACGTTTTATTTATAAAAATTTATAATAAACCATGAAACCAGTCGATATACACAACACTGATTTTGTAAAGATAAGAGACAAAAGTCATAATAGAATTGTTATTTGTTCGTTTGCATTTATCATCATATTTGTAGCTTTATTGATTATTGCTGGAATAGGTAAGTTTAAGTAAAATTCATTACCATAAAATTACATCAAAAGAAATCGTGATCACTGTCTTAATCCTTTCACCGTGCCTTTAAACACTCCTTCACTAACAAACGACTTTATGATGTTTTACATGAACAATTGCCTGTCCAAAACTTTCTGGAATTCTTTTACGATCTCATCTTTAGTGATCGAATCGATCTACTCCAGTTACAGTACATTTCTGAAATAAGTTGATTCACACACAAGGTAGGGGGTGGAGGTATATGACGAGCAAAAATTGAAATCAAAATTTTTTTTAAACTTTGAGGAAATCCACCCATGAGAAATTTTTTTACAAATAAAATTTTCTTACATAGAGAGAGGGATATAAGCATGAAATATTTTTTGAATTGACCTTGTGTTTTTTTGCATGTTTAAGCAATGCGTCGGATTGTCTCAAGCAATGCTCCGAAAAATGTCAACTTATTTCAGTAATGTACTGTACTTGAGTCAATGAAGTGTTCCTTGCTAGTTGTGCCATGCTTGAGTCGTTAGATCCAACTCCTAACTCAGTTAAATTCGATCTGCTTGCGTCATAATTTACATAATTTGAGACCAATGTTGCACTATCATTATTTTCGTTTTCATCATTAAAAAATATCTCATCACGATTCTTTTGATATTCTTTATACCCGTATTAAGTTTATTCGGTATCAAGCAAAAGGTAGTTTTGTTAATCACTTTGAATAATCTAATTTATTTTCTATTATTTTAGTTGGAGCCGTTGTTATTTATAATCAAACAGCAACAAAAACAACAATTACATGAGCCAATCAAAACAGTAGAATTTTTTATTTTCTAACTAAAATAAACTTTATTTAAAAGACTAAAATAAATTTTTTTTAAAAAAATTATTTATTGATCTTCATTGGCATCATATTGTTGATCTTCTTCTTCGTCTTCTTGATCATCTTCTTCATTGTACTCACCATTGTCTTGATCAACGTCATCGTTTTGATTATCTTCATCATCAATATTATCGTTTACGTCCTCATCTTCATCATTTTCATCTACTTGTTCCTCGTCTTCATCATTTTCATCTACTTGTTCCTCATCTTCATCTTGATCGTTTTCAACTTCTTGATCGTCATCTTCAATATTATCTTCATAATTTTTATCATCACTAGACTCAATGACTTCCTCTTTTTCTAAATCGGTTTTAACCGGTGAGGATTCAATTAAACACATGTTTAATGAGACTAGTACCACTAAAATTAATATACTTTTACAAGAAATCATTTTATTTTGGGTGTCTTTTAAAATTTTCAAGAATACATTTAATTTTTACTTTTGAAAAATAATAAAAAAATGTTCCGAATGAATGATTCTAAAAATTAAAATAATCAAAAATTCAAATTATGATTTTTCTTAAAAAAATTTTCGTTGTTTAGAAAAGAATAATTTTTAATAAATTTTAAATAAATAAAAAAACATCATTTAACTTTAATTAATCATGTTTTAATGATGAAGCTATGAATAGTTTAGAAAAAAGGACTGTGAAATCTTATATGGGATAAAAATCAAAAGATTTATTTATAAATTTAAAAAAATATTGGTCCACTATTTTGGAGATCGTCTCCACCATCTTCTCCTTCACCACCATCTTCTGCACCTTCTCCTTCACCACCATCTTCTGCACCTTCTCCTTCACCACCATCTTCTGCGCCTTCTCCTTCACCACCATCTTCTGCACCTTCTCCTTCAAAATCATCTTCTCCACCAGTTCCTTTCCAATCATCTTCTCCACCACTTCCTTCAAAATCATCTTCTCCACCACTTCCTTCAAAATCATCTTCTCCACCAGTTCCTTCCCGATCATCTTCTCCACCACTTCCTTCTAAACCACCTTCTCCTTCGAAACCATCTTCACCTTCTCCTCCATCTTCACCTTCTCCTCCATCTTCACCTTCTCCTCCATCTTCTATACCTTTTCCTCCATCTTCTATACCTTCTCCTCCATCTTCTATACCTTCTCCTCCATCTTCTATACCTTCTCCTCCATCTTCTATACCTTCTCCGCCATCTTCACCTTCTCCTCCATCTTCTATACCTTCTCCGCCATCTTCACCTTCTCCTCCATCTTCTATACCTTCTCCGCCATCTTCACCTTCTCCGCCATCTTCCCCACCTTCTCCTTCGAAATCATCTTCACCTTCTCCTCCATCTTCTTTTCCTTCTCCGCCATCTTCTCCACCTTCTTCTTCTTCGCCATTTTCCCCACCTTCTCCTTCGAAATCATCTTCACCTTCTCCTCCATCTTCTTTACCTTCTCCGCCATCTTCTCCACCTTCTTCTTCTTCGCCATTTTCAAATTGTCTCTCTTCTTGTTCATTTACTTGTTGATCATCTTCATTCAAGAGATTTTCTTGGTCATCATTATCTAAAACTCGACTCTTTTTCAAGTTGATTTTAACAGGCGAACATTCTATTAAACATATGTTCAATGTTACAAGAACCACAAGAATTAAAATACTTTTACCAGATATCATTTATTTTTCATATGATTTTAAATTACATGAAGATTTTATTTCTAAGCTTTTTTTATAAACGCAAAAATCTGTTCCGATTTAATGATTCTTGTCTCTTGAATTTAATTTTATGCTTACTTTTCAATGACTCAATTTTATAAAATTATTTTATTGATCAAATTAAAATAATGGAAAATAAGCGATTGTATCATTTAGAATCTTTTTATTTTTTTCCCTAATTTAAGAACAATGGAAAATGATTTTTTGTGTTTGTGTTTCTCGCATATTTTTATGAATCCTGACGTTTAAAAATTTAAACACTCTCACCAATCCTTTCCGGTACAAGATTCCAGGACTGCCTACACAATTAAACGGACCCTTGAATTAAAAACACCCCCTTTTGATCCAAAAGCATACACCCCGGTGTAATATTTCTATTATGAAAGCTAACTAAAAACTAAATTTTTGTAGAAAAATCAGAATCGAAAATTCTTCAAAATGATACACTCAATCCTCTTCGGAACGGTTTATTTTCATGTCTAAAAGCAACTCTAAATCTTCGGGAAAAAAACAAACCAAAATGTTTATTCAATAAATCTAAAATATCCTAAAAAATCTCAAATTTCATTTGTTGAAACAATAAAAGTTGTCTCGAAGGAGTCAATTAGATCCTTAGCTTACGTTCAAAACTTTACTTTGAATCACATTATGAATGATTTTCGTATGGCTTGCGCATTGATTAAACGCTAAAATAAAGACAATGGCTTAACATTAGCTAGAAACATAAACGTGAATTAAGAGAAGTCGAATGAATTAAAAGCACTGGACAATTTAAAACAAGCAATCTCCGGTCGATTCGTGTCCTTCTTTGTCCAGAAGTGGACCACTGAACTAATCGTAGATGCCAATCCTGTTGGGCTTGGAGCTGTTCTAACTCAAAGGAACCCAGACAATCCAAAGAAGCGTAAAAAAGACTGACTTACACCGAGAGACGCTACAGTCAATGTGAAAAAGAGCCAGAATGCGAAAAATCTTTGCTTTACATTTCGGATCTATGTTTAAGTTGGTAACAGACAACAGAGCGGTCCAGTTGTTTTTTAACAAATCTGTTAGTCGGCCACCAGCTAGAATTGAACGATGGGCTCACCGTCTAACTTTGTTTGACTTCGAAATCGTCCAACGCCCTGGAAATTCCAAGGTAGCAGACTACTACCAGACAGCCGGTCAGTTCGAACGAAATAAGTTAAGCTCAAATAGAATAATTGGAAAGATATTTCTAGGCAATCGCCGAATGCTAAAGACCGTCGGTTGCAAGCAGAGGGTCGCAAGTTCCATCCCCGCAAGGAGAGAATATTTTTTAGCTGTTTCTGTATTACGGGGCGATGTGTTGTATCTGCCACTAACATTATTTAATTAAATAAAGAACTGGGTCTTGTCACGTTGACGGCCAATTGGCCGTTAATTTATGTACAGGTAAAATTCACGGCCAGGTAAATTTTTTTTATTGGCCATCTATTTAAAACGTTTGGCCGTCAATTAAAGATTTTTGTCCGTTTATTTTTTTTGAATTTAAATGCTTATTTATTTGCTTTGTGTTGTTAGTACTTTGTTACATTCTTTTTTCATAAAGTTTTGTGACTTTGAGACAGAGGTAGAAGGTGTTTTAAAAGATTTATCTGAGTCTAATAACAGAGAATTTGTTAAATTACCTAATTTAGACACTGCTCAAAGACATTTGGTTCATACTTTGGCAATTTTCTTTGGACTTCGACATGAGAGCGATGGTAGTGATATGATTGTTTCAAAAATTAGTTATATGGGTGATCGTACATGTGGTCGAGTTCAAGCTCAGTGTGATTTAATCAAGAAATGTACTGAACCAGTAGTGCCACATGAGAATGTAAATCAAGTATTACAAAATACTGAACCTCAAAAAAGAGTCAAAATGAAGTTCAGAGTAGTGCGGCTAGTAGTCAAATTATCAATAGTCCAAAAAAGTATAATTTACGCCAACGTAATCAAGTTAATAAACAATCAAAGTAATTAGTCTAATGATTAATTGATTAATAAGTGATTAATGATTTAACAAATAAATATTTTTGTCCGTCAAATTTTTTTTATTGGCCGTCTATTTTTAATTTTTGTCCGTCAATTAAGAATAAAAATTTTAAAAAAATTTCTACCTGGCCGTGAATTTTACCTGGCCATAAATTAACGGTCAATTGGCCGTCAACGTGACAAGACCCAAAGAACTTATAAATTTCAAACTTCGGAAATTGTCTAAAAAGTTCAAAAAAACTTGACTCCTATCAAACCATAAGCGCCAAGATGGGAAAGGAAATCATGAAACTTACTGAGTATATTCGAAATCTAAGTATCCTTGCTTTTGCGATCGACGTCGAAAACTTGAATTCGGCCGAAAAGAATACTCTCAACACAATCTGTAAATGTCAATTAAAGATCCCCAATGAAATCTTAACTTACTGGGAAATTGCGCCAAAATTATTCCTAGTTATCAGAATACTGCACGGCTCCTGAAAAAAAGGCGTACCTCGTATCTTACCGGAGCGTACCGTACCGTACCGTCATATCTTACCGCACCAGTCCACCGTACCTTATCGGAAAATAAAATTTAAAAAAACGGTACGGTGGTATGGTACGGTGGTATGGTACGGTCCGGTATGGGGTATGTTATGGTAAAATTACTGTACAGGGTTAGCTGCACCAAAATTATGGATGTAGTTGTATGGGGTATGTTTATCCTACACAAACACCTAACACCTAAGGCAAATACACCAAAATAGGTGTCAGTTGTCTTAATCAAAATAATGCTGTTATTGGACGAATTTTATTGAAAACCAATTTTTTTAATATTTTACTAAAAATTAATTAAACAAAATAAAAAGAAGAAAATTCAACAATTTTCTTCAAAAAGTAAATCAGGACACATAATTTTTCTGTTTGTAATTAAATAAATATTCCATATTAAATCATAATTAATTTCTTGATCAACTTTTGAGTCAAATTTATACCGCGGATGTTCTCTTATAAACTTTCTAATATAACTAGCCGGTGTCATAAGACTACCATTAGATCTTGATTGTACAAGTTTTAAATATTGTTTTAATTTACACATTGTAAATGCGTCTAAATTTTCTATTAAATTTAAATAATCAAATAAGATGTAAATAAGACCATTAAATTTATCATTTCCATTTACAATTTCGTCTATTGTCATTTCGACTAGTTCACACGTTGCTCGATTTTTATCTTCTAAATCGAATATATTTTTTCTAAAAAAGAATTTTTGTTCTAAACATGCGTTTCGTTTTTGAGCTCGTTGCATATTCTCGTCTACTTTGCTGATTGGCATTAAAAAATTAAGATCAAATTGTTTAATTGCATGGACTAATAAAATGATTAGAGTACATAGGGCACTATTTTCGAATGATGTAAATTGTAATTCCATTGGACGAAATTCGACCCTCCAACCAATTTCATTGTTATTGTCTCGCAACGGTGGGGGTTTGAACCTCATTGATTGCCAATTAGTTGATTGAATATTTTCAAACGAATCGACGTCATCATTATCATCAGCGTTTAACTTTTCTTTGAATATAGCTATCGGGTCTCTTATAAACAAATGACTTATATGCTCAGCTAGGTTTTTGTCTACATTATTTTTGATCAATTCTTGGAACGATTCATCGTCTTTGACTAGTTCTAAATCTGAGTATAGCTTTCCAGGTTCGCTTAGATACGAATCTACTGAATCGTACCTTGATTTATAAATGCGTTGACCGTTTGGTTTATGACCCAATTCTTGGTCGGTACGATCGTCTACTGACCCACTGATTATGTTCCAGCGACAATCAATATCGGTCAAATACCCTCGCCAGACTGGTGATGATGCACTCAGGGCTAATAAAATAGGTGTCAAAGGTAATAATTGATCGTATAGATATCTTGCTTCGTCGATTGATTCTGCTTGAAATGTTAATTGCAGACACGAACAACCCATGCCAAAACCTGTTGCATCTTAAATAAAATTGCCCGGTAATTTAGGAATATCAAAATTATAAAAAAATACATCAGCTTGGAGCTAAGAGGGTCAAAGGTTCTTTAAAAGTACTTTAAATTTACATACCTAAATATACATGATTTTCTTAGGTCGGATTAAGACTAAAATGAGGTAGCTCATCGACAAACGGATTCGGGGTGTTAATATCTTTAAAAATCGGTATGTACATAGCAACTTTTTTGTCTCGTCGTTCGCGTATATTGTTTGATAAAGTCCTAAATCGCGGATGTCCATTGAATATAACTTGATCAGGATAGAAAAATGATCGTGTAATACCTGTATCAGGAGTCGGTCTATGAATAGGATAAGTAAAATCTTCACAGCCTAATAATGGAAAACAAGTCAACGCAATTACATGTTCATCAACATTTAAAAGAGTCTCTATTGTTTTACGTCTCAGTTCCATGTTATCTTCCAAGTATTTAAACACTGTTAAATCATTTGTAAATGGTACTTTTGGAGTTGATTCAATCATGTAACTTGCATACTCCGGGTGAAATGTAACATTTTCGTTTAAATTAAGAGATTTCAATTTTTCTAATACGTCTTCAGCTTTAAGAAGTAGTTGTACTCGTTTTTTATTATGATCAAAACGAATAAGTATAAACTCAATTTCATCGCCCCATTTAAACGGATAATTTTTTGTATCTTTGAATTTTTTGAATATACGCAAGAATTGTTCAATTCCAGACTTTCTAATAATATTTGAATATTGTTTAGTGTCTGACCAATCAAGTGGAGTGCCAAGACTTAAGAGTCCCATTTTAATTTTTTTGTTGTTGTTTAAAATTTTGTTAAAAATCAAATGATAAAAAAGTCTATTTTTAAAGTATTAAAAAAGCAAAATTAAGAGATAATATGCATACATTCAATTGTAATACTATTTTTTTTTACAAAAATACAAAAATTTTAAAACAAAAATAGGGTAGGGAGTATCAAATTTGAAATTATTATAATCCCAAAAAAAGAAATTTCTCTTTTCACCATTTTGTTTTTTCCTCAATTAAAGTTCATTTAATTTAAAAATATTTGAAATTCCAACAAAAAAAAAATTTTAAATATGTATTAATTTCTTTTGTTATATACAAAGTTTTTTTTTTTAAAATTAAAAATAATTTATAAATTTTCACATAGACATTTCTACTAAGCCATCTCTATTTAAAGTCTTACTCACTGGCTCTATTTGGCCTTTTTGATCTATTTGCCATTGTTTTACATGGAATTCAAAAATCAGTAGACAACCAGTTGAAACCATTTGAGCATTGTGAAGTTTCGTTCAAAAAGTTCAGTTCAAAATTTAGATGATGTTAGAAATGAAGATGGAGTAAAGAATTTAGTGTAAAAAGATGTAACAAAAAATGTTACACAACTTGCAATAAAAAAAGGATTAAAAACAAAATTTGATCAATCGATTATTGATTTTCGTAAAAAAACGGGTGTTATGTTAAGTTTATTTTGACATCATGAGATAAAAACTTCGATTATTTGCGAAGAATTGTTCGAATTTTTGAAGTCAGTGTCCAAGAAACCCTATTCCATAATTAAATTAAAATTAAGTTGCTTTTTAAGTCCGTTAATAATGCAACGAGAGGCTTTTCAAAAAGCAGTCAAAAATATGATTTCACAAATGACAAAATCCGATCTTGTGGCGCACTTTACAAAGCAAGGAATCGCTCGAAGTACAATATATAAGACGATCAACTGTATTCAAATTGGAGATCCGATAAAGGACAATAAGAGAACAGGTCGTCCAACGACCTGGACAGCTGCAAGGAAGACAAAACTGAAGAGATTGACCAATAACCGAACTGAAGTAAGTCAAAGGCGTCTAGCTAGGAAATTTGCTGTCCACCAGACAACAGTTGGTAGGCAATTGACAAAAATGGATATTTCATATCGTAAACGTGAAAAAACACCAAAATATAGCGTCGTACAGCATGAGAAAGCCAAGAATTTGAGTAAAAAACTTTCAAATATGCTATATCGTTCACCATGTTCGCTAATTTTGGACGACGAAAAGTATTTTACTTTGGCGGGCGACAACATACCGGGAAATGCTGGATATTACACAAATGACAAGTCTACTTGTCCGGACAGTGTCCGATTTGCTGGAAAAGAGAAGTTTCCAAAGAAGGTGCTTGTTTGAATAGCCATATCTGATCGAGGTATGTCTAAGCCTCTTTTTCGACTATCAAAGTCGGTTGCCATCAATTCGAGCATCTATATCCAGGAATGCTTGAATAAACGTTTATACATGATACCTTCTCCCATTTATACATGAGTATCATCAAGATCTTGACTACGTTTTTTGAACTGACTTAGCATCTGCTCACTATTCTTTGGAAAGCACAACATGGATGAACGAAAATGTAAATTATGTGACCAAGGATATTAACCCGCCAAATGTCCCTCAAGCGCGTCCAATCGAAAATTTTTGGGGTTGTTTAAGTGAAAAAGTATACGAGGGAGGTTGGCAAGCCTCAACTGAGCAACAGCTGATTAACCGTATTAAATTGAAGTTGAAGGAATTCGACTTAAATTTTGTGAAATCACTTATGGCGAATTCAGATAGCCGGTCTATGAAATGAAAAATTCAGATAGCACTAAGGTTTAAAATTTCAAGAACTTTAAAAAATTTTATTTAAAAAATATCAATTGAATAAAAAAAAATGGTAATCTTGTTTGTTCACAAATTTAAAATTGTTAGTTTGAATATTCATTTTTTAATTATTAAACAGCAAAAAATTTTTTTTAAAAATTTTGCAATATAATCAGACGTGTCCAAGCAAATAAAAAAACTAAAGTATAAAGTAATTATCAAAAAAGCAATCCAAGAAACACTTTTAGTTGTCGTTTTAATAATTTTAATTTCATTTGATTCAATTTCACATTTTTCACCATTGAATAAATATTTACAAAAACACTTTGGTTTATTATTAATGTCAAGACAATAACCATTTTTAGAACATGTTTCATTTTGACAAACATCTATTTTAAATTGACAATTCTCTCCGTAGTATAAATCCTGACATTCACAATAAAACTTGCTATAGTCAAATACATCAACACATGTTCCATTGTTTAAACATGGGTTACTTGAACACTTTCGAATGTCAATTTGACAATTATCTCCAGTAAAATATGATTTACATATACAATCGGCTTTTCCATTAACAATGCTGCAGTTACCTGTATTGGAACAATTTGAAAGACAATCTGACATGTCAATTTTGCTTGCTAGTAGATTTACAACTGCAGATACCGGGAGTTGACTTAATGAAGAAAATGAACCAAAACTAAAGATCTCACTTGTTGTTACCAAGAAACTTTGAGTTACTTTATTTGTCGTTTCATGTGTTGTCTGAGTCTCTTAAATTAATTTAATTTAAAATTTTGCCAGAATGAAATTTAAGCTCTTACCTAATTTTGTCTCGGGAAATGCAGAACTGCTTTCAGTAGTCATTACAGTAGTCTGAACAGTATCACTAGTCATTACAGTAGTCTGAACAGTATCACTAGTCATTACAGTAGTCTGAACAGTATCACTAGTCATTACAGTAGTCTGAACAGTATCACTAGTCATTACAGTAGTCTGAACAGTATCACTAGTCATTACAGTAGTCTGAACAGTATCACTAGTCATTACAGTAGTCTGAACAGTATCACTAGTCATTACAGTAGTCTGAACAGTATCACTAGTCATTACAGTAGTCTGGACATTATCACTAGTCATTACAGTAGTCTGGACATTATCACTAGTCATTACAGTAGTCTGGACATTATCAGTAGTCATTACAGTAGTCTGAACAGTATCACTAGTCATTACAGTAGTCTGGACATAAACAGTTGAATCTTCAGTTGTTAAAACAGCAGTAGGTTCAGTAGTTGGTTTTGCTGAAATCATATTTTATAAAACGGAAAAGTAAAGGGAAACGAACCATAAAGCCATACTCATCGTAATAATTTTTTTTAAGCTGATTTAAATGTTACTCTTTCATTTAAACTTATAATCGACACATGTTGAAAATGGACCTAAGGTGCTAAAATGACGTTTTTTTTATTTATACTCGGTAAAAAACCTATTTGTGACGGGAGATCGAACCAAGGACATCTGGATCAAAATTCTTTCATTTAATTTTTGAACGAAACTGCAGTCTCATACACTTTTAGTTCATTTTCAACATATGTCGATTATAGGTTTAAATGAAACCCCGCAACTCGAAGCATAAGTTTTTATTTAGATTATTCCAAAAAAATAATTATTACGATGAGTATGGCTTTATAGAGCGTTACACTTTAGAAAAACTTACGTATCAATGTTATCTGTCTAGTGACACTTTTTGTTCCGTATGAATTCATCAAAAGATTAGCAGTCAAATTAAACGGTGAATTAGGAATCATTAAGTTGACCAACTGAATCGAACTGTAATAAAATTCCTTGTCTATTAACATTTTAATTAAAATTCTATCTTTAAAAGTTGAAACAATATTATCATTGTTAATATAATGGTCATAATATTTGTTTGGCGATGAATCATAGTAAAATAAATTGTTTTGTCTATTATACCATAGCCCGAACATTGAATTTTTTTGCACAAAAAAAGGTTTATTAAAAAAAATCTGGTTATAACCCGAGTATATATAATGAGTAAAAGTTGAATTTTGTCTGTAAGTTACGGTCGATCCATCCTTACTGGTTACATAATACGAACACGAATTTAGTCCACATTGATCGTCAAAGTGTAACAGCTTTAGGATAAAATGATTTAAAGAAAATCATACTTAGGGGTATCCAAAAGTTTTGACGTTTTCATCAATAATTCATTTAAAAAAATTTAAAAAAAAAAATTTTTGCATAACCATGTTCTCCATTTTATTAGCTTTCTAATGTGTGGTCGCATCAACATATTGAATATGTATTTCAAAAGTTTCAGCTCATAATTTGAAACTCACATTTTTCAAATTTTCAAAAATGAATAAGGAGCACGTAAGAAGCTATATTTTGATCAGGTATAAGTTAAATATTAGAGCAGCAGTAATCCATTCCGAACTTATGGCATCAATGGGAGATAGTGCTCCTTATAAACGTACTGTCGAAAGGTGGGTTGAACGTTTCAAGAGTGGCGTGGAGTCAGTCAACGATATTGATCGAATTGGGAGGCCAATTACCGCGACTAATTCTTCAAATGTTGATCGAATTCGACGACTTGTTGAAAAGAACCCGAGGATATCTATACATTATATTGAAGCTGAGGCAGGCCTGAGTTATGGAACAATTGGACTGATCTTGCACGACCATTTAAATTTACGTAAATTATCCTCGCGTTGGATCCCCCATGAATTGAATGAGAATCAACAAAAAAAAAGGGTTGAGATTTGTCGCAAAAATTTAGAACTTTTAGAGACCCAAAGATGGCGTTTTTGTGATATAGTTACAGGGGATGAGTCATGGATTTACCACCGTAAAATTGGGAACAAAGCATCTAATTCGAGCTGGGCTCCAAAGGGCCAAAGTCCGCAAACTGTGGTAAAACGCAACCAATTTGAGCCGAAATCAATGGTGTGTGTTTTTATCAAAACAACAGGACCTGTTTTAGTGCATGTAGTTCCTAGGGGACAGTCTATAAATAACACCTATTATGTTGAAAATGTCTTAGGTCCTCTTATTGACACCCTAAAAACGCAAAGACCAACATCAGGTACAAAAAATATGAAAATTTTGCATGACAATGCTCGACCTCATGTTCATGAAAACGTCAAGAACTTTCTCAATACTAATCACATGACCATAATCGATCATCCGGCTTACTCCCCAGACTTAGCTCCATGTGATTTTTGGTTATTTAACGAAATTAAAAAACGCTTACCCGATCGTACAAGTGAGGAACTCTTGGAATCCCAAATTACAGAGATACTTAATTCGATTCCTAAAAAAGAGTTTCAAAGGACCTTTCAAAAGTGGACTGAGCGAATGAAACTTTGTATAGAAAATCAAGGCAATTACTTTGAACACCTAAAAAAATAAAATCGATAAAAAAATTTTTTTTTCGTCTTTTTTAACCCGAACGTCAAAACTTTTGGATACCCCTAAGTACTTTTTTATTCTTCAAACTTACATAAAACGTTAATAGTTGAGACGTTGGAACAGTAATTTCGAATCCAATAAAATTAGCGTCAAACAAAAATTCAGTTGAAAGTAAAAAATACAAAAACACTTCATAACTTCCATACGAGTTTAAAGTACTTGTGTACTTATAATCTTCTCCAAAATAAGATCTAATCGAATTTTGGGGAATAGGTATTATCAATTGACTTGTTCCATTCATTATTAAGAGTTGATCGTCTAATGTAAATATAACTATATCGAGTGTACAGTTAACTGTTTCATCAATACTACAAATCATATCAATGAATTGACCTTTGAAAATAAAATATTAGTTTACAGTTTTTTTTGAGTCTAAACTTAAAATTACGATTTTCTTTTATCTCTATTGTTTTAGATAGATTAGTGAGTGGATCTGTTTGTACAGTAAAAATACTCAATCCATTTGATCCGATTTGAAAATTAAACGTTGCCAACGACAAGTAGAAATATGTGCTTATCTCAACGTTAAATAATACACGTACTTTACTTGTTGTCATCATGAACAAGTTCATATTTGAATCAATTAAAAGATCACTGTATGTAAGATAATTATCCTCTTCATAATATACATAATTTTGAAGTAAATGTAAATAAATCATCGATCCTTTTTTAACCAAAGTTTTGGTTATTGATAAATATTGAATACCGGAATAAATGTAATAATTGCCAATGTATTTAGAACTATGTGGAGGTAATTCGAAATTTTTGTACATTAAAGAAGCGCAAGATACATTTTGATCAACACAAAGATTGTTGTCAAACTCAAATATCTTAAAATCGTATAATTTGTGAAAAATGTATATTTAAAAAAATGTAAATTTGTTACATAGACATTAAATGATGAATAAGAGTATCCATATATTGTGAAACCAGTCATATAAGAATCGAAAGGAAATTCTGTATTTAACAGAATGTATTGCTGATCGGCTGCTATTTTGTAGTTGTAATTCGTTTGAAAATCGCCATAATAGTTAATAAAATCTGTGGGTGTGAATCAATTTTAAAAAAAGTTTATTTCGAGTCTTGTTAAAAATGTGATTAATTTTTAATGAAACAAAAATTTTTTTTTTTGAGAAAAAGTTTGGACTTGATTACTCGGCTGCAGTTTTGAAATCTAGTTTCTCGATCTAAGCTACAGAGATAGGACTAGTGCGAACGAGAAAAATTAGCGACTAAAACAAAGACCTTTGATTTGACACTATTGTGACGCGAAGTATTAGGGTGATTTTTTGAAGTTTTTTATTTTATTAAAATAAGAAGAAATCTACAAAATATAAACCATTATGCTCTATGGTCTGTCTATCAGACGATATAGTGTGTCTAAAAGATGTCCTAAATGATTATTACTTCGTATTTTTTGTAGCCATTACTTCTATGGCCGAAAAATGAAAGATGACTATTCAATCGATTTGATATCTCGGTTCCATTCCTGGCTTTTTGAGCTAAAAAATTCAAGACACCCAGCTTCAACTTGATCTTGGTTAGTAAAATTCCTTCATCTTAGGAAATAAGCCATAGAGCGGAAAAGATGATAATCAGAAGGGGAAAGGTCTGGACTACATGCTTGATGAGAGAGAAGTTCAATCCCTACCAACTCGTGGTTTTGCGTTATCTTGAAGAAACAAACCACGAGTTGATCAAAGAAGGATATTTCGCTTGAAGTGAACCATATATTCGTTCTAATTGTTCACAATAAAGGTCTTCATTTATCGTACGACCATCAGGAACAAGTTCAAAGTGTATTACCCCTTGGTAATTCCACAAAACGCACAACTTTACCTTCTTTTCGAATCGTCCTTTTTTAACGACTGGTAGAGCTAGTTGAGATGGGTCCTACCACTGGTTTCTGTCATCAGTATTTCGAAAATAGATCTATTTCTTCTGAAAAACCGTTCATCAATAAGATTTTTGAATAGTTTTCTACAAATTATTGAATATCAAAATGTGTCAAATCGTGTGGAACAACTCTGCAGCGTCTGTTAAATTTATGGACAATGGCGACGCCAGGAATCTAAAAATGGTGTGGTAAGAGTCTGTGTATTTCGCTTGGTGTGTGTTGGGGGGTGGGGGGTAAATTTTTGAAAAATTAGGGTCCCCTAGATGATGTGGGCCCCCTTTGCCATTATTTGACTACATGACTGCATTTAACGCCTAATTGTGTTCGTTTATTAGGGATCGCACTTAGGAGCATATATGCTGTCGTTGTCTTTTACAAAGCTAGGATTGCTTTTGGGACCTTAACTTTTGGGACTCGAAATAGTATTTCAATAACAGCGCTCATCCAAATCTTAAGTTTAGCATCTTAGTTTAGCAATCATACAAATCCATGCACTAAGTAATCCTTACAGTAAACCAAACCGCGGCCGCCGCCACTATTTATCGATAAACTTAAGGTGAGGAAATATGGTCGACTGTGAAGTGACTCGGGGCTCTCTATGGCCATATGTAGGGCGTACTGATCGAAACTCAATGGTCTTCCAGACCCCTTTTTCTTTCGAAGGCTAGTATCACCGCTATTAAACTTATTGAACCAAACTTGTGCCTTTCCTACTTTAAGGACATTCGTCAATTTTTTCACATTTTTAACAAGTCGCTATAGTAGTTTTGATATAAAACTTTTCGGCTTTAAATATTAGAAGATTACATTTATCATATTGGGAATATTCGATTTGTGTGTTGTCTACCTTCGATATAAATTGAGTTTCGTTAACACGAGATGCTCCAAACACTTTACAACTTATAAATTGTTCAAGTTGAAGCTTGCAAGATACATCAACAAATAAGTCTAAAATAAAGAATATTTTTAAAAAATTTTAAAATTTGCAAAAAACTACATTTTTTTACCAGATTTTACAACTACTTGGCGAGTAATTAGCGCTTTATTATTATTAAACCCCGCGTAGATGTTTAGAAGACCATCTCTTGAAAATCGAACTGAACCACTTTCTTTTAATTCATAATACCCTTTTTGTACTAAAAACTTAACCAATATTCTGTAATTTTGACTACCAAAATATTGATCCCTATTCAAAGTATTTGAACCAACATAATAATCTGGGTACTGACATTCGTCACAATAAACTAAATAGATTCCAGAGTACGCACTCGAAACGTAAACTGCAGGTACATTGCCTTTTTTTAACTTTATCACTGGTGTTTTATACTTTTGAAGGCCACTATACAAAAAAATTGAAAACCTTTCTACAATGCTATAACTTGGCAAAACGTTTGTTTGTGATAGAAATCTTGAACATATTTCTGTGCTTGAACACTCGTTAAATTGAAATATCTACAACGAAAAATTTTCAAATTTAAATAAAAGCCTTTATTTAATATTTCACATTTGACTCAGTAATAAGAAAGTTACTTTTCGCGATCATACGGAGAACCGCAAAAAATAGTAAACGCCATCTACAACTTCTACTCGAAGTCGAAAGCTGCCGTGTCAGTTGGAAAAAGCCTCTCCGATTTATTCGATATCAAAACAGGTGTCCTTCAAGGAGATGTTTTAGCCCCATATTTATTTATCATCGTTATAGACTATGTAATGACCAGTAACCAAAAAGAACATGTCTGTAAAACAAAAACGAGCCGTAGACACTAAGAGGAGAAAGTCAGTGATCTAGATTACGCTGACGACATTGCGCTAATTGAATCAACGATCGAAGCAGCGACCATACAGCTTGCAAAACTGGAAAAAGTTGCCAAAAACGTAGGAATAGAAATTTACAATGACAAGACAGAGTGCATGATAGTGAATGGAGATGCAGCAACCACCAAAACTAGGGAACCACGAGATCCGGCGAGTCGACGACTTTAAGTATCTTGGCTCAAAACTTAAGACTTGCAAGGCTGATTTTATCCATCGAAGATCACTCGCATGGGCGGCCTATTGGAAAATTGAAAAGATATGGAAAGCAAGTCACGTCCCAGTTAAGTTAAAGACCAACATCTATGAAGCAACGGTCATCTCAGTGCTCCTTTATGGACGCGAAACTTGGATCGTAACAAAAGAACTAGAGAGGAAGTTAAACAGTTTCGCTATAACTTGCAACGAAATGTGGTTGGGCATTAAGCCGCTGGACAATGTCTCGAACGAAGAAGTATATCAAATGGTAAGTCAAAAATCAATGGTTGAGAAGCTCAGGCGAAGACAACTGGGCTGGGTTGCCCACGCTCTACGAAGATCAGGCAAGTATTCCGCGAAGCTCTTTCTTATTTATGAGCCTGATACAACTCATTGCACAATCAAATACATCTGTCAACTACTTTTCCAGGCGAACTACGAGGTAACAAAAAAGGAAGTTGAGAGACTAGCAACAAACCGCACACTTTGGAAGAAACATGTCTCCGAATGTTGTAAACCAGCGTTCGAATGAAGAAGAATTTAATATTTACCGCGAATTCGAAAAGCCGAGTAGAACCTGAGTACACTTCTAGACCAATTAATGTGTCGTCTGACATAACTTCAGCGTTGTTCAACAAGTAGTAACCAACATTAGACGCGTAGTAAAGAGAACCACTCAAAGGCTCTACACCAAAGTAATTTTTAAAATTACTGTTAAAACCTTGTTTAAGTTTTATTAATAAATATAACAAAATAGGTCCTTTAAAGTTTACTTTTAGACAGATTTTGAGATGTATAATCACCAAACACGATGACATCATTTTCAGTTTTTTGTGAATAAGCCGAAATTTCCACCATAAATTCTCTATCACTCAAAACTTCTGAATTTGAAACAACTAAATCAATTTTTTGATCAAAATCTATGTTTATTTTATCTACAAATTTTATTGAATCAAATTCGGCAAAATAACTCGAAATCGTTAACTCTCCGGTTTTATCAAAGTCTAACGATAATGTAGATTTATATTCAATAAATTTAGATGGAGTTATAAAATTGATTAAAAATCTGATTGGTTGATCTTCAAAAAATTTTATCAGTCGATTTACTTCTCCATTTTGAATTGCGTAGTCGCATAATAAATGAGAATTTACAACTTCCTGGCTTATTGTAGCTCCATTTGATAAATATTTAAAATATGGAACCATTCCTTTTTTAGCTAAAAAAGGTGTTTGCAACTGAATTTCATTATACCCTTGTGAGAGTGCAAAATTTTGTTGATAACTTTGAACATAATTTGGCATTGTTGAGTTGTTAAGAAAGTACAAACTGCAAGAATTGTTACCACAAACATCAAAACTATAAAATCCAATCTCGAAAGAGCCATAATACGATGCATGAACTTTTATTTTGGTTATTAAAGTATCAAATTTCACCTCAGAATTCACAACTAAGAAATGATAAAAGTAGTTTGACATTGAAATGCTGATCGGAATTGTTGAAGCCTCGATCATTTTTGATCCAAATGAATTTGTCTCAGCTATAAAAATTTTATTTTTAATAAACTTTACAATTGAATTCAAAAAGTCCTATATCTCTTTGACTCAGACTTCGAGTCCAAGTCGATTTTAGAACAAGATAAAGAGTTGGACTCGAGTCCCACACCTAGGACTTGAGAGTCATTTTTGAAAGTCCATATCTCTGAAGATAACATGATAAGATTAATCAAGTGGGTTTCGTTTTTAATATTTTTATGAGCTGTTTCGAATTTTGAAAAAAAACTTTGGTTGTATTATTTCACAAAAAGCACCCTGGTGCGCTGTAAAATTCAAAATCAACTGGGTGGTAAAGCTTTATTTTAAAGTTGAAGTCCTCGTGCTAGAGAAGTGGGGGTTATAAAAGGAGAGAAGCATTTTAATGATGTGTTCAGTAAAATTAGCGCGCGAAACTTAATCAGTTTATTTTTGCTTAGATAAGTCTTGATTCTTGATATTAAAATTTTCAACATACAGTGCGCCACGCAGTGAGCTCCTTTGTTCTACAGACAAACCTCTTTAATCGGGAAAATAAAATTTTGCGGAATGTTTATGGAATGTCTCTTGGATACAACATGTACTAAAATATGTCCTTTTGTTTTTGTAAAGACACACTTGTAAAAATATATGTAAAATTTTACACATTATAAGCTCGTTTGAAACCAGTGAACACCATCGGTTTTGGCTCAAATTTTTTGCGTTTTCCTACAGTTAGCGGACTTTGGCCTTCTGCGACCAAACTGGAATTAGATGTATCACTAAGAATAGATTGATCAGCAAAAAAACGAGCCCGTATAGCAGAGTGGTATAACATTGTGGTTCTAGCTTGACCGCTGGTCACGATAACTTTTTCTCTTTCCCAAATACTTAGTATTTGAGCTAGTCTTGCAAGCAAAGGGTCGGAAGTTAAATCCCCGCATGGACTTAAATCCTAGCTGTTTCTGTATTAAGGGCCAATGTGTTTGATGGGAATGGTAGCTCAGTTAGTATCGTCGGTTGATCAATGCTTTACGAAAGTGTAAGTGCGAACACGCGTGAAAAAAACTAGCAAAAGCTTTTAAATTCCATTGGTGTAAAATCGTGTAAAACACTGAAGCCTTAGTTCTTTAATAGTTTTAATTCACAGGTACAATATTTTTTATGTGCCACTAACTGTGCTAACATTATTTAATCAAATAAAGAACTTATAAATCTCATTTTGAGTAGGATTTTAGAGAAGATCTCTCATATTAAATTTTGGTTTTGTCTTATTGCTTAGATACAGACACTTTTCATATAAACTTTTTGTTCACTTTAATCAATAAATAAAATCTTACACCCATATACCAGTCTGTGATTTGTTCCATTAAACTGCATGTAAGAAGTCAACATTCGATATGAATAACCCAAAAATAAACAAACAACCCTAAAATTGTTTGTATTCTGGCAGTAAAATGCATGCTCTTTATCTAAATAAAAATATTTTTTTTTTAACCGAAAAAAATTGAATAAATTTTGAAAACATACTATCATTGACATAAAAAAATTCGGTTTCCTTGAACACATTTGAATAAATATCAATTGATACATTTCCGGGTGTTGTGAAATTTATTTGACCAGAATAAATAGATTTAGTATTTTGTTGAGTTATATTAGCTTGTAAAAGAAAAGCTTTTCGACTGTTATAACTTATCTCATATAATTCATAAAATTCATTTCTATTATTTATTACATAATCAGATAAATGTACACTGTCCATTTTGACACCAATCGCACCAGTTATTTGAGTCATTAAAATGATAGAACGTTTTTCAACATAAATTGGATCAATTGAAATCGTTGCATAATTATACTTATCAATATTGATTTCAAATGATTTATTTGTTAAGATATCCTCATTTTTAAATTTGTAATTGTCTTGAAAATATCTTGAACATGGAATCGATTCTTGACAAAATTTGAATTTCACAATCTTAACAAGAAAATTAGGACCCTTGAAAAACATACACCCAGGTGTAACTTTTACACGAAGTGAGGTATGCAAAAAATTATATTCATACAAGATAGAGTAAATAAAGGGCTACAAAATGATACCATATTAAGACTCCCTATGAAGTTATTTGGGGAAGAAAACTTTCAGTCTTAAAAGACCCTTATATAGTCCCCTATGGCTGTTGTATACACCCCCTATTTTTTATATATCAATCGAAAGCTCTCAGCGATATCTACATAAGTGTATGGTTCATTTTTAGCTGGGAATGAATTTTTAATCAAAAAACGCTATTTTTACTTGTCGATATGTATCTCCATAACCGAGCATCTCATTTAAAAATAGACCATAGACCTATGTAGATCTTGCTGAGAGCTTTCGATTGATATATAAAAAATAGGGGGTGTATACAACAGCAATAGGGGAGTATATGAGGGTCCTTTAAGACTGGAAAGTGAAAAATCAGTTTTCTTCCCCAAATAACTTCACAGGGAGTCTTAATATGGTATCATTTTGTAGCCCTTTATTTACTCAACCTTGTATGAATATATTTTTTTGCATATCTCACTTCGTGTAAAAGTTACACCTGGGTGTATGTTTTTTAAAGGTCCGAAAATTATTTAAAAAAAGAGTAATGTTGAAGTTTATTGAAAATCATGTTACATCAATCCTTATTCTACCAATTGTTAAACCATAATATGTGAAACCAGTAAGATTAGCGTCATATTTGAATTCTAAATTAGATATTAAAAATGTTTGACTACTGCTTGAATAGGTTGAATCTTGTAATGAGTTGTCAATATCTTGATTGAAAAATAACCCAAAGTGTCGATATGTTCCGTTTTCTGTTAAAAAAATTGTGTTAATAAAAATTTTAATATTCAGAGTTTCTTACCAATCAATTGAAAGTCTTGGAATAGAGTTTCATTAACTTTCAATTTTGGTTGTTGTCCATTTAAAACCTCAATTTGACATGTTGTTCTTAAATCAATAATTTTATCGCAATACAAATCATAATTCTCTTCTTTTTTTTTTAAAAAATTTAAAATTTTTGTCTTTAATTATCATTTAGGGTATTTTACCGTTCGTTAAATATTGTCGAAAGTTAAGAACAAAGTAAAATATTAGAAGCAACTTCATTTTTTTTTTTGAATCATAACGAATGACTTTAAAAAAATTTCTATATTTTTGGAAAATTAAAATTGCTTGTGAGAAAAAAACATTTTAAATGGATTAATGAGAATTGAACATTATTTTTTTTACCAAGAGAAAGTTAAAATCAAGTTAATTGAAAACAACAATTATTGAAATAAGAAAAAAGCCAAAAAATTTTTTTGATATTTATTTTGAGGAAACATTTTTACAATAATTTCAACAATATGACCCGTAGAGGCAGTCTGGATAATTAAAGCATTAAGAACTAACGCATGTTTCAATTTGTTGCCATAGATTCATACCGGGTTAGATTTGATTTTTCCTAGAAATCAAAAAATAGATTAATTACAAGTTTCCAACGACATATAGTTAACCCCCTTTATTTGAGTTTTGTAATATCTTTATTTAATTAAATAATGTTAGCACAGTTAGTGGCACATAAAAAATATAACTAACGCTTCGGTGTTTTACTCGATTTTACACCAATTGAATTTAAAAGCTATTGCTAGTTTCTTTGGAACAAATTTGACCCGAGCGTGATTTGGACTGACACTTTCATGACGAAATGATACCACTTCCATCAAACAAATCGCCGGGTAATACAGAAAAAGTCAGAAAATTTGTCTCCCCTTGTGAGTATAAAGTGGATTTTTCATTGGATGAACCGTGAATGCCTGGATATCGACTGTCGGAAGGTGGATCAACTTAGGATTAGCGTAGGGGTCAAAGGAGAATTGATAAAGAGATAACTGTTATCTAAAAAGTAAATTTTTTTTTTCCCGGAATAACAATTTTGATTCTCTAATCCATGTAATTTTCATCATTTTTGAAGACAAAATTTCAAGTACCTCGGTAATCCGGAATTAAATCATTATTTAATTTTTTGGGTAAAATCTTTTCTAGAGTCAATGTTGCCACTATTTCCAAAGATGAAGAAAGTTACCCCCTTCTGTTTAGAATCTTCATTTATGATAATTCTCAGGGTTTTTTTTGTATGCAAACACTAACATGTTGCATATTCTGCATTAAATACATATTTTGCTTATTTTGCATATTTGCCTCCATTAATGATATTGCAAATAATTGCATTTTTTTTCATAAAGTTGCATACTACTTAAATATTTTTTTTTTGTTTTGTTTTACTAAAATCAGGTGGTATCTGTAAGAGAAATTTTCAACACAAGGTCCATTTATACCCTCCCCCGCCCCTCCTTCAAAGCTATCTTCAACAAAATGTAAAAATTTTAACGTAAGGTTCAGGAAATGCAAAACGTCCACACTAATTTTTAAATTGAATTTTGACCTCAAAATCGTTATCTACACATATGAAAATCTAGGAAAGCCAATTTTTTAGGGGGTGTCCAAAATATTTTTTTCAGACCCCAGGGGTCCGAAGTGTCCGAAGACCCATCAAAAACCATACTTTACTTTTTAATAGATAACTCGTATTCACTCATCATCTCCATATATATATTCTGAAAGGGCGTATAATATCCTATTAGAAAAATTTATTTTCAAGAATCCTTGAGTTATTTGAAGGGTGCAAATTAAAGAAAAAAGGGCTTTCCTAAAAAATTGGCTTTCCTAGGTTTTCATATGTGTAGATAACGATTTTGAGGTCAAATTCAATTTAAAAATTAGTGTGGACGTTTTGCATTTCCTGAACCTTATTTTGTCACAGATAACATAATTCTATTGTTTACTAAGATTTAAAATCGCTTTTATTTTTTTCAAAAAAAAATTTCTGATGGGATCTTACTACTAATACTACTACTACTATCTTGAGGGGTTTGTCTATGATTTATCAAAGTTGAAAAAAAATTTTTGACTTCAATTTTTTTCTCGTCATATACCCCTTAATTTCTGACCATTTCATGTAATTTTTTTTCTTGCATTTTTGTTGCATATTTTTGCATATTTCTTGCAACATAAATTTAAACTTTTGTTGCATATTTGGATAAAGACTGCTACATATCGTGTCGCATATCCTTCCCTCTAAAGTTGCATATGAAAAAAAACCCTGATAATTCTATCATTTTTTATTTTTTAATCAAAGTCAACTGACTCCTATCAACATGCATATTTTTAATCTGTATGCGATTCTCTATTAATTGAAACACTATTCAAGATTATATCTTATTTCTAACTGATTTTTTTTTAGCACGAAGAAGACCATACTTTACAAAAATTTACAAAAATGCAAAATTTGAATTTTAGGTTTTATATTCAGATCCGTGAAAATTTAGGATCGAGGCCCTTTCATATGCAACAGTTGTTCAATGGGTGAAAATATTTCGTGGTGGATAGAGAGAACCAAAGACGCTCTACGCTCTGGACGGCCGAGAACGGCAGTTGTTGACTCGAATATTGACCTAGTCAAAAATGTTATAGAGGATTAGCCATATTGAACATATGATACAATTGAAGCTCAGACTTTTCTTAGTCGAGGTACAATCGATCACATTATTCACGATCATCTTAAACTTCGATAATTAGCATCTCGGTTTGTACCCTATTGGGTTTGAATTAGTCTAAATTTAAAAGCGGGGCATGGCGAATATATGACGAAATCACAGGTGATGAGTCATGGCTTTACTGGAGACAAATTAGCCTGAAGCAATCTAATGCAAGCTGGGTTGCAGAGGGAAAGAGTCCAGGAACACCACTAAAAAGAGAGAGATTTGAAGATAAAACAATGGTTTGTATTTTTTTTAGAACAAGTGGAGTGGATCTGATTACATATTGGGATAGAGGAGGCTGTGTGGATCACAAAACATATAAAGATGATTGCTTAAAACTTTTGGTAAGATTAATTAAAACGAGCAAAAAATTGAAATTTCAACATGAAAACGCTCGACCGCACGTTCATAAGCCGTAATTACTCATCTAAAAGAACAAGGTTTCACTTTTATAAGGCAACCACCATACTCACAAGACCTTGCTCCTTCAGATTTTTGGCTTTTCAATAATATCAAACAGTGTTTAAACAGTCACAGTAGCTCCGAAAGCTTAGTTCGCCAAATAACGGCGATTGTAAAAGCCATACCTAAAGAAAAGTATCTAAACACCTTTCATAAGTGGATCGAAAGGATAGATCTATGCATAAAATATAAAAGGGACTATTTTGAACATAACATAAATAAAGATTAGTTTGTATTGATCTTTTTGCCGTTTTTATAACCTAAACTTGATTAAAATTCTATCGAACAAAAATTGGGGTTTAAGCTCAAAAGCCTTAAGTAACCTCTACAAGGCACTCATTGGGCCCATTCTAGACTACTCCTTTTCTATTGTGAATTTTTGTACAAAAAAAAATTTCTGTGAACTGCAAGAAAATTAAACGTGTAATTAAGTAAACAGACCTTCAATGCTTCGAACTTTGCATATTGCAAATAAAAATCTCCTCAAAAATTTAAGTTAATTTTGAAATTTTGAAAAAATGAAAAAATTTTTTGATTGCACGTGCGAATCTCAAAAACCAAAATCGAAAAAAAAAAATTCATTCAAAAAATTTAGAAAAAAAAAAAGCAGCTAAAGTTAAAAAAATGTCGATTGAAGACGATTTTAATTTAATCGATAACGAAAACGTTAAAGATCAATTATCAACAATCGAAAATAAACTTACAAGTCTACAACAAAAACTAAACCATCCCCAAGAACCAGAAAAATTCGAGTTAATCGACCGAACCGATCTCAAAAACAAAATCTCCCATTTAACATCAAACTTAATCGAAAACAATTTCACAATCATCAAAAAGTATCTTCAATCAAAATCAAATCCAAACACAATACCAATACAAGAAACATGTGTCCGTTTATTAACACTTTGTGTCCAACAAAATTTTGAACATGCCAAACAAATAAGCTCCGAATTCAATTATTTTAATGAGACCAAAACTTGGTTGGAAAAATTTTTGCTCCTAAAAAAATCAGATTTACGAGAAATGAGTGTTGAATTTATACTCTCGTTTTTAAAATACACCCAACCGCCTTTCAATTCGCAAGAAAATTTGATCCTCATCAAAAAAGTGTTCCTCAAGTCCCAGGACACAAAGTCCCAATTGACTTTGATTAACTGTCTCTTTTCTCATTTAACATCGGACTCAAAAGACACATTAAACTATTTTTTTAAACAAATCCTATACGGTATTGTCCGTAATCCCGGGTTTTCTAAATCCGAAAAAATAAAAATATTTTCCGATCAGATTCTTAATAGAATAACAAAATTATTCGATTACGAGTCCGTGGAAGACAAAGACGAAATACAAGAGATCACTAATCAATTTTTAAAGTGTCTTTTCACATCAACAAAGTTTGGAATTAGTTTTTATGACAAAACCCTTGGTCTCAAAAGCGATAAGAACCTTAACCATTTGATATTCAATCAATTGATCGCTTTGGACTTTAATCGATTGTACACGAAGGTTAAAGACTTGTTATTAACTACTTTACGTGTATGCCCTGATTTGGTACAAAAGTTTATTAAAGTTAAACTAAAACAACTTGGGAGTGATACTAAAATATTCTATGAGTTTTTAACCGAATTTTTTGGTCAACAGTCAAAACATTTAGGGACTTTTATACGATTTCTAGTGGGTAATGAAGACGATACGTTTTTGTTAGACTTAATTTTGGCTACTTCTCTACCGATGGGACTTAATTTTCAAAAAGGTGATTTGAACATTGAGTTGTTAACATCGTGTTTGAATTGTGTCAAAAATTGGAAGTGTTTAATCACAACGGATAAACATGAAAGTTTAAGATTGATTTTAGAAAAATCCGATTCGTTTGAAACAAGGCTCAATTTGGAACTTTTGAGTAAATATTTACCAAAGTTTGAGCAATTATCAAGTGTCAAAAATTTTGATTTAATCACAGCGTATGTGAGCATATTTCAAGAGAGTTTGAATTTAATCGATTTAGAACAAATTGAATGTGATCTTGCTCAAGATTTGGATCTAAACCAAGCTAAAAAGTATTTAAAATTTTTACAGTGTCTTTACGAGATTAAATATAGAAACAATTTTGAATTGATTAATGAAAAATCGAGGAAAATATTTATCAAAAATTTGCAGGCTTTGATTTCAATACCGAATTTGTATCCCGAATTGGTTGAGATGTTTAAAGTGTTGTTAAGACCAAGTGAGACAATTCGATTTGATGATGATTTTATGTACTTGTTTTTGAGGGAGGTTAAACAAAACAAGTTTGATGGTTACAGGATTTTTTTTGACAAATTTTTGTCTTATAAACAAAGAAGTTTAATGTTGTTGGATGAAGAGAGTACTGTCGAGTTGAACGATTTTGTGAATTCGATACAACGATCAGATGAGTATTTGTATAATACAAGAATATTGAGAGAAGGAGAACAAGTCGAACATAGTGAAAGTGTTCGTGGTCTAGTTGGTAAAAAGAGTGTTATTAATGGAGAAAAGTTCAAGATTAAAAGTCTATCGGAAGCGTATATGTTTCATGTTAGAGGGTTGTTGGATTTTGAGAGTATAAATTTGGATGTTAAATTGTTCAATTGGTCCATAAGAAGTCGTCTATTGGGGTTTTTGTTGAATCAGGTCATTAATAAAGTAAGTAAATGTTTTTTGAATCATAATGTGATACTTTAGAAGAGTTTCAAGAAGAAGAGACAAGTCCAAACTTTTTAAAAGGATTTTAGACTTGATTCTAGTTCATATTATTTTGGATGAAAAACCTTTAATCGAATATTTATTTTGGGATTCATTTTGAGCTGAACCCAGCAGTCTATTTTTGAGGATTTCTTGAAAACATAGAATCAGACATATGTACCCATTAATTTTAATGTATTGGGTGGGTTTTGTCCACATGCTAAAATATACTCAAGTGTATGGTTTTGGGTTGGGTAGCCCTTAAAATGGAATTTTGTAGATTAAGGAATTTAGTATATATAAGGTTCCGGCAATTCAAAACTTCCAGGCTATCAAAACTTTGCTATTTCGATATCAGATTCGGAATCTGCGTACCAAAAAAACTCTAAAAATGTATTTTTTTTTTTTTTCGAAAATTTTTTTTGACCCCCCCTCCTCTATTTTTATAGAACAAGAGTAAGTTGGTCACCATTTCTGGCTGAAATCTCAGCTATTTGATCATTTATCATATAAAATGGGCATATATTCTGAAAGAGCATATTTTAATTTACAAGATAATGTGTTTAATGTTGCGGGAAAAAAATAATGTGTAATTTTATCCTAGGGAAAAAGCGGTACAAATACCAAGTATCCCCAATTTTTACTATAACAAACAAAATTCTGAACAAAATGTTGGGATTGGTTTTACTGTACAGTAAAGGCCGTAAGAATTGACAAAAATCACTAAGATGAGAGAATTTTGAATTTTTGACCAAAAATTCGTAATCCTTATGCATGAAAACCCTAGAAATAAAGTAAGATGGATTTTTTATAAAAGGATTTTCAAAATTTTCCAAAAAATGACCAAATTGGTGCCTTTTTCAGCGCCAAAAATCGACTTTTTACAGTCGATTTATATGCTCTCAGTTAAGACAAATATGGGGTTTTCTTCCACGAGGATTACGAATTTTTGGTCAAAAATTCCAAATACCCTCAAGAAAGGCAATTTTTTTGGAGGGGTCTAAAAAAATTTTTTTCATTTACCAAGAAGCAAAAAAAAGACTTTAGTTTTGTTACATCTTCTCTCAGGATTAAGCCAAAACAAATATTTTATTAGGGACCAGCTTGTGTGCCTAAAAAGCTGATAAAAATCAAAAACTTTAAGGATCAAGGAATTTGCATTTTTTGACCTGAAATTCGTGATTCTCGAATAGAAAATCATAGAAAACATACCGTATACTCTTGTTCGATACTGTAGCTTCACAACCCTAAAAACAATTTTGTTTTTCGTCTAGTCGGTTATGTGAATACATGTTCACCTAACAATCGGTGTTGACGGTTTAAGTGAACCCCAAAAAATTGTCTTTATAGAAAACTTAATTTAGGTGAACATAAAATATTTACATTAAAGATTCATTTTTAGCTGATGTAGAGTTGCTCAATGAATCAAGCTTCACTGAGCGTTCTTCACCATCATCTTCACGCTCATCATCTTCCTCTTCTTCATCAACATTATTATCGCCACCTTCAACATCGCTCTCACAGCTTTCTTCCTCTTCTTCACCATTATCGTCTTGAACACTCCAAGAATTAGGTGAACATGTGTTCACATAACCGACTAGACCCATTTGTTCTTATTTCTGAGCTGCTAATGCGACAGATGGCTTTGCTTTTTCCAAGACTTTCTACCCGATGGCTCGGGGTAGATGTTATGTTTGACAAATTAAGTCGGGTAAGAGATAACCTATATCTGAGAAGTCACTTATACCGTTAGGATACGATATGTGCTATTGAGCTGTACTCCCAAGTGTTTGTACTAGCTTGAGAGACTTCTTCTTAAACGTTAGACAAAGGTGTTGGAGTATAGCGAGTTAACGACCCTCTTTATCTTTTAAAGGCAGATGGTTTTGACGAAGATAAAGATTTTGACATAATCTTGACCAATTTAGACAACACTTTTCAAACAATTAACGAAATCAGTAAAAATTCAGACCTAACTGATAATCAAACTGAAAAACTCAAACATATTTTAACAACTATTTTGAACAATCGAACTCTAGTTGAACATTCATTTACAAACGAAAGACTTAGTAAATTTGTACTTGAATCATTACAAACAGTTCATTTAAACAAATCAAAGTTAATCGAACCATTTATAAACGAATACGTTAAAAATGAAAAAACTGATTCGTTTATACTTCAAATTGAATTGAGCAAATCCCAATTTGATTTGATTTTAAACAAGTTAATTCACAAATACGATTTGACTAAATCCGAGATAAAGATTAACAAAAAATTTTTTAAAATCTTCACTTCGTTTTTGATCAAAAATGAGAGCATCCTTATCGATTCAGTGGGTCTTAAATTTTTGGACAAAATTAACAAATTCAATGGTAAAATGGACAACTTTATAAGCTCATTGAGACTCATTTTTTTGGCTATTAAATCAGATGAGACTCTTCTTGATGATGTTTTAACAAAATTTTTGTACAATTGTAAAAATTTTGAACCAAATCTATTCGATTTACAACTTGTTCTAATCGAAAGTGATCGAGTTAAAGAAATTATTGATACCAGTGTATCAAAAATGAGTCCAGTTAAGCCAACTCAAAGTCTAAGTTCAAGTGTACCTGACCTAATTTGTGAATACAAACACACAATGGGTGAACGTGACACTCAAATTTTGTCTAAATTAAAAACAATTGATCCAAGTTTAAACTGTTTAATGTTCAGTCGAATGTCCCGATTGGGTAAATCAAATGATCTTGATCAAAAACAGATTAAATTAAACGATTTTATAACCCTTAAATTGGACGGTGAAATTCTATTGAAAACTATTCGGAATTTTCCGGTGAACAGAAAATTGGATGAGATGGACAAAATTGAAGTTTTTTGTGACAAAATTTATGATCCTGTTTACATAATTCCCAATTTGTATGACCTTTTGGACTACGGTAATATTGTAGATGTGTTACAGTTTATACAAACGAACTGTTTGTCTCTGTTGCTATCGAGTTTAAGTTCACATTGTTCAAAGTTACGTTCATTAGCGTACGGTTCAATATACCGATTCATATCACATTTAGAAAGTAATCTCAATAATTTTTTGTTAAATCCTGTTACTGACCTTTTATTTTTAAAGACAGTCGAGTTTATTGTAAAAATGTTCTTATCTACATGTTTACATTACTTCGTAATTCAATTCATAAAGAGAATCAACGTTTATCAACTGTAATAACATTGTTTCTAGCCGAGTCAATAATGGTCATAATTGAACCAGGTACATGTCTCTATAAACCTTTGATATCATTTTTATTGATAAAACCAACACTTGATTTGACCAATGTACCCGAATTTTATAAACTTTTTAACTCGTCCTCAATGGAATATAAGACTGAGCGTAAATGGATTTTAGGTATATTGGCTAATGGTTGTCGAAGTTCATTGGAGTATCGTTTGTACGAAAAGAGGTTCATTTACCGTCAACTTATGTCAATTTATGACTCAAAGATAAGTGATAATGAAATAAGACATTTAATTTTAGATGTTTTATTGAAGACTTGTGAGTCTAAATTTTCGTTAATTGATCTCATTAAACGACATTATATTCTTATTTGGTTGACTAGTGTATTCGAGTCGAGTACTAATGATTTAGAATTGTTCTTAAAATTGGTGAAGTTGTACACGATTGTATGGGATCAATTGAGTAAGGGTGAGAAACAACTTCCATTGATTTTTTTGAATCAAATGTTAGTGTTAATGAAGATTGTTAAAACAAAACTTGGGGATGATGACACAAAGTTTGAGAGATTGTTTGAAAGTGATGTTGATAGGGATCAAAAGAGTGTTATTGAGAATTTTTTTCGAGTTAATGATGAGTTGATTAGATCAATTGAGGTTTACGATTTTAGTTTGAGTTTGAGAACAGAGAAAAAGAATATAACTCAAATGATTGAAATGAGTCGGGTTAAAGTTCTTAATGGAGAGATTAAAAACTATGGTGAATTTTTAAGTTTTGTTCAAGGTGGTGGGATTGAAAATGGTAAACGATGCTCAGATGATGATTTTGTCAAACCTAAAAAAATTAAAATAAAATAAAAAAAATGTTTCGTTTTTATTGAAATAAATTTTGAATGAATTTTTTTTTTAATTAAATTTGAGATTCCTCGGGTCTTCGACCATTTAATGAATTTTTTAATGGGATGAGCAAATAGCACCAAAATTTTTTAAACGAACCACCAGTCCTTTTAGCAAGTAAATGTGGTTTTATAAAACTGCATTCTGCAAACCTCTATTTGCCTATCTATCCGAGAATAGACCGATATCAATTAAGATCAATCCCACTTGTGATGATGAGGTGGAACTTTTGGTTGTGATTCACACAATATATGTAATTGCAACCCCACTATTTCTTTTCGGTGTTCTGAAACTGTGGATATGCTTGAATTATGATCGTTTTGATTTCATAGTTGGACTGAGAGTTCAACTGTTTGTTAAGGGACGGTCTACGTTTCAGAATATGCAATAGCTATTTTATTCTGAGCTTTTGATCTGAGTCAGCTTTGTCGATTACCTCAATATTATTGTAATCCATTTCATTAACCGTACTCACTGAGTGTTGGTAACAAGCCGAGTTTTTAGATTCCTTATGTTCAGAAATTCTAATACTCAGTATTCTCTTACACTTTCCTATGTAGCTAGCGGTACAGTTCTTACAGTTGATCTTGTACACTACCATTTTAGAAACCCTAGACCTAATCACCGAATGTCTTAACAGAGGCTTCGCAATTGACATTATCTTTTTAGACTTCATGAAAGCCTTTGACCTGGTCTCACACCCAGAACTACTTGAAAAGCTCAAGGCAAATGGATTTAGAGGTAAAATTCTAAACTGGCTCAGAGCCTTTTTATCCGAGCGAAAACAGAGAGTAGTTCTCGATGGCGTAGCTTCAGATTGGAAAGATGTATTAAGAGGAGTACCGCGAGGTTCGGTCCTCGGTCCTTTGTTGTTTGTCATTTTTATCAATGATTTACCGAGATGTTTATCCGTAATGTGTAAGTTATTTGCCGATGATAGTAAGTTAATAAACGTAATTAGAAATCCAAAAGATCAAGAAGAATTCCAATCAAATATCAACAAGTTAATCGATTGGACCACCGATTGGAAATTAGACTTAAATCTTAAAAGTAAATGTAAAGTAATGTAATAATAAAATTCACCAAGACAGTTTCTATTCAATAGAAACAGACGACTTTTCGTACATTATCGAAAATAGTAGATCTGAACGTGACCTTGGGGTAGTCCTTCAGAATAATCTAAAATGGGAAGAGCACATCTCAAACACTGTCCTCAAGGCAAACATTATACTCGGTAAAATTAGAAACTCTTTTAAGAATTTAGATATCAGAACATTCAAAGTGCTTTACACATCTTTCGTAAGACCTGTTCTAGAATATGGATCAGTTGCTTGGTGCCCTTTTCGTAAACATGACATTGGCCAGATCGAGAAAGTACAAAGAAGAGCGACGATGCTGGTACCTTGTCTTAAAAACAGAAAATATGAAGAGAGACTAAAACTTCTAGACTTAAAAAGCCTAGAAGAACGTCGAATCAGAGGTGATCTAATCCAATATTTCAAATCCCTTAAAGGTTTCAATAAAATTCAATGGTATCACCCTGTTGAAAATTGTCCAAATTTAAGTTTACCAGGCCCAGCTGGTAATACAAGAAGTAATAACACATTATACAGACAATTTGTTAAGTCATGTCCAGTAAGACACAACTTCTTCACAAATCGAGTTATACCATATTGGAATGAACTCCCAGAAGACATCAAGAATGCTGTGTCAATCAACAATTTTAAAAACAAGTTCGATAACTACGTGTCAGAGTCAAACAACAAATTTCTTCATCTTTAAGGTTTTTGATTTTTAGCACCTTTTTAGGCAGTTTGATTCTGCAGGTTAATAAATAAAAAATCTAGTCCTAACATTTTGTAGAGAATTTTCTGCTCTCCAAGCCGATAGTTAAAAAAGCATTTGTCTTGGGACTTTGCGCGGACTAGATCCCAAAAAACTAAAAAAATTGACATATTTTTGTTATTTTATTAAAAAAAAAAGAATTTAAAAAAAATTATTTTCCTCAAAAACCTTTTTAGCTTGTGTAAAACTTTTTTCTCTTTCAGAATCTGTATGATAAACCATATAATTGTGTATATTTTACATTGATACAAACGATTTACTAAAGACAACTCACTCAAGAGTGACTAAATTTAGGCACCCCTGGGTAAAAATTGAAATTTTTGATCCCCCCCTAAGATCTTGAGAACTTGGGGTTTTCATATATGAGGAACACGGATATGTGGTCAGATTCTGTAAATTTAGATAGCGTGGAAGTTTTGCATTGGGCGAACCTTAGAAGCTCATGTGTTTTTGAAAATTTTAACGGAAAATTGAATCTAATTATGCATAAAATTTCATTCAATCAGATAACTTTTATTGTCGCATAAAGTTTTTTTTCTGGAATTTTTGCACGAGATCGGGTAGCTACATGTGTAACTCATATGGATACACAATCAGATAGCTACATTTAAAGATTGAAACCGATCTTGAAAAGCTTGAAATTCCCTCGGTGATAGGGCCATGCCTTCCCTAACTGTTCTGGTTATTCTTTCTGTAATTGATTCAGGTTAACGTCTCGTTACTCGCATATAAAGCTTTGCTTCTGTATCTTAATAATAATAATATTACCTGGTTTATTTATCTATATGGGCAAAAAGTTGAAATTAAAACTTTAAAAAAATTGAAAAATGTTGTTTATTATTTAATACAAAAAAAATGAAGACTCAAATTTTAATACTTTTTTTCTTAATGAAGTTTGTCGTTTAATAAATAAGACTAAAAAAAAGATATTGATCAAAAAAAAATTCCATTAATACAATAATAAGAAGTAAAACACCAGTTTAATTTTTTTTTGTGAAATTTTAAGAAAATTTTTTTTTTTTTAAATACAAAAAAAATGGAAGAAAACAAAAAAACAAAAATTTACTTAGGCCAAGTCATTTTTAAATCATTTACAGAAAAAGAAAAAAATTACTATTTACATTAAACATTAATTTTTAAACCACTTGTAGAATTAGACTTTGAATTTTGTGTCTGTGTTGTTTGCTCAGTTTGTGATGAATTATTTAAAATATTATTAAATATCAACGGTGATAAATGTCCACTGTTAGTTTGATATAAATTTAGGATATTAGTTTCTTGATTATCGTTGTTATTTGGGAATATTAACGAATGATATTGGTCATCGGATAGAAAGTAGGCTGCAAATTGTTGTGGAGTTGGTGTTACTCTTGGAGTACCAATTGGTGATTGAAACAATGACGTTATCGATGGAAATAGATTAGTCGGGCTACCACTTCCATTCAAAGCGGGACTTATATTCGGATAATTCGAGAAAAAATTTGAATTTGATGAAAACAACGAGTTGTTGTTAAACATTACAGGAGAGTTTATTTGATTTTGAGACGTCGTGTTTTGATCACTTTTGTTCAAATTATTAATCAAATTAGACACAACTGCATCGGCTTTTTGAAGAATCGGTATAGGACGATGCATTTGAATGTTATTATTCGATTGGATGAATAATTTTGTTGGTGAGGGGGCTATTGTCACACTGTGTGGGTGGACTGTTGTACCGATTGACGGCGGTGGTGGTGGACTTGAACTAGTTTCTTTTTCATCGTCTTCATTCTGGTTTGGAGTATGAACACGGCTTTTTGGTTTCGTGAATTGAAGTGTCGGACTCAATGAGATTAGCTTGTTGATAAACTGTTGCTGTTGTTGGGTCAATTCGTTTTGATTTGTTTGTGTTTGTTGGGTTATATTGGTTATAAGCTCGTCAAAGCTAGAGTCGAACTTGAGAGCGTTTATCAAAGAATTGTTGATTTGATTCGACGATTGGTTTGGACCTTTTGAAAAAGAAACAATTAATGGTAAGTAGGTGGCGAGCGAAGCGAGCCAAAGCATTTTGGAGTAACTATTGGCCGAAGGCCAACATGCAGCGAAGCTGCACAAAGGAAATTTGATTGCGAGCGAGGCAAAGCCGAAGCGAGCAAAAGCCATTGACATAAATTGAGTAGACTTACCTTTATTTTGTTTTTCAATACGAGCTTTTTTAAACACAGTTGGTGATTGAGATTTTTGTTGTGATTGTACTAGGTTATTAAAAGTAGTTCGTACTGTTTGTTGTGTATTAGTGTTAACCGAGTTACTCGAGTTAGACGAGCTAGACGATGAATTTGAGTTCGAATTGGGTAACATAGTGTTAAACAACGGACTCATTAGTAACTCAAAAACAGGAGTAGCAGCTTTTAAAGCATCATCACTATTTTGTATCAAACTAATATTATTCATACAGTCTTGCCCATTTAATAATTTTTTTAAAAAAACATCAGCTGTTTTATTATTCATTAAATCTTTTAGTTCATCAGTCATTTTTTGTGTACCATTTTTAATGATATACTTCGATTTAAGTAACAACTCTTTTATTTCATCGTCTTGTTGGGATGATTGTGACGATTGATCTTCTGTGTTTAATAAACCAGGTACAGTTACATCAGGTAGTCTATTCACCGGTGCATCACTTGGATCTGTTATAGCATTCTCATCCAATACTTGTTCGCTTGTTAATTTTAAATGATTACTCGAACGTCGTCGTTTCAATGTCGGTTTTTTACTAGTCTCATTTTTCGTTAGTTCAAAATCAGTTTTTTCTGTTTTTGATTTTTCAATTTGTTCGATCAATTCGTTTATTTTAACATTAGATTTTGTTTTAACAGCTTCTAATGTCTCATTTATTTTACTAGCTTTAACTTTTTTTGTTTTTTTTGGTCCAACTTCAACACTTGGTGTTGTCAACTGTTTAATCACTGACTTATCATCTTCATTTGGCTCGTCATTATCATTATCCGAGTAATGATTGCTCATATTCGACGACCCTGTATTTATCAAACTCGCTGAAAAAAATAAAATTAAAAAAAATTTCAAATCTTTTCGAAATAACTTTACTTTTAATATCTGATTCACTGGCTCCTTCGACAATTGACACATGAGACAAGTTCAAAAACTCCTGTGGCGTAAACACACTAGCAGACATTATATTTTTACTACAATACAATTTAACATCGTTTAAAACATTCGATTGACTATTATAACTATTATTAATATAATTCGCTAAAAATACTTCTAGGTCTCTGACATTTAAAAGAGCGTGATTTGGATTTACACAAAGAGTCGGATGTTTACATTCAGGTAGTTTATCAAGTCGTTCACCGTCACTACTTTCTAATGGTATGCCTTTAAATAGAACAACCATGACAAGATCTAATCGCCATACTTTATCCGATTGACGTAAACAATCGATCCGTCTCATTTTACCTTTCATATCGGGATTACTCAAAACACACTGGGTTGATTCATTCGAAGAATTCGAGTTTGATACAATTTCGATTAAATCTTTTTGATTAAGTTTTTGAATGTCTTTTTTAAGTTTCATTAAAAGTCTTATCGCCCATTTGAGTTTAACACTTGGTAGTTCATTTTGTAATTGTTGTTTTAAACGAAGTTCATCGTCATAATTCATACGTTTATCCTCATTTTTAAAGTGTTTACGTTTAGCTGCTTGTAAATGAAACCATGTGTATGAAAATGATTTAACATGAGGAAGAATTTTGTCTATAAACGATTGATCACAGTCCATTGTTGTTATTTAAGATTTTTTGGACATGTTTTAAGGACTCGTGAATTTAAAAAAAAAAAAAGTTTTTCGTTAAATTATTCTTTTTTTTTCTTGTGTTTCGTTTGAAAGAAATGGAATTATAATTATTTTGTTCTCTTCATTATTTCTCTTTTTTCGCTTTAACAAAAAAAAAAACATCAACATAATTTAGTTGATTACTAATAATTATTTTTATCGAATTTTTTTTCGTTTAGTGTATATCTTTGTTATGTTTGTTTTGATACGTTTAAAGAAAAAATTATAAATAAAGGCGGATCTAAAATGTGTCAAATGGCGTAATGTTATTTACGAAAGTTCATTTAATTCGTTCAAATCTTCAAAGATATATAAATAGACTAAACAGATAATTCTAATGATAACAATTTAATGGAAACTTAATCGTCTATCCTGAATCATTAGAGTACAAGGAACAAATATTAAAAAATGACCAAGTCTTTCCAGAATGTAAGAGACTAGACCTGAACATCCAGAAGAACTCATCGTTAATACTTAAAGGTATGAGTGCTAGTGATCTCATGTACCATGTGGAAGAGCTGAGTAAGAAGGGTATCAACGAAATAGTCCAAATCAAAAACCAAACGGGGGAAGAGGCCAATATGTGTAAAATAATAATTGATTCTAATGAATTAAAAAAACAGTTCTTAGCAAACAAAACAATAGTGATTAATAGTGTTAGATTTTATGTTGAAGAAATTGCCAAACCGCCAACTCGATGTAGTAGATGTAAAAAGTTTGACCGAACTGTAGTATCATGTAAAAACGAACCGTGTTGTGGTAGATGTGGTTGTTCTGATCACTCAGAAGAAAAATGTCCGAGTATTGAGACAAAAAACATTAAAAGTGTTAACTGTGGTGATAATCATTCTTCATTTTACAAAGGCTGTTTAGAGTACAAAAAGCTACTAAAAGCTAACATTAACGAGTTAAAGATAAACAATAAGCCTTCGCAACCTAGAAACGATAATATTCCATCAGGGTTTTACCGAAATTATAGTGCTGCAGTAAATTCAAACGATAATTCCGACAAATTATTTCAAAAACTTAACTCGATTGAATCGCTATTAAACGGTAAAATTAACAACCTCGATCCGGATGAATTTAATAACATCTGTGAACTTGCACCAAAGAAGTATCAAACCCCGTTATGTAAATGTAAATTTTACCATACTATTTACTATTTTTGATATTTATTTTTATCATATTTTGTATTTTATTTTAGACCTTGGCTAAAACGGCTCACGCTGGTGCCAAATAACAAAATATTTTAAATTCAAAAAATTCTAATGATAACAATTTAATCAATCATAAAAGTTTAACGAACATTTAAAAGTCATTAATTCGATCGATCTTGGATAACTCATCATTCATACTCCCAAGACTTCAAGCGATACAAAATACACCAATTCACATTATTTAAAAGCAAAATACGATGAGAAAACAATCAAGTTACAAGAAATTTCGGGTCTTTGTACCATACAAACAAAATTTCAAGATCTAAACAAAACATACCTCAACAATTGTATCATAAACAACAACCCTCTTATAAACAATTTAATGGATGAATTCATTACTAGCAGTGAATATGCCCCGAAGTAATATGAAACTTTATTATGTACTTTTTTTAACTCGGATTAAATAACTTTTAATATTATTTTTTTATTAGACTTTTTGTTTATTTCTTAAGATTTTGGCTAAAATGGCTTACGCTGGTGCCAATTTAAATAAAATAAAATTAATCCAAAAAAATTCAAATGATTTAATCATCAAAGAGCAATCGGGGTTCAGAAAAAAAAAAAACGCCAAACAAAAGACAATCTTGTTAATCTAATACAAAAAATCGTCGAATCATTTAACCGATCAAAAAAATATGTGCTATCTTCTTCGATATAGCGTCAGCATTCGATAAAGTATGACATAACGGTCTAATTTGGAAAATGGTAAAAATGTCAATCCCATTAGAACTTATCGCTCGGTGTCAAAAACTTCTTATTCAATCGTAAATTTATAATCCTAGTAGATCAACATCTATGTAGTAATCAAAATTGAAGATGGTGTGGCTCAAGGATCACTTTAGAGCCCACTACTATTTTCGTTATTAATAAATGATACAAAAGCAAAATGAAACACCAAAACCAGGTATGATCGAAAAAATTGTCAACAAAATATCTTAAAGAGCTCGACAATTGGCTTAAAAGATGGAGACTAAAAATGGTATCTCATAAGTGCAACTAAATCGTCTTCTCTAACGGATAAAACAAAACCAAAAAAATCAAAGTTTATAACAAATTAATCGCATTTTGCCCAAAACCTTCTTTTCTAGCAGTCGTTTTCGATAAGATAAAATCAAAGAAAAATGTTTTAGTCGTCTTAATTGTTTAAAAATTTTGTCTTACAAATCTTTGAACTTATCAAAATCAACGTTGGTATGTATTTATTTGTCATTAATACGCTCTGTTTTCGATTATCCATCATTTATTTTAACTTGACTATCAAACTCAAGAGCTAAACAACTTACATGCAATACGTACAATTTATATATGCAAAATCATCCGAATTTTATTAATTATCTTATCTCCCTCTGATCACAACAACGTGAATTAAACAAGAGATATCTTGAAAACACAATTCTATACGATAATCAATTCAAAAACAATCTGATTGAAGAGTACAATTCAGTATGTGAATTAGCACCAAAAAAAATACAAAACTTTTTTTTAAGTGGACTAAACTAATTTTTTTTACTGACAACTTCATCAAACTTAAATTCTTTACTTATTTTCGGTTTTATAAAATAAGCTTGTATAAATCTTTAGACTTTGGTCAAAACGGCTCCGACTGGACTAATTAAATAAAAATATTTAAATCAAAAAATCGTTTTGTTTAAGGTTTAAAATGTCATGAAAAATTATCCTAGGACAATTTATTTCATCTGAGATAAAAAATCAGAGAAAGCCATGCCATGTTATACTACTTTGGGTAGAAGCCTTCTTGAATAACAGACTATACTACGTTAATTTCAACAACTTCGTATCCATTCTATGTAAAATCTCAACTGGAGTTTCTCAAGTAACAGATGTAATGTCTTTAAGCCAATAAAAGATTTTACTTTTTTCTAAAAATTTATTTTTCTTCACAAAACCAACTAAAACTAAAATTCTCTCTAATGAAACAACAAAACATTCTCCTTTTATGGAATAACATCGTGTTGGCTTAACATAGCACATGCACGATGTGTAAAGCTTCAAAATATTGTAAAAAAAACGAGATTAACATCAAACAATAAAGATTAAAAACACAAAAGAACAATAAAACAATAGAAACCAAGTTGTAAAAAGAAAATTCAAACAAAAGATTTTTTTTAATTGTTTCTTCTTTTTTCTTTTTATGATTTGTGGTGTTTCAAAAGCGAGCTCGTTAAGCTCAGATACCACATCCTCCCTGATTTGATTTTATAAGTTCCACAAAGTAATAATAAAAAACAATTTTTTTTTTTTTTTTTTTTTTTTCCAAAAGTAAAAAAACAAAATTTATATGTAAACAAAACAAAAATACTTGACTTCTAAAACTATTAATCCAATGACCACTAAAACACAAATAGCAAAAAAAAATATATGTTTATGGAGTTCTTTTGGTGTATGTCCTTGTCTCTTTATAGTTTATTTGTTTACGAGACGCTCTGTGTTGACGCTTCTTCTCCGAACTGGCCTTCTTTTGTTGATATTTTGAGATTGAACGTTCAGGTGTTACTTCGTTTGTCTCTGTATCACTATGTCTTACACTTAAGTTATCTTCAACCCCTTGTTTACCAACTGTAGCTTCATGGTTGACTTCGCCAAGCATTACGTCAGCACACGCATCCGTAAACTCATCCGTCTCAGTGTTTGTTTCTTCCTCAAATGTACCTTCAAGAGGTGTAATTGACTGTTCAAAGTTCTCACCTACTACTTCCTCCACTGAGTTTTCAACTGATACCGCACCAGACATTATCACCTTTTTTAAAAGAGATATGTCACGAGCGACCTTTCTCACTCCACTTTCCACTTCAACCATTGTTCCGTTAATTGAGATGACCTTATATGGCTTCGGCTCATAGAGCGAGTCTATTTTAGAACCATTCAACTGTTTTAACAGTACCCAGTCACCAACCTTTAATGAGCAATTTTTGAAAATTTTACCTTTCTCAGCGTTAAGCTTCCTTCTTTTCATCGAGACTTTGAGGTTCTCTCTCGCTTCTTGAACCCGTTCATCACTGAGACATTTGTCCGAAACCATCAGTCTTGAGAAGTTATCTCTCCCAAACATTAGTTGACCAGGTGAGAATTTGGTTGAACTATGAGGCGTTGAAACGTAAGCTCTCAAGAACTTGTTCAGCTCTTGTCTCCATGGTTTACCTTCGAGTTGAGCACATCTAACCACTTTGCCAAGACTCTTCATAAACCTTTCGACCTTACCATTAGCTTGTGGCCAATAAGGTGTTACTTTCCGATGCTTTACTCCCATCATGTTTAAGTAAAGTGTGAACTTTTTACTATTGAACGGTGGTCCATTATCCGTTTTTAGCGAAAACGGAATACCGAACCTTGTAAAAGTCTCATCAATTTTTGGAAGCGTACTGTCATTCGAAGTTGACCTAACGACATGAACCACTGGAAAACCTATCAGTTCACACATTAAAACAAACAAGTAGTCACCGGAAGGAAGCGGACCAAGATAATCAGCTCCAACTTCGACCCAAACACCACTTGGTGCTTCTGTCATTTTGAGCTCCCTTACCATTCTTTGAGGAGTTACATTAGCTTGACATGCAAGACAAGTACCCACTGTCTCCTCGACCATCTTGTCCAATCCAGAAAACCATACTTTTGTTCTAAGTAGCTGTTTTGTTTTCACTACACCCAAATGGCCTTCATGTCCAATTTGAACTACAAGTTTCTGGAGTGAATTAGGAATTACTAATCTTTTGTTTCTAACCACTATTCCATCACTAGTTACACAGAGCTCTTCTAAAACCTTTAGTAGCCCAGATACCTTACACTCTTCTTCTTTTACCAATTTTTCACCATTGATCCTCTTTTTAATAAGAGTCAACTCCATATCCTTGTGTGTCTCATCGATCAACTGTTGTCTTGTTAACGCTTTTGGAACTGCCATATCTACGATAAAGTTCACAAACTTTTCCGTTAAAGCTTCGTCAGCACTGAACTCAGTTGGATCTGGGTATCTTGACAAGATATCAGCGATATTGTCTTTGCCAGGCCGATGCTCAATTTGATAGTCATAAGGAGCAAGCCTTAAACCCCACCTCTCGATTCTTGCCTGTGATCTCCCATTGGCCTTCCCATAGATGAATTGGATGGCTTTATTATCGGTCACCAACTTGAAAGGCTTACCAAACAGGAATATGTGGAATCGTTCACAGCCAAAGACACACGCTAAAGCTTCTTTTTCAACTTGTGCATATTTACGCTCGAGCTCAGTCAAACTTCTACTTGCGTACGCGATAACATTCTTTTTTGTCCAATCTTTCGGATCAACTTGAACAAGCACCGCCGCAATACCCACTGGACTAGCATCTACAATCAATTCAGTGTCCCAGTTTGGATTAAAGTAGGCCAATGTAGCTGTCGAGAGCGAGTTCTTTACATTTTCAAATGTTTTGTCTTCTTCGACTGCCCAGTCCAAAACACCCACCTTCTGATTCTTCGCCAATCTTCTTAAAGGCTCAGTTAGTGTACTGTAGTCACCAATGAACCTTGATGAATACGTAGCCAATCCTAAAAAACTGTTAAGTTCTTTCACAGTCTTTGGCCTTTGTACACTTCTAAGAGCTTTAACCCTTTGGTCACTTGGTCTTACCCCATTTTCTGAAAAAACTAGACCAAAGAACTCAATCTCCCTTTTGAAAAACTCACATTTGTTGCCGTTGAGTGTGAAACCTTTTTCATCCAAACGCTTGATCAGAGCTTCAAGGTTCTCGTCATGCTCTTCTTTCGTTTTACCAAATATTATAATGTCGTCACTAACATTTAAGACACCTTTTAAGCCTTTAAGTGCTTCGGCAATGACATGTTGAAACATTTCAGCAGCAGCTGAATAGCCAAAGTTTAGTCTTGTATCTTGAAAAAGTCCAAGATGTGTACTAAATGTTGTTATTTGTCTACTCTCAGGGTGTAATTCTATTTGTCTATAACCATTGTTACAGTCGGCCTTTGAGAACCATGACGCCCCATGAAGAGAATGAATCAGGTCATCGACAGTTGGAGTAATATGTTTCTCTCTACGAATACATTTGTTCACTTGTCTAGCATCAACGACGATCCTAATCTTACCTAGCTCTTTCTTAGGAACTACATGAATAGGAGAAATCCATGTTGTAGGACCTTCAGCCTTTTGAATTATACCTTGCTCAAGAAGCTTTCCCAGTTCCTCTTCGACCGATTTTCGAAGATGAAAAGGGATCCTGTGATGATATTGTCTCGTCGGCTTGATCGACTCATCTACGTGAAACTTGAGTTGATAATCTTTAAGCTTTCCAATCTCATCTCTAAACACATCAGGGTAACGCTTCTTTAGGTCGTCCGTGTTGATCATGTTAACAAAATTAACAAGCCCTAATTCGACAACTGTCTTGTAACCCAATATATTTTCACAATCTCCATCTACCACTACAAACTCTGCATGACACTTGTTCTTCTTCGATTCAACAAATCCAACAAACTCTCCTAGAATAGGTAATCGCTGGTTGGAATTATAAGGAAAAATATTTCTGTTACTTTTTTTTTGTTTTGACTAATCCTCTTAGTCTCTTTAGATCCTTCGGTGAGACAATGTTTACACTCGCCCCCGTGTCAATAATGAACTCAACATCAATCCCATCCAATTTCAAAACCGTTCTTGGAAGACCATTACCTTTAAGTGTAAAGACAAACTCATCATCGCTTATTTGTTTATCACTTTGCATCTGGTTGACTTTTTCGATTTTGTTTTTACACATCGATGCAAAATGACCAACTTCTTGACACTTGGCACAGTTTTTGTCTTTAGCCGGACATTGTTTCCCTTGACCATGAGGAAACTCGTACCCACATTGCCAACATCTTCTAGCAGGCAATTTACTCTCGTTTTTAAAGTCAGATTTGTTCCTTCTAGAGACTAACATTACGTTGTCGGAACCCTTTGAGATGTCTTTAATTTGTTGCCCAGCTACCTCTCTAGTTCTGCCCCAGTCTAAAAGATTATCTAGTGTAAGTTCGTCACCTGACCTTAGAGCTTTAGCCACTATATCTTTGCTAATACTTCCTTCAATCACTTGGCAGATTATCTCTCTTTCCATGTTCGAGAATTGACAGTGAATCGCAAGAATCTTGAGTCTTGTCACATAAGACGCAATGGATTCACCCGTCTCCTGTTTAGCTTGTCGAAACTTGTGTACTTCATAGTAGACGTTTTTTCTTGGATTCAAATACTCAGTTATTTTCTTTTTAACCATTTCGAAATCATCAACAGGAATAGTGCCATCTTCATTTGTTTTATTTTGCGGAAGCGATTTGTAGATTCTAACCACGTCCCGTCCTGCATGATGAAATAGTGCAGCTATCTTCCTTTTGTCGTTGGTGATATTTGTCCACGTTAAGTAGTTTTCAAGTCCTTCTAACCATTCACACCATTTAGATCCAGCCATCGGATCATCAATATCGGACTCAAACATTTGATAAAAACCAACAACAGATTCAGCCATTTTCCTCGTCGCCAGATGTAATGTCTTTAAGCCAATAAAAGATTTTACTTTTTTCTAAAAATTTATTTTTCTTCACAAAACCAACTAAAACTAAAATTCTCTCTAATGAAACAACAAAACATTCTCCTTTTATGGAATAACATCGTGTTGGCTTAACATAGCACATGCACGATGTGTAAAGCTTCAAAATATTGTAAAAAAAACGAGATTAACATCAAACAATAAAGATTAAAAACACAAAAGAACAATAAAACAATAGAAACCAAGTTGTAAAAAGAAAATTCAAACAAAAGATTTTTTTTAATTGTTTCTTCTTTTTTCTTTTTATGATTTGTGGTGTTTCAAAAGCGAGCTCGTTAAGCTCAGATACCACAACAGATTTGAGTCCAATTATATTCAGTTTATTCCAAAACGATATCACACTAAAGAATAATCGCGACAAAGAAAGCTCACTTTTATTAGCCTACACAAACTTCTTCAAAAAGTTAAACAATCTAACTAATATTATCAATAAATTCTTGAATTTTGTCAAAATATCTGATCGATCGACACCAAGTCGTCCAAAACAACGCTTTGAGGGTCGTACTGAAAGAAAAACGAGACACCAACATTGAACTCCATACCTCTTCATTGCAATACACTTTGTGATTTCAAAGACAAGTTCGGATAAAGATAGAAAATGGGTTTGAGTAGTAGGTATCCATATAAGCTATAGCCTGGAGTCTGGCATTTGATTCAATAATTCGAAACTTTTATCTCAGTCAAAATTTAACAAGACAACAAAAAATTAGGAAATTGTACAAATTAGATTTTTATTTTTCAAAAAAAAAAATTTTTTTAGTAATTAAATCACTAAATTACTTAAATAATTGTTTTTTTATAAGTTTTGTTATCAAAAACCAGATCGAAAATAAATAAATCATCAAATAATTTAAACCCCTGTTTAAAATAAATGTCTTTGTAGCGTTTTTATACCGTTTTTTTTTCAATAAATACAAAAAAAGAAGAAGAAAAATTTTCATAAAAAAAATAGTCGGTTTTGTTCAAATAAAATAGGTAAACATTTCACAAGAAAAAAACTTAATTTAAAAAAAAATAAAGATAAAAATTTCTAATAACAACCGTCCTTCCAATTAGCCGGTGATACATTTCTCGTTCGTGATGGTGATATTGACGATTGTCTAGTTTGGTTCATTTGTACTGGTTGAGGCAAAAAACTTTTGCGAACTTTACTTTGACTTGTTAACTTACGACTCATAGCTGGACTATTCAAATGAGATGGTATTCGGGTTTCGGCAATCGTATGCAAATTTGAATTCGATCCTAACGAAATGTTCGATTGACTACCGAAATTAGACATTTTAGTATTACCAGGTGATGCTGATCTATCTCGTCTACCCAACGGTCCGTCTGTCATAAGTCCACTTGGACTTGATATTTTCAACTGGGATATCAATTGACTTGGACTGTGATTACGACTTCTTGGACTTGAACCGTTCATTTGATGTATTGAAGACGAAGCGGATAGTGATGATACACTTGAAGGTGATGTCGGATTAGTCGATTGTGACGATATTGAATTATTAGTACTCGTTCGTGGGATTTGCGCTGTTTTTTGTTGAACCTGTTTTTGAACTTGATTTTTTTGTAAAAGGGCTGCTTTTATTTGAGTTTGTGAAGGAACGATTGAAGTTGTGGCGGATCGTTGTGAACCGTAAGCGAGTACACGTCGAGTAGACGGTGTTTGGTTTGTTTGATTACTCAACGGGGCTGGTGGTGGTTTAGAAATTTGAAGATTACGAGTTACAAAATTCGAAGGACTTTTACTTTGAGCCGATTTGACGGTAACATTTAAAGAAGCGTTTAGATTTGTACCAGCTACCCGGCTTGTACGCGGTGTTGGCAGCCGTGACTCTCGATTACTTAAATTCGTTGTTGTTCTTGTCGACGGAGTAGATGAACGGGATACAAGGGTATTTGGTTTTTGTACAGACGAATTTATACCATGTGTAATCGTTGTCGATTTAGTAATAGTCTGATAGTTATGATTAAGTTTTTTAGGTGAATCGATTCCATTTGATGTACCTTTGAGAACACAAAGAAGTTAGAGTAGGGGTACAAATTTTGGTCAAACACTCCAAAATATAACATCAATAAAAACCCGGACCATTTAAAAAAAAACAAGCAACAAAAATAAAATGCAATAAAATCTTCAAGGCTCATTGTTTACCTTGATATAATGGTTGATTACATCGACTACATACTGGTAAGTTGTGACAGTCTTTATTAAGACTTACAACACTACCAGATTCTAAATCAACTACGTCATCATCCCAAAAATATTCTAATTTAATCAAATTGTTATTATCGTTTGGATAATCAAAAATTTAAGAAAGAAAGAACCATCCTTTAAGGGTAAAATTTATGATGTGAATAACTATCAAGCCATTTCAACGTTCGCGCGGAGCATATATTTATTTTCTGACATCATGTATGTAATCTACGACCATTGTTTAAGAGGATGCAAAAAATGCGGCTCACCGTTTTTTACTGTTTACACCCGATTATGGCTTTAGGGATCTTTTTTTTACCATTCAATAATGGTCCCAGCGTCAATAAGAGCTTTTTAGCTTTCAGACCATATCTCAAAATCAATTATAGCCTTTTCCAATCATGTGTACTTAAATGTTTAAATAGAGCACATTGACATTTGGCTGCAATAAGGTGAGTGGTTTAATTTTTTTACCTCCATTAAAAAATGGTTTTCTGGGGTTTACGGGGTCGTAGAAAACATATATGATGTAAGAAATTACAAATTCAGATAATATGGACAGGTATGTACCCTGTCAAAGTGATTTTTGGCCTGTTTCTAAAGTGATTCGTCTGTCCGACTCTAAACAAGGTGTCGCTACTCATTAGTGCAAGCGGGTACTGTGGGGTTATTCGACCGGTTTTTATCGTAAAACCGGTTTATTTTAATTTATGGTTTAATGGAACGGTCGAATCCTTATAAATAACATACAAGATGTAAGAAATAAAATTTTTAAGTACCCTCAAAGTTGAATTGTAAAATTATTTTCACTGATTAAACAGAAATTTTCCCTTATATATATAACATGAATATGAATTCATAACATACACACCAAAAGATAGAGAATTTAATTTCTTACAATCTGGTATGTGATTTACAAGGATTAGACTATCATATGAAACCAAAAATTAAATAAAACGATTTTTTCTAGAAAACCGGTCGACAAACCCTAGAGTACTGCCAGTCGTTAACCCTGGCACCAGGTTAAAACTACAGGCTATCACCAGTTTTGTAAAACAAACATGATTTTCGACAATCACAGTAATCCGAGACTAGTAATCGTATGTACTACGAAAGTTGAGTGATTGGCTTTCGTGGAAACACCCGAATGATGACGATGATGATGATCCTGCTCATATTTCATTTTAAAGAGGAAATGATCACACAATTTTCACTCTTTCAATCCAAAATTACTTTGACAGATTCTCTACCATTGGTCATATAGTAAAGTTGAACTGGTAGAGTACAGAGCGGCCAAAATTAATCGAAAATTTCAATCGTCCTCATCAAACCATCTTATAAAGAGTTGAATTTTTTTACCAATCTTCGGGTTCTAATAAAACAGTTTTCATTTAAATAATGTACTGTTCTATCCCGATCCCAGAAGATATGGTGTCCAGCATCAATGGTAACTTTTTAGCTTTCAGAAAATGTACTCAAAAGAGTAATAGGTAGTTTCAGTAATGAGTGTTTAAAAAGAGCACCTCGTAAATTGACTGTAAGGGAAGTTACAAATTAAAATATTAATAGATCTAATTAACTAATTTTAACACATATTTGATCAAAAATTTGTTTCTTACCGTTTGAATTGACATTAACTTGACTATTATAAGGCGAATTATAATTACTAGCCGACGAGCTAATTGACGAATGATCCGATGACGATGCACTATCACGTCTAATAATAACATCATTTGTGTAATCATTGGGTAATTGTAACGGAAATGAAGGTCTTGTTGGATGTACTCGTTTTGTTATTGTTGAATAACCATTAATTGATGATTTACTTAAATTAAGTACTGATTGACGTAAATTTTCTTCTTGCATTTTAGCTATAACTTGTACATCTACAATATCTTCGTATTTATCTTGTTTAGTATCATCTAAACTATTCTCGTTCGAATATGTTAAATTACAAGGTGAATTAGATGATATATCAATTAGATTCTCGTCTGTTGTATGATTATTTTTTTTCGATTTGACTATTGTACCGTATTTGTTGTTAGTTTGATAAAAATTGGCATCTATAACATCTTTAAAAAAAAAAAAAAATTTTATTTTTCAAAATTTTTTTTTTGTTCCAAGTGGGTTAGCCAAAGTGCATCATGCTAGGGTTCAAACAACACGCCATAATTACCCTCAGTGTCCCATTCGAGACTACTTGTTCGAATAGAAGGACGTCCAGGTCGTGACACAATCGATGATGATGATGAATTTGTATGAGGTTTATGTTCACATTTAAAACATAGAATCACACGCGATGGTGGTGGACTCGATTGTTTTAAATAATTTTCTATTTGAGATAAATGATCAATTACTTTTTTATCATCATCATCATCATCGTCGTCGTCGTCAGCTATCAAAAAACATGACTTTTCATTGTTATTAGAAGAATCGATGAATACATTTTCGTCTAAATTTTCAATTTCATTATTAATTGATGATGAAGATGACATTGATTTTAACATCTCTGAAAATTAAGAATTATGTTTTTAAACAGAAAGCGAGCAAGCTTTAAATAATAAAAGCAAAAAATAATCTAGAAAACGATACTCAAGACCTTAAGTTGGCCTGTTTTCTGGGTCTAATAAAAAACACTTTTTGGTTATCTATTCCAATTAGACTCCTTACATCGATGAAAAGCGTCTTATTTCAAACGTCTAAGGTTCAGTCCCAAGTGAAGCTATATAAGAGAGAGTGCAATCATCTCTTTAACATGTCATGCACGACTCGAGTCGAGTATAAACTTGCGCAGTCGCACCTGAAAAACGTTTAAATACTGCCATAGCTCTTAAGAGTTTAACCCTAATGGGTCGCATTAAAACCTACTACTACTAGACGGTTATTCCTAAACCTTGGAACCGGGACACGGGATCAAAAACCCGGAACCAAAGACTAAAACACGGGGCAAATTTTTAAAAATCTGGAACAAAACAAGGTTAAGTTTTTTTGCCCGGAATGATCAAAAAAATGGAACCGGATTACGGATTCGTAATTACTAAGATTTGGTCTCTCCGGTTCCGTTGATTAGTTCCTTATTCCTTTAAAAATTTTCCTGTATTTTAGTCTTTGATTCCGGAGTGTATGGATAACCGAAGTAAACTAGAGTAACAAGCACTTTATAAAAAACCTTACTTTGCTTTTCGTTGCTTTTGATGGCTAATTTACTCTTCAATTTTATATCTAGATAAAACATGTATCCTGTCATATTAACACTAGAAAGACCACTTTTGATAAATACCTATAAAGCCCGACGGGTCTTTGTGACCCATATCCTCAAAAACGGTCTCAAGAAATCTGCGGAAAACCGCAAAAATCCCCGGAAATAAAAAATCTTTTTTATAGAAAAAAAAGATGTTTTCCACTTTTGCATGCGATATAATTCATGTTAGAAAATTACGGATTTCCGCGGTTTCTTGCGGATTTTGCCGGAATAAAATCCTCTAAAATGGTAGAAATCTATAAAATCATAAAAATTTGATTCTTTAAGTCCTGAAAACGGGTCAGAAATTTCTTTACAAGAACAAGTATGTTGATACTACAAAATGTCCGAGTTAAGGTTGCGGAAACTTCCTCAATTTTTAATAGTGATTTTTCGTATGAAAATAGAATAGGTGATGTCAGTAAAAAAAATTTTCCAGACCCTAGGGCCTTCCCAATGCTCGAAAATTTACGATGATAGATGTTTGGATACTTTTTAACTTGGTAATTTTGTATCACAGGTGACTTTAAAGCTAGTCAAATTTATGACTTGGAGACCTTCTGAAAGATGTAAATCGACTCCGAATAACGTTTTCTCTATCAACTAAACGAAACTGGAATAGCTGAATATTCATTGAAAAGTTATCAGACGGGGTGTTAACATTTCTAATCATTAATTATCATTAAAAAGCATTTTTTGTTTAACTTAAAAAATTCTCATAAATCTTTTTAATCATCAAGTAAAAGCATCTTAAGATAGTTTGAACCCAGCATGTATAGAATGTGCGAAACAACAAAAAATAATATTTTTTAATAATTTTACCACCAAATATTTGTTTAATACTAGGTTTAGCATTCGTTAAAGTACCAGTCTTGTTAATTAACTCAAGACCGGACTCTTTCGAATACGTTCGATTTAAATCTTAAAATTTATTTAAATTTTTTTCAGGAAAAAAAAAAATTTTTTTTTTTGTTATAATTACCGGCGGTTGATTCGTTAAGAATCGACTCAATCGATTTCGACTGAACCATACCGACCATAGGTGTACTCTCCGGTTCGTATACTCGACTAACTGGTGTCGGCGGAGGTGGTGCCATATGTGATCCATTTATAAAACTCTCATTATAATAACCCGTTCGTGTAGTCGAAACACTTCTTGACCGTCGATCTAGAAAACAAAAATGTCACAAAGGCTATTCAGGGCTTATCTATGGACTTACTAAATCCTTTGGATATATCATCTAACGTAACCAATAAAGTTCGTTTGACCTTGTCTAAATCCTTGTCTTCATCAAATTCTTCAACAATCCATTTATACGGATTTTTAGCCTTCGGTTTAGTAACAATTATATTTACATTTTCTTTATTCGAATGTTTTGTTTTCGGTTCACATAACCAAAAGTCTTCTTGTTCTAATTCGTTAACTTCTATAAAATCAACGTGATCTAGTTTACTTTCATTAACAGGATCGTCTGATTCACTTTGTTTTTTTGGTGTATCAACAAGTGTATTATTTTGTTCGAGCGAAGAGTCTAATAACGATTTAGGAGTTTTTTGCTGTGTTTGTAAATTTTTAACTAGATTTGGTTTAGGCGATGAGAATTGGATTAAATCGTCTGAATTTTCAATCATTTTCTAACTACAAACACAAAAATAAATAAAACACAGAAACTCTAAAAAAAAATAAAAAAGAACGAGAAAAAAAATCAATAAAGAATTTTTTCATTTTTTTTTTTTTTTTTTTGAAATTTTTGTTTCTCTATGAATTTTATTAGCATTTTTAATTTTTCAAGTAAAAGTGATTGAAAGCCAAAAGAGAGAGAGAAAGAGAGAATTTTTTTTAATTAGAACAAAGGTAAAAATTTGCAAATTTAAGTTTAAAAATGTTTTTTTAAGGTAGTTTGGGACATGTTTTGGGTATCTCTAAGTGACATTTAAAATTGTCCGATTTTAAAAATTATTTTTTTTTTGTTAAACGGAAACATATGGAATATTTTTTTTTTATTGTAAACTTGTTATGAAATTTTTGAATTACGTAACAATAAAAATACCTCTAAGGTTTTAGTGGATTTAACAGATGATATTTTGAATAAGTTGACTTGAATTAAACAAGTACTTTTGAATTAAGTGTATACTTGTTGCTAACTCTTTTTAGGACCCTCTTTAAAATAGAATTTCTACTTTGAAACTTAGCAGAGTTACTAGGCGTCCAAAAAGTGGTTGGAGTTGTAGAAAGATGAAATTTTAGACCTAAAAAAAACTGATGGTAGGTGGTTAATGTCAACTTGTCGCATAAATGAAAGATGTTATTTTTATTAAGAAAAAACGTTACTTAAAAAATCGAAAATTGAGAACAGTCTTGACAGAGAAACAGGATTGTTTGAACAACAAAAAACTAATTTTTTAATAAACATTTATTGATTCATCGCAATTCAAAAATATTTTTTAACAGTTTGCACTACCGTATGATTCATGAAAACCTTTGATGAAAATTTTGGTGTTGTTACGTCATTATTGGAAAAAAGACAGCAGCAACTCACGAAATATGTCAAGTAGAAGGTGAAAATGTCCTTAAAGTAAGAAAAGCACAAGCTTAGTTCTATAAGTTTAACAGTGGTGATACTAACCTTCGAAGGAAAAAAGGGTCTGGAAGACCAGTGAGTTTAGATAAAGACATCCTGGGTACGGCGGTGGAGAGAAATTCCCTAGGTTAGTACTCGCGGATTGTCAATAAACCTTAGGACTTAACAGTCGACCATATTTCGTCACCTTAAGTTGATCCATAAAGTAAATAGACGCTGACGAGTTGTTCCAATCCCGAGTCGTAGTACTCGTTCGGTAAAAATCTGTAGAAAACCAATCAAAAATCCTCTTGATGAACGATTTTTTACACTTTGAACTGGTTCCTGATGGTCATACATTAAATCTAGACCTTTATTGTGAACAATTAGAACGAGTGTATGCTTCACTTCAAGCAAAATACCCTTCTTTGATCAACTGAAAGCTTGGTTTGTTTCTTAAAGATAACAAAAAACCGTGTTCCGCTCGACAAATCATGGAAAAAATTGAAGAGTCGGAAAGGATTGAACTTCTCCTATAGTCCAGACATTTTCCCTTCTGATTATCATCTTTTCCGCTCTATGGCTCATTTCCTCAGAGGACAGAATTTTACTAACCACTAAGTTGAACTTTTACTAGGTTGAAGCTGGGTGCCTTGAGTTTTTTAGCTCGTAGAACAGGATTTTTTGAATAAAAAAGGTGGTCCTATAATTGCTGAACTTTCCCAAAAGACGGTTAAATTATGAAAAGGGATAGCTATGGATAAAAATTTTTGAAGGATAGTTATGAAATTTTATCAATTCTTTTCTACCCAAACCCCTTAATTTATTTTTTTTAGGGTCAAAATACGATAAATTTTTCTTTCATTTGAGCCACTTTAATTGAATGTTTAATTTTCGAATAGAAGAAATTTTCCGAGGACCTCAGTTTCTTGTATTTGATGAAATACATTAAGTTTTATTGAGACCTAAAATTTGACACTACTTAATTGTTTCTCTGTTCATTTTCGTAGTTAGTGTTAAATCTTAATATTGTTGTTCTCTGCAGTTACAACTTTACTATAAAACCAAACCTATGCATGGAGCTAACAGGGATCTTAGCCTCGTAGCTCCATATACATGTTGAACGTACAAAATTATCAAGTAACAATTCGGATTCCAATAAACAGTTTTTCACTTAAATTAGTTTAATCGAGTAGGTCTCATCCTGAAATTTTTTTCCCAACCCATCTCTTTAGAGTTGATAATTAGTCACGGACGTTATAGTCGTTGCTTCTTGTTACCAAAGATTATTAGTTCGGTGACATAAATGTGAATTTCTTCTTCGAAATAGATTAACTTTAGTCCGTCCTTCTAGTTAAACGCTTGTTTTTTCAAAAATTCATTATATTTTTCTACTTATAAAAAATAAATTTAAACGATTATTATGTTGCTAATAAAAGTTCATTTGATTAACGCCCAAAAAATATTGAACCTTTCACTTGGTTTTATTTTTTAAATCCACATATGTGAATAAATCAAAAATTAAATAAATTATCATAATTTGACATTGTTTTTTTGATAAGTGTTAATACATACATATTTGAAAATCTCGGTCATGTGTACTCTATGATCTGTTCATCGATTTTTCATAAGAAATGGTTAAAACTAAAACGCGGATTTTTTTGCGGAATTCCGCAAAATGACCTACTTAAATGCGGGATTCCGCTTTTTAGTATCACAATTTTTTCAGCGGAATTTTGATGCGGAATATTCGGAATGAAAAGTTTATTTTCTCAAAATCTACTGTTAGCGGGTGCTTATGTAACCCAACTGCTTGCTTGGTTAAAGGTCCTATCATACTAGTAATATAAAGTAACTAGTCAGTTGCATACCCATAAATAATCTCTGAAAAAAATCTTATTAAGGCCGCGACTAGATCTTGTTCAAGAACGGTATAGGATCTTGACTATTCCTAAATTGAGATAAGATTCCTCTTAAATTGTATTTTTTTGGAGTACCTGTAACGTTCGATGTTTTTTCTTTATTAGTCCTTTTTGGCTTTCTACCGCGCTTTTTAGGCGAAAGTTTGCCGATTTTTTGTTCAACGTTTGGATAACTAACGTCATCACTTGATAGTTTAATAAGATCACAAGATGTTTTTACACGATTTGAATCGTGATTTCTAACGTAACTCATCTTAGAAACTAACATGGAACATTGCTCTGTATCTCTATCAAATGTTTCATGCAATTTTAGCGATGCACAATTAATTTCTTTCTTTTTAAAGACAAAATCACGGCCAATGAGAAGTATTAAAAGTAATAATTATATTGTAAATAATAGAGAGTTTAGAGTTACTGAGTTGACTCCATGTTAGCCCTTAAAAATAATCCTCTAATAGGAGTTCTTCTAAATATTCACGATGATTAACGATGACTAATTCTACTTCAATTGGTTCAACATCGAGAGCGGAGATCTTATTTAATCGACTATGATATACAGAGTTAACTTCATGACCCCTTCTTCCAGTTGAACCACTGTTATTAGAATTGGTAATACTAGACAAGTTAGAGATTTTATAGCCCAAATTTTATGACATTTGCATAATAAATGGATAACTGTTGAACACTCAATATCATTTTAAAGGTATCATTTTAAATGTACTAAAGTTAGCGTTTATCATCAAAAAGTTAAAAGTAAGTCTTGGTCGTGTTCTAAATATGACCAAGGATAATTTTAATAAAAATATTAAAATATTAAAGAAAATAAATTTTTCATTCCGCATCAAAATTCTGCTGGAATAAATTTTGATACTAAAAAGCGGAATTCCGCATTTTAGTAAGTCATTTTGCGGAATAAAAATTCTTGCGGAATTCCGCAAAAAAATTCCGCATTCCACGTTTTTAGAAATACAACTTTTAATTTAAATTGAATCATTAAAGTACACTTTAATTGAATGGACGCATTGTTATAAATAAGTTTTTGATTAATATTGATTGATTAAAAATCTTGTTTTTACTCAAAATAACATTTTTCAATTACAAACAAAAAAACAGACTAAAACAAATAAATAAAAAAAAACGTTTTTCTTAAACCACCTTGATCATAATAATTAGTTTTGTTTGAATCAAACTTAAAAAGGTAAAAAATATAAAATCTAAGTATTCTATTATTTGTTGTTGATTATTACATAAAACTCTTAGCGATGAAATTTAATACAATCAAAATTTGATATTCACAAAAAAACATGATCTTTTCAATTATTAACTTTATATTTTAACCTTGACATGAAGGAAAAAAAAGTTTAATTATTTTGACATTATCTTGAAGATCTTATCATTTTTTTAGGAATTCATCTAGATAATAGAGAAACATGACAACAAAAGTGTTGAAAGACAATCAGAGACGAGCCATGGGTGTCTCTGTCATGGGTGTACAATGGGTGTCTTTTGAAGTACGAGTTTCCATTAATAAACGACTCTACTCAATTGATCGACTTTTTTACTTGTCACAAAAAGTTCAGTTTCAGTTCCTTAATCATTTATTTTGCCTTATTTCGATTATTGTATGTCACTATTGATCTATTTGATTCATGAGAAAAATATCCCGAAATAATTTTAATGATAAATATGCTGTTTCTTTGTTTAAGAAAATTATCCCGTTTCATTTAATTAAAAAACCATACCTTTAAATTTATTCGAAGCGTTGGCGTTAATTCCAGTTGACATGATTCAAACCGGCTTCGAGGTTATAAAACAATTAATGCCTAATGGCACGGCATTGTGAAGTTTAGTACAAAAAAACAGAACAATTTTGAAAAATTGAAATAATTTTTATTCTATTGGCCTTATGATGAATCTGCGCATGTAACAAAGTGTAACAAACTTTGTTACACCATTCAGCAAACTCTGCAAAAACTCTGCAGTCTAATATCGCATTTAGTTATAATACTTTTTAATAGTGTGCATTTTGCAGAGACTTTGCATTAATTTAGCAGAGGTTGCTCAATGGTGTAACTAAGTTTGTTACACTTTGTTACATGCGCAGATTCATCATAAGGCCAACAGAATAAAAATTATTTCAATTTTTCAAAATTGTTCTGTTTTTTTGTACTAAACTTCACAATGCCTAATGGCACAAAATGTGAACAACTTTTTAAATATTTCGAGAACACTTGGTTAAAAGACACAGAACCATCAATTTTCAATTTGATAACATTTCCAGCATCAAGGTTCATCGGACGTTAAAGATTTTTTAACTTAGTTTGTGTAAGTATATTTCATATGATAATAAAAATAACAAACTTAATAACTATGAAAAATATTTCGATGATGAAAGCCAAGTTGATGATGAAATTGATCATCCAATATTTACTGACTGTCCAACTGAGCCTGTGTAACAAAACAACATTTCAACAAGATAAATTCAAAGCGAGGCTAAACCGTAGCTAATGGTATTTCAAACCAAAGGGTTTCAAAGATTGACAGAAAATCAGCCAGACCATGAATTGTCAACAAGATATTAAAAAAATATTTTTTTCGTTTAAAATTATTTTCGGCATAAAAATAAAATGGGATGTATTTTTTATATCTAATTCTATGGGATATTTTAATTTTCGGGATATTCTTCCTATTTACCGATCTATTTTCCTAAGTGATCAATCAAAATATTGGTCAATATATTATTGGATTTTTATAAACAACGAACTGAGTAAATACAACCCCGAGTGTCTTCAACACAGATTATTAATAAAGATCGCGCGGTTTATCGACAAAATATATAACAATCAATATTCACCATCTGGACTAAGATCTTCACTGACAAAAAATATTCTTATAGTGTATGATTTAAGAAACAAAATTTAAAGGTATGTTATTTTTAAAGTCAAAAGGTAAATATAATGATCATATGGAATGCACTTTTACATACTTTTACTCGAAATTTTTGAATGAGTTCTTCTAATAAGACGTTGGAACCGTTTTATTTAAACTTTAAACAATTTTACAATTTATTTAAGCTTAATTGTAACATTTTTAGATGTTTTGGGTTTTTTTTATTTATAAATGAGTTCAATCGACCTGGCTTGACAATAGTCACTTCGGTTGAATTGAAATATATAAATCCATTTTAACATTTCAAACCTTTTCATCAACCGCAAATATACGTGAATTCTGAATAAAAAAAACTACACTTTCTGAAGGCTATCCCTAAAATGCGGAATTCCGCAATATGACTTGCGCGGAAAATGCGGAATTCCGATTTTTAGTATCTATCTTCTAGGCGGCCATGCAAACCAGTTGGCCGCGTGGCGGTTGCCCAACAATATTTTAAATAAATGTAGACCAATATTCTTGATCATATTTAGTCTTGCTTTACCTTTTCGATGATATAGGCTAACTTTAGCATATTTAAAATGGTACTACTAATAGTTGCTAACTCTTCTTCAATCGGTACAACATCGTCAACGGAGATCTTACGTAATTGACTAGGATCGACAGAGTTAACTTCATGTAGTTGAACCACTGTTTCGAATTCGTAAACTTTTTAATTCCGCATATTCCGCAATTAGATTCCGCTTAAAAAATTTGTGATACTAAAAAGCGGTATTCCGCATTTTACGCGCAAGTCAAATTGCGGAAAATAATTCAAAATTTTTTTTCGGAATTCCGCAAAAATATTCCGTAAAAATGTTGAAAGACAGTCAGAAGTGAGAATATGAATACAATCGTTGACTTTTTCTACAGACTTAGATATTGAAGCCGGGAGGTATGTGTATTACGAATACCAGATGGCTTAACACTAGCAATAATTCTTCAAAATGACTACTCAATAAAAACAAAGCCCTTTTTATAAAAAATTACCGTAATCCCCCGCACAACCCTCCCTCCTCAATGCAGCTTATTAGCGATAAGATGGGAATATTTGATAAGTGAATTTCCGAGACGGATACCTGAAAAATTTTTCGATTTTTCGGACCACCCCTAGAAATTTTTTTCAAAATTATCCGACTACCAAAATCAAATTTCTTCCTTGAAAGAGAGTCTTAATTAAACTCTTCCAAACGAATGAATAATTAAGGTTACCCTGAGCTAATTAATTTTCCCAAGCAAACAAACAAAAAAAAAATAAACTAGGTCAGGTTGAAAAATAAACACTTTCTTTAATAAAATTTCAGTAAACAGGGAAATAAACACACATTTGTACAACTTCTTCTATTTTATTGGTCTAAACCCTTAAAGGAATAAAATCGAATGTTTTATAACATGTGAAGAGCACGCCATGATAATTATCAAAATCCAGACTCTTTATAACAAAAAAAAAGATAATCAAATTGTTACATAATCAAAATCGCTTTAAACTCTTATCTAATTGAATACAAGCGTTGTTTTACAATAGAGAATGAACAAAAAAAAAACAACAAAAATTGGATTTTTAATCCGTTAGAAAAAAAAATCTAGGCCGAATAGGGTTATCTTGTTTGTCGTCGTCGTCGACCGTCTACGTTGATCATTTGAATGAACTTTATGTTTATAAAAAACGATTTAACAAGTAAAGTATATGAAAAAAAACAAAAAAAAAAAATACAAAAAAATGAATAAACGATTTTTATAAATATTTAGAAGGTAGTTTTTTTTTTTCAAAAATTTTTATTTATTTTTATAAAAAAAGTTTTTTTTGTGTATGTGTAAATATCAAGTTGATTTATTTCTTTTAGATTAATTAATGAATAGCTTGATTTTGAGTGGTGAATTTAGTTAGTTTAACTCACGACTTTATGATTGTTGACAAACGTTAAAAATCAGGAGTGGATTAAAATGTAAATTTAAATTCTATCGACTTTAAAATAATTTTGGTGATCTCTGTTGGATCTGAAATAAATCTTAACATATTTTTTAAAATTAATATTCCTTCCCTGATATCTTACCGAAACTTGAATAAAACCAAAAATTCTATGAGGCTACTATCAATACAAATGAATCGGCAAGCCTGTAGCAAGTGAATTTAAGAAAAATATTTATCAATGAGTATGGCATAGCGTCTTCTAGAAACCTGTACCAAAAATATTCGAATCCAATCATTCAGAAATCGACACGTTTCCGCGGTAAATCCGAGGAAATTTTGTTTAAAAGGGTCGGTCCAGTCTTGGTGAATTCACGCCTATGTGTGACTGTTAATAGAAAAATTTTTTGCAATTCTAAGATGATAAATATTAAAATTTAACTCGGGCTTGGGGTTTAAAGCTAAATAATTTCCACTATATTAAACATACTCTCTTTGTTACTGACCCTTGTGGAAGTTGCATAATTTACAAAAACTTTCGATTCTCAAAAAAAAAATATTTGTACAGTGTCAGTCTGAAATTTTTACCCTTAGAGTCTGAGTCTGAGTCTTAGTTATGGGTCTTTCCTCGAAGAGAAGAGGCTCTGTGTTAGATTAAGATTCACGTAATTCTCGACTCAGGCTCAGACCCCGACTTTGACTCTAAAGTTAAAAAGTTAGAACTGGCACTGTATCAATGGCATTATTTATGACGTAAATGGAATGGTACTTACCTGGGATATGGATATGAAAATCACGTATACTAGAGTGGCAAAGTTCGAAAATTGACTCTTTTTGCGATTTTCGGCATTCGAGTAGAATCTGAATATAAATTCTATCGGCTTTAAAATAATTTTGGTGATCTCTGTTGGGTCTCAAATTGATCTTTACATATTTTTTAAAATTAAAAAATTCTTAACATGATACCTAATATCTTACCGAAATTTGAATAAAACCTAAAATTCTATGAGGCTACTATCAATAAAAATGAATTGACAAGCCTGTAGCAAGTGGTGGAAAATAAAAATCTTAGAAAAATATTAATCAATGAGTAGGGAATTAAGTCTCATAGATGCCTGGACCGAAAATATATGAATCGGATGTCGTAGAAATTGACACTAAACTGCGGAAATCGAGGCAAACTTTCGAGAGCAGTGTAAACAGCTGCATTTAAACGATCAAAAGGAGCTATTAACTATATATTAATCCTATTACGTGAACAATCGGTGTTCACGGTTTATTTTGTTGAAGTATATGTGAACCTAAATAAAAAAAAATGTTCACCAAAAGACCAGAGTGTTCACTTAATACATGGAATGTTCACTTAATTTTGATCATTGATATTCTAGTCTAGTATCAAGGTTAACAATTTTAAAACTTTTTTCTTGCATTAGTTTTATTTTATTCAACGATAATCAAGCAAGATTGAAATTCTTTATACTGTTGCTGCCATTCACGTATTCCTCTTGTGAAATTCCATGAACTAATGATTTTGAAAAGCCTTCATTGTTTTATGGGTATCAAGTGAAATCTAGTTTTACAAGCTTTAACTAAAGTCTTCAGTTGATACACATAAATCAATGATAGCCTTTCCAAATCATTAGTGGTAGTTCACAAGAGGAACACGTGAATGGCCACAACAGTAAATACATAACAACTAAACATCATCATTTAGATTCCATTTCCATAATTTCAGCTTTTGGGTATTCTTGTAGAATATGGGTATTCTAAATTTTTATGTTCACCAAATCCCCTATGTGTTCACCTATTTTTAAAAATGTTCACCTAAATTAAGTGTTCAGATATTAATAATTTGTTAGAGTTTTTAAAAAGTTTTGGTTTAGGCTATGTGGACGATTTGAAGCTTATTGGAATTTCAAGTCAAGACCAGAAGTCACCCGAGCTGCAAGATGATCTTAACTTGTTAATGGAATAGGCTGATCTATGGTCAACCGAGTTGAATCTGGCTAAGTGTAAAGTGATGTACTTAGGCAGAAGAAAAGAAAAATTCCCATACGAAATGATTAACTCGAGAGTGAATCATGTGCTGAATGAATCAAGTCAAAAAAAAGATCTCGGTGTTATGATTACCGATGACTTGAAGTGGAACAAACAGTGTAGGTACGCTGCAGCAAAGGCTAACAGGGTCCTCGGACAGATAAAAAGCTCATTCAGATATCTCGGTCATGAAACATTAAAGCCTTTATACACTGCATTAGTGAGACCACACTTGGAGTATGCGGTAAGCTCATGGTGTCCGTATTATAAGACCGATATTAAGATCTTAAAGAGAGTACAAAGAAGAGCAACAAAGTTGGTCAAACCGATCAAATCTAAACCCTATGAGGAACGCCTAAAAGAACTTAATCTAATGAGCTTAGAGGACAGACGCCGTAGGGGCGACTTGATACAAATGTACAATTTGGTTAATGGTCATGAAGACATAAATTTGCTCAACGGTATCAATTTCGCCAAACCTACCACAATCAATCTAAGTAGGCAGCACAAAAGCCGATTAGTACGTGAAATCAATAAAAAAGGCTCATATCGATATAATTTTATCACAAACTGAGTTACTTCAAGTTGGAATGATCTACCTGAAAGTGCAGTATCAGCAACATCAACAAACAGTTTCAAGAACATCATTGATGAGAAAGTTTTTGGAATGACACGAAGCAAATGCTGCAAGGGCTAAACGCCTTAGTGCGTTGGTATATAATTTTCTATACTGCAGCTCACACTAACTAACTAACAATAACGTCAACAAAATATTCACATAAGTGTTCACATAAGCGACTAGACCCAAAAAACCATAGCTGGACTTAAGTGTTCCTTTGATACTTAGAGCAATATTATTTAATCCAAACTGACTGTTAACTTTACCAAGACCGCGAAGATCCGAAAAAATAAAAGAGTGCTTTTCTGCCAGAAATCCGCAGTTATGAGGCGCGCGTAGCGAAGCATCCCAAATGGCACAAGAGATCCCAAATCATCAGTACACTAATCAAGAGATAGAAAATGAATGGATAAATCAGAATTTCCAAAACAAATATAAAATTCGCTTCTTTGTTTTGGAAAACAAATTTTTTTGATCTTTTTCTCTTTACTTTTTTCGGATGAATTTTCATTCACAAAAATTTCAAGATGAATCAGACTCGGCCTTTGTTTATTCATCATTTTTATCCATTAAGAACAAAAAAATTTTAAAATTAAATTTTTAAAAAAAAAATGAGCTCGTTTTGTGCACGCTTTCGAAAATTTTTCTAAAACGCTATTTTTGCATTACAATATTATTTGTCTTGTTTAAAAGCTTAAGAAAACCATTTCGAACCAAACAGATTTTTAAAATTTTAGAAATTTTTATTAAAAAAAATAAAACAAAAATTTATACAAAAACTTTCTATTCTCAATCCCTAGAGTCCAAGACCATTTGTCTAAACTTTTGAACCGAATTAGTCTTAGCAGTGGTCATTGACGACGAAGAAGATGAAGTTAAATCAATACTAGACACTGAATTATTTCTAGACATCAAATCCAACTTTAACTTTGATACTGTTTGTGTAACTTGTGTATTTACAATACTCGGTTTAATTAATACCCGATTTTGTCCGGGTTTTGAAACAGATCGAACACTTTTAACACTTGATGTACTTCGATTCGAACTAGCACTACCAGGTGGACTTGCACGATTACTCATAACAGGAGAATTAATAGACCTATTCGAATTAATTGCCGACACACTTTGAGGCAACTTTGATATTTTAACTAAATTTTTACAAGACAATAAATCACTTTCAAGTCTTTTACGTTCTTCTTTAAGCTCATAAATACTCGGTTCTTTTAACAACTGATTCGATCTAAGTCTATACTCCTGCTCTTCATCGAGAACTTCCATCAAAAATTCAATATCAGATTTTAACTGTTCCGTTTCGATTAACAACAACTCTCGTATCTTTTCAACAATTGTATCAATGTCTATAAAATTAATTTTATCTTCGGGTATATTTTCGATGTCTTCTGTAAGTCGTGTTTTCGGTCGGTTTGGATTAAGAGCAGGTGTGTCAAAACCAAGACGACTTCGACTAGTCCGTGGTCTCTCAACATTCGAGTCTAAATCAACAACACCCTCATCACACTTAACATTAAGAACATAATTAATAACGTTTAAGTTGTGATTATTTTTAAGAATTTGAGTATTAAATTTATTCGTATCCATTTTATATTGATCTTTAAGTTGGGTGAAAAAAAGTTCAATTTCTTTTTTAAGCGTGTTTCGAACATTCGCTGGTTCGAGAAGTTTATTCTTTCCACTAGAACGTAAATGATATAAATTTTGTTCTGTTTCGTTACGATAATCCCGCCATATTTCAAGAAGACTATCAATTTCGTTATGTAAATCCAACGATTCTTCGACTAAACTTTCGCCTATTTTGTGTTTAATCTCGTCCAATTCGCATTCATTAGCGATTGATTTGATAAACTGCCATAGACTTTCAGGCGGTTCATAACCAACAGTGTCTAAAGGCTCTAACGGTTCACTCATTTTCTAAACGAAAAAAAAATAAAATGAATTTTTTGTGTTTCAAAATTTTTAATTTTTGTGAGTTTCTATGACAATCAAAAAGATGTCGCTTTTTTAAAAATATTTAATTTTCAAATTTCAACACAAAAAGTTGAATAAAATGAGTTAAAAATTTTGAATGAATTTTTAGTATTTATAAGAGATGTTTTTTGGTTGTTGAAATCAGTTAACTCTAGCGGTTCATCATAACGAATAAATCTTTCGCCTTTTACTAAAGATTTCCGTGGTGGACTGCACTAAATGAGTATTTACGCATTTGTGGAGCCCGGCTAAAGTCGGGTAATAATTAAAAATTAAAATGAAAATCTATCTTATTACTTGGAGACTGTAACTTTGTCTTTACGGTCTGAGCGTCATGTGATGATGATTCTTTCGATAAGTTGACTCAAATCGAAAAGTTTTTTGGTAAGAGAAAAGGATTGATACAGTCTCCTGATTTTACAGCTGCTTATTTAAACAAAACCGTTGCACTTGGTCAAGCGGAAAATTATGAATCAAAATTTTTTGTTCTTAAATCATCTCAAAATTTGCTTTTTTCTGATACAGTGTCAGTCTGAACTTTTTAACTTTGGAGTCAGAGTCGAGGTCTACGCGAATCTTAAGCCTCTTCTCTTCGAGGAAAGACCCATAACTAAGTCTCAGATTCTGACTCTAAGGTTAAAAAGTTCAGACTGACACTGTAAATGAACTGGGGTAAAAATGAGGGGAATAACCATTGAAAAAAGAAACAAAATGACCCCCACAACGATCTTTCGGCCTTTACTGTAATAAAGTGTAAATGTCGCTCACGATCGGATCGCCGAGTGAAATTTTGGATCGAGCGTAAGGATAAAAATATTATGAGCGACGAGCGCCTCTCGATCCACAACACTAGAATAAATTATGTTTTAACTTTTCTAAAACATGATATGTTTTAAATGTTTAAGTTTTAAAATATTTTTCATTAGTCAACTACAAGTGAATGAATGAGAGACTATTTATGTGTTTTTCAAAGTCTTAAATTTAAAAAGAAATTATTCAAAAAAAAATGAAAATTTTCAAAATATTGTTTGCTATCGTTTGGTTCATGACAGTGTTTGTAATCGAAACGAATCAAAGTGAATTTATCAAGTCTGGTCAAGTGGTTAAAAAGAAGATTTATTTCAAGACAAGATATGCAAAGCATCATGATTAATTAATTTCAAAAAACAAATGTAACACTAACAACAAACTTCTAGAATGTTCTTTCAATTTCTGTTTACGTTCAATCAATCTCAAATTATTTATGTCAAATTTCTTTCCCCTCTTTTTCTATTAAAAAACAATAAATAATTTTTTTTAAATTTGATTCTTATTTTTTAATTTTTACAGTTAACCAGGGGAGGGGCTTACTGTAAATTTTTTTACACAAGGTCCATTTAAAAAAAATCTTATGGCTATACCCCCTTCCTATGGAAAAAAAAATTATATGGATTCGAAATTTTGAACACCTCCATCAAAGTTAAGATCAATTAGATTGGACTCTATTCCAAAAGTAAAATTTTAGGACCCTATGGGTCCGAAGTGCCAAGACCCCTCAAAAACAATACTTCACTTTTTAACTAATAGCTTTTTTATTTACCCATCAATCCCTTATGATTTATATATATTCTGTAAGAGCGTAAAATTTTCTACAAGTTAAACATATTTTTATAGATCCTAGAGTTATTTGAAGGGTGCAAATTAAGGAAAAAAGAGTAAAGTTTACGCTTACAGAATATATATAAATGATAAGGGGTTGATGGGTAAATAAAAAAGCCATAAGTTAAAAAGTAAGGTATTGTTTTTAAAGGGGTCTTGGTACTTCGGACCCCTAAGGTCCTAGAATTTTACTTTAGGTCCCCCTTTATTTGAAAAAAAAATTCTCTTGGTGGTCTTTAGTCTAAGATTTCATCAAAGTTAAAAAAAAAATTTTGAGTACAATTGTTTCTCGTCATTCGATACCTCTCTATCAGCGAGCAATTCGGTACATCTTTTGTATCGTTTCTGGTCTTTTGAACTAAAAAGCTCAAGACACCTTGGTCTTGGTTAGTAAAATTCCTTCCTCTTAGGAAATGAGCCATAGAGTGGAAAAGATGATAACCAGAAGGGCAAAGATCTGGACTATTTGCTAGAGGAGGGAGAAGTTCAATCCCTTCCAGCTCTTCAATTTTTTTCATGGTACCCATACCAACGGGATCGAGTCAGTTTGGTATTTTGGTAAAACTCACATAAAAATGATGAGAGGCGTTTCTAGAAAATTTTCAGCGTCTTTTCTTGATGAGATGAGTCGGATTTGATTGAAGTTTTTTCTAGAATGATCCCTTTAGATGATGAAACAGAGCTTCCTATGTACGAGTTAGAATGCGATGAAACCGAAAATGACATTGGAGTTGTAGTAATCTACACAACAAGACAAGCTGTTGTTTCCTGGTGGCTATTAGTTCAAAACCCATTACATTCATCTTGAAAGAGACACTCTTTATCAATTTAACCACGTTATGTTTATCAACTTTATATGTTAAGACATCACCATTACAGTCCAAATTTTTGACTAAACCCTGTCATGAGAACACGCATCTCCAGTACACTTTTCCATCTTCTCTTATACACCATTTGTGATAAAAATTTTGCATTTAAAGACAAACATTGAATTTAAAAAATTTTATTCGATTCGATAAAAATTAAATAAAAAAAATTTATTTGTTTGCATAATTTTCTAAAAACATGTTTAACATCTTTCCAATAAAAGAGCAATACCTTGACCACCGCCAATACAAGCACTACCAATACCATACTTAGCATTTCTACGTCTCAATTCATAAACCAAATTGGCTGTTATTCTTGAACCCGAAGCAGCTAATGGATGACCTAACGCAACAGCACCACCATTAACATTTGTCTTTTCTGGATTAAGACCCAATTCTTTTGAGACTGCAAAAAATTGTGTCGAAAAAGCCTCGTTAACATCGACCAAATCGATATCTTCTAATTTCAAACCGGTCTTTTTTAATAAGCTTCGTATAGCTGGTACTGGACCAATACCCATCACTGTAGGATCAACACCACTCACTTGATAACTCACCAATCTAGCCAATGGTGTCAAATTTAACTCTTTAACAGCTTGTTCACTTGCTAGTATAATCGAACCGGCGCCATCACATATACCACTAGCATTACCAGCTGTAACAGTTCCGTTTTTTTTAAAAACTGGAGCTAATTTTCCTAACTCTTCAATTGTTGCTTTACCTCTTGGATGCTCGTCAACTGTAAACAACTCATCGCCTTTTTTACCTTTTAATGTAACTGGAGCGATCTCGTCTTTGAAGACTCCTTTGTCATTAGCTGCTGTCCAACGGTGTTGGGATCTCAATGCGACTGCATCAGCGTCTTGACGAGTTACTTTATATTGCTCGGCTAAATTTTCAGCTGTAATAGCCATTGGTAATTGGACATATGTGTCAAATAAACCAGCCCATAACGAGTCTTCTAGCTTCAAATCAACACCTAAACGGGTACCAAATCGTGTGCCTCTTAGAGTATACGGAGCCAAACTCATGTTCTCAGTACCACCACAAAGAGCAGTGTGTGCGTCACCAAGAGCGATTTCTTGCGCACCGTAGATTACCGATTGAAATCCCGAACCGCATAAACGATTAATTGTACACGCTGGTGTTGTTATTGGGATACCGGATTTGAGAGCAGCGTGACGAGCGAGATAACCAGCATCAGATGAACTATGTAAAATACTACCAACAATAACAGTGTCAATACGTTCGGCTGGGACTTTACTTTGAGCCAAAGCGGCTTTGTTGGCTATTGCTTGGAGTTCAGTAGCGTTTAAATCTTTTAATTTACCACCGAATTTACCAAATGGTGTACGCTTTGCAGCCACTATATACACACCCTTTAATACAGTCATTGTTGTTTTTTATTTAAAAGTGTTTTCGTTTTTTTTCAAAGTCTAAAGTACTAAAATTAAATCAAATGAGTTTTATTTATAATAAGGTGTACTCATTAAAAAAAAAGTTGCGATCAAAGTCTTAAATCTTGATGATTAAAATATTTGTCTTTTTTCAAAAATAAACCGATTTTTTTAAGAGTAGATTTAAACCAACATTTAAACTTGCTTTTTACTAAGCTTGGAGATTGAACCCTTAGAAGATATCAGGTCTTCTGCTCACTGACTTTTTTCACCTCAAGAGTCACGAATATGTTCCACTTGCGTCTTATTGTTATGCTTCAAATCAATGCGTTTAAATTTGTTTTTTAAATATCAAGCGAACCCTACGTTATCCTTTTGCAGAATATCCGCTCATACTCAATGATGGTAAACTCTGATGACATTAATTTCCTTTTAACGTCTCGTTTCAATGAGTCAACTCGTGTAACCTTTAAATCCAATATTAAAATTGTTTTGTTATCTCTATCCAGCTACTAAAACGTTTATCCAAACTAATCGAAAGAATTATTTTTTTGAACTAATTTAAATGTTTAACTTATGTTTCGAGTAACGGGCTTTCATTTAAACCTATGAGGTATGTTGAAGATGAACCCAAGGTGTACGAGGCTGCAGTAGTATATTTAGGGGAGTAGTGTGTTTCATAGACTAAAATTCATAGAATTCTTTTTTTCATAGAATGCTTAGCGCTGTGAAGTTCCTAGCAATAAAGCAATAGCAATTGTGCAGAATCGCTAATAAAATTGTTCTAGAGGTGCTATAGCCTAAATAAAACTTGTCGTATCCGAAACAAAATTTGTCTAATCTAAATTAAGTGTCTGCAAATTAATAAGGCAGTTAATTCAAATCTTTTTTAATGGCGTGCAATTTTCAGAGGTGGCTGACTCGTTTCATAGCATGTATCGTTTTATAGCACATTTTTTTTCATAGCATCTATACTATTGCATTCATATTCATTGAAAAAATTGTGATTATAAGTTTTAAATTCATTCACATTTTCTTATCTATTAAATGAGTTTATTTTTTAGATCCAATTAATGAATCAAAAGTAGAGAGTTCAAAAATAATCAAGTCCCCTATTTATCTTAATTTTAACAACTTTAGGCTTTAAAAATTGACAAAAAAAAACACTTTTCTGGATGAAGCATTTTAAGGAGGTAAAATATGCAGTAGTAGTAGTAGTAATAGTAGTAAAATAAACTGCAACTTGAAACCTGTTCAAGTGAGCTCATAGAGCTATGGCAGTCGTTTCAGATTTGTTCGCCAGCCAGTCATTAAGCTTCGACTTAAAACTGTTCAGACTTCTTGCTTCAATTACCTCTTTCGGCAATTTATTCCAATCATTCACAACTCTGTCAACAAAAAAGTTAAACCAAGAAAGACAATTATTCACTTTCTCTCTATGAATCGTTTTACTGTGCCTATTTATATTGTAAGATCAATTAGATTGAACTCTATTCCAAAAGTAAAATTTTAGGACCCTAGGGGTCCGAAGTGCCAAGACCAGGGGCGTAGCTAGAGACTTATGAATGGGGGGGGGGGCAAAATTTTGTTTGAAGGAACCTATATAAAAATGACGTCATCTAACGTAAGATGACGCGCTGTTACAAAAGCTTTGGCAAAACAGAAGGTTAAAAAATAATAAAAAATCAAGTTTTTTACTACCCAAAACCGCCCTTCTACCCAAGCCTGGTGTGTGGAAAAAAATACAATTGCCTCTTTTTCTTAAAAAAATTCACCATTCTCTGTTGAATTGATGCTGAATTTATGATCAAATAATGTGCTCTATGGATGTCTTAACATTCGTTAGGCCTCAAAATTTTAGGTTGTCAGAATTAGTCGTCGTCGGTGGGGGGTCATTTAGGCCAGACTCGGATTTTAGCACCCCCTAAAATTTTGGTCTGGCGCCGGCCCTGCCTATAAGCAATTGATATCTGCATAGGGTTTGATCAGTTAGGATCATATTATGTTATTTATGGGAAATTGTTTTGGGAGATAGATTTTTCAAACCAAATTATATTGAAAAAAAGGGGCCTATCCGAGAAAACACTTTTTTTTATTAAAAACACATTGTAAATTTATTTAGGATAAGTGAAATAGTTTGTTTTTAGAGTTGTTTTAGTCTCATAGCCATACAATTCTTTAACTTTGCGTCTTAATTTTTCGTCAAAATTGTTTTTGACTAAATCGTGTTGTATCAAATAAATTTTTACATCTTGTCTCATTTGACTTTGTTTGTTTGACTCCATTTTTGTGTTGAACTTAAATATTTTTGAAATTTTAAAGTTTTTATACCCGATATCAATTAAGATAAGAAACGTTTTCGATTTATTAATTACCTTAATGATTCTTGATAAGAGTGTTTTAGACAAAGTTCTTTTTGACGTAAATATATCAACATTTAAAAGATTAATTATTTTTATTTAGACACAAAATTAAAACATTTTTACATAATTTTAAACTATTGAGATTAAATTTCGGTTTTATGTTTTAAAAATTAACCTTGAAATTAATTACTTTCATTTGAACAAGTCCTCGTTTTGAGAAAAATTTATAATTTTGGAAAAAAAAATTCCTTTTTTTTTTGCTAAAAACTCCCTTTTTTGTAAAAAGAAAAAAAAAACATTCTAATTAAATTGAAACGTTTTGGTTTGTTTAATAAATACAACAAAGAAAAAAATGGATGTGAACTTAGATAAAATGAAATGATTAGTGAATGTGTTGATCTGGGAATCGGTGCAAAGATCAATGAACTCAATCTCTCGATCATTGCATATTGTGACGATGTCATCATTTTATCTCCTTCTAGTTATCACTGTACAATCCTCCTGGATAAGTGTGCTAATTATGCAGAAAAATGGAAAATGGATTTCAACCCTAGCAAATCTGTGGCCTTTACAACTTATAAAAGTAAGTCGATTCCTGAAGTAGAATTTAGTTTAAATGATGTGCGAATACAAAACGTTTGTAGTCTTGAATATCTTGGTCTTCCAATTGGTGACAAAGATACTTTGAATAAATATGTTGAGGACAAATGGAAATGTGTCGAGAGAAGTTTCTATTCACTGTATGGATTAGGCTGTAAACCTAAAAGCTCGTGTCCTGAACTAGTTTCTTTTTTATACAAACAATTTTGTCAATCGATCTTCAGATATCACTTGGACAATGTCTTTATAAGTGAAAAACAACTTAATGAATTAGAGGTAAGACAAAATTTACTCTTTAAAAAGGTATTTGGTTTACACAACTATACTCGATTCAAGCCGCTGTTCGAAGCTCTAAAGTTAGAAAGAGTAGAGCAAATTTATTATAAACATAAAATATTCTTTCTCAGACAAGTTACGAATTTTACTCTTTGTCGAGATTTATTTGAATATTTAAGAGACAAATACGTGAGCTTTGACCAAGCAAATACCTCTTTTTGTAAACAGCTCAGCAATCTTGAAAGAAAGATTCATATCGATTGTACAGAGTTCAGTTTCAACACCAGTATCTCAATAATCGAATTCCTGTTTCAAGAAAAAAATAGGGGACTAGTTGACTCAGTCAAGTATGTAATTCAACAATTAAAACAAGTATTCACACAAAATACGGAATTTTCTTATTATTTTTATACATTGTTTAAAATGTTGCTTATTTTTTATTCTTTTTTAGACTCTTTTTTTACACTAAATTTTGCCTATGAGGCTTAAACAATAATAAATAATAATAATAATAATAATAATAATAATAAAACGTGTGAATATTGTCAAGAAAAATTTATGTTTGATCCCATAAAAAAAAATATGAAAAATCTTAACCGACATTTCGAATCATCTAAGAAGAATTCTTTTAAATTTAATAAAAAAATTAGGGAAAGTTTTTTGGGTAATTTTGAACTTGAAAATCTTACAATTCTTTAACTTTTTGAGTCAAATTTTTATTTTTATCTCATAGTAAAATCCACTAAGTCTGATTCCGTCAAAAAAAATTATCATTTTCGCTATAAAAACTTAACGAGATAAAATCGTATTTGTAAAGCTGGTAACGATCTCGTTTTTAATAAATGAATTAAAAATCCCTAAAAAAATAATCGATGTGCGCCTTTACGGTTTTTGTGGGGGGTTAGAGTGCTCTATTGATCTGGCTGTATCATCTGGCAAAGGAAAAAATAAATTTTTTAAGGCTTCATCAGATTGTAAGTACAATTTTACTTTTAGCTTAAAGATTGCCTCAAAAATCAGCAAAACGATTCCATGTACTAATCGACCAATAGAGTGTTCAATTGGTAAGAGGGTATATTGGTCATATTATATGATGTGTCATTATAAAAATATGCATCTTTTATTTCTTTTCATTCGGCGAACGTTTGTGAACCTTCGTCGAAAGGCCTAAGAACTGTTGAACATTCATAAATTGCAAATTTTTAAGGGGTGGGTCCTTGGAAAAAAAAGGATTTTGGGGAAAATTTTCCCATGGGTGGGTTAAAAAGGAAGGATTTTTTTTAAAGACCCCCTCGTGTTTAGAATTTTCTTTCCTCCTACCCCCTGTTGTCATGAATAATAAAATTTTTGACTTTTGTACCCGACGAAAAAACCACTCGACCTTCGTAGTACACGCGACCACAATTTTTCTCCACTCTTTCCGATTTTGTGCTGCCCTCTCGATCTCTTCAATAGACAGGGGGATGTTTTTACTTATTAGATTTGCAATGTATCTACCGTAATCCCTCATTTTTTGTACCATGGAAAGAAAATTTTCAGTGTGCTTGTAACAAATAAAAAATTTGTTTTAAAAAGTCAAAAATGTTGCTAGTAACAACATGACGAGGTCGTCTTTTAACTTAGAGAGAAAAATAACCATCCATCTAAAATTTTTATAAGCTACAAAGATGCCAAAAAAATTTTCCCAGTGGTACAAAAAATGAGGGATTACGGTAGCGTAATTCGTTGCTTGTCTTCCTTGTCTTGGTTTTCCCATTTGCTGGCTCGGTTCATACAGACTATATGTTCTTATTGGTTCATCTGTTTGTCGACGAAGCATATGTCCAACCCAAGTCAGTTGTCGCTTTGAAAGTTTGGTATTTGATCAACCATTTTGTACACTTGTTTGTTCGGTACCAATCGAGACCTGTCATCATAAAAGTTTGTTATCAAAACCATAGTTAATAAGCTTTAATAGAAGAAGTAATCAATCAATTAGATCAAACGTTTTCCTAAAATCAATAAACAGAGACAAGGAAATAAGTCACCTTTGTTTTTAAATAGTGGGGTCACAGCGACTATTTTCCAATCTTCTGAAATTTGGAAAAGCTAATGGAGAATTGGTCTTCAATTTCACGAATATTGAATGTACTAAACGAAAATCCAGTTCGTTAAATATTGTTCTTGGTTTCACTTAGAAACATTATTTTTAGCGCAATTCAATCAACCTCAATTCGATCAAAAATCAATCAATTTCAACAACTACAAAAAAAAAATGAAAGAATATTCACTCAACTCAGAAACAAACGAAATTCAACTGGGTAATGAAACATGGTTCAAAATATTAGCAATTATATCATTCACATGTGCGTTAATAGTAAACGCAGTCTTAGTATGGTTACTAGTATGTCGTCAAAATCGTATCCAATACACTGATTTAGAGATCAAACAAGAAGCTATTTTAAATTATAAAACTCCTTTTAAAAAACGTCTTCGTAATGTTTTATTCGGTCGTGATGACTCGAACGATTCCTCAAACTCAAGTTAAAAAATTCCACTGTTTCCATAACAACTTTTAAAATAAAATTATTTCAAAAAATTTTCATTTTTTTTGAATTTCATAAAAATGTCTTTTCAAAAACGTAAATCAATGTTGGTTCACTCTGACACGGTCTATTATGATGACCCCATCAGTTTGATCGAAAGCATCGGTCTCAAAAAAACAAGATGTTCTAAATTTATACCTAAAGAAACTCAACAGGATAAAGAAATGTAAGTTCATTTATACGCCATTCGTATTTGACTCTTTTTTTTTGAAGATGTTTTTGTGGTCGTCCACTTGACTTCCATGCGGACCAAGTCCAAAACGACTACGAAAATCGTGATCAAACATACCCTAAACACTGGAACTATCAAGAACACACAACAGACGATGAAAGAACAGACTGTTTCGGTGAGCTTGTATTCAACGATTCGAAACGTCATTCATCAAAATTTATACGAATCGATTTTCGTTCGGATGTTGACAAAGTCTCTTCAGTTCTATTCGATATTTGGCGTCTGCACAAACCAAATTTGTTAATCTCAGTAACCGGAGGGGCTAAAAATTTTAAAATGAAAATGAATTTGAAAAACGCGTTCAAAAAAGCTGTTATAAACGCGGCTATAAGTACCGATGCTTGGTTAGTTACAGGCGGAACTGAAGAAGGAATTATGAAAATAATCGGCGAAGCTTTTCGAGAATCGTCAATTCGAATGATTGATCGTAAAAAATTAGTCCTATTAGGCATAGCCAATTGGACTACTATACGAAATAATCATCTACTAGTTCGAACTGACGATGTTTGTAATTACAGACGTGATGAAGAAGAAAACAAAAATCATCCCGACGCAGATTTCATTTTAAAAGACAAAGGAACATACTTGGATTCAAATCACACTCATTTTATACTCGTAGACAACTCACAATTGAACACTTACGGTGGTGAGGTAAAATTTAGAGCAGACTTGTTAGATCATATTTGTGACCCGGCATCAGTTGATACTAATTTAATTCCAATCGTGGTCTTGGTTGTCGGTGGTGGACCGATTACATTGAAAACATGTTACGAGTCATGTGCTAAAGGCTCGCCTTGTTTGTTCATTGACTTTCAAGGTCTTGAAGGCGCATCTAGTATTCTAGCCTTTGTATACTGGATAATACAGGAAAAGATTTCAAAATTAGAATCAATCCCGGACGAGTAAGTAAATATGGCACGGCTCCTGAAAAAGAGGGGTATCATTCCTCGTACCGTACCATACCATCCAACCGTACCGTTTGAAATTTTGAAATTTTAACTAAAAATGAAGGACCTAAGTTTTTTACGTACGGTACATTCAGGTACGATACGGTAAATTACGGTATATTGCGGTACATTTCGGTATATTGCGGTACATTCCGGTATATTGCGGTACATTCCGGTATATTGCGGTACATTCCGGTACGGTACGTCTTTTTTCAGGAGCCGTGCAGTATAATTTCTAATCCAAATTTAAATATTTTTTCGTAGCCTTATAGACGATGGTTTGAAAGATGAAGTGTTAAAACGGTGTAAAGAAGTCTGGGGTCCGAATAAATCCGATTCGGAAATTGTTGAAATGGTTCAAATCATTGATAACACTTTTAAAAAAAAGTATTTTCATCTTCTAAGCGCGTTTTTGATCGAGTCTAGTCAAAAAACAAACGAACTAGACGAAGCTATTTTACATTCATTACTAAAAGCGGAAAATTCGAAAAAAAATCTTGAACAAAATCAAGAATCCGAAGAGAGAAGTCTATTAGTGTCTCAATTAAAACTAGCACTAACATGGGATCGTATTGACGTGGCCAAAAAGTTTATCTTCGAAAGCGAGGCAATGGATATTGGATTATTAAAAGAATCAATGTACTTTGCAATTGTACATGATCGTCCTGATTTTGTGAAACAATTTCTCGATTATGGGTTAAAATTGCCCAAATTTTTGACCTATCGTTTTTTGCTTAAACTTTACAATGACGTATCGGAAAATTCGGCATTTTATAATTTTTTTATGCGTAAAAAATTTGGAAAATTTTTTTCATTTTTTAGACGTGAGGAACAACAAATGAATGAAATTCATATTAGGTTTAAGGATATCGGTATGATTTTAAAAAATTTGTGCGATAACTTTTATAATAATGAATACATTAAATATCCGTATACTAATCTAACGACGAGAGATACGTACAGAATTTTGACTCAAACTGACGAGTATGGACAAGTAAGTTTTTATATTAAGATTAGACGTGTCAAGTCGGCATTATAACTGCGATTAACGACTCCAGAAAAGCCAATTATAATAGAATCTTATAAGCTTAAGACATCACTACGAGTCCCATAACCAGTTTATTAATGGTCGTGGCCGAGTATTCACAAGAAAAAATACCAATGGAAATGAATAAGTGTCATTAGTTTTGTGCTTGGAAACGATCCGACTAGTCATTCTCAGCCGGGACTCGCGAGTCGCAGTGACTTAAAATAAAAGCGTCGAATTCTGTAACGGTCTACCTGGCTAAGAAGCCTAATCAGCTTCTGCAGCTAACTAAGTCTAGGATTGTTCTACTAGATGTTAAATCTACAGAGAAAAAGTAAGGTTCCGGCAATTCAAAATTTTGCTATTTTGATATCGGATTCGGAATCTTCGTCACAAAATTACCCAAAAAAATTTTTATTTTTCGAAAACAAAAACATTTTTGACTTTTCCGCGTATTTCCTAGGATAAAATCACGGAAATTTTTTTTTTCCGCAACATTAAACAATCCAGTAGATTAGAATATGCGCTTCAGAATATATGTCCAATATATATGATTCATGATCAATAGCTGAGCTACAGGCCAAAAAAGGTGACCAACTTACTTTTTCTATATAAAACTAGGGGAGGGGTGGTTAAAAATTTTTTTTTTCGAATATTTTTAGGGTTTTATTGGACGCAGATTCCGAATCTGATATCGAAATTGAAAAGTTTTGAAGCTCTATCGGAGCCCTGAAGCAAATGAAGGCTTCTGATTACAAGAAAATCAGAGTCAGATCACTCAGCTTTAGAACAAGTTTGTTTGGACCTTGCCAACCAGGTTGCAGTTTTTGTGCGAACCCTTGTTTTGGAACAAATTTCAAAAGTAACAAACTTGTGACCTCTATCCCGATCTCTTTGTAGTTTTGAGTTCTCATAACACGTTCTCAAACTGTTAAGAAACATCCGAATCCATAGCACCTAAATTCAGAAGGCTACACCGCATCTCTTCCATACATTAAGAAAGATATCTCTAAAATATTAAAGAATTACATCGGTGTTTTACTGCAAAAATTGATTTCTGAGTCGTCTCTTAGGCTGCTTATTAATGTTTTGTTTGTTTTTTAAGAGAAAAAAAGGAATCGAACAAAGTCTTCTTTTTTTTAGTAAGTCTTTTTATTTTGTTTTTTTAAAAAATTTCAAAACTTAATTTTATTAGGACATCGGGATATAAATGTAGACCACATATGTGATAAACCCGAAATTCATTTATTCATATACGCAATTCTAACCAATAAACCAAAACTAGCCAAAGTTATTCTAAACGAAGGAAAGGTAATTCAATTAACAAAAAAAAAAACTTAAAAAAAAACAACTCATATTTTCATAGACTCAACTTATTGGATGTCTATTTGCATCAAAAATATTCAAATCGTACGCTGAACAAGACGAATCAGAACAATTATATTACACTGAACTTGCTCTTGAATTTGAATTAATGGCATTAAAATTAGTCGATATGCTTTATAAACACGATTCTAAAACATCTCAAATTACGTTAATGCGAAGTGTACCCGAATATGGTAACACTACTTGTTTACAAATAGCCAAACTAGCTAAAGATCTTAACTTTTTGAGTCATCCTTGTATTCAAGAATTACTTGTTAAAATTTGGTATGGAAAGTTGTGCAATGACAATGGACCAATGAGAGTAATTTTAAAAAAACCCATCGATTTTTATGAAAAAAAATAATTTTCTTTTTTTTCAAGTTAACAGCTTCTATATTCTTGCCCTTTTTAGCTCCGTTTATATGTTTGTTTGTCGAAAAAATGCCCGATAACTATCTCAAAGATTACAACACTGAAAAAAAGAATGATCTTAATGAACCGGTCACGAATGAATCGAATGTTATCAATCGTATCGATTTGAACGAGTACTACGACTCGGATGGATACGTTGGAAAAGTTTATTATTTCTTTCAGGCTCCCATTATAAAATTCATTTACGATAAGGTGAAACTTGTACAATTATTAGAGTGATTCATAAAATTTTGCGTTTTTTTTTGAAGTTTTTTGTCTTACTAAAAATATCTTATCTTCAAAATATACACCATTATGCTCAGAGAGTAATTCGTTGCCTCTTTTGTACCATTTCTGGCTTTTTGAGATAAAAAAACTCAAGGTTTCAGTTTCAACTTGGTCTTGGTTAGTAAAATTCCTATTTTACATGCGTCGAGGCCTGAATGGGAGACAAATTTTAACCGAAATTCCTAAAAATTCGGAACAAGTCGAAAGGTCTGGACTTTATGCTGGACGAGGGAGAAGTTCAATCCGGCCCAACTTTTAAATTTTTCCATATTTTTCCCATGGTATTCGGTTTTGCGTTATCTTGAAGAAACAAACCAAGATTTTGGTTGATCAAAGAAGGGTATTTTGCTTAAAGTGAAGCATACATTCGTTCTAATTTTTCACATACAATAGGTCAGCATTTATCGTACGACCATCAAGAACCAGTTCAAAGTGTATTACCTCTTGGTAATTCCACCAAACGCACAACATTACCTTCTTTTTGAATCGTCCTCTTTTAACGACTGGTAGAGCTGGTTGAGATGGGTCCTACCACTGGTTTCTGTCATCAGTATTTCGAAAATAGATCCATTTCTAATCCCAAGTAATTACCCTTCTGAAAAATCGTTCATCAAGAGGATTTTTGATTGGTTTTCTATAGATTTTTACCGAACGAGTAAGGTTCCGGCAATTCAAAACTTCCACGCTACCAAAACTTTTCAATTTCGATATCAGATTCGGAATCTGCGTCCCAAAAAACCCCAAAAAATATATTTTTTACATTTTCGAAAAAAAATTTTTTTTGACCCCCCCCTTCTCTAGTTTTATAAAACAAGAGTAAGTTGGTCATCGTTTTTGATCGATATCTCAGCTTTTTGATCACGAATCATATATAATGGATATATATTCTGAAAGCGCATATTCTAAGCTACAAGTTAATATCCTTACTACGACTCGGGATTGGAACAACTCGTCAGCGTCTATTCACTTTATGGATCAACTTAAGTTGACGAAATATGGTCGACTGCGAAGTGTTAAGGTCACTTGATTCGCAAGTACAAACCCGGGGGTTGCTCTATGCCGCCGTACGCAGGGCGTCCTGAACGAAAGTCATTGGTCTTTAAGACCCCTTTTTCCTTCGAATGCTAGTATCACCACTGTTAAACTTATTTAACCAAGCTTATGCCATTCTTACTTTAAGGACATTCTCAACTTGACATATTTCGTGAGTTCCTGCTGTTGCTGTTAGGCCAAAATTTTATCAAAAGTTTTGATTATTTTAAAAATACTTAAAATCAAAAATTTTAACATTTAAACTTATCATCTTGTAGAGGGCTCAACACATGATACGACTTAAAGTTGTGAGATTACATAAGAGCTAAAATCAATAAACACTTACCATCTAAAAAAACGCGAAATTTTATGAATCACCCTAAAAAAATAAAATAACTTGATTTTAATTTTTTAATATTTTCAAGATATTGTTTATGATTTTTCTACTCAATTTTAGTTATGTTATTTTATGTGATTTTTATGCAATTGAAGATTCTTACAAATCAATGACAAGTGGTAAAAGTCGTATAAGTGGTTTTGAAATAATTTTAATAATTTGGGTCTATTCGATATTGATTGAAAAAATTCATAATGTAAGCACTCTCAAAATCATAATTTCATTTTTCTAAACTTCCACAATATCAAAACTTTGCCATTCCGAAATCAGACTCGGAATCTACGTCCCAAACATTTTGTTCAGAATTTTGTCTCGTCACAGTATCTTTAAACTGGAAAATCGACTTTCGATTCTGATATCAAAGTTGCAAAGTTTTTATCAAGTGTGGAAGTTATGAGTTGCCGAAAAATTAACCTTTTATTTAAAGTTTTATGTAATCGAGACAAAAATTTTTATCACAAAATGTAAATTTTATGTCAAAAGTGTATGGAACGATTTGCAAACATTTGCTATTTTATTTTTCACTGCTGGAATGATACTACGATTTATACCCAACAGTCATGAATGTTACAAAGCATCAAGAATAATACATTGTATTGGCATTATATTTTGGTTCTTTTCGTTTCTTCAAACGTACACTTCAATTAAAACAATGGGACCAAAATTAATAATGATTTTAAAAATGATTAAAGAATTGATTATGTATATTTTTATTGTATTGGCATTTTTAATGGCATTTGGTGTATCGACACATGCTCTTAGTTATCATAATATACCAGTTAGTCTTGACCTAATCAAAAATGTCTTCTTGCCATCGTTTTTTATCATACCGCAAGAGTTTTACACACGAGATAAACTCCTATACGGTAAGTTTATCGTCATTTAAGTGATAAAGATAACTAGTTCTAATTTTTAAGCTTATTCATGTGTAATTAATGATACATCACGTGACATTACCGACGAGTATTCGATTAATGATTGTGTTGATCCTTCTGGTTCTCAAGTTGCATTGGTTATTTATATAATTTATACTGTGTTTATAGGAATTTTGATGGTTAATTTATTGATTGCTATTTTCAGGTAAGAAAAATTTTTTATCCGGACTTGGAACCGGCCAAAGATATTGTTACGACTTGACTAGTTACCACGTTTTCCGCTAAATTTAACCAAAAAAGTTGTAGTCCCGAATATCACTTTGTTTGAAGAATCATAAATTCTGTTAACTTTCGTGAGTTTAATTTTAATCGTGCATAAGATCCTGTTGTATCAATCGAGATGGTTAGATATTTTAACAGGATTCAATTCTGAGGCTTCCCTCTTTTCCCTCATGATTTGCATTTATATTATTGAAATGAAAGTAATTTAATTAAAGAGTCTGAATCACGCTTTTTTATCCGGACTTGGGACCGGCAAAGGTATGGTTACGACTTGACTAGTTACCGTGGGACGTTCATCATAAACAGTGTCACTCATCCGGGTCTAAGACTGCGAACTCGACGACTATTTAGACTTAGCTTGGAACCACAAACCAAGCGTATTCTACATCAAGTAGAATACTTAACTTCGTAAACTAGGGGCCTCCCTCCCATTTTTATTTAATTAAATTCTGTTTTTAAGCAATACGATATCAAAAGTAGAAGAAGAATCTGATCAAATATGGAGATTTCAACGTTATTCACTAATATATGAATACTTTCATAAACCAATACTTCTACCGCCATTAATAATATTTTATCCAATCGGTTACATTATTAAACTATTTGCCCCGTTGATGAAAACACAAAATCAAAGTCATGAGACATTAATGAGTCGAATTTTGAAAAAATTTTCCTACCGTTATCGAAACGGATTTAGTAAGAATTTTTTAAAAAAAATTTCAGTCTCTTAAACAATTTTATTTTTCCAAGAGGTGAATTTTCGAAGTAAAGAATTCGAAAAACGTTTAATCGATTGGGAGAATAGAATGTTTTTTCAATTGGTTAATTTAGAAATAAAATTAGAAAATGAAAAAATTGAGAATCGATTACACGAAAGTCTAGATAAATATGAATCTCTAATCCAAAAATGTAATTCAATTATATTAAGTACTAAAGAAACGTATGGTAAAATATATGATATAAATAGAAAAATTGAAAAAATTGAAATGCAAATAGCTGAGAAAAAACGAACAAAAAATCTTAACGATTTTAGATCAATTTAACTTTTTTTTTACAAATTTTATTGAAATAAATTTTTAGCAACCTTTGTATTTTTTAGAGTTAGATCTGACGGTGTTTATGGACACTTCGTTATTCGGGTCGACGAGGAGCTTTGATACTTTTTTAATGCTCATTGTTTCGATTCGTTCAACAGCATCAACAAGATTGTATTTTTCAAGTGCCTCGTTTTTATTTATACCAATGATTCTCAGGATTCGTTTCTGTAGGTCACATATTTCTGTTTTAATTCCTTGCCAAAGAGAGCACCGGGCTATTGTAATCAAGGTTGCTTACGACTAGGCTTTTATAAACAGTCATCAAAATTTCTTTACTAAATCCAAGACGCTTGAGTTGTTTTATCAAAAATGGGATTTGACTCGTGTTCTTTTCGATATTCTTCCACTGCTGACCCCAGTCAAGTCTGTTGTTAATTTCGATACCTAGGTATCGATATGATTCTATGACTTGTAGTTGATTTTGTTCATACATATAACATCATCAGAGTTTGCAAAACCGTGGATCCGACACTTGTTCAAGTACTTATTAAAGTATTTAATAGTGAACTAAAGGACGGTCATGCCTTTATTTAAGGAAAGGGCCATGTCTTCAAAATAGCTTCGTTAAATTATCTAACGTCTCGTTACTCGCATATAAGGTTTTGCTTTCAGTATTTTTTCTATAACCTAATTTTTTAGATTTCGAATACATTGAATGTCTTGATCCACTTCTAGAATCTCTCGACTTGTTGAAGGACATATTCTTATCACTAGAGAAACTTGAATTTAAACTGTTGAGAGCATCACATCATTTTTACCAGAGCTAAAAGATTCATTTGACTTTCTAAATTCTTTACTAGAATCCCTTAATCTATAATTTTGCTTATAGATTATACCCGATTGTTTCTGATCTTGAACGTATGTTTTTTTCCCACTGAAAATGGCTTGACAAACACACGTTTACAGCTTTTAGAAAGACCTCTTTAGGATTCTCAAGTTCTCGGTCATTAATATCTTCAACAAGTTTATCTACCGAATCCACACAACCCACTAGATTTCTCTTGTAATGTAAAAGATCCGTTCCCAAGACCACTTGAAGATGTTTAACCATGTATGAATCAACTTATAAAAATCATTAACGAAATTAATGTTATGCTTTAAAAATGGTTGAGTAAAATGCTAATAAATAAATTTAGATGGTGCTGTTTCGTTTTCGAGATGAAAATTCAGGATCTTGATGTCAAGCTTTTTGTTCAATAAATGTTTAATCCTCATTGAAAATTGATCAATTCTTTCGTTTAAACCATTTTTTAGCTAAGTAGCCATAAAAAAGTGACCGGATGGTTCCACGACAAGACCTCATCACTATGGAATACTCCGAAGACACTCAATGAGTTGTGTATGCTTTCCTTTTTTATGTAAATTAAGATATACGATTTATGGGGACCCTTGAAAAACATACACCCAGGTGTAACTTTTACACGAAGTGAGGTATGCACAAAACTATTTTCATATAAGGTAGAGTAAATGAAGGGCTACTAACCATATTTAGGCCCCCTGTGAAGTTATTTGGGGAAGAAAACTGATTTTTCACTTTTCAGTCTTAAAGGACCCTCATATACCCCCTTAGGTTGTTGCATACACCCCCTATTTTTTATATATCAATCGAAAGCTTTCAGCAAGATCTACATAGGTCTATGGTCCATTTTTAGCTGAGATGCTCGGTTATAGAGATACAAATCGCCAAAAGAAAATGGCATTTTTGGCGGAAAAATCATTTAAGACACTACGTTTTGCTATTTTGGAAAAAAATAATAATTAAAAACTTTCATTACAGTTAAGGTAAGTCTGTATAACATATCCTAAACCTTCGTTTAACCTTACCTTGAATCCTATATCTCAAAGGAAACAGTATAAAAATGAACAATATGAACATAATGATATGTTTTATCATATTGTTAATCCATGCGAGATGTGCAACAACTATCTCAAACTATCCTTTGTCCCGAACCAATCGAAACTCGTTAACATTATTACGATTCCAAAAGCGAATGCACTATTTAATAGAACCAAAAAAGTCATTAATCAGAATTGTATAGTATGTCTCAAGTAGCGTACTCCGTTTTACTTACAGACCTTTTTCAAAAAACAACCGTCCTACGTATTAAGTTTATTTTTAACACTTTATATTTCATAATAAAATTATGTAAATATTTCATCATATTTGATTTTTTTGGAACGTGTATCCTGTTTTTTTTATATCCTAATTGAAAGCACTTGATTTATTTGATTTTGATTACTCTGACAAATCGCAAGTTTTTTTATTTTATCCTAATACCTACCTAAAACAGTTAGCATAACTGTCTAGATTATTTTATAATCCATCATGTTCTCTTGCATAACAAAATGCATGTTCATTTAAGTGTCTAAAAATCATTGACTAAAACAAATTTATAAACTAATTTATCAAGATTTTATCGATATTTAACGATTTCTAAAAAAAAAAGTTCTCAAATCAAATTAAATTAACCGAATGGTAATACAATTATTAAATACTGTTTCCATAAAAAAAGATCTAAATTCAAGCTGCTAAGGACCTAGAAGAATTTTAGAAAAGATTAGAATCCGTTTAGTCTTGAAATTAACAGAGTTGGGTTGAAATTACGCAATTTAAATCAAAGGTTATAAATAATTAACATTAATTAGCCACTTGTTTTAACTAATCAAAAAGGAATATCAGTGTCTTTAAAGTATAAAGGAAATGATAATCTTTATAAAAGTCATAAAAATATTGTTTTTTTTTTGTTAAATTAATTAATTTAAAACATATGAAAATATAATTTGTTTAATGACATAGTATTGTTTTACTTTTCAATGGTTTTATGAAGAAGAAATTTTGACATATGATTAATTTAATTATGATATATAACCATAAGTATTAAATATGATTTTAACGTCTTTTATGTTAACCCATAAACACTCGCATGTTTATTTTTCAAGAAACAGGATTTCAAATTTTACTAAGGCCGTGTTAAACCGTTAAGTTTATCGTCTAATGTGAAATTTAAGCGCTTTTTACTGGAATTTGTTATAGCAAATCCTAAACTACAAATTAATTGCATTTTTTTTTGAAAAATACGTTGCCTTTGGATCAGTACCTACCGAAAATCCAAAAAAATGCGTTGTTTAGAGCTTTAAATTAGGCTTTGGTCGCTCCCTCCAAATTAAGTATCAAGAGCGACCCATCATTTATGAAGCTTTACTAACTGACATTGGACCACATTGCCGGTAATTAAATTTTGATATGTTGTTCGGTTCAATTCTGAGGGCATAGAAGGTTTCCCTCTTTTCTCTTACTTTACATGATGTCGCTTTATTGCATGATTTGCATGTTTGTTATTGAAATTAAAGTAATTTAATTAAAAGAGTCTCAATCCCGCTTTTTTATCCGGACTTGGGACCGGCAAAGGTATGGTTACGACTTCTAGTTACCGTGGGACGTTCATCTTAAACAGTGTCACTCATCCGAGTCTAAGACTGCGAACTCGACGACTATTTAGACTTAGCTTGGAACCACAAACCAAGCGTATTCTTCTATTGGAGAACACTTAACTTTGTAAACTAGGACAAAAGCCTCCCTCCCATTTTCACATCCGGACTTGGAACCGGCCAAAGGGTATGGTTACGACTTGACTAGTTACCGTGGGACGTTCATCATAAACAGTGTCACTCATCCGAGTCTTAGACTGCGAACTCGACGACTATTTAGACTTAGCTTGGAACCACAAACCAAGCGTATTCTACATCAAGTAGAATACTTAACTTCGTAAACTAGGGGTTGCCCTCCCATTTTTTTAATTCGACTAAAAAACCCTGTTACAAATTTCATGTTCTAAAACACGTTCTAAGGAATTATTTCCAAGTTTTAAAAGATTATTAAATCCTTAAAAAAAAACACAACTTTTTTTTCTCATTAAGAGATTTAAAAATAATAACCTTTAAATTTATTTCTCTTTTTTTTTCTTGAACAAATCAGATTTTACTCTCTTTTCTTAAAGTTCTAATCTCCGTCAATAATGAAAAAAATTTAATCCCTAGGATACACATGAGAACTTAAACACTATTTTTTTTTGTTTGATCCTAAGAAACATTATATATAAATTTAGACAAAATTTCGATTTTTTTAGTTTCAAAATTTTTTTATTTCTCATCAAGAGAGTTTAATAAACTAAATGAAATAAAATAATGTCATGAAATGAGAGAACAAAAACTTACCACAGAGACTTAAAAAATTCGTCTCTTTAGGGGTATAATTTTGTCATCAAAATCCAAATCCAGGTTAAAAAGGTAGTTGAAATGTTTCGATTTAATATCTGTCTGTTTTAAAAACACATTAATAAGACTTTCATGCATTCAAAATTAAAGAGTAAAAAATGAAAAAAAAAAAAAAATTGAGTGTTTTATAGATTATTATCTAAACCCGAATAATTACAATAAAAATCTTATTTATATTTTAATTAATGAGACTGAAGGAATTTAATTTCCTATTAAGTGTATCCAAATGTTTTAATCTATTTTAAGTCGAGGATAAAACAACGAAAAAAGGGGCGACATTGTGATAATAATTAAAAGTAACCACTTGAAATATTTATTTTTAATAACACTGCTGTCGGGCACCAACTCATAAAATCGAAATAATTTTTAATATTATTATTTCAAGTATTTTTTTCATAGCTTTTACTATTATTTAGTTTAATTACTTTTCATAAATTAGATCATATATCATTTTTTTTTTGTTGATATTTCAGGATTTTTAAACAAGATAATTGTTTGTAATGTTTAGAAATAATAATGACATCAATAATAAGAATAATTTGCTCAAATAATTTGATGATGTTGCTTCTTCTTCTTCTTTTTTTTTTCTTCTAAACTCAAGTATTACGTATTCATTAACCCTTAATCAAAAACTTTTTGCTAAGGGTCTTATTAATTCTCTCTTCTAAATAACATGTTAAAAGTGGTAGATTTGTTTAACTTATTAAGGAGTTCTTATAAAGTGCTCTCAAGTTTATGGATTTAGATCAGACAATTTCATTAATTCTAGGATTAGAACTAATTGAAACAATATTTCACGATAAGTCAAACTAAGAGTTTATTTTTTTTAAGAAGAAAAAACAAACAGCTTAAGATATTTGTAACCAGTCCAGTTCATTTTAGTCCTACGACCTCGAAAACCCGAGAAAATAAATTTTTTTTATGGAGGTTAAAAATCAAAAATTTTACCCGTACCCCTTGATAATTGATGTAAAGTTCTGAAAGCTACCATTGTCGATGGGGAAAAAAAATCCCTTAAAGCAATACACTGATGAAAACGGTACAAATAAGGGAATTTTTCAGACAAACTCCATCTTCTCCTCTTTTTTGCATCTGATTAAATAAGAGACGATTCTCAACAAATCTCAAAAATTACTTTATATTTACAGGATTTTTTTTAACAAGGATATACCCCAAGGATATATGCCAAGTTGGCAGGATCCGTTTGAAATCATGGCCAAGTTGAGTGATTTATCATACAGGGTCGAAAAGGATCAAAGAGCTTATGTGATTCATGTTATTTATCTAAGATAGACTTCCAATTAGAGTCGTTAGAGTAGTTAAGGATGTGGTCCGGCTCCTATAGAGCGGGGTAATATATATGCCTACGGTAGTGGATAACGAACAGCTACTTTACTGAAGAAGGATCGTCAGGCGTACCACAAGAGACTGCAGACGGTTTGTAACACCCAGTACTAGATACTGCCATGCCACAGTAGTAGACACTTTTTGAACAAACTGGTAAATCAGATGTGCTTGGTTTATAGGCGATTTTAAGCTGGTTCTGAGAGATGAAGTCAAAAAGTTGTAAATCCAACTTCTTTTTTGTGTTTCATTTTATGACTTTTTTCGTCCTAGTATACAAAAATGAAAATTTTTTTTCAATCATTTAAAGCTAGCATTTTTTGTTTGATCTAGATTTTATCTTACGACGATTTTCTCAGTCATTTCGAAAGTCAATATGGAGAGAAGAAAATCTTTAAAATTTGATTCCGATGCGAACTGATATGTGTTGATATCAAATGATACCATGTGACACATTAATTTCCGGGACTGTAACATAATTATTTTGCTCAATAATATTTAAAAAAAGTTGAATTGCCGTTTAGTGTTGGAAGATCGGACTCGAGCGCATAGGCGATCAGACGGTAAAACCATTCGATCGGTATGTCGATCGTGAATTAATTAAATGCCTTTTACCATAAGCTATTCGGAAAACTGATGATCGACATACCGATCGAATGGTTTTACCGTCTGATCGCCTATGCGCTCGAGTCCGATCTTCCAACACTATTGCCGTTTCGTAAATTTCTCAAGGGGGTCTTGATGGTTATGCCTAAGATTCAGCAAACTCGCCTCTAATTTTCAAAGGTTAATTTACCTGAATCAATTTTCATTGCAAGAGCAAGTGCATAGCCAAGTTCGAATAAACCATAGTCCTTAGTATATTTCAAATGCAGACATACACCAGGATACTTATTAAAGAACACTATATGATCAAAAAATTCTAGTACAGATAGTGTATAAGTCTATTTAAACTATCATAAATTAACCAGTTACAACATCCATAATCGGAGTCTTTATAACTTGGATTATAATTTCATAGAACAACCCAATAACCATTTGAATGAACAACGACTCTCTGAGCTTATCAGGATTGAGGGTAAAATTGTCAGGCATAAACAATCCATCTAAGCTGCGAGCGGAGCAAAACTTCCACACAATCTGAATTTGTCATTTTCAACATCATAGCTGTAATCTACGACAAAAAACCCCCAAGAAATCAATTTTTTGATGGGGGTGAAAATCAAGAATTTTACCCCTACCCCTTGATAATTTATGTTAAGTTCTGAAAGATATCTAAAAATTCCAAAATCGTTCTGGTAAAAAAATTCCGTAAATTTAAAATCGGGTAAAATTAGTAAAAAAACAGCATTTTTTCAGTTAAATCGTATCTCGTCCAAGGAAACCCCCGATACCGTATTTTTCTACAATCTAGCATCAACAAGAGACGATTCTGCATAAATCTATGGGGCTTCTTTTGCAATTTTTTTTCAATTATGGTGTACTAAGGGGTGCAAAAAGGCATATTTTTTTAAATTTGGTAAAGATATGGAAATCGATAAGTTTTGACTAAAAATTTTGAAATCCCTGTTAAAAACTACCCGAGAAAACATGCTTTTAAAGGCTCTAAGACTTTTTATTCGATTTTTGAAAAATGACCCGATTACCCAAGATTCTGAAATTATGATTTTAGGATCATCAGATTTTTGACCCCCATCAAAAAATTGATTTATTGGTTTTTTTTGGGTCGTAGATTACAGCTATGATGTCAAAAATGACAAATTCAGATTGTGTGGAAGTTTTGTTCTGCGCGCACCTTAACCATTTGGAGATAAGTGTTTGCAATTCAGTAATATGAAAGTTATACAGTCATTGATTTTAACTAAGCTGTAATTAGTTTCAGTCTCATAGAAAAGAAAGACTTTGGAGGCATTAATATTCATAAATCACCCAACTGTGTTGACTGACAATTGATCTTAGTAATTTCTTATTTTTAAGTTAACTTCAGTCAGATTAGTATGACTTTAGTCATACACAAAATAATTAAATTTTATTGATTTTGAAGATGCCTTTAAAATGTTGTTTCATATAAGAATAGATATGATTTTCAAAAAATAAAATAAATGACTTGAATAATTTTGTTTCCGATGTAGTTCAATTGAATCTAGATTAAAAAATTTAATAATAACTGCAATTAATTAAAATTACTTTTTTAATTAACTGAATTTTATAATTTTAATTTTTTTTTGTAGACGTTAAGGCTAAAATATCGTTGTTTTTTGTTTAGAAAATATTTTTCGCCTTGTAGTAGTAGTAGTAGTAGTAGTAGTTTTAACTGCGCATAAATATTTTATGCAGTACCATGGGTACTTAGTCGAATAGGCTTTTGCAGTTACTTTTCATCCATTTATCCAACATTGACTTGAAAAAATTTAAATTCTTGGCTTGGACAACTTCATTGGGCAATTTGTTCCATACATTTACAATTCTATTAGTGAAAAATACTGATCTCGGGGTGCAATTCTTGTTTAATTCTTTTGTTATTTTGTAGACATTTCTTCTGTTTGAATAATTGCTGATCGAAAAATTCACACCACTGGCCAAGTTTACATTTTCGAACTCCTTATAATTTTATAATATTGAATTAGATCACCTCTCACTCTTCTTACCTCTAAACTTGATATCTTGAGTTTTGACAGTCTTTCTTCGTACGTGCAATTTTTCAAACTATTTACGACTTTAGTAGCTCTTTCTTGAACTTTCTCGATTAATTTAATGTCCTGTTTCAAACTTGGATTCCATACACTCACTGCATAATCTAGATGTGGCCTAACTAGGGATTGATATAATAATAAGAAAGATTGACAATCCAAATATTTAAAAGTTTTCTTGATGATTCCAAGCATACGGTTAGCCTTATTTACAGCAGTATTAATGTGATTTGACCACTTTAGATCTTCAGAAAACATTACACCAAGATCTTTCTCGCCTTCACTTATCGCTAACAATTGAGCCGAGCCGTTTCCATTACTCATATAATGACACGGTTTCTCTGTCGTCTTGCCATAACGGATAACTTTGCATTTTTTATCGCTTAAAGGAATATCCCATGTATCAGACCATAGCACTATCATGTTTAAATCACATTGAAGTTCAGCTTGTGAGACATTATTCTCTAACGCATGAAAAATTTTGTTGTCGTCTGCGTATAAACGACATTCACTCATGATCTCATTTGGTAAATCATTAATATACAATACAAATAGAAGAGGCCCCATTTCAAAACAGCACCTCTGATTCCATACCTCTCCAATTTGTGTAGCAATTTTCTGTGGTTTACTTTATCGAAAGCCTTCGAGTAGTCGGTATAAATTACGTCCATTATTTTACCTTCACTCAGTGCTTTGGTAATGATATCAAGACTTTCAAGTAGATTTGTCATGCAGCATTTACCTGGGACAAAGCCATGTTGTTCATTACAAATCAGCTTGTTACCGATGAGATACTCTAACAACTTATCCTTAATTATTCTTTCCATTGTTTTGCATATAATCGAAGTCAATGACACTAAGCGATAATTAGAAACTTCGTGCTTCGAACCGCTCTTATGTATTTACTTTGGGAACTTAATTTTGTTTTTTTAAGTGTAAAAATATTAATTTTGATATCTAAATTGAAACTACGAGATTTAACACGCAACGCACTTTTGATTTTATTGTTTGTTCATTCATAAAACTAGGGATATAGTTTTTTTTGCAATTATGAAACACGCAAAATCGAAGTATAGATATCATAGAAAAAGGATTGAATTCTTTTTAAAACTTTTCCGTTATTTATTTCCCATTGAAAGTTATGACAGAATCCTGATATACATTAAATTACGGCAATAAGAAACTCAAAGTATATAAAGAAGTTGAGTTGATCAATCGAAATTATTCATTGGTTTTTAGATGAGTTTTTTTATTTTATCAATACATCCAAGTTTCCTTGCATGATTGTTTGAAGACAAAATTTTTATTTTGGGAATTGCTTTATATCTATTACTAGCCTTTGAGACTTGGGCATGCGGCCGCGGCTGCCTGTTGATAATTCGCAACGCCACTTTTGACTCAATGTCCTAACAGATCTCTTAAAAGATTAAATTTCTTTTAAATTATTCTTGAGTGGTCCTGTTGTCTCTCGAGAGTGAAGGGTCTTTTACTCGCTTCGCCTTTGGCTCCCAAATGTTTGCCGCTCTAAAGGGTTAGTTGTCTTTTTCAGAGGCCCTGAATATACAGTGTCAGTCCCAACTTTTTAACTTTGGAGTCAGAGTCGAGGTCTGAGCCTGAGTCAAGAATTACGCGAATCATAATCCAACACAGAGCCTCTTCTCTTCGAGGAAAGACCCATAACTAAGACTCCGTCTCAGGTTTAGATTCTGACTCCAAGGTTAAAAAGTTCAGACTGACACTGTACTAACCTTCAATTTTACTGTCAGATGCACTGCATTCCAGATCTTTTCCAATTCCCAATAGGCTGTCCATGTATCATCTTCAGGGTGACCTCGGCATGTTTTTTGCTTGTATATTAGTGTTGGTAGTTAGATACAGTAGCTTTTGAAAAGAAATATAAAATAATACTTACTAACTTTTTGAAGACTCAAAAAGATCTTGGAGATAACCATTTGCAAAAGTCGACGATGAAGCTGATATTTGCTTTGAGATCGAGCCTCTTCCCAGTCTGAAACCAACGTGGTTTGATCTGAGTATTGGTTCAATGGCTGGATCGGGAGAATTTTGATGAATAGCTTTACACACGTGCACATTAAGGATATTCCTCTATAATTCGACATTAGAGACAGATCACCCTTTTTTGGGACTGGGGCTATCTTGTTCGTTTCTCACCTCTTCGTAAGAAAATTTTAGTTTTTGTATCGTAAAACAGGGTTGGTACAAAGACAACAATAATTTTTCGTATTTTACCGCCTAGGGGAAGAAGAGTGAGGGTGCATACATACGTTCTTAAATTAATCGTATTTCCTGGTAATTTATACATCTAAATGTTCATCTAACTGTTCTTAATAATTCAATTATTCGAGCAGTTTTTCGTACCTCTTTCATATAAAAAAAATTTAGTCGGTTTGGTTTTATCAAGTGTGAGCATAAAAAAATCGGAAAATTAAATTGTTAAATTGAGCTCATATCAATTAATTGGGAAAAAAAACTTGAGATAACAAACAAAATTTTTTGTTTATTCATTCGTTTTCTTTTGCGTTTAATTTTTATATAATTTTCATGTTTTTGTGACAAAAATAATTATATTTTTAATAAAATGTTGCTTATGATTGCCTTGAAAATTTTAATCAATTGGAACTTGTGAAGCAAACACGAAAATTTTCAATGAGTAATATAAAAAAATATATTAAAGTTCAAGAGTTTTAAATTAGTTTTTCAAGAGTAAAACTTGATATTAAATATACACTTTAGGTTTTTCACATCAGTTTTGATCTATATTAACTTTACACTTTTAATATTCAAAACACTTCAATTATTATTACCGTATTACCTTGCTTATAAGTAATGCCTAAAAGAATTGAATTTGAAGTCCTAATGCAACGCTTTATATACAATTCAGTCCGATTTACTTCAAAATCATAAGATTTGAATTGATCTGATCTCCATTGGTCTGTAAAAAGGGGATATTAGGGGGCACTTTTAAGCAAGGAAATACGGTATTTATTAGAATTTTAAAGTCACATTGACAATCACATAAAAAAATACTTAAGTAAAAAAGTTCTAAAAAAATATAATCAGAATCGTAATCTAGGGCCCCTAAAACCCCCAAAAATCAATTTTTTCGTGGGGGTTCAAAAACCCCTCCGCTTTTTGCAGCTTAAAGATAAGTTGCTTAATTTAAACACTTAAGAACTCATGATCGAAAAAAGATATTTTTGATCTGGAGGTACCACCTGAAAGCTAAAAAGCTCCCAATGACGCTGGTACCCAAATCGGCAAAAAAAAAAATTTACCGAAAGTTGTAACATTTGTTCCAAAAAGTATATTTAGTGTTTGTAATAGATTTCACAAACCGGTTCTAAGTTTAGTGCCTCATAAAGAGGATTCACATGAGTAAAATTCCTCGGTCAATCAAATCACTGACTTAATACTTGACTATTCGAGGCTTTGTAATAGTAAAAAAGTTCTCTCCATATTTGTTTCGAAACTTTACCAATAAGTTTAAAAAACAAACCATCTCTCCAGAGTTCCAGAGAACAAACCATCTCTCGAAACTTGCATCTAAGCTAACAATATGGACTTTTGATCCATTCTGTTTGTTAACTACTTCATACGAGAAAATACGCATGTTCTGGTACGTGTGTGTATTACGCAAACAATCCATCCTATCCAGGAGAATATTCTCAAGGATAACTGCTACTGTACTTGAGAATGAAATCGGTCTGAAGTCCGAGGGTACCTTGTTTTTTGGGAACGGGGTAACCAAGGAAACATTAAACGTGAATATAACCGGTTCCAATTACCATATATAATACCATGCTAAGATGTACAATAGATTTGAACATGAGCCATATATGAAAAACTCATTACATATGTTGTCAAAACCAGCAGACTTGTTACGACTTAACTTTTGAATAAAGGTCTTAACTTCTTCACGATTTGATTTAAAGTTTGAGACATCACCTTTTCCATCATTAAGTGATCTACCTCTTTTGCTGTTTACTCTTGTCGTCTTAGAATTGAAGCCTAATCTAGTCGGACCAGAGCTAAAGAAACCTCTACCAAAGCTTGTAAACTTCTGAGTGGAATAATCTGATAACCTTCCTATCCCATATATTTGGTTACCTGATCCAATAGCATTTTGGTCATTTTTTTTGTCTAGCTTCGAAAAATCTTCTGATTCTAATACGATCTGGCCAGTTTTTAGGGTTTAAAATTTGTTTCTATGGTTTCGGTTGATCAAAGAAGTTTATTTTGCTTGAAGTAAAGCATACATTCGTTCTAATTGTTCAAATAAAGGCCTGCATTTATTGTACAACCACCATGAACCAGTTCAAAGTGTATCACTTGGTAATTCCACCAAACGAACAAAGTTAACTTTTTTTCGAATCGTCCTCTTTTAAAGACTGGTAAGGCTGGTTGAGGGTCAAACACTGGTTTCTGTCATCAGTATTTCGATAATAGATCCGTTTCTCATTGCAAGTAATTACCCTTCTGAAAAATCGTTCATCAAGAGGATTTTTAATGAGATTTCTACAGATATCGATACGACATTTAATATCAAAAAGTGTCAAATCGTTTGGAACAACTCGGCAGCGTCTATTAACTTTATGGATCAACTTAAAGTGACGAAATATGGTGGACTATGAAGAGCTAAGGTCACTTGATAACTCGCGAGTACTATCCTAGGGGCTTACTCTCTATGACGTCCTGATCGAAACTCACTGGTCTTCCAGACTCCTTTTTCCTTCGAAGGCAAGTATCACCACTGTATAACTTATAGAATCAAGCTTGTGCCTTTCTTAATTGAAGGACATTCTTACCTTCTACTTGACATACTTCGTGGGTTGCTTCTGTTGCTGTGAGCCCTTTTTTCCAAAAATGAAGTAACAACACCAAAATTTCAAAATTTTCATACAAAGTTTTGATTATTTTAAAAATACTTAAAATCAAAAATTTTAACATTTAAACTTATCATCTTGTAGAGGGCTCAATTTTGTTTAATCTAATTTGTAATACAGCACGGCTAGTGAAAAAAAGGCGTACCGTACCCTACCGTTCCATTTTTGGGCAGCGTACTTTACCGTACCGTACCTACCGTACCCTCCCAGCGTTCCGTACCGTACCTTCCCAGCGTACCGTACCGTACCTTCCCAGCGTACCGAACCGTAACCTCAACGCGTATCGTAACGTAAATTCTGAAATTTTTTTGGATTTAAATTTTTATGAGAAAAAAATTTTACCATTGAAGGGTTCCTATACAAAGAAAAATATTTTGAAATATCATTTAATATGGTAAAAAATAATTTAACAATTTATTTGAATAAATGTTGCAAAACTTTTTCTCATAAAAATTTAAACCCAAAAAATATTTCAGAATGTACATTACGATACGCTAGGAAGGTACGGTACGATACGCTAGGAAGGTACGGTACGGTACGCTGGGAAGGTACGGTACGGTACGCTGGGAAGGTACGGTACGGTACGCTGGGAAGGTACGGTACGGAACGCTAGGAGGCAGGGTACGGTACGGTACGCTAGGGTACGCAAGTACGGTGCGGTACGGTTGCGGTTCGGTACGGTACGGTACGCTGGATGGTACGCCTTTTTTTCACTAGCCGTGCTGTATGAATTAAAGTTAATAACTTACCATCTAAAAAACGCGAAATCTAATGATTCACTCTAATATTGAAATTGAAATAAAAAAAGTCTTTTCATTATTTTTAGAGAGTTAAAATATTTTTTTTTTGTAAATAATGTACAACAATACAACAAATCGTTACATTGACGAATACTCACCAGATCCACCAGTCGAATGTTATAAACTACAACTAGTTGGTGTTTATTGTCTACTCTTATTCATATTTAGCACATTTTTTAACGGTGCTTTACTATGGACATTTATAGCTCACAAAAATCTACGCACATCACTCAATATATTCATAATAGCACTCACAGCATTCAATTTATTTGGTACAGTTGTTGAATTACCATTCATTATAATAAGCAATTTAAAATGTCGATGGGTATTTGGTAAATTTGGTTGTATATTTAGTGCTTATTTAATGTACGTTGTTGGGTGTACTAGTATTTATTTAATGGCTGCTATATCATTTGAAAGATTTTATATTATTTATAAACCGATGAGTATTCGTAATGTAAACACACGAACTAATTTAATTGTTATTGGTATATGCTTTTTGAATGGTGTAATGTGGGCATCGTTTCCATTGTTCGGTTGGTCTCATTATTCATTAGAAGGCGCAATGACAAGTTGTGCTGTTGAATGGAAAGAACGTTCATTTAATGTATCGAGTTATAGTGTAACTATTTTTTCAGTTGTCTATTTAGGTCCATTACTTTGTATTTTATTCACAAATGCCAAGCTTATACATATCGTAAAAACGTTGCCTAACAAAATGAAGAGTAACCAGGACAGTCAAGTTAAAAAACGAGTCGCCTCAGAACGTCTTTTGACGATTGTTCTAATTGTTATTATAATTGTTTTTATAGTGAGTTGGACACCGTATGCATTGGTATCAATGTACAGTGCTTTCATAGATGCAGAAGGAGTCGATCCATTATCAGGCACATTACCAGCCGTATTGGCAAAATCGTCAATGTTATGGACAGCTTTGATTTATACATTTACGAATAAAAATATACGCTCAAGTCTCTTATCTTCATTTAAGCTCAAACAAGTCGATAATGAAATTTCTGCGAGTAGAAGTAAGAACCATTTTTTGATAAAAATTTCTTAATTTTTAAGTAATTTATTTTTATTTTATAGACAAAACAGCTGACAATAGTTTATCTCAAAATAATAAAAATGACAGCTCAAAATTTTAAACGTCAATTTTTAATTTTTTAATTTTGGTTGTGCCTAATGTTTTATTTATTCTAGTCAATATTTATAATTCCAATATTTTTTTTCCATTATTCAATAAATTTTTATGTTTTTTTTATTTCATTATTTTTTGGCTTAAACATCCATTATTCGTAATTAATTTGAATCAACCACAATTACCAACCTACAAAATATGCCGATGAAAGTTCAAGGTTCAAAGTTAATCAACAGGCCTTGTCTAATTAAGGACTGATTAACTTTGAACCTTGAACTTTCATCGGCATATTTTGAAATAAAAATTTTATTTATCAAAAATTTCTGTTGCTTCATCATCAAGCTTTTGACAAGGTTTGGAGGGATGGTCTTTTCTTTAAGCTGCTACCAAGAATGAACTCTTGCTACTGGGTGCTCTTTAAAAAATACTATGACTCAGCCAAAGCTGTAGTATGCCTAAACGACAAACTATCTAATATATTTGTAACTTGCAAGGCTCGTCTTAACGCGTTAATAAAAGATTGTTAATTGTTTTTATATATTTTTTTTTATTGCAATACTAAAATCTAAAATCTAACTAAAATGCTACTTCTATTTAAAGGGTAGATACGTTCCATCTCTGTAACTCATTAAGTCTAAACGACATCTGGTTTTCAGGATGAGACGCTTACATTATCAAATATAAAACTGTATTCAATTAAAAGTAAATTAAAATGATTAATGTTTAAAAATTGAAACTATAAAATCGACCAAGTATTTAGTGATTAGAACTAAGTAAAAACATAAAATCAAAAATGTGTCTTAACCATGTGAGTTGGGTTACATATTTCAAGTTGAATGTGGTGTTAAACAGAGTGGAATCCTATACCCATTCCTCTTCAATATTTTTATTGACGATCTGATCCAGGAATGCTTAGAAAAGAACTTGGGTGGCATCTTTAATAGTCTTAATGTTTCAATAATTGTCTATGCAGATGACGTTATCCTTATCAGTCCAGTCGATAGCCATCTTCAAATAACACTGGACAGCAAAACCCTCAAAACTCTCAACATTAATCAAAACAGTCTAATTGTCACATGTCCGCAATTTTAAAGGTCCTAAGAATCTTTAAAATTGAGAAGCTATATCTTTTTTCAAAAATGTCATTCATAAACTCTATTAAAGTTCGCGCTATGCAAAATTACCACACTATCTTAATTTTGGATTTTCGACTCGATTTTCTTATTCTCTATAGCTGAAAACCTAGGGTTATCCTAAATTTTAATTGGGTCCAAAATTTTTTTCTTTGGCCAGGGGGTCCGAAGTTAAGCGACCTTTAACGAAGTATGTCATTTTATAACGTTTCGCTTCAATCCACAATAAATCTTTTATTAAAAGAAACCATTTTTTCTGATAGAGAATCGAATTTTCTCTACGTTAAGAGAAAAAAAGCCAAAAAAATATAAAATTCCGCGGAATATTCCGGAAAAACAGCAAATTTTTAGGCATTTTAAATTTTAGGCATAAAGCTCAGTTCGCAGCCGTTCCTAATTCCGTTCAAGGAGAGAATTCCTTTCCAGAAAAGATTTTCAAATTTAACAGCACATTTGAAAATTAACCGAAAAAATGCACCCCAACACCGTGGCCATTTCAAACAACGCGGAAGCAACTAATCTCCTCTTTACAATTACTTGGGAGTAGAGCTCAATCACACATTCGCCTGAAACCAACAATCGAATCGTTTCCAAAAGATAACTAGTAGTATACCATACCTTAAAACACTGCTGATTTCGTACAGAAATATTTGACAAAACTAAAGACGAGTAGATCAAATGAAGTCTTGGACATAAGCAAACCCATTAACAGAGCTTAAGTAAGAACAAAAGCTTACGAGAACATTTTGTCCAAAAATACGTTAAAACTCTGGGAATGGAGCTTCGGACATTTATACAGCTCGAATTAATTTAGAGAAACAAATCCTGCGATCACCACAAAGACAACTAAAAGTATCCCGGATGTGAAAGATGTAACAACAACTCATCCCTGCCAGTACTCTCAAAAACAATTCAAAGCGATCGCAGGCATTAACACCCTAACAAGGTATCTTATAACACAACAAACACTTGCTACATCCCGAACAAATTTAATGTATCAAACTATTTTGGACATGCTAGTCTTGCTAACAGAAGGTCTAAGTTTTAATCTTCTCAAAAATAACTTTGGTCGTAAAACAATTTCGATTTGACTTTAAGATTCGTACATGTCTTTACATCATTTAACATAGGATATCACGTCTCTTAAGTTAACTTTCACTTAACACGAATCATTATTACATAATAAAATTGGGTTTCCAAATTTTTTTGGGGATAACCTTACCCCCACATTAATGAATAATGACGTGATATCAAAACACATTGTCCGAAATGACCAGTTAAACAAAAGTTAATTAAATGTGAAATACCAGAAATGACTTAACACAGTTAAAGTAAATATTTTTAATTTACACAAAATCAACAAGAATAAATAAATATTTATTTTAACCCGTATATCGGAAATCATGTCAACTAATTAATGTTACATTTAATGAAGAGGGTAGGGTTTTTTTATTTTTTGTATTTATTTTGCAACAACTAGTTAAAATAAATGACCAAGTATTCATAAAGAAGAAAATATTCTAAACAATCTTTAATATTAATCCCGATGAATAAATTTCAAAATACTTAAGCTCGTATTAATCTTTAGAAATTAATTAAATCTCTCTCTTTTTTTATTTCTTATAGGCCATTCGAGTTTGATAATTATTTTAACGATGATATACAAACTCGTCGTATAACTCGTTTTTCTCTCTTTTTTCTTTTCACTTCTCAAAAATCATGAAAATTTTAATTGTTTTTTTGCTCAAAATTTTACTAATTAGTAAGTTTTAAAAAATTTTTTTTTTTTTTTTCGGATTTTTAAATTTTAGTTTTGACAGAATGTGAAAGTACATCAGACACAAAATCAACTGCTAGTACATCTAATAAACAAAATAATCTCTTACCACCACCGTCATCGAATAATTATTACAGTTATTTAAGATGTTGGCGTTGTGATTATGACGATACAGAACAATGTGTTAAAAATTTTGACTTTACTAAACATAAACATGAACCGTGTGATGGTAAATGTTTAAAAGCGTTTGAAAAAACACACGCTCGTACGAAAGAAGAAATAGCTAAAGCTCAAAGTAAGTCATTTTATTCAATGTGAATGATATTAATTTTTTGTTTAAAGTGACACCAACAATACGTAAATGTGTATCACAAAAAGAAATTCAATCTCTTAATCAATTGGGTATAAACACAAACAATGGATGTCATGATATACGTACTACTAAACGTAAACATAAATTGTATTGTTTTTGTGAGAATGATTTGTGTAATGGATCAAATAGGCTCTATTCAAAATGGGCATTTATACAAATAATTATTTTATTAATAAAAGCGTTTTATTGAGAAAAAAATTTAGATTTTACAAACCGCGATAAATGAATAAATTTTGAACAATTTTTTTTTTTTTTGAATAATAAATTTGAATAAATTAGCTCAAAAATTTTTATCAAATCCAATATTAATGTTAATAGACAACTGGTACCATTCAAGAAGCGATCAAAAATGAAGCAGTCAGACAAAAAAATTAAAGCGTATTGATTGATAATTGCAAACAATCATTCATAAAATGGTTAAAGTAATAAAGATTACTTAAAACCGTTAGAAAGCATTTATTTTCGGTATTCTTTAAATAGAACACCCATCGACAATGCATAAAAACAACACCGGGTGTAAATTACAGAAATTAAATAAATTTTTCATTTTTTTTTCGCTAACTATATTCCTAGTGACCTAAATTTTCTAAAACACCCTTTTCTTGGATAAAGAAATTTCATCTAGGTATTAAATTTTTGTTCCAAAAAAAAATGTCATAATACACTCAAAAACACCCACTAATCTTACAAATACACCTCAAAACTGATGTCATTTTCGGATAGAGCATAAAAAGATCTATTAGGAAATGTGGTTCTTTTATTTTGGATAAGTGGTTAAGCCCTTAAAAAATCGAAAGAACCTGTTAAAACCGTAAAAACAGTAAATGATACACCCTATGTAAATCGAAAATCGAAATTACAGGTAAGCTTGTAAAATTAAGGAATTCACTGTTTAATTTTCATATTATTGTCATCTTTCATTAGTGTTACTTTAATATAATTTTTTAAACTTTTCAAAAAATATCTCATCATTAACTAGTGATTCTTAGCTTTCAGATGATATATCATAATCAACCTTTTACCTTTCAAAAAATATGCTCTATAATGATTTAGTGACACACCTTTGCATATGGTTGTCATCTCTTTTACTGGCTAAACCAACTTTTGAAACAACATATTTAAGCAAAATTTGACCACATTTTTGGGATTCTCAGGGTCAAAAAACCAAAAAAACACCTTAATTTTACAAGCTTACCTGTAATTTTTTAAATTTAGATAGGGTGTATCATTTACTGTTTTTACGGTTTTAACAGGTTCTTTCGATTTTTTAAGGGCTTTACCACTTATCCAAAATTAAAAAAACACATTTCCTAATAGATCTTTTTATGCTTTATCCGAAAATGACATCAGTTTTGAGGTGTATTTGTAAGGTTAGTGGGTGTTTTTGAGTGTTTTATGACATTTTTTTTTGGAACAAAAATTTAATACCTAGATGAAATTTCTTTATCCAGGAAAAGGGTGTTTTAGAAAATTTAGGTCACTAGGAATAAAGTTAGCGAAAAAAAAATGAAAAATTTATTTAATTTCTGTAATTTAAACCCGGTGTTGTTTTTATGCATTGTCGATGGGTGTTGTTTTTAAAGAATACCTATATTTACTTCTTTAAGGATCATCATTTTATTTTTAAAAGATTAAATGTACTTCGAGATTTATTAAGGGCGCCCTGAGACACTCGCAAAGGAGATTTTTTGGCGTTAGTTCTAAAAATAAACAAAGTACAAGGGCTTTAATGGTATTCAGTTACCAGTGTTTTGACAAATTTTCATTACTTTAGTTATTTTAGTTCTATACATGCTCATAAAAACAGATGAATAGACGTTGCATGCGATGATAATAAGAAAAAAACGACACCTAGACGATGGTCCAGTTTAAAGCGTGATTTCCGAAACAAGGAACCAAACATGACATTGACCACTTTTTCTTTAAATTTAGGTTAAAATATATGCCTGTATAAATTTTCATCAATATTGAACCAAGCTAACCAGGGATGTGAATTAAGTACTCCGTATTTTCAGTACTTAAGTAAATTGGCTATATTTTTAAATCAATACTTAACTAATGAGCAGGATACTTAAGCATTACTTAACTACTTATGGACATAATCGCGGCGTTATACGAAAACTCGAAGGCAGCCGTTTTTGTTTATGGTTAACTGTCAAAAAAATTTAGTATCAGTACTGGTGTGTTAAAGATCTTGTCGATAGTGTCTAAAGATCTAGATGGCGAAATCAACAGCTTCGCTACGACATGCTATAGAATGTGGCTAAACATTAAACCATACGATAACCTTAAATACTTAAGTAAAATGACCAATACTTTAGTACTTAACATAAAAGTGAAAAATTTCAAATTTCTTACTTAAGTACAGGGGGTAACAGTAAGAAAAGTTTTCAACACAAGGTCCATTTTAAAAAAAAATCATGGTTATACGAAACGATTTAAACCAATGAAATTTATTTTGAATCAATTATAATAATTAAAATAAAATTTTTAGTGTAAAAATTGCAAATTATGCAAAAACTTGAGACTTGAGGAACAACTCTGATTAGAACCCTTAGATAAAATCTCAGCATACTTACAAGTAAAGACTCCACCTTCGTATTTTGTACGTGAGATCTTTTGCGTATGAAAATTTCCGATGAGATTTTAAATAAACGTTGTTGAATTGGTCATCCTTGAAAATCTTGATGATGGCAGATTGTTAGCGGGTGCTCATGTGTTCATGAGCCGGACCACTCTCATGGTTAAAAGACCTTTTGTACTAGTTGCTATTTGTAACTAGTTGGTTGCTATTTTAATAAACTTAACTTGGTTATTTCTAAGCTTAAATATTTAGAATGCATTTAGTTCATTCTATCTTCCATATTATGAGAGTTATGAGAAGTACTAAGAATTATGTTGTAATTAATAAATTGAGTTTTGTCGAACAAATAACATCTTTAATTTATTGTAATTCCTACAACTACGCCCGCCAACAGAGATTGAGGGGTGACTTGATTCAAACGTATGAGTTGGTTAATTGTGTAGAGAAAATCAACCTAGTTATTAGAGTTAATCACGCCTAAAGTATGTCACTTAACCTAAGAAGGCCAAGCGACAAGATACTTGTTAGAGAAATCATCAAAAAGAGCTCATGTCGATATAATTTCTTGTCAAATAGAATAGTCTCTACTTGGAATATATTATCAGCTAGTACAGTGTCAGCCAAATCGATTAAAAATTCAAAGCGTGATAGAGAAGTGTTTAAACCTAACTAATGCTGGGACTGCAATGGCCAATAATAGGGCTAATTCATACTGCAGTTTTTTTACTCCTACTATCACTACTCCTACAATTACTACTCCTAAAAACATTTACTAATGTTATTAAAAATAGTTGTTGTTACTGCTGCTGGACACTTCAGTGTGGGATATTCGACACATATCCAATATATGCTACCATAAATTTATTCAATTAGATTTCAATTTCAATGAGCATTAAGAGGATAAGCCTAATTAGGGATTGATGATCTTTATTTTTTTAAATTAGAGTTGTAATGTTGCAATTCGTGCAATAGTGTAAAAAAGCAACTACAGTCGACTCGCTTTTAATCGGAACGCTTTTATCCGTAAAATTCGGGATCCGTACATTTTTCCCCGGTCCCTACCCCTTCTCTAATACTTTCAATGCAAATTTTGTTGTCTTAATCCGTAATTAAGTTCGGATTATTATTCTATTCGGAACAGAAAAAAATGATCTCTATTAATATACATGCATGTTAAAGTCAATCCTTTATCCGTAATTTTTTCATTTTACTTTTCAAACAAAGAAAAATACCAAAAAAAAACTTTTATTCTTCAATCCCTTGTTTTTTTTTAAATTTAAATTCAATAATTGACTCAATCAAACCGACAATTGTATTTAGTGAAAAAATAAATTTTAAATAAATCTCCAATCCAAAAATTTTATTTTCCATTCTTAATTTTGATGATCAAACCCTCTTATTTTTTACATTTTTAAGACTTTGAAGTTAACAAGAGCAGTCAATATCTTTTTTTAGTTAATTATGATGGGAAATTTTATGATTTCTAGCAATTAAACTTATAGAACAGATAAAAAATTTCTTTAAATCGGAAGGTTTCAAAAAATTTTCCTTTTCCGGTTTAAATTTTATCCGTATAATTTAATCCGGAATGGGTTTTTCCCGGTCCCGAATGTTACGGATTAAAGCGAGTCGACTGTAATTACTATTAAGATTTATTTTGTTCAATATTGGATTTATAATTAGTTAATACCTAAAATCATAAAAGATACGCTAAAAATTGGAGGATGAGATTGATAAAAGTGAAAAAAAGCTATGTTGCCGCTTTTATTTTTTTTCAAAAAAAAATTTTCTCATGGGTCTTGAGGGGTATGTCTATGATTTATCAAAGTTTAAAAAAAATTTTTGATTTCAATTTTTTTCTCGTCTTATAGTCTTAATGAACCAAAGCAAGGAAGCCAAGCAAAACATTATGCTAGGTAATCTACTTAGAAAGAGCATTCCCCAGTCTGCTGTGAAATCGAGAGAGCAGCACAAAATTAGATAGAGTGAAGAAGACTAGACTTTTGTAGAAGAACAAGATTCATAAGACTTAGACTCGAGTTGGAGCCCTTCCAACTTTAAACACTCGGGCTCGAAAAATTGGACTCTTTGCGTAACATTTTTGTGGACCTGGTGGCTAAGCTTTTCAATTAAATTTTTCTCAACATCTTTCGTTTGGGATGGGTATGTAAAAAGAAAAAAAAAACTTTAAAAAAAAAGGGAAGAATATTGAAACATAAATAGAAAATGAATAAATTTATTTTTTAAAAATTGAATTAATTTCTGCAATATCATCGATTTTTTTAAAAGAACAACAAAATTTACACCTGAGACCCAAAAAGAATTATTTGTTAAAAAAAACATGTAGAACATGAATTTTAAATACTTTCAATTTCTTATAAATAACGGTCGAAAATTTTAACATTAAAACATACAAAAAAAAAAAACAAGCAATTTGGAAATGAAAATTTCAACAATTCTATTAGCAGGTATTTTTTTGACCATTGTAAAAAAATTTATGAAAAATTTATTTTTTTTTTTTTGAAGTTTTCGTTTTTGGAAGTTCGGTTCTATTGTCTCATGGAGAAGATAAACCAAAAGAAGATTATCCAAAATTGGTAGCCAAGCCAAAAAAAGATGTCAAAAAACCTTTAGATCTTGATGTCAAAGAAAACAAACATGAGAAAAAGAAAAGTCAAAGTGTTTACAAAAAAAGCCCTCTTGGTTTACAACATTTTAAAGTCGATGAAAAAGAACATGATGAGAAAAAATCACACGGTAAAGATTATCATTTAGGTAAGAGAAGACATCATGGTAGAAATTGGTATCATGGGAGAATGCATCATGGTAGAGATTGGCATCATGGTAGAAGACATCATTTAAGAAGAGGTTATGGCGATGAGAAAATGGGATACGGAAGAAGAGATGGTTATAGAAGAAATTATGGTTTTGGTGGATATAGAAATTTTCACGGACGTAAACATGGTTTTGGTTTCAGAAGAAACAGCGATAGTGAGGAGAATAGATATCATGGCCGAAGACATCATGATAGAAGAAGTCATGAAAAAAGTCCAATTAGATTGAGTCATTTTTATCGTTTTTAAACGATAGTAACACTAGTTTTTAATTTAATTTATAAGCAATAAAACAGCATTGATATTAGTTTAAATTTTTTCATTTTCTTTTGAAAACAAAGACTTCAAAAAATTAATACAAGAGCGATGAAGCTATTGATTCGTTAAAGATCTCAAAATTATTGATACCTTTTCTTGTTTCTACGAGAAAATTAGTGTCGGGTTGGTCAGTTAACATAAAATTGGCCCACAAACTTCATATCAGTTCTAAGAAATTTGGATGGTCTCAGGTATAATATGAACTAAGCAGAATATTTTATTAAAATAAAAAAAGAAAATATACACCATTATGCTTTCTGGTCTTTACCCATTTATCAGCGAGCAATTTGGTATCTCTCTTGTACCATTCCTGGCTTTTTGAGCTAAAAAAACTCAAGGCACCAAGCTTCAACTTGGTCTTGGTTAGTAAAATTCCGTTCTCTAAGGAATTAAACCGTAGAGCGGAAAAGATTATATTCAAAGGGGAAAGGTCTGGACAATGCTGAATGAGGGAGAAGCTCAATCCCCTCCAGCTCTTCAATTTTTTCCATGGATTTTCGCTCAGAATGCGGTTTTGCGTTATCTTGAAGAATCAAACCAGGCTTTCGGTTGATCAAAAAGGGTATTTTGCTTGAAGTAAAGCATACATTCGTTCTAATTGTTCACAATAAAGATCTCCATTTATTGAACGAAAATCAGGAACCAGTTCAAAGTATTTTCCCCCTCGGTAATTCCACCAATGTTACCTTCTTTTCGAATCGTCCTCTTTTAAAGACTGGTAAGACTGGTTGAGGGCAAACACTGGTTTCTGTCATCAATATTTCGAAATTAGATCCATTTTTCTACAAATATCGATACGACGTTGAATAACAAAAAGTGTCAAATCGTTTGGAACAACTCGGCAGCGTCTATTAATTTTATGGATCAACTTAAGGTGACGAAATATGGTGGACTGTGAATTGCTAAGGTCACTTGATAACTCGCGAGTACTATCCTAGGGGCTTACTCTCTATGACGTCCTGATCGAAACTCACTGGTCTTCCAGACTCCTTTTTCCTTCGAAGGCAAGTATCACCACTGTATAACTTAGAGAATCAAGCTTGTGCCTTTCTTAATTGAAGGGAATTCTTCCCTTCTACTTGACATACTTCGTGGGTTGCTTCTGTTGCTGTGAGGCCTTTTTTCCAAAAATGAAGTAACAACACCAAAATTTCAAAATTTTAATCAAAAGTTTTCATAATTTTAAAAATACTTAGAATCAAAAAATTTAAAATTTAAACTTATCATCTTATAGAGCAATTAATTTTGCTTAATCTAATATATTATATGAATTAAAGTTTTGAGATTACATAAGAGCTAGAATAAATATTAACGTAATATTGATTCAATATTTGCTGTAATTCCTCAGAGTCACTCTTAATCATGGGTTGACATTTAAGGACTTTGAATAAAGGGTAATTGGACGTTTAATCATTTGAAAATCAATCAAAGTTAGAAGGTCGGAATTCCCATCCCGAATCTTAATCGTAATCTTTAAGTCATTCATTCGATTTCTTTCGACTAAGCTCAATTTTCAATTTTGGCAATGGGTGAAACCGACTATATGATTATAGAACGAATACTACTGAATTGAATGAAGGAGCCCGCTAAAAAACCTACACGCTATCAACAATACTTGGTCTAATTGAAAATGCAACAAGTCTTTTCTCGTCAATTTTTTTTCAAAAGATCAACAAATTTCCTCTTAACTTATTCTCGTTTTTCTCTTTTTTTTATGTTGTGTTTGTTATTATTTTTAGAACCTTAAAAAAATGTAATATGAGAATTTCCAAAATCTGATTTTATTTTTTGTGTTCTCCGTCTATGAAAACGTCAAAATCCATCACTAATTTTTATCTCTTAAAAGATCAAATTTCTAACATTGAAGTTGATGAGCCTTGAAAAGGTGCTTCTAGAAAATCATTAGTTTCTATGTAAAATCAGTTAATATGACATGCTTATCATATCAATTCTGATAGAGAATTTATTTTTACACGCCTAAATTTGTAATCCTCATACAGTTTAATATAAAAATTCTTTCAATTTTTCAAAAAATTACCTTTTTTCGACCATTTTCAGCACTCGAAATCGAATATTTTAGAAAACTTGTTCTTTATGAAGGGTTTTTATGTTTCCAAGGGTTTTCATCTACGAGGATTACGAATTTATGGTAAAAATATGAAAATATATCATCTAAGTGATTTTTGAAATCTTTTTCGGCCTCGATTAAGCAAAAAGTAAAAATAAATTGAAGAAAGTAAAACCTACATTTTGTTCAGAGTTTTGTCTAGTTTCAGAATCTGTTTATTAAGTCTATGGTTTATGGGTAAACAAAAAAGGGGATCAAAAATAACTCAAAAAATGCCTAAAAAATTGCTGTTTTTCCGGAATATTCCGCGGAATTTTGTATTTTTTCGACCTTTTTTTCTCTTAACGTGCAGGAAATTCGATTCTTTATCAAAAATTATGGTTACTTTCAATATATGATTTATTTTCGATTCAAGCGAAATGTTTTAAAATGACATACTTCTTTAAGGGTCGCTGAACTTCGGACCCACAATTTTCTGGACCCCCTCTAAAATTTCGATTAACCCCAAGTTTTCGGGTATGGAGAATAAGAAAATCGAGTCGAAAATCCAAAATTAAGATAGTTTGTTAGCTTAGCGCGAACTTTATCTTTCAATAAAATTCAAACAGTAGGTTTTAAATTATTAAAATAGTTCAATAATTACGCTTCATTTACATCGATTGTTTTTATGACTAAATTATATCAAATACCTAAAATATAAATCGTGGGTTTTAAAAGGCCGTAACCAAAAAAGAAAACGGAAGCAATAACCGTAATTTACCAAATCAAATTTTAAATTAATTAAAAATGACATAACCACTTATTGAATAGCAAATTATTTAATCATTTTGATTTAATAGATTTTATTATTAATCATTAAAAAGAAACAACTAGTCCCCAGTAGTCATTTTATTTTAAAAATTTTCTTTTGTTCGTATTCTGCTGAGATAATTTAGATGTTGTGTGGGAATGGTCATATAATCAAGTGAAAAAAAAAGAGTATTTTTTTTTTTTAGAAAATAATTTTTGTTCTATTTAAAAAGACTCGATTTGTTTATTCATACAATTGAGTTTTATTCTAATTAGTATTTTTATCAATTAAAAGACATCTATAAAATTTGATAATATTTTTTTTGGAAATCGCGATTATTTTCCGGAAAGCTGTAACTTAATTTTTTTGTCGTAGGTTGTAAATTTATTTTGATATAAAAAGAGAGCCAATTTTAGTAATTTTTAATTACATTTACAAATATTTAAAATATAAAAAAAAACAAATTTAATCCTGTCTTAACTATTTTTTTATCGAAAAAAAAATGGATTATGTATATGAAACAACCTCCCCGTCTTTAATATTTGTTCATCTTTATTCCTTTGTTTGCGTCAAATTATTATTTCAGACGTGACTTCTTAATGAGTGAAACCATCCTTTTTACTTTTTACTCTTTAGGGTTATTTTAATGACTTTTATTGACATTGAATTGAATCTTCAATGTTGCTTCAATTAAAATAAAAAGGTTTTAAATTACTTAATATGAAATGGCTCAAATCGAAGCTGTTGTAAGCGTTCACAGGTAGCAGTGTTTTAAGCGCCCGATGACGTTTACTAATTGACTTTAACCACACAAAAATATCGTCTTTCTTTAAACGATTAAAATTAGATTTCGAATATTTCGGCTTTTAAAGACAATATTTTATTTTAATAAAAATGTTTCTACCTAGACAAGAAATAGAAACCTCCGGATCAGAAAAGAATAATTATTTGGTTTTCTATTTAGAAGGATTTGGATTTTTTGAATCTTATTTAAACAAAGCTCAATAGAATCATCACACATCCATGAATACAGTTAAATGAAGCCAGAAATTTCAAATCAAGAACCAACCTAACTTCAACCCTCAATCATGGAATGTAACAGTTTACATACAAAAATCTATTTTTATCTCGACTTTGTCTTTCTTTTGTATTTTATTTCACTTTTATAAACTCTAATCATAAACTGATAACTTCAAAATGTATTTAAAATTGTAAATTTATTCACCTAAATAAGGGCTCAAAGGGATCATGGTCCCGAAGTCCCTTGTACCCTTAGGGGTACTAAACCATATTTAAATAATACAAAAAAAAATCATCACGCATGCAAAACTGTCGCTTAAGATAAAACTTAAAAAGAGTTTTGAGATTAACATTATAGAAATGTAACAAACGATCATTTCCGAAAGATGAGAACTTTGAGAGTTGCTGGATTGGTCAGTTCAGATATACTGAAATACATTTGAGGCTAAGAAGTTGGACTTAATAGAGCGTATAAAATATTTTTTTAAATGTTTTTTAATCAACATTTATTGAGTTAGACATCAAAGGCACTTTAATTGCCAAAGTAATGGAACTTTGTTCGAGTTAATGAGGTTTCTACTGAATCATGAGATGTACATCAGTCAAGTTTTTTGTAATCTTATAACAAAGTATGATACAAATTTAATAATTTAGGTTGGAATTTCCCGTCCTTTTGAAAAGAATTTGTTAAGGCTTTATCATGATTGTATTTGCATTATATATACAGTGGATTCTCGATTGTTTTACCCCTTTTGTTACAAAAAAATTGAGAATATATCCAAATCACGGACAAAAGAAATTATTTTATATTAAGGAATCCCAAATCATAATAGCTTTAAATTCTATTCCTCCCCTATGACACCTCATAAATCTCTCTAGAGATAGGTGAAAGTTTGCCATTAAACAAATTGGTTCTTTAAGAATAAACGTTTTTTTTTAAATTTTTGGAATTGGTTGGCTCATTATTTGACAGGGATTGACTTAATAAAATTTTTTATCAGTACTAATTCCCAAAACTACTTTATCCTCTTTTTCGCATCTACCAGGACGTTGTCCGTATTGGTCTTATCTTGACATAAATTATTCAGCTCCTGAGTACAGGCTATTTTTAAAAAAGGCTTCCTATCCCCTAAAGATTTGAGAAAACTACGGATTAGTTTGCAGTGTGATAGTTTTACACCACAGGAACCTTAAAATTTACATTTTTTGTAACCAGCTTGATTTTAATTAAGTTGTATTATTGTGAAGAGGCGTGAGCTTAGATCGTTTTTCAACGTTTACTTATTACCCTCTTTAAATTTGAACACTCTTGAAAATTTACTAATATCGACATTTCGGACATCTTATAATTTCGATAGTTACTTATTACTTTTTTGATTAAAATCGATTTATTCGAGAAGTTTTAAATATTTGTTCTTTTTTTTTCCGGGTTTTAGACGCTAACATTTTTTAGTTATCCCTTTTTTTTGGGTTTAATAGTATATGTGTTTTTCTGCAATTTGAACGACAAAAAAAATTGTGTTTAATTTTAAATATGGAATATAGAGAAGGGTTATAACTTAAGTAAATCATGTTTACAATTGTTGGACCAATGTATTACAAATTTTTCGTTAAAGCTTTGCCACACGTTGTGCACATTTTTTAATCTCTGTCTCTTTGAACTCGGTTCTTGTTCTGTCAAATCATTTTCATGTGTTTCTTTATTCAAATATGATGGCTTGAAGGCTCTTGACGGTTTTAGTTGCTACTCCTAGTTATGATGCGAATGTTGATCTGATGAGATGAAACAATTTCCACCTGAGCCTTTTATGATTAAGTTTTTTCAATGATAGTCTTTTTTTTGAAATTATAAGAAAATTTAATACCAAACTGTTTTATTTTCAATATTTTTTAAGAAAAAAATCCCAACGTTTTTCAATAGATTTTCCAACACTATGATTTTAACAAAAATCGAATTTAAGTTGATTCCAATATTTTTTCTTATATTTTCCCTATCGAATATTATAATAAGATAGGGAAGCACGGCTTTATATGCGAGTAACGAGACGTTAGCTTGTATCAAGTTAGGGAAGTAATAACTAAGAAAATGTTAAGTTAGAAGTGAATTTTTTCATACATGAATTAATTGATTTATTTTTTTTGTGTTTGTATAGTCTATTGACGATTTACGTCCAGAATTTTTTTTAAAACAGTTCAGTATTTGTTTTTTATTCGTGTGTATGTCTGCTTAATATGCTCGTCACGCAACGCTCGTTCCTCGCAAATGATACATCGAAATTGGATTAAAAAATTCAAATGAACTCTTGAATTCTAATTTTGAAAACCAATGAGAGAAATGTCAAACTTTAATTTAAAAAAAAACTCCTCCTTTTTTTAAACTTTGGAAATTTTTCTGATTTTAAACTTTAAACCCCTCCTTGGAAAAATAATTAGTGTATTTAAAAAGTTGCAATCGTCAGTCTTAAAAAGTTAAACAAAGAAATATTGTATTGTTTATTCAAGAGGAGCGCAAGTAAGAATAAAAATCGTTGATTATCTTATTCTTTTCTTTCAAGTCTTACAAAAGTGAAATGCCGCAATTGAGTTTTATAGTGAGGCGGCGTAGTTATTTTTTATCTTAAACTTTATATTTTGTCTTTTTTTAGGTTCTCATCATCATTGAGATTGACCTAGTAGCTGATCAAACAACAATTGTAGCAACTGCTATCTAGACTCTTTATGACCTGATGCTCTCTACGTTTCTTACACGAATATTGTTTGTATAATACAGAATTAAATTGATTATTTAGTTCAATTTTTTTATGTTTACTTGCATCTGTCTGTACTATCTTAAGCCACAACACGTTAAATCTTTAATACTCTTGCATTGTTTAATAAACTTTGGCCTTTTGACAAATTGAGTGCTGTTTAGATCTTATGATGAATAAATTATACGAATTTAAGAGAGAGGTTTAAAAGAAGTTTTATAAACTAAAAGAAGCTTTTACAAAAAGTTTATAGTTAAGTTTACTTTTCACAGAAAGCCTCATTGTCCAGTAGAAGTTCTTTACTTCTTAACTTGAATATATTTACATTATTTTGATAAAACAAAATTTTCTGAATAGCTCGCTCAATAGACTTGAGGCTTTCGACTAGACCTCGTGATTTAAAATCATCTTGATAGCAATAAAAACAATCTAGTTACCTTTGAATGCAGCTGATATCGGTCATGGGATAATGATAATTAAGCATAAAATTAAAAATATTAAATTATTTAAGTTGATGAAATTTTAATGTGATTTTTGATCTAAAATACATGTAACTTTAAAAATTTACAAGAATGAAGCATTAACTTTTTGGAACAAAGTCATGGATTCGTCATTAATGAAATTTTTTTAATTACATACATGCCACATAAATTATGCTACATAATGGATAGGGTTCCAATGTTTTATTTTATCTAAAAAATTTTCAACTATTTTTAATGGTATTCCATGTAAATCAACATTTTTTAAGTCGAATATCAAAATTTTAATAAAATTCCAATACTAGATCAAGAAATTTTCAATAAAATGTTTGAATTCCTTGCTATTCAATGTTTTTTCAATGAAATTAGACTTGCTTGGATAAAGCTTCGCGACATTCATTCTTTTGATGACTACAATAGTAACGAAGTTAACTATCATCATGAAATTTGAATACGAATTGTCAATCCTTAGTTTATTAAAGTGTTTTTATTTATAATAGAGTGTATTTCAATCAATATCCGAAGACTGACTGTTTAATTTAACTAAATTAGTTTGAACCCATATGATTATTCATTACAATTCATGAACCTCATTATTGATTAATCATAACGACGAACGAAGACTTGGTCAAAAACATTCACTTTCAAATTGTTTAATCATACTATACGAATATCTCTATAATTTTTCATCAAAATTACCCACGAGAAATGTATGAATAATTCAATAACGTATATTAAAAAAAATTGTAATAGTAGTAAATTCAGTAAACCTTAACCCAGTTTGGTTATTTAAATGATGTTGTTTGGTTCGTTTTCAAATTTAATTAATTTATGTCCTTAATTTAGTGATTAAATCAAATATAAGGAAATTGAGAACCATTTTATAATCATTAAATATAATTTTTATTTGTTACCCCACTCAAAATTTACATAATACTAACTAAGAGGATAAATGAAATTTTTCAACAGCAAAAAAAAACACTGTTTTTTATAACAATCATTACTAAAGTTGTTTTTTTTTTTTCTATTTTGGTATTATCAACCACGTTTAAGGAAATAAATTAAAAACTCGGTTCCACGGTAGAAAAAAATAATCTTGAAAATTTTTTTTTGTTTTTTATTTACGTAAATTATGTCTTATCAAAATATCCGTTTTTAATTTTTTTTTTTGTTTTTAAATTTTTATTCGAATTCTCATAATGTTTTGTTCAATTTTTTTTTTAAAAATTCCTTAGATAACCATTTTTTTTTTAAACGCCATTTTTTAAATTTATCGGAAAGAATTTTTTTTTTCAAATGATGATTATTTTAGGATTTGCCTATTTATAACGATTAAATTGTGAAATCGTCTTAGATGACTGATACGAAATCAGAGTGAAATTACACATAAAAATATCGTCTTTCCCGTTAAGATTAGTTTTTTACTAATCAAATTTCGGATTTTTGAAACTATGAAAAAAAGGGTAATAAGTAAACGTTGAAAAATGATCTAAGCTCACGCCTCTTCACAATAATACAACTTAATTAAAATCAAGCTGGTAACAAAAAATGTAAATTTTAAGGTTCCTGTGGTATAAAACTATCATACTGCAAACTAATCCGTAGTTTTTACAAGAGGCTTTCTATACGGATATTACGATTTTGGGTCAATAAGTTTAAATTTATGTAATATACATTTAAAATCAAACATTTATCTCAAATCTTTAGGGGATCGAATAAAAAGATCGATGACAAGATTTACGTCGTACAGCTTTAAAAAGACTGTTCCTAAACAAATATGTACCGTTGAGGGTCTAATTGATAAGAAGCCTTTTTTAAAAATAGCCTGTACTCAGGAGCTTCTGAATAATATATGTCAAGATAAGACCAATACAGACAACATTCATGAATATTCATCTGAATTCGCCCGAATGTTTGGAGCCTTATCATAAATTTTCGGATCCCGAAAGTCCACGAACATTTTTGAAAGGTCCCGAAAAGCAATGAAAGTTTATGAAAGGATATGAAAGGTTCTGAAAACTTTTGAACATTCAGGCGATTTCGGATGAACGTTCATTTTTGGAACATGTGAACGACCAGGTTAGTAAACTAGACTTTATTTTCAAACGTTTAATAATATGATTTTCATGACAAGAAGTGAGTTGAGACCAAGAAATGAATAGGTAAGATAAAAGTCCGAAATTTCCGAAATTAAGGATTATAAAATTAAAACGATCTAAGAAGTAAAAGAAACGGACGAGCTAATATAAAAGTTTCCTTCGGTTATTATATTTGGGTAGTAAGTAAAAAAATGACCGAATTGCTTTGTTTTTTCACATCTAGTTCCAAGAATTTTTTTACTGTTCAGTGCGTAGGACAGGAAATACTGAAAAAAATATTAAGATTAGATGTATTGTATTTATTTACCTATGGGATCGATTACTGAATGTCTAAAATAGCATTTCAAAATGTCTCAAAATTCACACTTGTTAACCAATTAACGATTTGGACTACGCTGATGACTTCTTGAAGAAAGTTTCGACGGGGCTCAAAATCAATAAACGAAAAATTTCACAACGCAAAAGAACTCAGTCTCATTATTATTGTAGAAAAAAGAACGATCATCGGAACTCAATGGATAAATAATAGAAATCGTAGATGACATCTAGGATCAAATATGTCTTCTAGAATGAAGACTAGAAAAGGATAGCGTTTAGTCAGCAAATGGTAAAACAAAATCAAAGAAAGCAAGCGATGAATTATGCTAAGTAATATAACAAGCAAGAACATTCCCCAGTCTGCTGATAAGATCCAGAGGGCAGCACAAAATCGGAGTGAGTGGAAAAGACTAGTGCTTAATTTGAAGTTTTTACAAATCCAGACTTTTTACCCTCTTCTTTTAGCAGCCTAATAATGAGTTGCTTTACTTAGACTTTTTAGAACTCATGATTGGATCATGTACCAATCTCTTCACATAGGGTATATAATTTTTAAAAATTGAAACACGGTACCAATTAGGTTCTATCCGCCTTGCCGATGCAATATCGGATTCCTTAAAAAAAAATTCATTTTTTGTTAATTGTTTTTTTTAGATTTTGAAAATAATTAAACAAAAAAAACATTCGAAAAAATGAAAATAAAACTTTGTAAATATGATAAAACAAAATTTTCAAAATCAACGATGATAAATTTAATCGTTATAGCGTTATTAATCGAACTATCTGTTTGTCAATTAACACAAACATCAAACGAAAATAACAAAGACGATTTATTGATTGATACATATGAAAAAGCAACAAATTATTTAATATTTAAAAATATTGATATGTTGTTAAAATTAAAAGAAAATATACTAGAAAATAAAAATGATGATTTTAAAAAAATTGATAAAAAAAGTACTGATAATTTAAGAGGATACAAATTAAATGATTTATTGGTAATTAAGAATAAAAAATCACCATTTCATAAAAGTTCTCATAATCGTTTGAAATTGGAAAAAATACAAAAAATGTTTGAACAAGAATTGGAAAATTATAGACAAATACAAAGAATTATTTATTCGTATGGAAGATAGATTGATATTATTTTTTATTTATTTGGATTTTTTCATTGTAAGAATCATCGTGTTTCTTTTTTTTTTAATCAATTTATCTTTGTTTAAAATATTGAATATTTTAGTAATATCCGAATCAATTTAAAAAAATCAGTTTTGTTTTATTTATTACAGAGACTTAAAACATAATTTCTTTTTTAAATAAACTTTATTCATTGACTTTGTTTTAAATAATTAGGGCAAGTTTTGATAATCGGGTATAAAACGGCGGACCTCAGTAAACCTTACCACAAAAATAGGGAAAATTTTCACAAAATAAGTAAAAATATCACTATATCAATAAAAAAATAACTAATTCGTAAATACGTAACTAAATTAATAAAATTACCACTAAATAGAAAATATGTTAACTATTAATTAATTTTTTTCACAAATAAAATAAAATGACTACTAATTTGATAAAACCGTAACTGATTAAATAATCAATTAACTATTGATAAGTGTAAGCATTAAATATATTTTAATAAACGTAAAAGAGGTGCTCAGTCGAAAAATAAAAAAGCTCTAGAACATCAACCAACGGATCTAGTAAACACTGGTGTAGCTGACATAGAATCCGATGAATTTAGTAGTGATCAACCTAGCAAACGAGTGAATGTCATCAGTCAATTTATTCTCCATGTATTTCTCCCATCCTTTTAGCGCTTAAGAGATTAACATGGCGTTTAGCCATACTTCAAAATTAACATTGCGTTTAACCATACTTCAAAATTAACATGGCGCCTAAGAATCCCTTTCAAATCTATCTCTTACATCTGCGAACAAGGCATCTTTTCAATTGCGCACAAGTAATTTAACATGGCGCTTAAGCATTCACTAAAATTTGAATTTATTCTCCATGTTTTTCTCCCATCCTTTTAGCGCTTAAGAGATTAACATGGCGTTTAGGGACAAAAAAAATCAATTTTACTTAAATTGTATTTTTTTTTTTTTTTTTTGACTTAAATTAGTTGTATCTTAATCAAAATAATTCTTTTTTTATTAGATTTGTTTCACTTTTCTTTAAATAGTTCTTTTTATATCAGATTAGTTATGTTTAACTTAATTAATTACAAATAAAATATATCAGTTACAAAAGTAATAAAAAAGTCGTGATTTTATATAAATTAGTGGATAAAATATATTAATTTGTGGTAAATTTTACTCGTTTTGTGGTGGCAAAATATTATTGCTCTAAAACGGCAAAAAGATCAATACAAACTAATCTGTATTTATAGTTCCTGTTGTATTTTATGCATAGTGCAATCCTTTCGATCCGCTAATGAAAGGTGGAACTCCTCTTTAGATATGGCTTTGACAATTGCCGTTATTAGGCGTACTAAGCTTTTGGAGCTACTGTGACTGTCTAAACGCTGTTTGATATAATCGAAAAGACAAAAATCTGAAGGAGCAAGGCCTGGAGCCTCCTCTAACCCAATATGTAATCAGATCCACCTCACTTGTTCCAAAAAAAAATACAAACCATTGTTTTATATTGAAATCTCCCTCTTTTTATTACTGTTCTTGTTTTATTACGTATTCGACTAATGGCCTTACTAGAGCATGGATTGACAACGATTTTAAAACGGAATATTAAAGCTGACGATTTCATATTAATTAATTTTTGTTTTATTTTTTTAAAGTCTTCATTTGACCAACCAATGCATTTCGATTGATATGTGACATATTAAACCAACCAATGCTTTTCTTTAAAAATGTGACTTTTTTGACCAGATATTGAATAGTTTTCGATACTATACTTCTATCTTTTAATTCATAAGATTCTGTCTAGGTTTTCGTTCAGTACTTTACGCTGGCAGTATCCCTTTTTTCACCATCCATGCTTTTTTAATTTAAAATTTGTTTCTGAATATGATTCTGAGATCTCGGTGTCTGAGAGATAAAAGGGGGAATCTGTTTCAAGTTTATTAAACCGTCATCATTATTTTATTAAACGGTAGTTAAACGGTTTTGAGATAAATGTTTAATTTTATTAAAGTCGATATTATGTGAAAAATTTAAAAAATCATATAAAATGCGTGACCTGAGAGTAATTAATTAATATTTTTAAAAAATCCGTAAAAGTCGTTAGTAATCAGATAGATTGCCACTTAAAAGATCATTGTTTAATTAAAATTAAAAATTTCTCATTAGATAAGAAAGCATTGGTTGGTAAAATATGTCATATCTATAAGGAAAAAATTGGTTGGTCTAAGAGTAAAAGATTGAATGCAAACCTAAAGCATTAGTAGACCTAGTAATTATCAATATTTAGATATCCAGTAATAGGTCAACCAAAAATATAATAGGTCTATTTGCCTTCATTGTCAATACCTCAATTTAAGCGAGTTCTGGTAAAAACGATTTTCTCTATTAAAAAGTGTACTCACCGTTTTTGTTGAACTGACCTTCAATCTCCATTTGTTTGACCACTGTTGTATCAAGTCTAAGGCCCCTTGAAGCCTTATGTTAATGACTTCCTCGCTTTTGGATGATACCCACAATGAAATATCATCGGTGAAAAGAGCTTTTTCAACCTTGTCCAAATTGTCGATTATGTAACTGAAAAATATGTTGAAAATGATCGGCCCAAGGACACTCCCTTGTGAGACACCACAAAATTGAAATTGAGTCACCAACCTTTACTTTAAATTTACGGTGGTTTAAGTAGCTCACCAGCCACTTACCGAGGTAGTTGGGAATACCAAGTTTACTTAGCTTGTGAAGTAGGTGATATGCTATCAGTAACGAAGCAAAGCCATCCCTAAGGCATGTACTGTTAAAACTATTTTTGTAATTATGAAATTAAACGAAAAGTTAATTAACAAAACTAAAACTTAGTTTTGAGTGTATAAAAACAATCATTATTTTTCATTATCTTTATCCTTTATTCTAATAATAAAATATTAAACTAAATAACTTCTTATCCCCTTATTTAGTACTCTCTAGTCCTTAGCTAACAAACCTTAAGGCTCTCTCAAAACCGACTGATCGGTCTCTCTTCACTGAACTTCTGAAAGAGCGGAATCTCCCAAATCCTCTAGTCGCCTGAGTGACTTTATCCACCCTGACTGAAACAGTTTGGCCAAAGCTGAAATAGCTCTTAAGTTAGGGATTAAGCGCCTCATACTCTCGTGTTTACCAACCGACTCAATCAAACCAAGCAATCTAATCGAACGAACCTGTAACATACTACTAGTTTCCTCAACGGCATAACACAATCATGAGAAAATCTTTAACCGCTCGTTCTTCAAATAATAAAACCGTCTTTATAGTCGTTCTAGCAGTCGTTACACATTTTACGCCAGCCAGTCATCAAATTTTGATTGCAAATACTTTACTATTTAGGATACTTCGTTCTTAACGTAATGGAATTCTATTTTAGCAATTTACCGCTCACACATTTTAGTTTTAAATTTTCCAGTTCTCCAATTCAGGATATTTAATTTTAAGACTTATTTCCGCTCCGGTTTTTCATATTTTAAAATTTATTTTGAAATTTAATGATTAGTTACTATAAGTAGGGTTGGTCGACCGGTTTGTTTTGAAACCGGTTAACTTAACAAAACCGGTTTATTAACAACCTTATAATTAAAACACCTCATGATTTTTTAAAAAACTACGAGTTTTCAAACTTGCTTTTCATTATTTATTCAGTAATGACATGAAGCTGACATTTTGTAATGGTGAAATGAAAATCAAAACCTTTCTGATTATCTCGAAAATGGCTTAAGATTATTTAGCGTCAATGGCTACAAGTGTTCCCTCCAAAAGAACTTTCAAATTCAAATTAAGAAAATTCAGCTTATTAAAAAACAAGAAGTCACAGTTATGAATACGAAAAACAACTATTTCGCAACTGCAACCATTGATTCAGCTTTTCCACTAATAATTTTTCTTTTAAAACATTAAAATCATGCTTTTCTTGAATAAATAAAGGAATGTAAAGTAAAAAAATGAAAGAAACGAAAATCCAAGGTAATATTCGTCAAACTAACAAACAAAAAAAGTAACACTATAAAATATAAAAGCTTACTTTTTCAAAATTTAAGTTTCAATCATAATTTAAAAAGCTAAAAATGGATTCTTATTCGCAAACGCTCAAAAATCCCTATAGCGTTGTGCCTCCAATCCAAAAAAAGAAGAAAAAGAACAAAATCGAGCAAGAAAATGGAGGTGAAAGAACTTATAATGATAAGTTACCGCCCTTACCAAGTTACAAACCGGCTAGTTTTGATCCAAATGAAGAACCCGATGATTTTCAAGAGATTAATTCATTTGAATTGTATATTAGACCTGTTCCAGAGACCCAAAAAGTAATTAAACAAGAACAAAAAACAACTCCAAGATATGACATTGTACCAGCTATACCAGCCGCTTTTACTTCAAGGACTTTACCCCCGTTAAAACGAGATGAAGATAAAATTTCAATTAATGACAACAAACCAATTTTAGAAAAATCTAAAATTCCACAAAACAAAAAATCGGATAAAAAATCAAAAATATTTTTAATACTTGGACTTGTAATTGGATTCTTAGTTTTATTAGTAATTGTGTTATTGGTCCTCACAATTGGTAATTTATTAAGACTCTGTTTTGTTCAGACTAAACGATTTTTGTTTTTAGTTTATGGAGTTAAAAGTGCTTCGAATGAAACCACAACAACAAAATCAACAACCACAAGTAGTTCTTTTACAGTTAAATCATCATGTCAAGATGGTTATACTGGAGATACTTGTCAAGACCGTAAGTTCTTAAATAGAGTAAAAATCTAAAACTTAAGAACACTGAGTAAATGCATTGAAGTTTCCCAATTTTCAAATAAAAATCGAATGTTAAAACTAATGGGATATAAGACATTATGAATATTGACGAAATTAATGAATACAAGACAGACAAACCTCAAAAATCGATTTTTTTTCATGAGACGAGTTTTAATTGAATTTTTACCATAACGGTCTAAAAATAATTTTAGAGAACTATGTTGGGTTTGAAATTGATCGTAACATATCTTGTTAGAGGTTAGAGGTATCGCGTATTTTTATTCTATCAGCGAGCAATTCGATATTCTCTTGTACCATTCCTAGCTTTTTGAGATAAAAAAACTCAAGACACCCAGCTTCAACTTAGTCTTGGTTAGTAAAATTCTCTTAGAAAATGAGTCATAGCGCAGAAAAGATGATAATCAGAAGAGGAAGGGTCTGCACTATTTGCTTCCAGCTCTTCAATTTTTTCCATGGTTTTCAGTATACATTCGTTCTAATTGTTCACAATAAAGGTCTAGATTTAATGTACGACCATCAGGAACCAGTTCAAGGTGTATGGTAATTCCATCAAACGCATAAAATTACTATATTTTCGAATCGTTCTCTTTAAACGACTGGTAGGGCTTGTTGAGATGGGTCCAATCACTGGTTTCTGTCCATAGTATTTCAAAAATAAATTCATTTGTTATTGCAAGTAATTACCCTTCCGAAAAATCGTCACAAAGGTCACTTGATAATTCTCGAGTATAGTCGTACCTCAGTTATATCATCCTATTTGTCCGTGGGGGTCAAACATGATATAAGTGAAACTTGATACAAGTGAAAATGTCCATTTGAGAATAAGCCATGTTTAGGGTTACCAATCACATTGAAATCCTAAAGATAAATGTCATTTCTTGAATTAAAAACTAAATCTAGACCAATTAAATTTAATTTCAGTCATAGAACTATAGATCTGTCTTTTAGCGAAAGTTCAGTGTAATTTTTTTGTTTCCTATTAGCCTTGCAATCAATTATTAGCTTTTTGCCTTATGACAAATAAATGGCGAGACCCATAAATGATATAAACGAATTAGTTTATAATGAGAAAAATGTTTTTTGACTTTTTTGTAAGCATGATATAAATGATACATGATATAAGTGAACATGATATAACTGGAAAAATTTCAATGTAAAAGTATTGACTGCCGTTTGTCTTTTGTCATTAGATGATATAAATGAGGCTTGATATAACCGAGGTTTGACTGTACAAACCCAGGGGTTTCGCTCTACGGCTGTACACAGCACGTCCTGATCGAAACTCACTCCGTTTTCCTTCGAAGGCTAGCATCATCACTGTTAAAATTATAGAACCAAGCGTGTGCCTTTCCTTTACTTTAAGGACATTCTCACCTTCTACTTGACATATTTCGTGTGTTGCTGCTGCTGATATGAGGCCTTTTTCCAATAATGTTGTAACAACACCAAAATTTCAAAATTTTCATCCAAAATTTTCACAATTTTAAAAATACTCAGAATCAAAAATTTCAAAATTTAAACTTATCATCTTGAAGAGCGTTCAATTTTGTTTAATTTAACATTTTATAAGACTTAAAGTTATGAGATTAAATAAGAGCAAGAATCAATATTAACTTACAATCTAAAAAACGCGAAATTTTTGGAATCACCCTAATACAATTATATATTAATTTAAAAGCCCACATGGGTTACCAAATCTCATAAAACTCAAATAATTAGGAATTTTAATTTTAGGGTGTGGTGTGCAATATTATCAATATAAAAGAAGTTTGGACAATGTTAAAATATCAGGAGGTGCTAATGCACAACCTCACAGTTGGCCATCTGTTGTTTTCATTAAATTTAACTACAAAAGAGACTATACGTACAATGGTTCTGTATATCAATATGAAGAAACTAGTTTTTGTACAGGTACTCTAATTAGCCGTGACACTGTTTTAACATCATCGCAATGTTTTGTAACAAAAATTACGTTTAACATTGGTGGAAGTCCGTATACGTTTTCAGTGAATACTAATTCGTATTATCCATCATATGAGTCTATGTACACAGTTTATATGGGTTACAATAATTTAAGTGATTCCAATAATGGAGTAAGAGCATCAATAAAAAGTTTCATTCTAGTAAGTAAAGACTTGTGTTAACGATGCAAAGATTTATAATTTTTATTTTTCTAGTATCCATATTATGATTCAACAAATCTAATCGATGATATAGCAATTATAAAATTGGCAAACAAAGTTGAATTGAGCACTACTATTCAATTGGCCTGTTTACCAGACATTAAATACTCTGTATTAAGCACTTTTAAACAAGCTTGGGTTATTGGATGGGGAAATAATTTAGGATCATATGACGATAAATTAAGTGATCCTATGATCGAAATTTTGTCTAATTTATACTGTGTAAACTTAAAACCAACTTTGACTAAAAATTGGTATTCACAAATTTGCGCTGGTGACAATAATAGTACTAATGGAGCATGTGAAAATGATGTTGGTGCACCACTTTTTGTGTATGGTAACATTGGTGGTCTTGGATCGTATGTTTTATCAGGTATTGTTTCATATACTAATGGATGTGGACAAACAGCTACTCCAGCGTAAGTCATTTCGTTATTTTTAGAAAACTTAAAGTCTCATAAAATTTTTTATTTTTAAAGGGTGTATACACAAGTCTATCCATATTTAACATGGATTACTACGTATTTATAAATGAGTAAACCCTCATTAAATATTTTTTTTTAAATTTTGAATAAAAAGAAGATTTTTGCTTAACCATTTATTTAAAAGTTCCCCCAACTAAAAAAAACAATGCATTAATCAGACCAAAAATGAGCGAGTATGGTATGTCTGGGGTTACCCATGGAAATTGTGAGTAGAACGATATCATCTTATATCATATGATTTCAATTGATCGGAGCTGATATCATATGATATGATCAAAGTTATTAATTCTGATACGAATTCATATCAGCTGATATCGTATGATATAATGTGGAAAATTAATTTCTGTGACTGTACTACTAATCGTTAATTGAAATATGTTCTTTATCTCTTTAAAAAAACATATTCTTAATTTCGAGTGTCATCCAGAACTGGTCAACTCTGATTTCGGTCGTTTTAATCGGCTCGGATAAACTTTTGTCTTTCAGAATCGAGTCGTAAAAATTGTCTGTCGCTCCTTGAGGGTCAGATTTGTTTTTTAAAGAGTTTGTGTCCAGTCTATGCTTCTAATGCAATGGCCGGTGACTCCTGATTTGTTTTTCACTTTGTATTACACACTTAATATGGAAAAATTAAATTATCGAATTCGAGTTTTGTTTATTAATAAAATTGTAAAAAAGAAAAATAAATGTATTTTGTCTATCTGGAATGGCTTCGATACGTTAAGAAAGTATTTGACCAATATTACACTATTGACTACGAATTTTATGACTTTTCAATCCGCGCTCACCTTCGAAAAAACGACCACAAACATCACACTCTACCGGATTACGTTTACCGCTTAACACCCTTTGAACTTCTTCTCTAGATGTTTCATAACTCGGTTTTACCTTTGACTGTTCCTCGATAAATGCAGTCTTCAATTAAACATTACTCATTTGTGTCTCTAAATGATTTATACAATCGTTTTCTCTTTGATTGAAAGTTTCATAGTCCACATCTTCAACATCATTGTCGCTATTATTTAATTATTGAATTGTTGTTGCCGAGTCACTGACCGAATTATCAGTCGGCTGTTAGGCCGTTTTTTCTTCACTCTCATCTTTACCATCATCCTCACATTCACTTGCAAAATCTTCAATAGCATTTTGATCATTTTTAAGCGACCCGAATATTGAACTACTATCTACCTCTGAACCAACCTCTGAACTTTCAGATTCTACTTCGTAAAGTTCGCTATTACTAGTGATGCTGGTTAAGCTTGGTTAGCCGGTTAACCAAATCTGGTCAACCAAAACCAGGTTAAACAAAAAAAGGTTAACCAATTTTTTGGTCGACCAGTTTTTGGTTAACCAAGATTTGGTTTGGTCGACCAAGTCGGTTGGTCGAGTTTTGGTTAACCAAATTTTGAAAAAAATCCGTTTTTTAGGACATAATTTAACTATAAATTACTTTAAAAATTGATTTTTTTCACCTTAAAATGAAAATAAAGGACATTTAATTTATGAATTTACAAAAATTAAACTAGTTATAACTTGTTAAATCATGAAAAAAAAATTTCAATTAAAAATTTTTTTTTGGATAGATTTCAACTTTTCAACTTTTTATTAATTTTTAGAATAAAAAAGACGTTAAACACAATATTTTCATAATCGAAAAAACGAAATGTGAAAAGTTCATCATAAAACAACTATTTATACAGCCTTTTTAATTTTGAAATATTAATTTATATATAAATTCGAATTTTCGAAATTTGGTTAACCAAATCGACCAAAATTGGTTAACCAAAAACTGGTTAGCCAACACGTGTTTGAAAATTTTCAAACAAATTTTTTGTTCTAAAAATGTTCATTGTGTTCATTTTTTGTTTTTACCTATTAATTTTGAATGTGTTTATTTTTTGATCATGTTTATTATTTTGTTTATTGAATAAACATTTTTCTGTTTATGTTTAAACATTTTGCTGTTTTTGTTTATTTTTTCGTTAACTTATTTCAGCTTTGTACTGTAGTCTTTACAAAGCTGATGCTAAAATTGTTGATGCTAAAATTCACTAAGGATTTTAACTGCCTTAGTGGCATCAATTCAAGTTTTTAAGAAGGTAATATTGCAGAATGCGATGCTAAAATTCTTTGCGGAATTCCGGAAAAATCCGCATTTCGTGTTTTGAATATATCCCATAAATTAAACTTTAAGGCACTAAAAGATTTAGAAATTAAACAATAACAAAATAATTACCTATGTCAAATTCTCTTATCCTTCTTCTTAGAGAACTCAAACGGATTATCGTGAGATCCTTTGAGATAATTGTAAATTTTTAGGGGATGACTAACTCAGTCGTCGTTGATTGGTTTTCAAAAGAAGTAAAAATTGTGGTGAGATTGAATCCTGGCTGCGTCAAAAATATTCAATGGAGTCTTTGGTGTTGGTTGAGCGCAACACTGCTACCCTAGCTCATGCAAAATTATTGAGATGTATGTGTCAGCAAAATTATGGTGTGTAACTTTAGTACAAATCGCACTATAAACTTTACTTATAATTTTCTATTTAATTAAATAAACAGGTTCGATCGGCTCTTATGAGCTTTTGACACTCTTCTTTGATCGAACTGAGAGCATTTTATTTACGTTTTACAACGTCAAAGTTGAAGATGAAATGTAAAAACAAGGGCAAAATCAAAAAAATGAATAATTGTAAAATTTATAAACAACTTGAAAAAAAAGTCATTTAAAAATTTCCATCAACTTAAGCGTATAAATTTATCCATGCTAAATATGGACTGACTTTTGTAAACACTCTTAAAAAGAAAGCGCGATTAAAATCTTTTAATAAGAAAAACAAATTTATAATAAACTTACGCAGGTAAATTAGCTCGTGCGCATCCCTCATACTGAGAAGCAATACCGACAAGTATGTATCGTACAGCTCCATTAACTGAGTCTTTTACGAACAAAGGCCCACCTTCATCTCCTTTGCAAATACCCTTACCTCCCAACTTATCACCAGCACACAATTGTTTACTCCAATCTTTATTCAATCCAGTCAGTACACCAGCGCACTCAGTCTCTGGGTACAAAGTCACTTTTAGATTTTTCAAATTAAATGAAACCATAACTGAATTTTCTCCCAAATCACCCCATCCAGCAGTCCATGCATCTATGTTTGTTTTAGTCGGGTAATTTGAACTCGAAGGTAAACATGATATTTGAACATACGAGTCAAGACTTACTGAACTTTTCAATTTAATAAGAGCTATATCATTTAAAAGCTCAGTTGAATCATAATTTGGGTGTCTAAAAAAATTTTTAACAGATACTTTACGACCTGGATAAGTAGTAGTACCACTAAACACTTCGGAAATATCATTATATCCCAAATAGACTGTGTACATGGACTCATAAGTCGGATAATAACTATTAACAGTAACGGGTTCATCATAACTAGCCCCAGAACTGGAATTAAAAGTAACACGTTCTACGTAGCATTGAGCTGATGTTAGAACAGTGTTACGGTTAATCAATGTCCCCGAGCATGTTTTTGAAAATTGATATTGAAATGTGTTTCCTGATTCGATGTTGTCAAGTTTGTATTTAAACATGATATAAACAATTGAAGGCCAACTGTGTGAAACTGCGTCCGAACCACCGACTATTCGAACATTTTGTGTGTAACTTTGTAGGCCACATTCTATTGAAAATAATTTTAAGTTAAGTAAAAAATGAAACTCTGTTTTTTTTTGTCAGTGAGAGGCTTAGAATGAAAGACTTGAATGGTTTTTGTAAAAATTTTATTAAAAAAAAACAGAGTTTAAAATTAATTTTATTTACGATCTGAACAATTTGGCCCGGAAAATCCGTATGAACATGTTGTTGTTGTAGCTGATGTTGAATTTGTTGAGCTTAAATTCGCTGATCTAACTCCAAAAACTTAAATTATAAATTTTGATTAAAATTTGACCTAGAATTTATTGACTCTTTATACAATTGTTAAACATATATTTTATAAATTGCGCGGAGCAAAACTCCCACACTATCTGAATTTGTCATTTTCGACATCATAGCTGTAATCTACGACCTAAAAAAACCCAAGTAATCAATTTTTTGATGGGGGTGAAAATCAAGAATTTTACTCCTACCCCTCCGCTTTTTGGTACCAAGTGTAAAGGTTCTATATTTAAACAGTCAAGATCTCATTAATGGTAAAAGATATTCTTTCCTTGAAGGTACAAAACGAAAGCTAAAAACCAACCATTGATACCAGGGCCAAAATCGTCCTGGTAAAAAAATTCCGTAAATTTAAAATCAGGTAAAAATACCCTAGTCGTGCAAATTTACCCTAGAAAACATTCATCCCTTGATCCTAAAATCATAATTTCAGAATCTTGGTTTTGGTTGCTATTATAAGTGTGGAATCGGGTCATTTTTCAAAAATCGAACAAAAAGTCTTAGAGACTTTAAAAACGTGTTTTCTAGGGAGGTCCTGGCATCAATGGTAGCTTTTTAGCTTTCGTTTTGTACCTTCAGGACAAGAATATCATTTACCATTCATGAGATCTTGACTGTTTAAATATAGCACCTTTACACTTGGTACCAAAAAGCGGAGGGGTAGGGGTAAAATTCTTGATTTTCACCCACATCAAACAATTGATTTCTTGGGTTTTTTTAGGTCGTAGATTACAGCTATGATGTCGAAAATGACAGATCCAGATAGTGTTGAAGTTTTGCTACGCGCGCACCTTATGATAATATTTTTTAAAATTGTTAAACAAATTTCAACAATTTTAAAAACAAAATAAACATTTCGTTTATTTTATTTAAACATAATTTTTAAACTGCATAGAGACCTAACCTGTTCATTTAAATATTTACCTATTGTTAGAATGAGAAGTATAATGACAAGTATCCCAAGTACACCAACTGCAATTGATAAAAATAACACTTTTTTTGGTATATTTTGTTGTTTCATTGGTTCTTTGACTTTATTGTTTTCGTCTTTTTTTATCTCGGTTATTTCTTTACTTTTTGCAACTTGAATTTCAGGTTCGTAAAAAATTGGATCAACTGGTTTAATTGATACTGGTAACACTGGAAGAAGATTTTTAAATTCAAAAGTCTCTTTTGATTCATTGCGAATGCCTGGTAATGGTTCAAGCTTGAATTTACTCGGAATAATAATCTTGTCTGGAATAAATTCTCCTTTCTTGGGTTGAGGTGTTGTTTCATTCTCAATCCCGACTCGAAACAAAAACGAATTGTTAATTGTTTCATCAACGGGGTCTTCTTCCTTTTCAAAATTATCCCTAATTTTTTTATTCTTTTTTTTATGTTTTTTGCGTATGAAATTTTCGTCATACGGATTACTAAAATCAAGCGGTTCCATTTTTTAAAAATAACTAAAAAAAATATTTTTATTTTCCAAAATGAAAACTTTTTCAAGTGTTTAAGTTTCAGAGAAATTTAACTTTTATTTCTAAATCTAATTTTAATAGCTCGGAAATATGAAATGAAGCTTTTTAGTGAGTTGATGTTTATTTTAAAAACATTATCAGAATATTTTTAATGATTAGTTTTTTAACTTAACTACCAAATTTAATTTAAATTTTCAAAATTGTAACACTACTTTGCTTAGAGTAAATTGAATGATTTCCAAAATTAATGACTTGAATGAACAACGATTCTTAAACGGTACAAGATGGATTAATGTTTTTTTTTAAATTAGAATTTGGATCTTTTACAGATAAATAACGTCTCTGCTTGCCGTATCTTTTTAAAAAATAGTTCGTTTGCCTAAGCGACCGTTATAAATTTAAACATTACTTTAAACATTACATTACTTTAATTTAAGTTTATTTTTTGCCATAAATTTTTTTTTTTAAACCGATTTTTTTTTCAATTTTATAGAAATTCGGTTAATTTGATAATTCGAATAATTTAATCCGAACCACTTTTAATGAGGGCTATTTTTTGTTCGGATTATCGAGGGATGACTGTTTAAGAAAAAATGATGAGCTAGCAAGTGATCTTTTACCATCATATTGATTCAAAATATTTTAGTAGTCTTTTAGAGACTCTTTTTTCTCTTTATTTAAAATTCCGTCCGAAAATCTGTTGAATACATATACCACAACCATCCCAAAAGGCTCTTGACCAATTGAAAATTTTAAATATAGAGCATAAGAAAAAAAAGTCACGAACTAAACTAGCTGTAAGAATTATGATCCAAAAAAAGTATAAAAAATAAATTAACTAATTAATATTTATTCAATAAAGTTTCGATTTTCACTTTAGTAGTAGTAGTAGTAGTAGTAGTTTAAACTGCAGCTTAGAGGTCATCTAAGCATAACTCTAAAGAGCTGTAGCAGTCGCTTCTTTTTGTTTCGACATCCAAGCATCAAGCTTCGCTTTGAAACAATTCAGGTTCTTTGCGTTTACCACTTCTTCCGGAAGTTTGTTCCATCCATTCACAACTCTATTTGTAAAAAAGTTAAATCTAGGAAGACAATTTTTTACTTGTTCCCGTGTTAGACAGTAACTGTTTCTTCTCAATTTATATATTCGGCTTTCGGATCTTGTGTTTAGACTGTAATTGATTTCTTTATTAAATTTAATATGTTCATAATTGTTTGCCACTTTGTACATTTGAATTAAGTCACCCCTTAGTCTTCTTGTTCTTAGATTGGTTAAATCTAGTCTTGACAAACGATTTTGATAATCCAAATCACGTAGTTCTGGAATCATCTTTGTTGCTCTTCGTTGAACTTTCTCTAGCTCATTTATATCTTTTTCTAAATATGGACACCATGAACTGACAGCAAACTCCAGGTGCGGTCTAATCATAGAACAATACAATAACTTGATAGTCTCGATGCAAGGATATTTAAAAGCTTTCCTAATCATACCTAACATTCGGTTCGCTTTGGCTGTTGCATTTTTGACTTGTGTGTCCCATTTTAGATCGTTTTGTATGTAAATACCCAAATCTCTTTCACATTTTGACTTACTTAGTGGTTTCAAGCCGATCGTGTAATCAAACTCGGGATTATTACTACCAATATGAACAACTTTACATTTATCTACATTAAGCTGAGTTGACCACACCTTTGACTACTCGCACACCTTATCTATATCTGATTGTAGGCTATAGATCGAGTTGAAATTTTTGACTGCTGATAAGATCTTCGTGTCATCAGCATAAGCTTCACAACTGTTTTGTACAAGATTCAACATATCGTTTATATAAATAATAAATAGAAGAGGACCGAGCACTGAACCTTGTGGGACTCCACTGTTAACTTTTACCCAACTTGAACTGCTGTCTCCTAATACAACTCTTTGAGAACGGTTTAACAAAAACGCCTTTATCCAGTTGATTAGACCATCACCAAAACCAAAAAACTTGAGCTTGTACAAGAGTTTTCTATGGGAGACTTTATCAAAAGCCTTTGCGAAATCAGTGTAAACGATGTCAACAGGTAAACCTTGCGCTATTAGTTCTGAAATAAGGCCTAGAGTTTCCAATAAATTAGTTGAGCACGACTTTTTAGGAAGAAAACCGTGTTAAAATTTTGAAATTAACTTGTTTCTCAGTAAATGCTCTAACATTGATTCTTTGATTATGGTCTCCATGACTTTGCATAGAATACAAGTTAAGGACACCGGACGATAATTCTTGGGAGAGAGTCTCGAACCACCTTTGTGTAAAGGCGTTACATTTGCTTGCTTTCAAACAGTAGGTAACTCCCCTACCTCAAACGACTTTCCAAAAATAATTGAGAGAGGAAGAGCAAATGACTCGGCACAATTTTTAAGTACAAAGCCATGAATCCTGTCGGGCCCAATTGTTTTATTTGGATCTAACTTTAATAATTTTTCACTAACCTTTTTGGCATTAATGAGCTGATCAGCAGTCGGGTCACATCGTTCACTTGTTATGAAATCAAAAGCTGGAAGAGGCGATTCATCATCTGAACAGAAAACCGATTGAAAATATTAATTTAAGACATTTGCCATTTGACACGGATCGGAAATGTTTTTTCCGTTTTCGTCTATTAAGGACTTACCGATGGCTTAATATCAATAGTACGATTTAAGTAGTTGTAAACTAACTTTGGGTTCGATTTTGATAACTTTGCTAACTTCTTTTCGTAATTTTTGATAGTTTTCTTGATTAGTTTGTTACATTTGTTTCTTGATTTCACATATTCTATCTTCTTTGACTCACACCAACCACTAGCCTCGAAAGATTTCCAAGCGGATAATTTTTCCTTAATAACATGTTTCGTATCCTGCACAAGGAAAAAAATTGTGTCATATAGAACACAACAGGTGTGTCATTTTTTCACATGCACAAATTGTGTAAAATTTTGAAACAATCTTTGTGTCAAGCCTTTTTTCAAGGACATAAAAATTTTGTATTTTGAACAAGAAACAAAAAAAATGACTCAAAATGTGTCATTTTGTAGTAAAATTAACACAATAAATGTCCTTTTTTAAGAACACAAAAATTGTGTCATTTTTCAGCTGAAATTTGACACATTTTTTTTCCCTGTGTGAGACATCCATGGCTTATCATTAGACTTTTTACTCTTTTTTGGAATAAATCGCTCGCAAGCAACTTCATAGTACGATACTAACTTATTGTACATTTGATCAACGGTTAAGCCCTCAAACGTTTGAATCCAATTTACTTTTTCGATAAAACTAGATATTGAAATGTAATCCCCTTTTCCATAGTTAAAATCTGACGATCGAAAACGATTTGAACACTCTTTTTGATTTTTTATTTCATAATCCCACGTGAGGGTATGTAGGCCTCTATTCGTCGAACCAAGCGGCGGACCATGCTGGACACTATTAATACGCTCTTTATTCTCGCTTATAACTAAATCAAGTAGGCTACTTGGTCTATCGATCGAGGTTTGAAAAGTCGGCTCGATAACATGTTGGTGGAAAAAACAATCGTCCAAGCAATCAATCAAACAACTTTCAAAGGAATTGCTTTCTGTTAGAGATGAGCTAAAAAGACCATCGTGCCAATCTATTTTGGGACAGTTAAAATCACCACATAATACAGTCTACTCTCGATTTTGTTTACCCTGATTTTGTGAAAATCACTATTTTGTTAAAACAAACTTAGTCCCTTGCTTAACATGAATACTTTTACATGGAAGTGCCATTCGATTTTGTGAAATTTGATTTTATAAAAACTTACTTTTATTAAAGAAAAAAAGTCAACGTTTTGCTCAACTTCTAATACTTTAACATGTTTAATGAGTTTGATTTTGTTTAAGTTTTTTTTCATTTTTGTAATCTCATTAAGTTTTTTCCAAAATGGTTCCCTAAACAATAGACTTTGACACAAAAAATAAATTTTTGATGACCTCGAAAATTTCGATGGTTGAAAATAGAGAGAAAGTGACACCATACTCAATCAAATTGCTCAATGCTTTAGAAATATTTGATGCCCTGATGAACCCACTGATTAAAAAGACTTCGTTCAAGCTAAAATGAGTGACATTAGAGGTAGTTTCTCAACATATTACAAAGAGCCTAGTTAGTATGAGTTTATGACAAAGTTTTCAAAAGAAAAATTAGTTTTATTAAAAGAAAACTTAAATTCTAATTTTTGAATAATGTAAAATAAAAATATATTTGAATGAAATCATTTGAAGCAATCGATCATTGTTAAACTTAATTTTGTGAAAGCTTTTAACAAAATCGAAATTGTTAAAATTTGATTTTGTTAAAATTTTTACAACTCCCCAGAGGTTTCACAAAATCGAGAGTAGACTGTAACAGACCGTTGAATTTGGACTTGTACATAAACTCATTTGCCCCTTTGATACTGTTTAATATCTTCTCATCGTTCGAACTGCTCGGAGGTCTATATACACAACCCGCAAGAATTAACTCACCGGGCGTACTTTCAAAAAATGTTTGCCAATTAATAATTTGATCACTTGATTTTGAAAAAAAAATAATCACCAATTAGTGATCACATTTTTTAACATGTGTTCACAAAGTTGTGATCAGGGATTGTTCACTTAATTATGTGAACATATGATCACAAGATTAACAAGACCCGGGGAGGGGGGGGGGTCTTTTAAAACGTCTTTTTTTGGGATAAATTTGACAAAGGTGAGAGTAAAGCACGTCATGTTTGCTGTTAATTAATTTCTCAAGACTTTTTTTTGCTTTCAGAATAATTAAAAAAGGATTTTATTTAAGATTTAGGATACTAAAAGTAAAAAAAAATGTTTTTGATAAAATAATTAAAAGTGTAAAGGGGTCTTAAAAAACAAATAAATTTAAGATATCAAAAATTTGTTGTAAATTAACATAAATCCATTTCCATCAGTCATCAAAAATTCACCGTTTTCGAATGATAATAAACTTGTTACTCTATTATTTAAAGGAAACAAACGAACGCGAACTAAACTCGTTAAATTATAAATTTCCATTTCTTTTTCAGTTCCAATTAGAATGTTTTTATTTTTAAGAAAAACTAGTGAATAAATCGTATTCGAAAATGATATAGACTTTTTTAAAGTATAATTTCTTCCATCCCAAATTTTGAGTGTTCTATCACCTGAGCCACTTACAATATCACCATTTTCCATCAAAGCTAACGCATTAATACCGTTTGAATGTCCAGTTAAATCCTTTAGTAATGTAAAATTTTCCGTCCAAATAGAGATTTTATTGTCTTGAGCAGCACTTGCATAATGACCATTGCTCAATAAGATACAAGCTTGTGGGTTATCTGAATGATGATTTATTGATTTAATTAAACTAAAATTTGATTTATGCCATATTTTTAAGAGTTTATCTCTACCTCCACTAGCAAAAGTCTCATTTTTTAATCCACTTAAAAATATCAAATTATTTGAATGTGCCGTAAATGTGTGACTTGTTGTCCAATCTGTGACGTTCATTAAAACTAAATTACCATTTCCAAGTCCCAAAAGTACTTGATCTTCTGAGTATTCTAATATTGCAGGTAAGTCATTTGTAAATGAAAAGGTTGAAATAAATTGAAAGCTCTTGCTCCAATGAACTATTTTTTTATTCCCATCAACACTTACAAAATTGCCATTCGATAACAAAACGACCGCATTAATACTTGTTGTGTGAACACGATTTTCTATTGAAGAGACTCTGAACTCAGTACATCTACAAAAAATCTTTAAATTTAACATTTTCTCTTGAATATTATTGTTTATTACCTTGTGCCATTATAAAGTGGTACACATTGACAAACAAAATTTCTCTTCCCACTATAACATGTACCTCCATTTTCACATGTGTTCAATAGACAATAACTTGAGATGAAATTTTTAGGATATAATTTAAAAGGCTAGAAAAATGTTTACTCATTGAAGTAGGACACAGTCTCATTATCAGATGATCTTGTTGGCCAAGCAGTCATGTTATATATTTTGCAAGTGTTTTTTTTTATTGAAACATAAGTGCATTGGCTTTTAGTGTAACATCTTGAGAGACATTGAAGTTTTTTCTTGATTAAGAAAGTTTCAATAAGACCAACATTGTTTGGAAATGAGACTGAATTTTGTATTTCATAGTTAATTTGATTAAGAACACCATTTATGCCAAGTAAAAAGACAACAAAATAATTCACGTGAAACATTTCTAAAAAACACTATGTTTTAAAATGCCACCAAAATATAAGAATTTTAATGATTTGCCAAAAAAAAATATCGCCTTTTAAAATCAAAAGAAAATCATTTGAAAAATATAATGTTTGCTTTTAATTTAATTTAAAAACGAATTTGTTTGTTTTTTGAATTTTTTATAACTTTTGTCTTTATTTGGTTAAGTATTGTTCGATTTTTGTAAAAAACTTATTCAAATTTATTTTTGTGTTAAGCAAGGTTCTGCGGCTTAAATTTGGAAATTGATAAAATCTTTTAATTTAAAAACTTGAATAAATGATTTTCAAATATTTTTCAGGTCTTTTAGTTAAAATCAAGTAAACTCATAAAATTAAATCAGGGAACAATTATTGATTCGAACTGTATTTTTATCTGCGTCATTAAATAGAAAGCTGAAAAAATAATTTAGACCTTATATAGACCTTTGTGTACTACTCTAATTGAATGACTTGTTTTTTGGGTAATTTAGGACTCCAATCGACACATATGTCACATTTGGACCAGTAGATCATTATCCTGACCTCAAAAAATTTGAACAAAAGGAATATTATTATTATTGACTTTGAAATCTTGCGACTCTGCAAATCTTGATATCTTTTTTTTTAGTTTCTTGATAACTCGGCGTTGGCGTGACCGCAACGTAACCGTGACGTAACTAGATAAGAGCGTAACCAAACCAGAAAAATAATACCATACTGTCGAAGGCTCATCTTTACTGTCACTGTAGACGCTTTTAAAATTTTATGGTACTGTCACGGTAACGCTCTTATCTTTTAACGTCACGGTTACGTTACGTTCTACCCAACGCCTTAATTATGCTGCGAGAGATGTATAAACCAAAGGAAAAATGTTGGTAAAAAATGTTTATTTTTGATTTAATTTAAAAACGAATTTGTTTGTTTCTTGAATTAAATATAATATTTATATTTATTTGGTAAGTTTCTTGTTCGAATTTTAAACTAAAATTTAGACTTTATTAAATCTTTTTTGCTTTTTTGACTATATTTACAGATTTTACAAAATAAAATTCAATTAAAATACATTCTGAAACTTAAACTTATGACTTACAAGTTTTAAGAAACAGTTATGAGCTCCTTAAGTATTTATAATAAAAAAAAACCTTTAAATCAAATAAGGGAGAAACCAAAGATTTTTTAAAATTTAAATTCTCTATTTGTCTTATGACGCACTTGTTCAAACCAATTTCTGTTTTAATCAAAATTGAAAAAGGACTATATTTTTGCAACTTAATATTTGAAACTTTACATACCGTATTTCCTTGCTACGAAGTACATGCACTTAAAATCAAAAACCAAAATTTAGCCCATGCATAAGCTCCCATCACTCCCATGTTTTAGTGGCCTTAAAAATAAGTCCGTGGTATATTTTTTAGTTTGTAAGTTTTAACGCAGCTTTTATTTTCAAATTTCAAATTTAAATACGGGCTTAGAACCGAAATCGGAGACATTTTTTTTTTTTTAAATTTTTTTATAAAAACCGGGCTTAATTGTGAAATGATCAAAAAATTCAAAAAATTAAAATTTTTAATTCAAAGGATTTTTTTCTAAAAAAAGCAGAAAAAAAATGGATTTTTTTTCAGTTTTAAGCCCGTATTTAAATTTGAAATTTGAAAATAAAAGCTGCGTTAAAACTTACAAACTAAAAAATATACCACGGACTTATTTTTAAGGCCACTAAAACATGGGAGTGATGGGAGCTTATGCATGGGCTAAATTTTGGTTTTTGATTTTAAGTGCATGTACTTCGTAGCAAGGAAATACGGTATTGAAACATCTTGAAAAGGACCGGGTGATGACTAAAAGAATGATTTGAGTTATATATTTTATTTTGATTCAAACAAGTGAATAATTATTATAAGTTTTTGTTACAGTTTTTATACAAATAAAATGACGTTAAGAAAATATTACTAAATATAAATAAAGGATAGAAAGTAACAAACAACTTAATGTTTGTAAGAAAAACTACAAACAAGTATAAAGGGAAAGTAATGTTATACTTTCAGTTTTAGCTTTATGATTAGAGAGTTTATTATACTCTTAATCACGACACTTCAGGTATGACTCAGACATGATAGCGGAGTGAGCTACGAATTAAAAAAGTCATGTGAGAAAATAGCTTGCGAGGAAAACTTTTCGTTTCAAAGAAAATAGTTCTCGTTTAGAATTAAGAATTATTCTCTCTAAGTCTTGTTACAAACGCTTTCTTTTTACTAGAAGCAACTTTTTTTATAAGATTGAGCGTTCTGCTAATTACACGATATTGGAAAGCTTGTAACCCATGAACCTCTAATTTACGATTAATTTCAATTACATCGTAATTGATAAGATCATGCTAAGAAGACTAGTGATGGGAGTTTTCTTGTTTTTTTTGGTAAACCAAAATTGGGAAACCATCTTTTGGTAAAACCAAACCATTTTAGCGAAACCAATGATTTAGCACACCTGGTTAGTATTATTTTCGAAAAATTCTTGACAATGTTTTCCGACGCTTTTTTTGAGACGTGGTATCAACTTTAACGTTACTCATTTAGTATAACCAGCTGTGTGTTTGTTTAATTTTTTTAAGTCTTTAAATTATTATAAATTTTTTAAAATTTGAATCAAAAAAATTAATTTTTTCCCACCCCAACGGTTATTAAAACCAACCTTATTTTTACAAGTACATTTAAAGAAAACTTTTCTTTTATTACTTGTGTCGAAATTAAAATTTAAAAAAAGACTGGATTGATAAAAATTTCAAATAATTTGAAAATTTTGCGATAGTACATGAGAATTTTTTTTCTAAATTTTAGCGATTTTTGGTTTGCCAGAATAGCTAATTTTGGCATGCTTAGATTTTGGTTTGCCAATTTTGGTCTGCTTTAATTTTGGTTTTCTTATTTGGCTTTGCTAAATATAAGCATACCAGACCAACCAGGTTTGGTTTTTGCCCATCACTAAAGAAGACTTATAACGATCGGTAAAACATCTTCCCAAGCTTCTCAATAAAATTGAGACTAAAATTGAATTGGAAATTGGATGAGATTTATTAAATTGCCGAAACACGGTTGAATAAATGCTTTAAAAAATATTAGTTTCACTTCGAACGGTAAATAGTAGTCTTTGAATAGAATAGAATCTCTTGTTTATTTCGTTGATTTGGTCATTAACGAAAGAGTCAAATTAAAGCCGATTACCTATTGATACTCCGCGTAATTTGAATTTTTCAACAACTTTAAAACTACGATTCTTTGAAATTTTTAACTCATTTGGCACCTTAATAGTCTTTTCCACCAATTTATCCATACCTTCATCTGCCTAAATAAGAATAGTGTAATTTGGAAAAAGCTTGGACACAACATTTGTTAAATATTTGTTAAATAAGTCGTTTATTAAGATTATAAAAAACAAGAGTCCTAGTATTAAGCTTTTCGGCTAAACTTGACTGATTTGAGCTTTGTTTCTAAAATATGTCATCCAATTTGACCAATTTATAAAACCCCATACTGTACAATAGTGTTGCAATAAAATAATTTATTGACACAAAGTTTTGCAATTAATTACATAGTGTGTCAATAGACACTCCGTTATTTATTGAGCAAAAAAAGTTACGAAATTACCCGATTATTGTGAAATATTCGGGTATAGTGACAAGGGCTGAGTTTTTTTTGTTGTTTCTTCCGTCACATTATTAGATTACCAAAGGATCTCATATTTGGCTGTTAAATATTGATAGACCACGAAGCTATTGGTACCGTCAAGACTTACTAGTTGGAACCGCTCAGAGGAAAATAATCTCGAGGAACCAGGGAACAGCGAAATTTAAATGACAATCAATTAAATTTGGTAAACTAAAGCTTTGGTGGGGACTGGGAAAAGTTGGATCTCATATACAATCCAGAAACACACATTGAAAAACATACCCATATTTGCAAACCAAATGATAAAGTCATGGTTCCAAAGTCATACAAGGAGGCTGTCAGTTATGTTTGCTCACCATGGTCTTTACCAAGTGGTTCATCACTTAAAATCACAGAAATTCATAAAGAACCGACCTCAGAGAATAACAACAAGATTACGAAAAAAAACTTGTTCGCACCGCTCGTCGAAGCAGAAAATGAAGTCGAATTTTTTAAGCAAGTAGAGAGAGAATCAAAAAAACGGAATATTTGATTCAGAGGCTTGATCAAGTGATAATGGATCTCTTTGGCGATTCAGACTATGAAGATGGAGTTTCGATCATTAATGAGAGTGGTATAAGATGAGTGAAGAATGAGTGAAGAGAGACAATTAAACAAATGGACCAAATGCGTCACAATAAGAACCAAATTTTAGTTTTATTATTTTACAAATATATTTTTATTTTAGAACATTTTATTTAATTTTTGTTATACAGAACGTATAACAAAAAAGGCGTATCATCAAGCGAACCGTACCGTTCCTTCTTACCGTACCTTCTTAGCGTACCGTACCGTAACCGTAAAGCGTATCGTAATGAACATTCTGTAATTTTTTTCGGATTTAAATTCTTATGAGAAAAAAGTTTTGCAACATTTATTCAAATAATTTTTAAATTATTTTTTTTTACAATATTAAATTATATTTGAAATATTTTTCTTTGGATAGGAACCCTTCAGGTAAATTTTTTCTCATAAAGATTTAAATCTAAAAAAAATTTCAGAATTTACGTTACGATACGCTTTGCGGTTACGGCACGGTACGCCTTTTTTCACTAGGCGTGGTGTATTACTTAATTTCAAAAAAAATTTTAAGAAAAATTTTATTTTTATAAGCATGGTAAAAAAAAAACTGCGTTTTTTTATTAATTAAATACAAATATATAAAAATAAAGTAAAAAAATACATGGGGAGGAATATAAAGCCTAAATCGACATGTTAAACGATGGGTATACGATTTCGGTCACCCAAAATAAAAATAATTTATTTAAATTTTGTCAAGCACCAAAAAATTGTCTTATTGTCAAGACAAGAAGGCGCCTTTATACGCTAATTTGATTTTAATATCAATTTTCAAATAAGAATAAATTAAGTGCACTAAATAAAAAAAACTGAAAAGCTTTGTAGAAATTTTTCATTGCATGAGGTCTATCAAAATCGTTTTTCAAATTTCTCTGACTTGGAGGTTTTTTCGGAAAAACATGAGAGTATACCAAAAAACACCGGCTTCGTCATTTTGAGGTATTATAAAAAACTTAAGAGAACAAGCAATATTGACCAACATTTATTTTTTTGTTTTAGTAAAAGATGTTCAACTACCAATTTTCTGTTAAAAAGTATGTGAATCATTTTTGTGGTTTAGACAGAAGGTTCTGTTCAAGTCGAACAATCAAATGTATCTGAAAATACCATATATATTTTTTTGTGAATAATTCTTTTGATTTTTAAGATTTTAATTCTTTTGGATGCAAGATCTTTTTTGAAAATTGATTAACGTTCAAAAAAATTTTAAAATTATTTCAAAACGTACCTTTCTGATTATTTAGACATTAATTATGTCAATTAGACCCGGAAGTTGATACTCTTTTTGTATAATTAAATTAATATGGACACAGTAAAAAATAGAAAGTGGTCACTTATTACCTATCCTTTTTTTTAAATAAAAATCCAGTCTACTAAGGCTCATGGCCGATGGTCATGCAATCTGGCTTTGTGAAGTTTAGTCCAAAAAAAACAAAATAACTTTTTATTTAAATAACTTTTTAAATAATTGGAATCGATCGGACTCTAGCTGGAAGTCGCCATTTTATCGAGAGTCCACGTTTTAATTTCTGCATTTTGGGTATTTAATTTATATTAAAATATTAAATTTTCGTTTATCTATTTATATTAAGGTCACATGAGTGATTATATTGATTTCGTCAGAAATGAAAAACATGCAAGAGATGATGGACTAATTCAACGATTCCATATTTGTGCCCAAAAATCGATTTATTACAAAAAAAAAGAAATGCTAAAAGCTCCACAGCATAAGTTTAGCCTGACAGTGTTACTTTTCATTGTCTACAAGTTAAATTTAGATTGTGTAAATTTTACGCTTGACGATGAAGCATCAGAGCTATTTGGAGATATATATGACATATCTGGTTAGATTTTTTTATCTGGGGAGCAGAATGAGAGATCAAATAACAATGACTTTTTTGAGGAATACCCACCGCTGTGACCATTGTCAATGGGATGATAAAATTCCATAAAGAAATACACTGGTGTAAACGGTAAAAATAAGGTTTTATTTATTCAAACAGCATCTGCCGCGAACAGAACCGCAATTTACATTTTTTTTTGGGTCAGCTTAATCAAGAGGCAATTCTCTACAAATCTCAGGAATTCGTTTTTTATTTTATTTTTCATTTTTGTATACTTGTGTACGAAAAAAGTCTTAAAAATGTAAAACGAAAAAAAAGGGAATTTACCACTTTTTGACATAAAATTCGGAATTTTCGGAGAAACCTTTATATTTTTATAGTAAATAAATCCCTTTAATTTTTAAAAAATCCGTTCTTTTTTGCACCCATTGATTTTTTGGAGTCAATGATGCTACTTTGTATTTTAGCAATTTTTTGTTTATTTCTTGAAATTATAAAATCGATTGTAATCATGTAAAATAAGCGACCAGAGGGTTAATGGGGAAACCATTTTAAAGAACTTTTGATGATGAACATCCTAGAATATTTTGTTTAAAGCTAGCTTTCGAAATAAAGATATTACTCCCAGATGTATACATTTAGACAAAAAGGGGGTGTTGCTTTTTCAAGGATCCGGGAAGATTTGCTAACAAACAAGGAAGCTATAGGTCATTTAAAAAGATTAAAAATAAACATATCAACATATTTGGACAGCTTACATGGTAAGTTAATAAGGTTTATATAAACTATAATTACTCAATTTAAAATTTTCGATTTGTTATCTACTTCAAGATGATTTGGATAAAACAAGTCCAAGTAAAAATAAAAAAAAAAGCAAAATCAACCTGTGCATAAAGGGACAAAACGCAAAGAAATATTTTTCTCCGTTTTATTTTTCATATTTTTTATCTAATTTTTGTAGGCAAAACTTCGGATTTATCCGGGCTTGAAAATGCTTCGGTAATTGGAGAACAGCTTAGAGAGAGACGAGATTCAGAAACAAAAGAGCTTTCTGTGGAAGATCTAATTATTCTGTCATAACTTTAAATTTTGGTACTCAATTTAAAAGTTCATCCCAAAAAAACAGCAAAAACCCGAAAATCATTTACTAATTAATCAGAACAAAGTACGTCCGTAACAAGCACCAATAGTCCAAAAAGACGTAAAAAAAGGGCTGTAACAGTTCCTTATCGAAATTTCGACAAAAGCTCTAGCGTAATTTTTCTTTATTTATTAACTTCAACATTTATATAAAGAATAAGTTTATATAAAACAACGACAAGTCGCCCTTCCATTTTCTCATCCGAGCTTGGGACCGGCCAAGGCATGGTTACGACGAATGAGGATTAAAAACAAATATAAAAGAGAAACCATAAAAATAACGCATAAAAAAAAAGTGCATAAATAACTTTTCGAAAAGTTGAACTACGCATAAAATTATTTATTTTGTTTAATTTATGCGTTTTTCTTGTTCTTATATCATTTTTTTTTTTTCGATTTTGAAATAAACTTTTAATTTTTTTTTATTTTAATTGACTAATTGGTTTGTTTAATTTAAGATCAATAAGAATGAAAAAATGATTCCGAAAAATTTAATCGATTCGATCGTTGATGATATTCGTTCGTTACATTGTTCTAAGCAAGGCTAAAGACAATATGGAGTTAATAAAGCGTGTTTAAGCAGATGATGATGAATTGAAGTACATTTGTCACGATAAATACACGGTTGAAATTAATCGGGATTGTTTTTGTACCGAGTGCACAAATTGTAGTTGTGCTTTTTTCTTAGACAGTGCAGTCTGTACTCATCTTGTTGGGTGTTGTTTATTGGATTCTATTTGTTTCCCTGGTATTTTCATTCGTAAATTTAATTCGAGAACAAAATCGAAAAAGAGAAAAGCTGGTCAATGGCATGAAAAGGATTAGGTTTTATGCGTTATTTACTTTTTGTGAGACTTGAAATAATCAATAAAATAAAATATTTTTTAAGCGTTATTAACTCTTTATTTACATTTAAAAAAAAATTAAAATATGTTTTATGCGTTAATGACATTTTTTTATATTTGACTTATGCGTTGTTCAACTTTTTGAAAAAATAAATATATTTTTATGCGGTCATCACTTTTTTTATGTATTTTAATCTCTTTTTATTTGTTTTTAATCCTCACTCGGTTGTGACTATGCTACTGCCATTCACCCGAGCAACTGTTGGACGTTCATCATAAACAGCGTCACTCATCCGAGCCGAAGCTGCGAACTCGATAACTATCATGACTAGCTTGGAACCACAAACCAAGCTTATTCTTCATCTCGTAGAATACTTAACTTTTTTACTATGGCTACACCTATTTCTTAATGAGTCTGCTTTTCGATTTTATCTTTTGAAACAAATTAAAGATAAATGTTCACAACAATAAATCCTTTCATTTTGTCAGACTCTTTTCATTTTGTTTATCTCAGATATAAACGAATAACTCCCGAAAGAGGCCGATATTGAAAAATACGCTGATGACATCCTTAGTCACATATTAGAAAAAGCTTGCAGCGAACTACCACAAGAAATTATCAATGGAGTCCAAAAATGATGCGCTGAAAACAACATGCGCTTAAACACAAACAAATATAAAATCGTATTCTCGTCTGGAAAAGACTCAGAAACACCACCTAGCCTCTTCCTAAATGACACAGAACTTCAAGTCGTAGAATCATATCGATACCTAGGTATCGAAATTAACAACAGACTTGACTGGGGTCAGCAGTGGGAACATATCGAAAAAAACACGAGTCACATCCCGTTTCTGATAAAACAACTCAAGCGTCTTGGATTTAATAAAGAAATTCTGGTAACTGTTTATAAAAGCCTAGTCGTAAGCCACCTTGATTACAATAGCTCGGTGCTCTCTATGGCGAGTAAAGGAATTAAAACAGAAATATGTGATCTGCAGAAACGAATCCTGAAAATCATTGTATAAATAAAAACGAGGCACTTGAAAAATACAATCTAGTTGATGCTGTCGAACGAATCGAAACAATGAGCCTTAAAAAAGTATCAAAGCTCCTCGTCGACCCTAATAACGAAGTGTCCATAAAATATCGAAACACCGACAGATCTAACTCTGATTTTTGCTACAAAACAAAACCGGCTAAAACGAACACATACAACGATAGTATAGTACAAAAAACAATCCGAAAAAATTTACTTAATTTTGCAAAACCAACCAAAGATAATAACGTACAAACAAAAGTTCTTATAACGTCAATTAAACCTAAAACAGAGTGCCTCAATTGTGGTAAATATTTTGAAGCAAAGATCGGGATCAACCCAGTATTGGTCAACAAGTGTGTGAGCATTCCGAAGCGCTCCGTGTACAAATCCCAATAGTCAATTGTTTCCTAGTGTCCAGTGTTTGTTCAAGTGTTGTGTGGTTGCCATTTTTGTACGATTGTCCCAGCAATCAAGTGGTTGACTACAAGTCCATTTCCACCAACGCATGTCAGACAAGCCACAACCCTCTGGCCAAGAGAAACAACAAAGTAGTCAAGAATCCAAGTCCACTCCGTCGCCTCTTCACGCTCCAAAGGGTTTCTTCCCTCCTCCGACGACAAGTGGTACCAATACAAATCAAGCCATCGGCGAAGGCAAGACTCGTAAGTTATCTACCGGGTTCGCACGAAACTCCCCTGTAGATCCTCAAATCGACGTACCTGAATTACAAGATTCAATCGGTAGTCTCAAACGCACCACGTCTGGTATCATCAAGTCCAGCAGTCAAGTGGCGCTCAACCAATCAATCAAAGAAGAAGACGAATTTAGCGATTTTGAAGACGAACCAATGACTCAACCAACTCCACAGTTAGATCCAATGATCCAACAAGCGATCCAATTGGCTGTCACCGCGGCTATGCAGGTAGCACAACAACATGTTCAAGCTCCTGCCCCTCAACAACAACAGGCCAATCCTCCTCAACGATCATCTCTCGAGTATGGATTGACGCCGGCGAATTTACATTACGACGTCATGGTAAACAAGATCACCGCTGAGTACAAGACCTCGCAGCACTGCTCGGCTCGTGACCGCCATGACATTGAATTCGTTTTAGCTATGGCGGAAAACAGAGACAACCTGAATCAGAATGGTTTGGGTAAACTCAACGAACAACTACTTCGTTTTTATTACGTGGTAACACAAGGTTGGTCGGCTGCCATTGCAGCATGTAATATAGCGAAGGCACAGGCCTCAAATGCACCTCCGGTAATTCCGAATAATTACCTCAATCGTTCGTCAGGTGTGCCGTCTACAAGTACTTCGAATAGTACTCAACGTACGAGTCAATCTGGGAGGCCTACCCACTCCAGAGGGAGGGGTGTCTCAAATTCAAAACGACCGTCGAACAAAGGACGTAAAAACAACGGCTCTTAACTTGGAGGCCGTCGGTAATTATAATATTTTTTCTTATCTTTCTTATTTAAATTGTAAATTTCCATGTAATTTTTTATTAAAACATTTTTTATTAATATCCGCGAGTTTTGCCCGTTTCTCGCTTTTGATTTCACTTTCAAAAAAGGGTTGTAATTTCGTTAATAAAGAGATGGTGGACCCATACTCAAATTTTTTCCTTTATAAGGACCTTAGAGATCTCGAGGTATCACCTCATTGTTTTTTGTTACGCGACCCTCGAGATCCGCGCCATTTTATACCACCTCGTGATTGGACAGATCCTCCATTACGAGCGGAAGTTGCCGACTGGCTCTTCCCTGAAGCTGATCCAGAATTTTTATTTGACTTTATTCGTGGGGATCCGGATGCTAGGAGCGTTTACTCTTCAGACGCTGAATCCATCCCTCCTAGTATTCCCCCCACTCCTCCTCGACCAGAAATCATTTACCGGGACGACGACGAATCACTCTCTGCGCCTCCGTCGATCTCGGACTACTCATATGTTCCGTCAGAACCCTTCACACCTTCTTTTGGCTCTCCTGAACCTCCTGTCCAGCTGCCGGTACTAGATGATGTTACGAGTTCTTCGTATACGGAATCTGAATGGAGTACATCAGTTTACAGCCCTGATGCCCTTGATACGAGTGAAGTATCTGCTTGCGACATCAGCGTTACTTCACCAATTCAGTTTACACTAGAAAAAGACCTAGTGACTAACTGTAAGGTACCTGATGACTTGTTTTTTAAACCTAAGTCGACAATCATTCCATGTTCCAAAAATAATATAACCTCACATAAAGAACCTCATATCTTATTTTTATTTTATTTTTCAATTTCACACTTAATTTATTTTTAATATTTATCCTTAATTTAAATTTTTTTACCGATGTAAACTTATATAAAGTAATTCACAGATACAACACTTATGAGTCTGTATCAATTATTGTGCCATTTTATATGAATTAAATAAACTATAAACTATATATAAACTATAAAATATTTAGAATGGTATTTTTAATCTCAATTATTATTTTAGACAAATTCGCAACTGGATCATCAAGAGTTTGCCACTTTACAACTCGAGCAAAAAGAACAAAATAATCGATCTCAAAAGATAATTCATTTACTAAAAAAAGTCAAAAAGTGATTTTTAAATCGGTTGATGCTGTCAAAAAAATGAGTTTAACAGAATCATGTAATAAAGAGAAAATATGAAGATAGACAGGATCAAAACCGTCAATATCGAGTGATACTTTAAATACAGAACAAAACAAGAGTTTGAGCGGTATAAATGTCTTCGAAAAGATTGTCAAAACTGATACTACTAAACAAAAAAAGACATCAGTTAAATTCACCAATTTACGAGCAACCGTAGAGATTTTACTCTGTCAGAAAATAATTCAGAGTCATCAAAACCAAAACAAAGACTAAAGGAAAAAAGAGAACTTCCAAATCAAATCTTAAAAAAAATCAAGAATCTAAAGTAATCGATTCAAATGATGTTTAGAATTTTGACTAACACTAAAATCACAAAATTTATTTTCTAGGTATTTTTTTATCAACAAACAAATATATATAATTAGAATCAAAAATCGAACCGCCATGTTAAAAGATGGGTATACGAGCTCGGTCTCCCACTCATTTAAAAAATCTTTTAAATTTAAAAAATACCATAAATTATGGTTTCTTTAAGTCAAGCACCAAGAAATTGTCTTATTGTAAAATCAAGAAGGCGCCTTTATAAGTTTATTTGATTGAAATATCAATTTTCCCACACCATAGCGCGCGTGTTAAGAAATTTTCAAATAAATTAAGCCCAGTCAATTAAAAAAAACTGAAAAATTGAAAATTATTAAATAAACATGCGCGTTAAAATTAAATTAGAACAATATAAAAATATATATTTTTTATAGTTTTCAGAATATAAAACAACTAAAGATAACCGAAAAAGATATCCGATCTATAACTTAACCCTTAACCGGCCGTTGGATCATATCATATATTATACATTTTTTAAACACCTTGGTATTATGTTTTACTATGGACAACTGGATCTTATAGACTATCAATCGATGGCAGATGGTATATGGAAATGGGCAATGCATTATCAAGATCACTCGGTTAAGCTTTCGTTTTTAGACCCTCTATCATCCAAATGTGCACGTGAAGTCGCCTTAAGACTTGTAGCAATATTTACTCTAATCGGGTACCCTTTTATTTTACAAATGGACAATGGTAAGGAATTTGTTGCCCAGGTAATTAAGGAATTAAAACTTATATGGCCTGGGATGAACATTGTTCATGGTACGCCACGTCATCCTCAGTCTCAGGGTTCTGTAGAAAGAGCTAATCAAGACGTTAAAAATATGCTCAGTCTATGGATGACTGACAATCAGTCGAAAAATTGGGCTTTAGGTCTTAAATTTGTACAAATGCAAAAAAATAATTCGTACCACGTTACAATAAGGTGTTCCCCATATTATGCTACATTTGGAAGGGACATGCAATTTGGCCTAAATTCAACGACAATTCCAAAAGAAATTTTAAATAAACTTTCAGATGAAGAACAATTACAACAAGTAAATTTTTTATTCATTTGTTTATGCTAGTTAATTAATCAATTAATTATTAAAGGTATTGAAAGAAAAAGAGATTAATCTAATTAACCAAAATCAAGGTGAAAAATCGAGTCATGAAGATAATAATGAAGAGAATAATGATGTAATTTTAGTCTTCTTTTGACATAATAAATTCATAAAATTTTATTTTATTCAGGTAGAACAACAGGTTGAACAATTAGTACAAGTTGAACAATTAGAACATGTTGAACAAACGAATGAATACGTTCCCATAATTGATATTGAACCAGAGTCAATTGATGCTAATATCGAAACAAACAAAAACACAAACACACTAAACATTGAGAATAAAAAAAGAGGACGAAAGCGAAAAGAAAGAGCGCCTGAAGTGGAACAAGACCTTTTAGTTGAAGAAAGATCTGCTAAATTGTCGAACGTTGAAACAAATGCTATGAAAATAGCTGATGTTCAAGAGACTTGTATTAGGAATTTACGTAGTGCAGCGGAAAAAATGGCACAACAGCACATACACAAATTAGGTGAAGCAAAAGTCGGTGACACTGTTCAAGTGCCTGTACCAGACGTCGATCGAGGACCTGGTGATTTATTAAATGTAATAGCCTACATTACTAAAATCAATCAGCAACATATGACTTACCAATTGGCTACCAAGTACGGTATTATTAAAGGTAATTTCTCAAGGAATATGTTTCACATTTGCAAACAAAAGCTTTTGACACCAGAGTCTTTAGATCTTAGTGTTGAGAAAACTTTACGTGAAATAAATGCACTGCACTCCATTACTGGTGGTCAAGGTTTTTTAAAATGTAATTGTACCGGCAAATGTGAACGGAATTTTAAATGTAAGCAGAATGGGGTATATTGTAACTCAAGATGTCACAAAGGTGAAACAAATACTCAATGTACAAGAAAAAATTGAATTGAGTGATAAAAAATTTTGTTGTTAATGACTTAAAATCATTCTTTATTTTGTATTAAATAAATTGTTTTTACACTAAGTTAGTACTAATTAAGCTAAATCAAGAAAATGAGAAGTGAAAAACTCGTTTTACTAAATTTAATATTCAGAGTATTTTTTACACTAAATGACCATCATTTTAGCTAAATAATTTATTTGACTTATTCCACATGACATATATATAAAATTAGACCTCTTCAAAAGACCTTTCTACCAAAGGTTAAAATTAAATAGTTTTCATTTTGGTTCCTGTTAAAATATTTCACCTATTTTTATTATTTGTTAAAATTTAAAAAAAAATGGATTTAGTTTAAAAATTCATCCTCCTTCGATTAAAATACTTAAAATGTAGGGATATTTTGGGACGAGAAAAACGCTGGAGGATTCAGAAATTTGAATAAACAATTCTTTCAAAAGAAACATTCCCTTAAAGTTATGTATCACATTTTATTAAACGGAATCTTATGCATGATTAAAATTTAACTTTCGAAAGTATCATTAAATAAAGAGAAAAAATTTTTTAATTGAATTCTAGGGAATTATCTTTTTCAAGTTGAAATCGAAGCAACATTTGCATTTTTACACTGTAAGACCTCAGTCAGTTGTAGTTTTAACGAGCTTCAAGATGATGTGTCGCTCTTGATACTTTAACTGGATGGAGGGACCAAAGCTTAATTTCAAGAATTAAAAAACGCCATTTTTTGGATTTTCGGTAAGAACTGACCCAAAGCTAACATATTATCCAACTCCAATCAAATGTAATTAATTTGTAGTTCAAGAACTAAGCTTTCATTATTGGCGTCGATATATGTTATTACACTTTCCAGTAAAACTTTCAAAAAGTCACAGCTCTGATTAGACTGCAAATTCAACGGTTGATTTACGGCTCGGGGTACTCCTAGATTTTGATGGTTGTCAAGGACAATTTTCGGCAAACTTACGTAATTTTAGGTGCAGAATATCGCTATGATATTGGTGTGATATCCAAGCTAATATTAATTAATTAAAGAGCTTTTAAATTAATGTCTTAGTTACAATTTAAGTTATATTCTTATTTTATTTCTTAAGTTTAGTTTAGTTTTTCAATAAAAATATAATACATAAAAGTATCAATTGACTTATAAAATCACTAGGAACCTAGGATTTTACAATTGGTATTTTGTAAATCGTGAATTGTATATTCGATCTTTAATAGTCTAAAAAAAATAAAATAGATAGTTTTCTTCTTTCGTCCTGTTGTATCATATATTATATAAAAAAATGACACAAGGTCTTGCGCTATTTTTCGTTTTTATACGTTGTCACGTAACTTTTCACGTAGAATTCTAATTTTTTGTATCTTGAAAAATGAACAAGCGGGCGTTTAAGGGTTAATTGAAAGTAAAAAAATACAAAATTTGCTTTCAAACCAAAATCAAAAGACACCTTTCAGACTTAATCAATCTGTGTTTTACGAAAACAGCATGACCTCTATTTGGTCAGAATTCGTTTTTGTTAAAGTAAAATAGTATGGCCATGCCTTCAGTAAAATAGTATGGCCATGCCTTCAGTAAAATAGTATGGCCATGCCTTCAGTAAAATAGTATAGCCATGCCTTCAGAAGGAACTAAAGCCACAGTTAGTCGAAGATAGTAGGACCGTCCGATTTTTTGTAATGACTTAGGTTTCGAAATCGAAGCGATAAAAGCTCCAGAGAATCAGAGAGCTTGCTCAATTTTAAGCTGCTTATTATGTTTCTCGATGGACGCCGGAATCAAAACTTTTAATTTTTTGGATTTTAATAGATCTATCGAATCACGATACCCTCTATCACAAAGTATAATATCGCCTTCTTGAAGGAATTCGTCTAATTTGGCGTTTTCTTTAAAACAAATGTTTATGATTTTTGCGTCATTAAACGATGCAGGAAAAAATCCATAACAATCTAGTATATAACCATCGGTTAAGCAGAATACTATTGGCTTAAGCAAATGACGTTTTTTTTGAACCGAATACGATTTTCTTTGAAAAAAATTGTTTGCACTTCTTTGACAGTAAATATAACATTGTTTACTTGGAGCACATGCTCTAATAGCGTAATCACGCGTTTAGGTCCGCATCAAACACTGAAAGTCTTTGTTTAATGCGTCATCAAGACTCGATTTTAAAGAAAAAAATCGAAAATATAAAAAATGAATTTTTTAATATTTTTTTTTCTTAATCTTTGGTGCTGCACCAAATGCATAATTCAAAAAAATTATTTTCGATTTTTTTCTTTAAAATCGAGTCTTGATGACGCATTAAACTAAGACTTTCAGTGTTTGATGCGGACCTAAATGCGTGATTACGCTATTAGAGCATGCGCTCCAAGTTAACAATGTTATAGCATGGGCGAGATGTACTTTGGTGCATGGTCCAAAGGCGTGTCTTAACTTGTGGTGCGGCAATATCGAACGAGGGAATATGGTATCAGTGTTGTGTTTTAAAAATTCTGAATTTTCCATGCTTTCGATGCCAAGATTTGCCGGAACAAAGTTGGCAAGAAGAGAAGATCTAACTTGCTCATAATAACGAGAAACTTCGACTCTATCATTTAATTTAAAATGTGCTCGAATAGCTTCTTGAGAGAATCCAGTTTTAAGCCAAAAGATATAAATAACTAAAGCTTGAGATTTTGTTCTAACTTGCGAATCCCTCATTTCATTAAGATAGCTGTTTAGAATCAAAAATTCTTGTTTTGTAAATCCAGTTGTCGCTTTGCAAGTATCATCATCGATTAATTTTGGATCAAAAAAGTCATTGAATAAAGTATTTTTACTAGAGGTTTCGAGTAAACTTTGAATCAAATCATTTACGGATTCACGGTTAATTTTCGACTCATCTTTTTCGACTTCTATTGAAGCAATATGATCTTTATATATGATCTTTTTTGAAGAGACCTTGTTCATCTAAGTGAGATTGACATGAACGACAGCCTTTCGGAATAAAAATGTTTTTCGAAAGTAAAACTTGTGTTCTTCCTTCGGGTTGAATAACTTACAGTCGGTTTTTGGATTCCCTACAATACAATTCTTGTGAGTGCTATAAGACTTAGGTAAATTAAGGATAATAGGTTCCTCTTTTCTGCAATGTCTGTACTCCATTCTACTTGATCTTCTGAATTTTTAACTGGTGAGTTTCGTCCGATAGAAGTTGCAAAAATAGTTGAAGTCGGTGGCTTGGTTTCATTAACGGTTTCAATTTTACAAAAGTTTTCTTCAAAATCGATCATTGTTTGAGGTTCTTCATTTATTATAGCATAATCATTGTCGGATGATTGATGTAAAACATCAATTTTGTTTTGCTCATCGAAAATTCTTTTTCCTTTTTTATAGCAATTCGTACAGACTAAAGATTTCAACTCGACCAGAACATCTGGACGGAATAAGTTTCTTATTCTGACACTTTCAGGACTTGCAAGAGCAAAATAGCGACTTTTCGGTATGTCCTTGAAGCGTCCTTGATCGCATTTTGGGCATTTTTTTGAAAGTATAGGGTTAGTTTTACCATTTTTAAACAAAAGATCTATTCTTTTAACCGAAGAACTAGTAAGATGCACCAAATCATAAATCTTAGTTAGTTTTTCATGGTTTTTGAGAGCTAATTTCTCTTCTTTTTTGTATCTAGATAAGACAAAAACTTTTCAGCTTTGTAGTTTAAGTCTTTCTCTACAAGAATAGGTGAGGGTTTTTCAAATGATAAGTAACTCTTGATACTACAATATGTCCGAAATATCAATTTCCGCAAATTTTCAAGGAAAAATGCTAAAATTTTCGAAAAATCGCTTGTATAAAAGAAAACTATTTGTTCTATGACAAACCCTCACCTATCTCCATAGACAATTATGATAGAAAAATTTTAAGACACTTTTTAACTTGGATTTATTGTATCACAGGGGAGAAATAGAATTTAAAGCTAGTAAGATTTATGATTTGGGGCTCCTTAAAAATGAGAAAGAATAAGTTATTATAATTTTAAAAAATTCCAAATCACGTGATTTTTTTGTCAAAAAACTCACTAGAAAATGTTTTTGATTCATTTTCATGAAATAAAGTATAAATTCTTAAAAAAGATCTTCAACTAACATAAAATAAGGGGAATTGGGGTTTAAGGGTCCGAGATTAAATAATTTAGAAAAAATTAATTTTTCTGAATATTTATAATCAGTTAATAATGTTTAAAAAAAATTAGGTCGACTTCTGAAGAAAATTTTTGAGAAATTTGGGGGCCGATTTTCTATGCTTATGTTACACCCTCCTTTTATAGAAAATTATTTATTTAGCAAGCTTTAAAGAAAAAATTACAAAATATGCTTTCTGTTGAAAACTGTTTGGGATATTTTCGGAACACTCTATGGAACAAGATATATTTGATGATATATTTTTGAAAGTTTCAGCTATTCATTGGAAGTAGCTATGCTCGGCCAGATTTACAAATAAATATATAAATTCGTTTGCATACTTTGAGTCGGATTAACGACGAGAGATGTCAAAATTCTTACGCTAAAGTTTTAATTAAAAAATTATACGGATATTTTTTAAATTAGCGATATTTTAAGCGATAAACTGATGACCAAAATTTGCTGAAATTATTTGAGGACAAAATTATTCAAATAGCAATTTATCTCATTTAATGACTTTCTACTGTCATACATTGTTCTTCAAAGTTTTGCAATAGTAAAAAATAAAAAACTTAAAAATAGTATCACTAATAAAAGTCAATAAAACATTTATCTAAATATTAACCATCATTACATTCAAAAGTTAAAAAATCATTTATTTATCTGATTATTAACTTGAAATTATTTTCAATATTTACCTAAAATAAAACTATTAAAAAAAGTTTTTTTTTAACATTTTTAAAAAAACTTAAACTTTACTTTTTTATAAAAACATGTCTAGAATTATTTCAATTGTTTTACTAAGCTTATTAATTCACTTTACACGATCGAATAAAATATCTAAACGAGCAGTCGATGGCCTTTGTTCGATGAATTTATGCCAAAATGAGGCAAAATGTATTCAATTAGGCGTAAACTTGGCTGTTTGTATCTGTAATATGGGATATACCGGACTATTTTGTGAATTATCTTCAACCACAACTGTTCCAACAACTACTCAGACCATTCCAGATTTATGTAGTATCGACCCAGGGTTTTGTCTTAACGGTAAATCTATTTTAAAAGAAACCTACTGACTCTTAAAAATTGATTTTTTTAAAGGAGGATTATGTGTTCAATTTGAAACAAACTTGGCTTTTTGTTCATGTCCAGAGGGTTTTAGTGGTATTAGTTGTGAAGTCTCTACAACAACAACACTAGCTAGCTTAGATCAAACATCGGTATCTACAACTAGTATCACTACAACTCTTCCAAATCTATGCCAGACTTATCCTGATATTTGTAACGGTAAGATTCAAGAATTATTCATTGAATATCTCAATTACTTTGCTTCTTTAAGAGGGAGTCTGTGTCAATTTGGAAACAAATTTAGCTATTTGCATTTGCCCTGAGGGATTTTCAGGGCTATATTGTGAAATAACTACATCAACTACTGAAGTTTCATCAACAACTGATGTTTCATCAGCTAGTGAAGTTTCATCAACAACTGATGTTTCTTTTACAAGTTCGATTGGTTGTGTTGATGATTCTCCAAAAATAGCCTGTCCTGTAAATGTACCTAACCCTTGTTTAAATGGTGGATTTTGTGTTTATTCTCGATACACTAATTCAATCAAATGTAATTGTCCATCTGGATTTACTGATGCATTTTGCGAGACTCAATGATTCAATTAAGATTTAAATTCTCGAAAATTTTTGTTTTTTTTTAATGAAGAGTTGCTAAAAAGTTTTATTTAACTAAACTTTTATTTAATGTGTTTAAAGCAAAGGATATTGGTTTGTTTTTCCAATTTGACAGGCATTAACTCCCTTTTGAATCAACATGTAACCATTCATACCCCATTCCCAACCCCATGAATTTTTAATTATCCAATATGGTGGAGAAGCTGTATTATTGAAGCCAACAACCAATACAGCATGATTTATTATACCACTAGTGCATCCAGATGATGGAAGGACACCAGATGAATAAAAGAACCATGCATTACTTGCTTCTATAAGCGTTACAACTGGTCCTTTTTCTATCAAGTCCTTTATTAAAACTTTAGGTCGATATTTCAAAAAAAATTTTTTTTAAATTTACTTTTTCTAAATCTCTTTCAGTTGTTGTTTTAGCAGACATGCCTGATATTTTGACCACTGGTGTAGTGAATGAACAGTTTCCTTGTGCTACTTTATACTAAAAAAAATAATTAATAAAGTATGGTTTTGCTACTTTAAGAATCTAAAGTTACTGGATATTGAGTTTCATTCATGATACCATTTTTCATGTACTCAAAAGCAAATTCAGGCGAACCGCGAATACATCCTCGATTTTTTGTTACACAATCAATTAGATTTTGTTCTGACAAATCAAAAGACATATTTTTGTACTTTAATAAATGTGATTCAACGGCTGCGGTTGCTGCAAATGCCCAACAAGCTCTTTAGAAAAAAAACTAATTGACTTATCGAATTGGTATTTATTACAAGTCTACTTACCCGCATGTAAATTGATCTTTTACTCTTGTTACAAAACCAAATTTTCTCCAGTCTATACTACTTACATTCGAAGAAGAAGCTGTTGATGGTCTAACTGTTGTTATGTTTGATCTCGTGGTTGTTGTTGTATTCATTCTGATTGTAGTCGTAGTAATGTTTAACCTAGTTGTTGGTCTAATCGTAGTAGTACTGTTTAATCTTATAGTTGTTAAGGCTCCATTAGGTGCTCTACTTGTTGTAGTGTTTAGTCTTGCGGTAGTACTGTTTAATCTTATAGTTGTTAAGGTTCCATTAGGTGCTCTACTTGTTGTAGTGTTTAGTCTTGCGGTAGTACTGTTTAATCTTATAGTTGTTAAGGTTCCATTAGGTGCTCTACTTGTTGTAGTGTTTAGTCTTGCGGTAGTACTGTTTAATCTTATAGTTGTTAAGGTTCCATTAGGTGCTCTACTTGTTGTAGTGTTTAGTCTTGTAGTGGTTGCTAAACTGGTAGTTGTATTTAAAGGTCTTAAAGTCGAACTAGCTCGAGAACTTGTTGAATTAGTTGTGTTAGAGACGATTAATCCAAGTCTTGGTGTTAAATTCTCAGATATTACCGAACCGGATAATCTTTGAAGGTCAGCTATTGAATAAGCAGAGAATTTGTTTTCAGTAAACTTAACTCCTTTGAATTTTTCATTCAGCGAAGCTATTAATTTATGATTGTTGATAAAGTTATCCAAATTTTGATTCAGACCTGATATTCTGCTAAATGTCTTTTTGTAATTTTCATAAAGCTTCTTATGAGTGTCAACTTGGGAATTCGATACAATAATAAGACAACTTAAAAAAATAAGGACATTTTGAGAATCCATTTTTTGTTGTTCTTTTTTTGAAAAAACGTTCTATTGAGTTTTTATACAAAGTTTTTATTTAAATGTTACATAAAGTCTTGTGTATTAATCATATTATTTTTTGAGATGGAAACAAATGATTGGTTACATTTTTTCAATCTAGGCCTAAAGAACTTTCTGACTTGTTTGATAATGTTAAGACCTACTTTTAGTTACCTATATTTAAATTTTTGTTTAAATAAAAATAGTTTTTTTTTTTTTAATTGAGTTATTAATTTTGAAAAAAATCTAAAAAATTTACCTATAACCAGACGCCATTAAGCTTTGACTAATTTACGAAAAAAAAAACATTTCAATAAATAAACCAATATTGTGCAACTAATATTTCGTTGCTGTTTTGATTTTTTGACAAAAATTTGGTTTAAATTAACGTCACAAAATCAAGGGCAAAAAGTGTTTAAAATTTTAAATGCAGTCTTGGAAATTAATTTGTCAATTTCATCAGTATACGCTGGTAACTAGGGATGCCAGTTTTACTATACCAGCGAGTATCAAGTTAAATAAATTATACTTAAATTACTTTTTGCTATTTGGAGGAAAAAACATATAAAAATAGTTTTTTGTTGAGAAAGATGGTCTAACGCTTTTTTGAGCCAAAGTATCGAAAGTATTTTTCCGATACTTTTTTTACTTGTTGATATTTTGTTTCTGGAAGCCTTATTTTGGTTCAAAATGCAAAAATTCGAGAGAAAATATGGATTTTAGCAAAAGTATTTTTAGTATTTTTTCCGATACTAGTATAAGTAAATTGAACAAATATTTTCGATACTTCTGATACTTTTCAAGTATTTAAAAAATAAGTTAAATTTTGATTTTCTTGGTTTGGAAAGGTACTAAAGGGAAAAAAGACAGGATATAATGAAAAAATGTTATAAAATTCGATATTCCTGTGACTTAAAAGTTAATACCAACGATAAAATTACATTTTTAATATTGTAAGATACCCGTAAAGAGTGACAAATATTTTTAAAAAGATTTTTAAGGTAAAAATTACGAATGAGCAGGGCACATAGTACATAAATCAGTAACCAGCTAGTGTAATGTTTTCTTGATTAAAAATTTTAAAACTTTTTTCAGTTCAGAACAATAATTATTTTTTTTTTACTGAGATAAATTCGCTTTACTTTAACTTTTACTAAATTTTAATTGTTAGAACTCCAAAGAAGTAAGTCCATTTTTAGAGTATTGGTATCTTTCTTCCATGATATATGAAAAAAGCTGACCTCATCTGATGTCATCTGGTATCATCTGAGATCAGTTTCCATCAGAATTCGCTGTAATTCATAACGTCCCAGGAAATAGTTCTTGTTTAAGAACATCTAAGATCTTTCAAGGCTGTGAATCTTATTAAGAACTTGGAATATCTTTTTCAGAATCTTTGGTTTCCGATATTTTCTAAGAAAACCATTAAGATTATTGACCAAGATCTTTTTAAGAAATCTAAAATTTATTTCATTAGCATTTCCTAAAAAGATCTTAAAAGACATATCTTGAATTCAAAATGGTACAAAACCTGGCTAAGATTTCATCCAAGATCCAGAAAATTTCTTAAGTCCTATCCTAAAATAAAAAATTCTCGGATATGGTCAAGAAATTTTTCAAGAAATTATTAAATCTTGTTGATCAATCTTGAGTAGGCTGATTCTTATTGAATTCTTAATGAGTCTTTTAAAGATTTTTGATGAAGATTTTTTTAAGTTTCGTTATAAGAAAAAAAAACCTACGTGAAGAAAAATCTCAGTTCTCAGATATTCTCGGTTGTTAGAAACTTCTGAGAACGAAAACTTTTTCTGTTCTCAGTTGTTCTCAGATGTTCTCACTTATTCTTAGTTGTTCTAAGATATTCTTAGAAGATGAACATTTGAGAATAAATTTTCTTTCTGATTTTTAAAGTTTTTGCAATCGATTAAATAGTCAATCTAAGATCATTCTGTCCAAGAATTAAACTTAAAAAAAAATTAAATTCTCGCGCCAAAATTATGAATAAATTATTTTTAGCTTCTAACATAGATCATTTTAAACAGAAATTTTAACTTTTGGCGGATTAAGTAATGATCAAATGAAGTGAAGTAAAAGATTTGTCTTGGGTCCTGGGTATTTGTTTTTTTGTTTCTCTGGTATCCTTTCTACGTTGGAAAAAAGTGTAATCAATTAAAAAGATCCAAGAATTTAACATTAAAAAAAATTAAGTTGAAGTCTAACTACAAAGGTAATGCATTGAAAAGTCAATTTTGGCGGGAGAAATTACATTTTTTCTTAGTTTAATTCTTGGACAGAATGATCTTAGATTGACTATTTAATCGATTGCAAAAACTTTAAAAATCAGAAAGAAAATTCATTCTCAAATGTTCATCTTCTAAGAATATCTTAGAACAACTAAGAATAAGTGAGAACATCTGAGAACAACTGAGAACAGAAAAAGTTTTCGTTCTCAGAAGTTTCTAACAACCGAGAATATCTGAGAACTGAGATTTTTCTTCACGTAGGTGAAAAAAAAAGAAAAAACTAGTAAAACATTTTTTATTTAAAAATTTATCTAGTCATGCTCATTTTCATTAAAATATTCTGTTATATAAACAAAATTGTCATTTTTTTTGAAACAATGCATTTATTCAAAATATTCATAGCATTAACCAAAATCATCACATTTGTTTTTTCACAATTAAAAAAGAAATTATCAAAAACTCCTTCATTTTTTATTTGTTGAAGTCTTGTTGGCAATCTAACTTTAGTATTTTTCAGAATACAGTTCGAAACAATGTTTAATTGTAACAATGCAACATAAAAAAATCCATCTATTTCTAAAAAATACATGGTTTCACCAAAAGCTACCTCATTTTTTTCTTTGTAACTAATAAAACAACTTTCATTTGCCCCAATTTTTTTGTCGTCCCTTGATTGATAAATTGTATAGTTAAAACGAAGCTTAGACCCCAAAATAACATTTGCATCTGAACAATTATTATCAAAAATTCCAAATTGGTATAGCTCAAATATGTTTAGTTTTCGCGATATTTTGGATCAACACCAACTCCTCCAAGATCTGAAAATTCGGATTCAAAATTATTGAATCAGCTTTTGCGATTTTGCAATGAAATCTCCGAAAATCTTGGAAAAGTTAGAGACAGCGTAGATGGAGTAGATGCTGGTCAGGCAGTGCTAAGAAATTCAATTGAGAATCTCACCGAACGTCTTAGCACGATCGAATCTAAATTAGATCGTATCAACCGTTCAATGGTGCCCGCCTATGGTATATTTTCCGATCAAATGATTGAGGACGCAAGAGATCAATTGGGACTTGACCTAAGAACTGAACTGGTAAGTTATTTTTTAATTTTGAATTTTTAGACCACATTAATTATATTTTTTTTTTAAGGTTTACAACGGACACCATCTATTGAATACTCCATTCCAACACACAAACATCATAATTGATAAGAAAAGTATAAAAAGATTATCAATTACTAATTTTTTACTCTTTTTTAGGCGGTGATGCGGAAGAAGCCGATGGTTATGATGAAGAAGATGAGAGCGTCCAACGAAAGCAAACAAGCCAACATGATGAATATGATGATGATATTAATGACTATCATGATGAAGAATCGGATCAAGATGATCACCAATATAGAAGACCAATTCCAAGAGACGTCACCATGAATAGTTTAAATTAAAACAATAAAAAATTATAAAAGATTTTTTGATTTTAATCAATATAATAAAAATAAAATTTGTAAAAAAAATAATTTTTTCTTTTTCTAATCTTAAACCTAATCCTAAAAATAAAAAAAAATAAGATAAATTCTGGCTAAAAAAAACCTACTTGATTCTCCATACTTGCTTAAACTTCCTCATACTTACTTGATCTTATCCTTAACTTTCTTGAACCCTTGAATACAAATTGAAAAAAACTTTATCTTGATTGAAACTTAAAAAAAAAAATTCTTAAAAATTTTGCATCTTTATTTTACTTAAAGAATCTTATTAGTTCTTTTACTGAAATTGAAAAATTCGTATACTGAACTAATAAGTTTCTTGAAATGTTTCGATACACGAACTACCAAAGTTACGGGCAAAGATCTTGTTTAAGATCTTGAATAGAATAGCGACCTGGGGTTTGTTAATTCTCTTAATGATATCAACTGATATCATATGATTTCAACTGATCGGAGCTGACATCATATGATATCAGTATGGTCATAAATTCTGATGCGAACTGATATCAGCTGATGTCATATGACAAGTTAAGTTCCGGGACAGTACTTCTAGTGATTTACTAACATCAAAGATGTAAATTATATCTTTAATATGCTTAGTTTATAAAAATTATAACTTGAAAAGGCTCAATCTCGGTTCTTGGCACAGTTGAAAAGAATCAAGCTAGAAATGATCGAGATTCACAGTTCGAATTTTAAGAAGCTTAAAACCAATTCAACTATCAATTTTATTAACGAAGAAAGTGAATATGATTTTCGAAGCCATCTTGTACTTTTGCTTGCAGTTTCAAGTTTCAACTTGATATATTTGAAGCCTTTAAATGTTTCAAGAATTAGTTATTAGCTTCGAGTAAATTTGAGGTCGGTTAGAATAAGTTTGGCAACCTGAAGTTTTGTACGATTGTATTATTGTACGATTGTCTTATTGCTTTAAAGAATACTTTTCTGAAATTTTTTTTTCACATCTTGTGTACAAATCGATGTACACAGTGTACAAGATAATTTTGGACACCAACTCTTAAGAAAAATCATTGTACAACCCAACCCAACTCTTTTTCTTAAAACCCTCAAGGAGTCAAAAAGTATTTTAAAAAAATGCAATTTTGATATTATTTTCTAATTCTCCGCTAAAATGTACACCTTGTACACTCTATTCTAGAATCCTAAGTTTTTTTCCTTTAAAGTAAACTTGGTCTGTATAAATATTGTCTAAAAGGACATTAAAAACAAGAAAAATAAAACAATTATTTAGTATGTTGATATGGGTATCAAAATGCAGCTCTCGGGATGAGAAGTCAGAATCAATCAAGAAAATCGTTGAAAAAAAATAATTCAAATTTTTTTATATACTCTAAAAAAATTAATTTTTTCAGCTAATCATTTCATATGCGAGACTTTATATTTTCGTCATAAAATTTGAGTATTTTATTAGTTTCACCTATCGAAAAACTGGTAAAAGCTTTTAATCCTTAAAATTTTTGAAACTTGTTCGATTGATTAAAACGTACAATTTTGTACTATTCAAAATTGAATATAATCTTGGTCTAGATTGAGAAAAAAAGTAAACCCAAGAATTGTACAAGATGTACAAAAATGTTGTACACATCCCTATAAAATCGTACCTTTAATATTTGTTAATCTGAAGTTGCTTGTAAAAGTTTTCTAATTTTGGGATGTTTATTGCTGTACTATTCATATCTTTTAAGAGGCATAAAGTTGATACATAATGAAATAGTTATACAAATTAAATCTGAATATGTTTATAAGGTTCATTTTTAGGAACAAATATTCTACCACGAATAGTACGCGAATCGTACAGAACAATCGTACAAAACTTCAGGTTGCCAATAAGTTTATGTAATAAATTCTAAAAATATAGAACAACTTACGATTCAAACGTTTTCCCATCATTAAAATTTACCTTTACGCTGAAAAAATATTCAGTTTTTGATAAAAATTATGTTACCTCTATTAAATATTCGAATTGGCATGTTTTCAAAAGTTTGAACAAAAAATAAGAGAAATTCAGATTGAGAACAACAGTTGAAAAGGTTCGCGCCATGCAAAACTTCCATCTGAATTTGCAAAATGCGACCCGATAACTTTGTTCTCCATATGGCAACTTTTTTTTTTACTTTTAACTTTCAATCTGATTTTTCGAGTAAAAAAAGCCCAAAAATTTCCTGTATTTTAAGAGTACCTTTGAATGCCGATATTTACTTTACCTACATATAAAAATTTAGTTGAACTGGTTCAGTATTCTCTATAAAAATACCTTCTAACTTTAACCACCAAAAAATTATTTTTTCATTAGAGAAAAAAGCTGCCTATTTTTAGATCTATTAGTTGCCTTTGAATCAAAAGTTAAAATAGTCATGTGATTAGAGATTTTTGATGAAGAGATTTTTAGGTACATTTTTATTCAAAGATACTCTTAAAATACAGGAAATTTTTGGGCTTTTTTTACTCGAAAAATCAGATTGAAAGTTAAAAGTAAAAAAAAAAGTTGCCATATGGAGAACAAAGTTATCGGGTCGCATTTTGCAAATTCAGATGGAAGTTTTGCATGGCGCGAACCTTTTCAACTGTTGTTCTCAATCTGAATTTCTCTTATTTTTTGTTCAAACTTTTGAAAACATGCCAATTCGAATATTTAATAGAGGTAACATAATTTTTATCAAAAACTGAATATTTTTTCAGCGTAAAGGTAAATTTTAATGATGGGAAAACGTTTGAATCGTAAGTTGTTCTACATTTTTAGAATTTATTACATAAACTTATTCTAACCGACCTCAAATTTACTCGAAGCTAATAACTAATTCTTGAAACATTTTTTGGAATTAAATCAATTAAACAAAAAAAGCCAATTTATGCCTGGTAGTAAATTTAAAAAACTAACAATTGAAAATATTCTGATAATCTTTTTAAAATATAAACAGTTATCCCTATTAAGAGAAAAGAAAAAAACTTAAAACTTTTATTTCATTTCTTCGAGCTATTAAAAAATTAGCTTTCAAAATTTTCCTTTTTTTCTGGAAATTAAATAATTGAAAATTTTTTATTTTAAAAAAACCAAAAATAAAATTTTTTTAAAATCATAAAAAATGGAACCGCTCGACTTTAGTAATCCGTATGATGAAAAGTTAAGACGTAAAAAACATAAAAAAAAGAATAAACAAATAAGTGATAATAATGATAACGAAGAAGATCCCGTTGATGAACCAATTAACAATTCGTTTTTGTTTCGAGCCGGGACTGAGAATGAAAAAAAACCTCAATTCAAGAAAGAAGAATTTATTCAAGACACAAATCCGAATCCGAATAAATTGAAGCTTGAACCATTACCAGACATACGCAATGAATCAAAAGAGACTTTTGAATTTAAAAATCTTCTTCCAGTGTTACCAGTATCAATTAAACCAGTTGATCCAATTATTTACGAACCTGAAATTCAAGTTGCAAAAAGTAAAGAAATAACCGAGATTAAAAAAGACGAAAACAATAAAGTCAAAGAACCAATGAAAAAACAAAATATACCAAAAAAAGTGTTATTTTTATCAATTGCAGTTGGTGTACTTGGGATACTTGTCATTATACTTCTAATTCTAACAATAGGTAAATATTTAAATGAACAGGTTAGGTCTCTATGCAGTTTAACAATTTTAAAAAATATTATCATAAGGTGCGCGCGTAGCAAAACTTCCACACTATCTGGATCTGTCATTTTCGACATCATAGCTGTAATCTACGACCTAAAAAAACCCAAGAAATCAATTTTTTGATGTGGGTGAAAATCAAGAATTTTACCCCTACCCCTCCGCTTTTTGGTACCAAGTGTAAAGGTGCTATATTTAAACAGTCAAGATCTCATGAATGGTAAATGATATTCTTGTCCTGAAGGTACAAAACGAAAGCTAAAAAGCTACCATTGATTCCAAGACCTCCCTAGAAAACACGTTTTTAAAGTCTCTAAGACTTTTTGTTCGATTTTTGAAAAATGACCCGATTCCACACTGATAATAGCACCCAAAACCAATATTCTGAAATTATGATTTTAGGATCAAGTGATGCATGTTGTATAGGGTAGATTTGCACGAGGATTTCAATTTTTTAGTCGAAACTTAACGAGTTCCATATCATTACCAAATTTCAAAAATAGGCCTTTTTGCGCCCCTTAGTACACAATAATTGAAAAAAACTTGCAAAAGTAGCCCCATAGATTTTTGCAGAATCGTCTCTTGTTGATGCTGGATCGTTTAAAAATACGGGTATCGGGGGATTCCTTGGACTAGATACGATTAAATGAAAAAATGCTGTTTTTTACCGTTACGATTTTGGTCCTGGCATCAATGGTAGCTTTTTAGCTTTCGTTTTGTACCTTCAGGACAAGAATATCATTTACCATTCATGAGATCTTGACTGTTTAAATATAGCACCTTTACACTTGGTACCAAAAAGCGGAGGGGTAGGGGTAAAATTCTTGATTTTCACCTTTTCTTGGGTTTTTTTAGGTCGTAGATTACAGCTATGATGTCGAAAATGACAGATCCAGATAGTGTGGAAGTTTTGCTACGCGCAAATTATAAACTTATAAAATATATGTTTAAGAATTTTATTAAGAGTCAATAAATTCTAGGTCCAATTTTCATCAAAATTTATAATTTAAGTTTTTGGAGTTAGATCAGCGAATTTAAGCTCAACAAATTCAACATCAGCTACAACAACAACATGTTCATACGGATTTTCCGGGCCAAATTGTTCAGATCGTAAATAAAATTAATTTTAAACTCTGTTTTTTTTTAATAAAATTTTTACAAAAACCATTCAAGTCTTTCATTCTAAACCTCTCACTGACAAAAAAAAACAGAGTTTTATTTTTTACTTAACTTAAAATTATTTTCAATAGAATGCGGTCTACAGAGTTACACACAAAATGTTCGAATAGTCGGTGGTTCGGACGCAGTTTCACACAGTTGGCCTTCAATTGTTTATATCATGTTTAAATACAAACTTGACAACATCGAATCAGGAAACACATTTCAATATCAATTTTCAAAAACATGCTCGGGGACATTGATTAACCGTAACACTGTTCTAACATCAGCTCAATGCTACGTAGAACGTGTTACTTTTAATTCCAGTTCTGGGGCTAGTTATGATGAACCCGTTACTGTTAATAGTTATTATCCGACTTATGAGTCCATGTACACAGTCTATTTGGGATATAATGATATTTCCGAAGTGTTTAGTGGTACTACTACTTATCCAGGTCGTAAAGTATCTGTTAAAAATTTTTTTAGACACCCAAATTATGATTCAACTGAGCTTTTAAATGATATAGCTCTTATTAAATTGAAAAGTTCAGTAAGTCTTGACTCGTATCTTCAAATATCATGTTTACCTTCGAGTTCAAATTACCCGACTAAAACAAACATAGATGCATGGACTGCTGGATGGGGTGATTTGGGAGAAAATTCTGTTTTAGTTTCATTTAATTTGAAAAATCTAAAAGTGACTTTGTACCCAGAGACTGAGTGCGCTGGTGTATTGACTGGATTGAATAAAGATTGGAGTAAACAATTGTGTGCAGGTGATAAGTCTGGAGGTAAGGGTATTTGTAAAGGAGATGAAGGTGGGCCTTTGTTCGTGAAAGACTCAGTTAATGGAGCTGTTAGATACATTCTTGTCGGTATTGCTTCTCAGTATGAGGGATGCGCACGAGCTAATTTACCTGCGTAAGTTTATTATAAATTTGTTTTTCTTATTAAAAGATTTTAATCGCGCTTTCTTTTTAAGAGTGTTCACAAAAGTCAGTCCATATTTGGCATGGATAAATTTATACGCTTAAGTTACACCATGGAAATTTTTTTTAATTTCTCAATAAATTTGAAAATTATTCATGTTTTCTTAAAAAGTATGTATTCACAAATACACATGTACAAATAACGAACAATTTTGAGGAGAATAAATTATTTTTCAATGTACAACACGGCTTTATAAAAGGCTTCTCATGTGAAACAGCACTACATGAGTTTATTTCCGAAATAAATAGTTCAATTGATTTGAAGATGATTGTTCCAATTCTTTTTATTGATTTTATGAACGCGTTTGATTTGGCTGATCCAAATCTCTGCTTGCTCAAATGTTTTCATTACATTCAGTTCTTGGTCCATTTTTTTTTCTCGACTTTGTTCATTCAAAGGGTAAAGGCTAAGCATTTAGCCGAATTTATAAAGCTGATACGTCCGACTAGTGAATGACTTCAATTGTGAACTGAAATATTTTAAGGACTGGTGTGAGTTTAATAAAATTGATACCAACTTGTCGAAGACTCATTGTATGGTTATAACTAAAAAACGTAAGCTTCACAGCATCATAAAAACAAACTATTCAAATTTTAAAATTTTTAATCAAAGACTGTTTTAAACTTATGTTTTGGGACCTCAGCTTTCATTTTTTACCGGAATCAACTCAAACTTTCTTGGACCATCCTGACTCCTATGAGTCCAATTATTGGGGGGTGTTTTGGGGCTAGGTGAAAAAAAGTATATTTTTTGACTTTCTGAAGGGTAATCAGACCCGTTAAAAACGAAAATTTACTTGTTTTCAGCTTTTTTCGCTTATTTAAAGTCATATTTTGACAATCTTTAGTCCTTTTTTTGGTATACTGGTGTTTTAAGCGATATAACTTTTTAACCAAGCATCAAATATTAAATATCTATACAGATTCTTGTAGAGCATAAAATTAAGAAAATTTTAGTCTGATTAGATTTTTGATTTTTTTTTTATTTTTCATAAAAGTCGGGTTAAACATTTTTTTAAGGGTTCCGGCAATTCAAAACTTCGACACTATCAAAACTTTGCTATTTCGATATCAGATTCGGAATCTGCGCCCAAAAAAAAACCCACAAAAATGTATTTTTTTACTTTTCAATAAAAAAAAATTTTTGAACCCCCCTCCCCATGTTTTATAAAACAAGAGTAAGTTGGTAACCATTTTTGACAGGTATCTTAGTTATTCGACCATGAATTGTATACAATGGGCATATATTCTGAAAGCGCATATTCTACTCTACAAGATGATGTGTTAAATGTTCCGGAAAAAAAAATCTTCCGTGTTTGTATCTTAGATAAAAAGCGGAAAATGTGCATTAAAAAATAGGCATGATAAGATTTTTTTTCCGGAACATTTAACACATCATCTGGTAGAGTAGAATATGCGCTTTCAGAATATATGCCCATTGTATACGATTAAGATACCGGTCAAAAATAGTTACCCACTTACTCTTGTTTTATAAAACATGGGGAGGGGGTTCAAAAATTTTTTTTTATTGAAAAGTAAAAAAATACATTTTTGTGGGTTTTTTTTGGGCGCAGATTCCGAATCTGATATCAAAATAGTAAAGTTTTGATAGTGTCGAAGTTTTGAATTGCCGGAACCCTTCATCTATACCAAAAAACTTTCGTGGAACTAGTAGTTGACACTGGACAAAACTTGACAATCTTTTGTTGATCCTGTAACAAAAAAAAAACAATATTTCAAGCCCATATGCTTATTTTGATTTACGTAGTTTTCAAAATGGAAACTATGAATATTTTCCAGTAAACTTTTATTTAAATCATTTTTTATTATTTAAACTTGAGATTTTTTCTTCGACACTTAGAAATCAATTTTGCTAATTGCTTCAACAAAAATAATAATTTCCTTCCTTTTTTTGAAGTCTTTTCTTAGCTTTGTTTATTTTCAAAAAAATATTTAAAATATTTCAATCCATGGAATCACCTGTATTAGATCTAAGTTTTTTAGAAAACATTGAGCCTCTCGACCTAAAAGCTCCTAAACCTCCTAAACTAAAAAAAAAGCCGAAACAAATCGATCGTAAATTCAAAGAGTTTGGATTTGACCAAAAAACAGCTCAAAATTTCAAACCAAATAGTACAAAAGAAATAAGCAAGCTTTCAAGAGAGTTAACAAACAATTTCAAATGCGAGTCGGAACTTTCGCTTAAATATTTAGAGCCACCAGCTCCAACATTACCTGGACCTTTGTTCAATAATATACCCAGTGACTTGATTCAAACGAAAAGTCCTAATGAACATGTCGAGAGTAACAATAAGAATCGAAAAAAGAAAAGAACTATTTTAATTTTGTTTGTTGCTTGTATTATATCAGTTTCCATCGCTCTATTAGAAATGGCTATAAGTAAGATCCATCTCTTGTTTTGATTAATATTCAAAATTTTTTTATTTTTAAGTTTTTGGAGTTCGATCGTCACCTTAGAAAACCTTAAAAAATTTCGATTCTTTTTTTTTTAAATAAACTACCTAAATATCAAAGCACTCCTTTGTTTATTCTTGACAATAGATTATAACTATGACAATTATAAAAAAAAGGTTATCTAACTTGAAATTTAAACTTAAATAATTAAATCATTTTAGAGTATCTTAAAAAAAATGAAAATTTTGTTAATTTTTATAATATTAACCTTTTATCTTAAAGACTCAAATGAATTCTCATTTGCATCGTATTACCAAGACAATATGGTGTTACAACGTGAACCGTACAGAGCAATTGTATGGGGCTACGCTGATTTAGACTCTAATGTAACATTGAGTTTAATGAACAAAATTTATAGTTCGATAGCTAAGAATACTGAAGGGTATGAGGCTCCTGTATGGAGGATCCAGCTTGATCCAATAGGGGAAACCAAACCGTTTGATCTTGAATTTACAGAAATTAAAACTCAATCGAAACTTTATCTTAAAAACGTTCTTTTCGGAGATGTTTGGCTTTGTGGTGGTCAGAGTAATATGCAGTTAAGTTTAACAGCGACAAGAGATGGTCAAGATGAGATACAAACAGGCTCTGATTTTAAAGATAAAATTCGATTATTCACTGTCGAGACTTTTCATTCGATTAAACCCGACTATGATCTTCTTAAGATAAAACAAAATTGGTCTGAACCATCACCGAAAAGTCTCGGTGATTACGAATGGCAATACTTTTCGGCTGTTTGTTGGCATTTTGGTAAAAAGCTAGCACAAAATTTAAAGCATCCGATAGGGTTATTGGTCAGTTGTTGGGGTGGAACTAAGATTGAAAGATGGATGTCACCGGAGACTTTAAAAAAATGTGATGTTACAAATCCGAACACAAATCATTCTCAATTATGGAATTCAATGATTCACCCATTGTTAACGTTTTCGATATACGGTGCCGTTTGGTATCAAGGTGAATCGAATACTGGGTATAACAGAGACAAGTATGGTTGTAATTTTGAGAATATGGTTAAAAGTTGGAGGGATAATTGGTACGAAAAGACTTTGGGTTCAACCAACCCAAACTTCCCATTCGGTTTCGTACAATTGGCTAATTCAGTGAAACAAGGAGACTATGTGGACAATTGGGCTTGGATTCGTTGGCAACAAACAGCCGGTTACGGTTATTGTCCAAATGAAAAGTTAAAAAATATTTTTATGGCAACAGCTATTGATTTAGTGGATAATGGAAATGATCCGATTCATCCGAGATTAAAAGAAGATGTTGGTATTCGTCTTGGTCTAGGAGCACTTAATTTAGGATATAATCAAACAGTTGAATACGCTGCACCGAAGCTACAATCAGCTTTGGATGATGGTAAAAATGTGATGGTTAGTTTCGAGTCCGACTTAGGGATGGTCGAATTCGACAAAGTAAAATACGAAAATTTTTCAAAAGGATTCGACTTGTGCTGTGATTCAGAGTCATGTTTGACAGACGATAATTCAAATTGGTTCAAATTGGATACTTTCAAAGTTAATAACGAAGTTGTTTTACTCACAAAACCGAGTGATTGTAAACAAGTTAAATATGTTAGATATTTATGGAGACATAAGCCATGTGAGTTTAAACAGTGTCCATTGTATCAAGTTAGATCTAATTTACCAGTAACACCATTTTTAAGTAAGGTTGAATTGTATAATTCAAGTTACAAGTTGGAAATGGGTTATTTAATTTTTATAGTTTTTATAATAATTTCTGTTAACTTTTAAGAGTTTTTTTCGTTAATAAAAAACGTAATTTTTTTGTTCATACTCATATAAGTTTGTCTAATTTGTTGGAGAAATTGTTAAATAATCTCAATTTGATGAAAAATTAATTGCGTTATCCCTTTTCATTGATTTTAGAAAAGCATTTGATTTAACCGATCCTTTACTTTTTCTCCTTGAGTTATTTCATTATGGTTTTGATAACAACTCTTTTGCTTTAATGACAAACTACTTTGATGAGAGATCTAAAAAGTTTCTTTTGAAAAATCTCTTATCCAAACAAGACTAGAACTTGGGGTTTCGCAAGGCTCAGTACTAGGCCCGCTCCTCTTTTAAATATTTATCAACGATCTTCCATTGTATTTTTTTAAAGCTTATATAGAGCTATTTCATTTATTGAAAATGATTAAATAAAATCCCTTTAAATGCTTTTTATACTCTTTGAAAAATAACTTTGAAGATTAAAAGTTTTAAAAAAAGAATTTATTTTTAAAGTTTTTTCTAAAACCTCTCCTGAGTACGTTCTTTTTGTACCGAGGCAAAAGATCAAGTCAATTCTCGAAAGGGGTCCGGGGCGCAGCCCCAGTTAAGGTTCGGGTAGGGATAAGGCGAGGATCAGATGTAATGTCTTTGAATAAGTCAAAAGAGTTTTTTCTTTAAAATTTTATTTTCCTTTCGGTCAGATATCGTCGAAATAAAAACAAATCTTAAAAGTACAAAAATTAGGTACTTTTAGAGGGGAGGCTCAGAGTTTTATCTTAAAAAGTACAAAAATACTTGCATACTTTCTGTACAGGGGAATATTATTTATTCTTTCATTTTGAAGACTTTCTTAGAAGATTTTAGAAAGAAAATAAATTAAAGACAGGACATATCTTCAGTCCTTTTCCAGTCTTTTTCTGTCCTTTTCTGTCCTTTTGTTGAATATTTTACATTAACAAAAAAAGATTCTTTTCTGTCCTTTTCTGTCCTTTTGTTGAATATTTTACATTAACAAAAAAAGATTCTTTTCTGTCCTTTTCTGTCCTTTTGTTGAATATTTAATTCGAAATCAAAATACTTAATTCGATGCAGCGCCAAAGCGCTTGCAGCGAATACGACAAGTACTAAACTTTAAAATTTTGTTTGCATTAAAATATTTAATTCGATGCAGCGCCAAAGCGCTTGCAGCGAATACGACAAGTACTAAACTTTAAAATTTTGTTTGCATTAACCCTGGTTTTGATTCCTGAACAGGATCCTGATAGGTTAAATGTGCCTGTTCTGTACAAGAATCTTAATGATTCAAATTTTCTTTGGCTTTCCAAGATTTTCTTGAATTAAATATTTTGAACTCAATCCGATCGAAGATATTTTTAAAGGATTCTTACAAGAAAACTAATCTTTTCCATCAATTTTTGGAAATATTTTGATCTGTGCAGATCCTGGTCAGGATTTAGGACATGGGAAAATATTTAATTCGATGCAGCGCCAAAGCGACTGCAGCGAATACGACAAGTACTAAACTTTAAAATTTTGTTTGAATAAAAAAAATTAATACGCTGCAGCGCCAAATCGACTGAAGCCTATACGACAAGTATTAAGCTTTAATCTTAATTTTATCCAATTTTATCCTTAGATGTTTCAATGGAAGTGAACATAGAAAAAATTTTATTTTTTATTTAGTTTTTCAACAATATTAAATTTTAGGTTCGCTTTGTTGAATTCGTTGCATATTAAAAAGATGAAAAATTTAAATCTTTCTCTGTTCATATGTTTCACAATATACTTGTACCCAGAAAACCAAAAATTTATTTGTTCAACAACTGATGTATTAGCATCTTTTATATCTTTGTAATTATCAGGATTGCAGATTTCTTTACAATAAATATTTTCTTTCTTGTGGCCTTTGTAATGAAATCGATCAATAATAAATGTTTTATTTCTCATTTTTTCCAATCTTTTAGTCACCTTCTCAATTTTAATACTTGAATCTATAAATTTCTTTAGGTGACAACCATCATCGTACGAAATAAATTGAGATTTTTGTTCAATGTTATCAAAAACATCTAATAAAAAATTTGTTGCTTGAACGAGTGATTCTGAACCGAATATCTCTCGAAATCCGCAAATTATTCCACAATTATACACTCCTAAAAATTCGCCGACTGTCCTAGTTTTTTTTTCACAGGGAAGGGAAAAGCTTTTTAATGTATTACAAGTCGAATTTTCGATTGTTTCGCTTTTTGTCAAAAATTTCGATAGACACGATTCCGGAATTTGTTTTTCAGTTGCCCAAAATGGGGTTTGATCCAAATAATCTACTAAGTACAAAATCTGATCTAATTTGTTAATGAAACTATCGTATAATGTTAAATTTTCTTTAGAAAGTTTTCCCCGTTTTGGTATTATTTGGCTCACATTACATTCAAAAAATCTGTTCCCATAATTGAACGACATTTTCGGATCTTGTGACTTATGATTCTCACAAAAATAGCTTTTTCGTAATGGTGTATTCGGACATCCTATTTCAATATTTCCTTTGAAAGTGGATTGGGTGAAAGTTATCAGAATACATAAAAACAATGATTTGAATCTTACCAAATTCTTCACTTCTCATTTTTACCGTTGAGTACATACATCTGAGTCTATTTATTTTGTAATTACCATCTATACTAACAACTTGGCAGCAATTTTCGGATTTGCAATTATCTAGATGGAGATTTCCACCCCAATACTTACTAAATAAAGGGCAAATTCTAATATTAAGAATCTTGAGATTGTCGTCTAATTCATTAACATAGAAAGCACGAATCTCTTTGGCTTGCTCAAAATCGATTCTGGTTTTTATAAAATTGTAATAAAACCAACATTCAGTAATTCGTTTTTCTTGAAGATTTTTCCCTTTAATTTTCGAAAGATTTGAGGGATCGACAAGATGAAAGTAATTGTATGAATTGGTGTACGATTTAAAAGAACTGTGTTTAAAAAGAATATCCGATGTTAAATTTCGCAAAAGTTTTTCGTCAAAAATAATCTCGTTAGAAAACGAATAGAAATCGGAATTTAACACATCAGTATAGAATGTACGATTTCCGTCTTGATCGATGTAAAAATTTAAATAAAATTTTTTTTTGCAACGACGACACTTTTTAACCGTATAAGTACAATTGAGAGGTCCTTTATTAAACATGTAAACAACAGCATTAAAGGTATTGAATGTTTCCAACTTTTCGGCACAATTAGCACACACCTTGTGCTTTGCAGAAAAATTACGTAATTTATTGTTGTGAATAAAAACGTCTAATTTATTTAAGTTTTCAAAAAATGATAGGGGATAATATTTTGGACAATAGATAACCTTTCTTAGAAAGACTTCAATCTTAGATTTTTCGTGTTTTTTCATCGTATACTCATTCAAAATATCGATTGCTTTATCGATATCTTCATTTTCCGATGAAGACAAAATTCGATGAAAAATCAGTAGTTCATCAATCGAATCGAACGGTTCTAAAAATGATTCCATTTTGAAACGATCAAATTTGTTTGAATTTTATATCTAAGTACTCAAAAATAATTAAAAATTATCATTATTTCAAAGAATTAATTTTTAGGATTTTAACCAAAAAACAAGAAAAAAACCGCTTAAAATAACCATTATTATCATTATAAAAATATTATCGCAAAATGTTAAGCGATAATATTTTTATAAAACCAACATCTAATTAAAGAACTCTATTACAAGTTCTGATCAAAAAAAACTAAAAGACTTTGATTAACGAAATAAAATTTATTGAAAATCATTTTTAGAAAAATATTTTTAATTTAATAAATGGATCGATTTGGATCATTAATGCTAAATTTGGATTTAAAAATATATAAAAAGATCGAATTAATTTGATAATTAGAAAACTGATGAGAAAAACTAGTTATAATGTTTAATTAAATTGTTAAAGTTCATTTGGATCGATTATGATTTCATTTTGATTAGAATTAAAACTTGATTTATTGCTACTCTGATTTTTTGTTTTCCTAGTCTGAGTAGTATTTTTACTATTTGACTGTGTCTTGGTAAATACAAATCTCTTTTGTTGTACCTTAGGGCTTGAGTTACTATGATTATCTTTTTGATTTTCATCTTTTCTAAGATGATCTGCGTCTTCATCATCATTGAATTCAGTCTCGATTGAGTCATCATTTGAATTAAAGTAAACATCATTTTTATTTTTTTTTTCGGTTCCGAAAAGGGTCTTCTTAGAATTAAATTTCGGAGTTTTCAAGTGACAATTTGTTTCGGGAGTTTCATATTGAAAATCATTAGCCTATATTTAAAAAAATTAAAATTTAAAACTTAAATATAATGATTTATAAGAGATTTGTATTAGAAAATATACTCTGTACTAGACTAGAAAGTTGTATACTTGTAAAATGGGGTCTGGTACGAACCCCCAGGTAGGGTTCGGGAAAGGCATTGGTGAGGGTCAGATACTCTTAAATCCAGCAAATTGTACCTACCTCGAAAGGGGTCTGGGGCGAAGCCCCAGGTAGGGTTCGGGAAAGGCATTGGTGAGGGTCAGATACTCTTAAATCCAGCAAATTGTACCTACCTCGGAAGGGGTCTGGGGCGAAGCCCCAGGTATGGTTCGGGAAAGGCATTGGTGAGGGTCAGATACTCTTAAATCCAGCAAATTGTACCTACCTCGAAAGGGGTCTGGGGCGAAGCCCCAGGTAGGGTTCGGGAAAGGCATTGGTGAGGGTCAGATACTCTTAAATCCAGCAAATTGTACCTACCTCGAAAGGGGTCTGGGGCGAAGCCCCAGGTAGGGTTCGGGAAAGGCATTGGTGAGGGTCAGATACTCTTAAATCCAGCAAATTGTACCTACCTCGAAAGGGGTCTGGGGCGAAGCCCCAGGTAGGGTTCGGGAAAGGCATTGGTGAGGGTCAGATACTCTTAAATCCAGCAAATTGTACCTACCTCGAAAGGGGTCTGGGGCGAAGCCCCAGGTAGGGTTCGGGAAAGGCATTGGTGAGGGTCAGATACTCTTAAATCCAGCAAATTGTACCTACCTCGAAAGGGGTCTGGGGCGAAGCCCCAGGTAGGGTTCGGGAAAGGCATTGGTGAGGGTCAGATACTCTTAAATCCAGCAAATTGTACCTACCTCGAAAGGGGTCTGGGGCGAAGCCCCAGGTAGGGTTCGGGAAAGGCATTGGTGAGGGTCAGATACTCTTAAATCCAGCAAATTGTACCTACCTCGAAAGGGGTCTGGGGCGAAGCCCCAGGTAGGGTTCGGGAAAGGCATTGGTGAGGGTCAGATACTCTTAAATCCAGCAAATTGTACCTACCTCGAAAGGGGTCTGGGGCGAAGCCCCAGGTAGGGTTCGGGAAAGGCATTGGTGAGGGTCAGATACTCTTAAATCCAGCAAATTGTACCTACCTCGAAAGGGGTCTGGGGCGAAGCCCCAGGTAGGGTTCGGGAAAGGCATTGGTGAGGGTCAGATACTCTTAAATCCAGCAAATTGTACCTACCTCGAAAGGGGTCTGGGGCGAAGCCCCAGGTAGGGTTCGGGAAAGGCATTGGTGAGGGTCAGATACTCTTAAATCCAGCAAATTGTACCTACCTCGAAAGGGGTCTGGGGCGAAGCCCCAGGTAGGGTTCGGGAAAGGCATTGGTGAGGGTCAGATACTCTTAAATCCAGCAAATTGTACCTACCTCGGAAGGGGTCTGGGGCGAAGCCCCAGGTATGGTTCGGGAAAGGCATTGGTGAGGGTCAGATACTCTTAAATCCAGCAAATTGTACCTACCTCGAAAGGGGTCTGGGGCGAAGCCCCAGGTAGGGTTCGGGAAAGGCATTGGTGAGGGTCAGATACTCTTAAATCCAGCAAATTGTACCTACCTCGAAAGGGGTCTGGGGCGAAGCCCCAGGTAGGGTTCGGGAAAGGCATTGGTGAGGGTCAGATACTCTTAAATCCAGCAAATTGTACCTACCTCGGAAGGGGTCTGGGGCGAAGCCCCAGGTATGGTTCGGGAAAGGCATTGGTGAGGGTCAGATACTCTTAAATCCAGCAAATTGTACCTACCTCGAAAGGGGTCTGGGGCGAAGCCCCAGGTAGGGTTCGGGAAAGGCATTGGTGAGGGTCAGATACTCTTAAATCCAGCAAATTGTACCTACCTCGAAAGGGGTCTGGGGCGAAGCCCCAGGTAGGGTTCGGGAAAGGCATTGGTGAGGGTCAGATACTCTTACAACAGTACAAGTGTCTCTACCAGAATTAGTTTTTCTATTTAGGTCATGCTTAACAATATTTTTATTTTATGCTACCGAGATTGTTTAATATTGAAATAATATATAGTTCTATATTTAAATGTGCCGTAAACTTTCCAAACAAATAATTAAATAATTACCTGTTCAATCTCTTCATTTTCAAAATTTTTCCCAACATTTCTCCAAAATGATTCTGAAAATTCCTCAGGCGAACTTTCATTATTCAAATTATTTCTATTTTCTAAAATTGAGATGTCGATAGAATTCTGATTTTTTTCCATATTCACTCTGTTATTCGAGTATACATTTGATTTTTGTGTCCCAAAGTTAAAAAAATCTGATGGAATCGTAATATTTTCCAACCCATTTTGCTTAGTTACCGCAGGATTCACACTATTATCTAAGTCTGTAGGATTTGGTGACATTTTTTTCTCTGATTTAGAAAAAATATCTGATTTTATAAAAAAGAAAGAATATTTATCGTAAATCCGATTACTTTTAGCTTTTGCATGGTCATTTGATATATCATCTAAATTGGAAGTTCTAGCTTTTTTCCGATTTTTAATTCCATTTGGAGTCTCTAATTTTAACTAAATTATAGTTTGAATATTAAATAAATTTAGTTTAAAATCGATAAAAAAAATTTATGACTCATTAACATGAATTTTAATATTTTCTATTTCAAATTTAATTTTTGTGCCTAAAATTGTATTGATTTTAAACTAGAGATGTGTATTCTTTTAACAAAACTTATAAACTTACTTTCCAAAATTTCAATGTAAACAGACGTTTTAATTCCTAAATTTTCAATTTTTTCAAAAATTTCAATGTTATTCTCAATTTCACTTTTTCCAATTTTTTTGAAAAATGTATTTGGCTAAATTAGAAAAATTTCAATTTTTCTTGACAGAAATGACACGATTTTTTGATTATACTAAAATAAATAATCTCAATTTCATTGAAAATATACTTAAAATAATGGAAGTGAATAACCGAAAATTTAACAGTTTTACGAGATTTACGTAATTTTAGTAAAAATTCAAAATCATGTCAGTACTGTTTCAAAAATTTTTTAAATAATTTTACTCTTTTTAACACACCACCAACATTCTCATCGATTATACTCCCTAATCCCATTTTTTGTAATTCCATAGCAACTTCCATAATATCCTCTTTTTTGTAACTATTTGAAAGAGTTTGGTTTAAATCGTTTATTGTAAATGTAAGGCTCTCATCCGTTGGAAACATAAGAATCTTTTTTGCAAGTTCTTTCGACTTAGGTGAGAAATATCGGTCTGATGTTTCTTCATTATTTTTCTCACCCATACTTTCTAAGATTTTGAAAAAGTCCATCGAGTAATCAATGACCTCGTATTCAGCAAAACACATTTTAACCTTATTGAAATAATCTACCAGGTTTACTGCCTTCTTCAAAGTCTCATCGCTTATTATTTGAAACGAATTAGGCTGTTTTGCAATTGTTGCAATCGTTGCTTCCAACCTCGGATTTAGACTGTTGGTATTAATATTTAATTGAGGTGATAATTCGATTTGTTTAATAATTGAAAATGCTTTTTTGAAAGAATGTATAAACATTGCCGCTCTTAATATTTGTGAAGCAGATTTACCACAAAGAGCACTTTTAATAAAAACATAAAGAAAAAGGATCAATTTTAGATAAATTTAAAAAATATACGTGATGAACATATCATATTTTTCTCCAAACTTCTGTGACAAATCTTTGTATTTATCATAAATCGAATAAAATGTTGCTGTCGCCCCTTTGTCAAGATTGTAATTGACAGGAGTGGAATTCAATCGACTAATAATAAAGAGTAACACCGTTAACGAATATTTGATCGGAGGCGTATTTATCATGTCACTCGATTTAAAATAAACCGGTTTAGGTGCGCATAAATGGAAACGTTGTATAAGACCATCGTCTCTACAGTCTTTCTCATGTCGTACGAACTCCAAATAGTCACTCATGTGGCCTAAAATAGAATATTTCAAATATTGAGAAAGTAAAGAACCATTTTTGATTAAGCTTTTAATGCATTTATGGTTTCTAATATACATTTCGTTTTAAATTTGCGAAGAGTAACTATCAAAATATGTTTTTTACCAGATTTATGGGCGTCTTAACCCATTTTGCTTCTATATAAAAATACAAATTTCATGTTTTTGAAATTTTTAAGAACACATTTCAAAATTTTCACATTGTAATCTCGAGTCGTATTCAGTGGATTAAACAAAATATTTAACTAACCTAATAAACAAACATTGAATCTTGGCATTTGGATATAGTGTCGTCCTCCAGTAAGTGATCTATCATATCCAATTGGACCCGTGTACAATTCTAAATATACACTTCGGTCATATTTACCGTCACCTCCTTTGTATAGACCGAAAGAGCTCATGAACGTTGATGACTCATCAAAAAAGCTAACTAAACAAGGATTCGTTTCCAAGTTTGTTAAAAGAGCTTCAACTGTTCCAGCTTTGACAAAAAATAATTACTGAAAAAGTCTTTTTAAACTATCAAAAAGTCTCACCGTTGATAAGACTTGATTTTTTCCTCGGAACCTTATCGTACTCCTCTATCTCATACAATGATTTCTTTACCAAAGACATACCAGTACTTTTTCCAGTTGATGGATTAGCAATAAGTGCCGAGTAAAAAATTGATTGTTCACTAAGAGTAGTTAAAGTTGTAACAAAAGAATTTCGCATCAAATGTGAAATTCCTGTCAGCAGGGGACAAATTACAAACTCTTTGCAGACTGAGTGACGAGCACTAAAAACACTGAAATGAAAATAATTTCGAGATTGTTCGAGAAAAATATTTACCTTATGTTATGCAAATAATCTCCTAATTCTCCGTCAAATATCGGTTCAAACGGAATCTTGTACAGTTTTTCCTGCACACGGCTTATCTCAAGATTCCTATCCGAGTTTATTCGTCTTGTGGACAGTTTTTTGTTCATGTTGTGTAATTACTGGGTAAACGATTGTTTTAAATTCAAGTCAAAATTTGTAAAAAAAAAAAAGAAAATTCAAATTCAAAAAAAATTTATTTTTATTTTTAGTAATGTGTTTGAGTCTGATAAAACTTTACAAAACTTTTTGCTAATTTTTTTTGTTATTCGTGCTCATCTTTATTTGATCGAACAATTCAAACAGGTTTTTTTCATAATCAAGATTCACATAATTCGCCATAGCCAGTTTTGTTTTATTCAAGTATAAAACTAAATTGATCGCCTTTTCGATTGATTTTAAACCGATTATTTCCAAGTTTGACTTTACTCTTAAATAATCATCAATAAACAGGTCCAAATTATTATCCAAGTCAAAACCCGTTGGCTTCCCATTTACCATTTTGGTGGATAACAATTTATATGAATGGCTTACCATGTGAATATACATTGAGCATTTCAATATATGTGATGCCATCACGCCAATCATGTTTCTTGTTATTGTTTAGATAGTGAATTATTTTATAAAATTGGTTAAAATTACCTTAAAAAATGATCGGCATCAAAAGTTTTTCCCCAATGTATGAGTTTAATCTTAATATTTTTGAAAACCCCAGATGCTTCAGATTCTAATCTATAAGTGATCGGATCGCGATTCAACTTATAAATGGTATAAAATACCTCACTTAAAGAAAAATTGTTTTCTTCAACATTCATAATGATCTCAGATGATAAAAATCTTGGTTTTGGTGCACAAAAGTGAATCTTATGGATCAAACAATCTTCTGTCAATTGTTGAGCATTTCTTACCGAAGCAATGCCATGAGAAATTTCACCTAAAAAATTAAAAACTACACATATGTACAAACAAATTTTGATAATAATTATTAAATATATTCCTATCGTAATTAAAGTTTATTTAAAATTACCTTTTAAGAAAAGATTAAATCTGGGTGTTCCGGTATATAGGGTATATATTTCTAATAATCTGTCAGCCTGATTAGGGGTTCTTTGAGAGCCGAAAGGTCCTATAATCATTGGTGACATTTCCGACACTCCAAATAAGCATGGGTTTTGATTTAATTGGTAAATCAACCCTTCAACTGTTTCAACTAAAAAAATGTTTATGTTATTTTTACTTGACTATAGAAAATACAAAACATCCCTTACTAAAATTTTAGCAACCAATAAAAAATTGAACTTAAAAGCTTTTTAGACTTTAAATGGTCTCTTTCGAAGGAAATTAGGGAAACGTATAAATTTTACTAAGCCCTACAATCTATCCCGGGATTAATTAAGACCATTATTCAAATCCTATTATTTAAATTATTATGTAAAAAAATAAGTAATACAGATGTTTTGTTTGCTAAAATAAATCTTACCATTCATTAAACTTGATTCTTCAAGAGGTATATTCAAATAGTTTTCAACTTTATTAATCGCCTTTTCAACCATATTTATTGCCCTATTTTTGCCTGTTGAAGGACTTGCTATAAGTGCTGAATAAAATATACAAGGTTCAGTATGGCCACCTAATTCTTCGATTTTTGAATATCCCATTAAATGCGATACGGCTGTTAAAAGCGGGCATAAAAGGATTTCAAAACTGATGGAATGAGCGGTGCTTAAATAAATATTTAAGATTAATATATTTGATGTAACGGGTGTTCCAAAATGGCTGTCACCTTTTTATAATTAAAAAAAATATGAAAAATTTAATTGAATGATCTAATATCACTAAAATTTTTTTAAGAGCCAATAGTCAACTAATCAATAAAATGTGGCTAATATAAAGTGACCTAAAACATACAATTTTACTCCAGAAACGACGTGGTCCCGGAACACGGCTTAGCTCAGGACTAATACACATTTTTTGAGCTTAAAAATTATGGCCAAAAACAAACTTTTAAAAACATGTTCATGTCTATGTATATACAGCATTTTAAACCTATTTTTTTGCAAAACTTTGGGTCCTAGATTTTTACCCTTCAACCTAAATTTCGAAGATTGAAACATCTTTTTCGGAACACCCGTTAATTATAATTACAATTACCTTATACTATCAAAATATCTGGAAAGATCCGCATCAAAAATACCGTCAAGTTTAGTTTTATTGAGGTTTTCTATGACATTTTGAACCAAGATTCTATCAGTCTCTATTTGTTCCATCATTTTTGTTTAAACTTTTCAGATTTCAAAGTTCTAAATAAAGAGTATCTAATTGTATTTTGAAAAAGAAGAGAAAGAATTAATTTAAAGTATTGTTTCAAAAAAAAAGTGTTGAACTATTGCATTACTGATTTATTTTTTATATGAATCAAGAAAAATTTTTAAAATTATTTTTGTTCAACATTATAAATAAGATTGCAAAATTCGAGGAACCCTCACTTTAAAAAAAAGCAAAAAATTTATACACTTTAATTGTGAAACACTTTACAGTGTCTTCAAATTTATTTTCAAAAAAATTAAATTGTAAATTTTTCAGTGATACAGAGATTAAATTTTTTTTATAAACCATTGTTATGATTCAAAAAAAGAATAAAAAAAGTATGTAAAAAATGCTTTTGCTTGTGCTCTTCGAAATTTGAAAATTTAACTTGCTTGACTTGATTTTAAAAACCCATTAACTTCTCAAATGACTACAAAATGTGATATCACTGTAATCTTGGTACGTTTTATAAGTGGATAATAAATCAATTGTCTCATTAACTTTTCAAAATTAATTAATAAATAATTTAAAGTTTATTTAAATAAACTGCTTGTGAGTTAGGGTTCTAGCGGCTCATAAGAAAAGAACACAAAAGGTAGAAAAGAATTATGTTCTAGCGACTCATAAGAAAAGGACACAAAAGGTAGAAAAGAATTATGTTCTAGCGGCTCATAAGAAAAGGACACAAAAGGTAGAAAAGAATTATGTTCTAGCGGCTCATAAGAAAAGGACACAAAAGGTAGAAAAGATTTATGTTCTAGCGACTCATAAGAAAAGGACACAAAAGGTAGAAAAGAATTATGTTCTAGCGGCTCATAAGAAAAGGACACAAAAGGTAGAAAAGAATAAAGTATGAGTCTACTATAAGAAAAGGACACAAAAGGTAGAAAAGAATAAAGTATGAGTCTACTATAAGAAAAGGACACTAAAGGTAGAAAAGAATTATGTTCTAGCGGCTCATAAGAAAAGGACACAAAAGGTAGAAAAGGACAGTGGATGGGTAAGTAAAAGAACAAAAGACAGAAAAGAATCTTTTATATAATAATGATTTCATTGTCTATTGCTCCAAAACTGGCAATAAATTGGACATATTAATGAGCGAAACAGGAGGGGTTATCGATGAAGTAAATGCTTGGTGCTATTTTAATAAAGTTGAATTAGAAAAAAACCTTCTTCATACTTAGAAAAAAATTGAAATACCAGATTTTATTCAAATTAAAGAGGCTAAAATTAAAGTTGTTGATAAATTTAAATTATTGGACTTTACCATTAATAATAGATCTATACATCTGTGAAAATTTTATTTTTTAAAACTTTTATTTTACCTAATTTTGATTATGTTTTTAAGATACGGGAAGCAGAGCTTTTGATATGCGAGTAACGGAACGTTAAATTATCAATATAAGGCAAGTAAGGCATGGCCCTCTCTCTATTGAAGGCATGGCCCTCTCTCTATTAATGATTAATGAAGATTGATTTATAATGAATAGGATGATCTAACAGTTCTTATTTTTGTTAGACTTTCAAGTAAAAAGTTTCGGCAAAGCTAACTATTATGGACTGGGCCTTCAATACAGACAGGACCATGCCTTCAATACAGACAGGGCAATGTCTTCAATAGAGAGAGGGCGATGCCTTACTTGCCTTATATTGATAATTTGACGTTCCGTTACTCGCATATCAAAAGCTCTGCTTCCCGTATCTTTGTTTTATTAAAAGTTTGTTAATATAAGAATGTCACACATTTAGCAATCTTTTTCTTAACAAACAAACGTCGGACGTCTTTAATTCAATTAAGAAATTATTTTTTTAGTTTCTTTTTTTAACACAGTCTGTTAACATAGTTTTATGAATTTATGCATAAATTATCGTTTTAACCAATAAATCTTCTTGGTTTCTCGTCCAATGAAAATTATTTTCAAAAAAATCGTTCAGTATCTCGTGTCTACTTAATAAGCTCGTCACCCCGCTCGTTCCTCGCAACAATGATTTGTAATTTTTCAAAAGAAGCCAGCCAAAGGTTCGCCAACTGTTTCTATATGTGTAATTATAAATCATTAAAAATTAAAGTAAATTCTTTAGTTTTAATCATTTAAATAATGTAATAGAAAAGTATTGAGAATTTGTTTTTCAACATCGAGCTTTAGAGAGAATGTTGTCGTTTTCATACAAGATCATTAAAATAAAGAACTCACCCATTTTGCTCAAAGAACAATTAGTTACAAATGGGTCACGAAAAATCGAGTACGACTTAAGTGATTTTAAGAAATTTGAAGAAACTTAAGTGATTTTAAGGTGCCGAAGTTGAAAACAAAAAGTGGTGAAAACACATTTGGTTATGTGTACATTGGCTGACAGAATTGTCCTCAAATAAAGCACCTCTAAGTTGTCAATATTCAACAACATCAACCTAATTTACAATGATTCTTTAAAACTTTTTGATAAATTTAATTTGAATTTAAAAAATTATTTTTTAATTTTGAAAATTTTAATCAGTCTATATTCTAGACAAGGGCGCTAGCCTGTTGATTAACCTTGAACTTGAAACAATATGAACATTTTGAATTTCACTCGTGACACTTCGAATTACATAACAAATACCGACTAGCATTACGAATATTGAAACAGCATTGTCTAATTCGCAGTCAAAAACATGATTTTGAACATCAAAATCTTTGTTCTCTGATGCCTTCGTAGCAAATAGTTTCAAATAGTTGTTTAGCACTTTCCGATTTTGACAAATTTGATATTTTTACAAATATACTACAGAACGGTACCGTATTCCTTTTTTTCACAAACAGTGCTGTATTACATATACATTTCGGAATTCTTTCATTATTTTAAATCAATTCATTCCTTTTTTAAACCTTCTTCATACATTAAAAGTTATTCATGAAACGAACGTCACAAATGTATTGAAAACATATCAATTCCAAACTCACCTTTATTTAAGTAAAAATTCTAACAAAATTAAAACCTTATTTTGCTTTTTTAGATTTTTACGTCAAATAAATAAACTTTCATAATGACGTTTTTAATGTAACTATGGAAACTACATAATATTTATTTCGAAATTATTATTTTTTGTTTCTACTCCATTTATAGAAAATTATAAATTAATAAAATACCCCGTTTTGAATTAAGTAATACATTCTGGTTCAAAAAAAATGGGCAACACTGTTTGTGTTGCAAATGAGGTAACTCCTTTGGCACCCGAAAATCATTACAAATGTCGTTACGATAAAAATGATAAATATTCGAATAAAATTACATATTACACTCATGATGATATAAATGTAAGTTTAAAGAAATACATTTTTTCTAAACATGCTTTTAACTTCCCTTTTTAAGAGATACCCAGTACCTGAGAATAAAATTAATATTTCAAAATCGTTTCACGATTATAATCCAACTGAATTTACATCTGAAAAAATATTAGCTAGAAAAAAAAATAATATTGAAATTGATCCTAACATGTAAGTCTAAGACAATGACCCTTCATCTTTACTTTTGTATTAATTTTTTTTTTAAAGAGATGATCCGGAATACAAGAATCTTAAATTTAATGAAATGGATATAAAATATGGGTGCGATAGACGTAGCTATCACGGTCATTATAAATTTATTCGTTACAAGCCAGATTCAGTTATACTCGTTCCAATGAACCCGGTTGGTCGTACTGGGGTAATTGGTCGAGGTCGTTTGTTCCGTTGGGGTCCAAATCATGCGGCAGATCCGATCGTTACTCGATGGAAACGTGATAAAAACGGGGAAATTGAAACAAATCAACACAGTGATAAAGGTGTTCTTGAATTTGTTGCCATACAACGTAGACAAACAGGCGAGTGGGCAGTGCCTGGTGGTATGCGTGATCCTGGAGAAAAAATAAGCGGAACTCTTATACGTGAATTTAAAGAAGAAGCATTAAATAGTATGAATAGACCAAAAGATGTTGATTTTAATAAATTCGAACGCCTTGTAGCTGGTACACAATATGGTGATAAAATATTAGATAATTTTTTCAAAGGTGGTACTGAAATTTATAAAGGTTACATGGATGATCCGAGAAATACGGATAATGCATGGATGGAAACGTTGGCTTGTAATTTTCATGATGAAACAGGCAAAATTGTTAGTAAGCTTAAATTGGAAGGTGGTGATGATGCGAGTGATGCAAAATGGATGGAATTGAGTGGTAAACTTAAGTTATTTGCAGGTCATTATGATTTGTTAAGAGAAGTTGCTGCTCTACATGATGCCCATTGGTGAATTTATGCAAATATTTTGTAATATTATTATTATTTAATTATCTTCTATATTTAAATATAGAATTTTTTTTATATTTGTTAAATTTTTTTTAATACTTTTGATAAAATAATGATTTTTTTTAACTTTAAATTTTATCTTTAAAAAATTCTGATAAAATCAGTCTGATTACCTGACAGATTACGAAATGTATTTACTTAAAAAAAGTTGCTATGAATACCCTTTTAACATTTTTTAAATTTTCAAAAATGGCGACAAAGAGCATTGTAAAGTTTCGTTCAAAAAGTTCAGTACAAAATTTAAAAATGGAAAAATTTTTTCTAGGAAATGATGAAATGATCGATTATGGATTTTCGTAAAAAAACGGGTGTAATGTTAAGATTATTTTGACAATATTAGATAGAAAGAACTATTAATCGATCATTCGCTAAGAATTGTTCGAATTATTGAAGTCAGGGCCCAAGAAACCCCATTCCATACTTAAATTAAAATTAAGTTGTTTTTTTAAGCGCCGAAATCATGGAACCAAAATATGCTTGAACTCTCTCCTCTAAAGTTAGACCGGGGATCGAAAATCAATAATCGATTGATCAAATTTTGTTTTAATGCAAGTTGTGTAACATTTTTTGTTACACCATTTTTATTTACAACATCTTCATTTCCTAGAAAAAATTTTTCCATTTTTAAATTTTGTACTGAACTTTCTGAACGAAACTTCACAATGCTCGACAAAGGCAGTGTTAAATATTTATTGCTTTAAAAAGCTAAGAGTTAATCGAATAACGGCATTGTAGAGCTAGAAAGGTTGGCGTCATGCAAAACGACATCACTATATAAATCGGTCATTTTGGATAGCATATTCGTAATCTACGCATATGAAAACCTAGGAAAACTGCTTTTATTAGGAGGGTTCAAAAAAAAATTAACACGAGGGTCTTGAAATTAGGCAGCCTTCTAACTCGGTGGCTGTGGTTTTTAAACTTTACATTTTAATTGTCATTCAAAGGACTCTGTATTTATACATATTCTGAAAGAGCATAAAATGCATTTAATTTTCATCATCCAAAATCGAATTTTTTAAAAAACAAGTATTGAAGAGTTACATGTTTTAAAGGGTTTCTCTGAAAAATGCACGCCATTAAAATTTATGAAACGGTAGGAGTAACACAAGTATCTGTTATAAGTCTCCTTCTGTTTAAAATTTTTATTAATGAAATCCCAAAAAAATAAAACAAACAATGAATGTTCTCTTCGCGGACTACTTGGCAACATTTTCATGGTTGGAAAAAGTGAAACTCTGCAATAAATTGGGTATTTGATTAATTTTGAATACATTAAAAATGATTAAAGATAACTGCGCAATGCTATTAAATTTGCAAAGTTTTGTAGAACATGTTCTAAGAGTGGCTTTTGAATCTTTCAAGACCAAACTTGATTTAAGTTCGAACGAAAAAAACTGGGGATACAGCTCAGAGACACTAGGATTCATCTTAGACTACTCTTTTCCATGTCTTAACTCTTTAACAAACTACAATTAATTCAAAATTCAGCTAGAATTTCATAATCTTTTTTACGAGGCTTTAAAAAATTAGGTCTTATCGTTTATATTTTATTCAATTTATTTGAAATGGAACAATAATAGAAACACACTCAGAGTGTTGCATCTGTGAATTACTTTATATTAGGTTCGAACTGTTGAAATTTTAAATCAAGAAAAAGGATATTGGCAAAAAATATGTAGAAGCTCAGTCTTAGCTTTTCAGTTTAACTGATTGTTAGACTGGTATGAGTATTAGAGGGGATTCGACTCAAGATATGTTGGCTACCCTACTCCTCTGTGAAATTGCTACCTGACTATTAATTCCTTTCCCCAAATGTAAAAATAATGACTTCAAATTAACTTTTTTCTGGACCTCTTTATCCTCTTCCCGAAAATATTACAGGTCAGACTGTATTTGAATCCTTGGATATCTGGTTTAATCATTAGTTCTTCTAGAGTAATCAGCGTATATGTAAACCTCAGAATTGTCCTATTTTGAATTATGACCAGTGAAGGGGCAATTTAAAGTAGCCTTTAGAAGGGTTAGCTTGGGAAAATGTCTCATTTAATGGTATTTTATTTTACTGAAGATCTTTTCACCTGAACGCTAACAAAATTCTGAACATGCTATGATTTATATTATTGCAAAAAAGTATTAGAAGTTGTAGATCTCAATGTTCTCTAAAAAACTTTGTAGGGTATTGGCCAGGGTCCTATTTATACATTTTGTACGACCCAACTCGAGAACATATAATTAAGGCTCATGTCATGTTTCAAGCTTTTTGGTAGGCTTCTATCGAAATCTACGGGTCAGAAGACCTAGAAATTGATTTAACCATGGAGAATTATTGACCTGTTTGGCTTTTTGGAATTTCAGTGCAATATGAAAATTAGTTACTAAAATAATAAATTTATTCAAAGGAAACATTTCAGACTCTCAAGATATCACTAATAGGGTTTTCACTGATAGGGTTGGTAACACTCAAATTTTACAGAAACTTAGCAAAAACCACAAAACATATCATAGCATCAAAAGTATATGTTCTTTAGTACGATCGAACCCACGAATAGTCGTATTCTCTAAATCGAATTCTATTAAAATTTATCTGCCACCTTGTTTAAAGTTGATTTCTATTTAAGAAAAAGGAAAAAAAAATCCCACTGAAAAAATCGATTTTATAAAAAGAAGATTTTTTTAAGAGAACTTTTTTTTTCTTCACGACCTGTTTACAATTTTAAAAAATTGTGTAAAATGTCGCATTTTATTTACAGAAAAAATATAGAAATAAATAAAAGTTTAGAGATTTTCTTTAAAAAATTTGAATAGAGCTGAATCAACTAATATAAGCAAAAAAGCTTCTAGTATATTCTAAAAATTATCTGTTACATTTTTATTCGGATATAAATGGTTGTGTAGTTTTTTTTTATTTAAAAAATAACAACCATGATTTTAAAATTTTCATATCTACTTGTTATAGTGTTTCTCCTCAACCAACGACAAGCTCATTCAGGTAAACACTATGAGTCAAAAAATTTAAAATTTTTTTGTTTAATGTTTATTTTTAGCTTTGCCGTTTGGTGATGAATGCTCACAAAGCTTTGATTGTGAAGAAGGTTTAGAGTGTCAAGACAAAAAATGCGAATGTATTGATGGATCAATTTGGGACCCAGAGAAAGAAGTTTGTGGTAATTCTTTTTCGAAAACCAAAATAAACCAAGAATGCTTTAATCGACTTTTTTTAAAGAAACTCAAGAAAATTTGCTTTTGCTAGGAGAGCCAGATTTAGATGTTGATTTTTTCACTGTTAAAATTCCTACAACAAAATTTACAACAAGAATCACAAGACGATATTCCCAAAAACCGGTTATAGAAAATTTCAATTTAGAACAAATTTTGTTGGTTTTTGATGTCCTAGATGAAAATACCTTTAACAAGACACTTACAAAATTCCAAAACCAAACATTTAGCAATCTAACCCATACTTTGAGAAGGTACAAACAATTAAATGGTACATTGAATTTATTCCAATTAATGAACAAAGTCATCAAAGGTTTTATTTGTACAAATAAAATAGTAGCAGATGAGCTTTCTATTTTATCTAACCTTATCAGAATTGTTCAATTATGTTTGACCAAGAACTTGGACGTTTTGACTCATTTGGACGCATTACAGACAACATTAACAATCAATCAGTTCAAAACCTTCGTTGTTGGTTTAAATCAAAGGTTAGCCGATAGGACTTTGAACGTTCAACATCGTCTTGCAATTCTAAGACTTTTAAAAAATTTCGAACCATCTGAATTGCTGGCTTCAATCTCAGTCATACCTAACTTTATCGCACTTTTCAAGATTCCAAAATTTCATCCCGAAGCATATGTTCGAATAGTACCTCAATTATATGCAAATCGAAAAATCAAATTGGTTGATTATCAATGTTTAAAGCGCTTTCTAGATCCAATATTGGTTAAAGTACCAAATACGATTCTTACTGCTCTGTCAAGACCAAACTATCCAAAGACATTATCACCAAAACAAGTCTGTGATATTATCAAAAATAATCAAGCACTTATCAAAAACCCGAATGGCATGTTCGGGTCATTGGCAAGTGTTAACATATCAATATTCTTCAATCAAAACGAGTTAAAAAAGACAGTCCAACTTTTGTCTAATTTCAATCAAGTTTTAAAGAACCAAGCTCCAATTGTTGCCGATTTCATTTACAGACTCACCATCAGAAGATCTTATGGATATAATCAGTTTAATAATTTGATTACAAAATTGATAGATTTGGCTAAGTTATTTCCTAATCACGGGAACTTGCTTCTAAATGGATTGATGAATATGAAATTCAATACCCCGTGTGATAACAATCAATTGTTAAATATTATCAATAATTTAGCAAAGGCTTTATCTAGTGTTAAAAATAAGCTCCAGGCTGTAACTGTTTTGAACTTTTTGGTGTTCTTAAATGTAAGAGAGTTGTTAGATTTGAAAGATCTTCAAACTGTAGTAACTCGTTTGAACGAGTGTGTTTCAGGAAATCTAACCCCGGACTCTGCAATATTTATAGTCCGGTTGTTAAAACATTCTGTAAAACCATGTGCATGTTCTACTTCAGATGATTTAATCAATGTAGGAAATGTTCTTTTCGCATTTGCAAGTCTACCTAGATTAGGTTTTATTAGATTTACCTCTAATTTTAAAGTCTTTGCCATGTTGGGTCATATTGAGACAGTTAAATTTTTAAAAGCTTTAATGATTAAGGTAAAACAATTGCCACCAAGTTACAAAATAGAAGACTTTGATTTCTTTATTGGTACATTAAACATGTTTTATTCAGGTTTAAAGTTTAAATTAAGTCCTTCTGATGTTATGGCTAGCCTTCAGTGTTTAATTGATTTAATTGGTTTGAAAGATAGAGTCATTTTTCCGAAGATAAGAAATGTTTCTATTTTATTTAAATCATTGCGACCAAAATTATTTGTCGAGTCAGTACAACGTTTGAGTATCTTATTAACGCAAAATGGTGATATGGAAATCGTTGATTTAGTTCGTGATATTTTTAAAAAAGAACATGGTCACAGCAACGAATTTTTGGACATTAATTTAACATTTTAATAATCATCCTATTTAGATTTTTTTTATTTTTACATTAGTTTATAAATAAAATCTTTTTCAGCTTCCATTTAATTTTTGATTGAAAAAATCTTACCTAACTGACGGTATGGTTCATTTTAAACCCATATTTTCAACTCATTGAAGTTTTATTGAAGGGTTTAATCTTTTTTTCACGATTGTAGAGCTAAAAAATCCGATATCGTTTTAGCACCTACTGAAATCTCAATTCTAATTTAAAACTGAAATGACTGTAAGTTATTTACTCTATCATTATTTTGGTCGAAAAGTAGATTTTGATTTCCAAGTCGAAGAATTTTTCAAATATCGCTCTTATGGATTTGATTTTCAATCTAATAAACAGGTTAAGTAACGATGCTTGTTGCTTTTATATATTAGTCTGCGTATTGCTTTCCACCTAATGAACGATCGTACCGGAGCGGACCGGACCTAAACAATCGTACCCGTATCAAAAAAGAGGGCGATGATTCGTTGATCAGTTTTCAAAGAAGTTAAGAAGGTGGTGAGATCGAATCCTGGTTGCGTCAAAAAATATTCTATGGAGTCCTTGGTGTTGGTTGAGTGCAACACTGCTACCTTAAGCACAAATCGCAATATAAACTTTACTTATAATTTTCTATTTAATTAAATAAACGGGTTCGATCGGCTCTTATGAGCTTTTAACACTAGTTTTTGATCGAACTGAGAACCTTAATCACTTGGAAATTTGGGTTATGCAATTGGGTAAGGGATGAACTCGATTGATCTTAATTAATCTCGAAAACATACTTAAAAGGAGAAGAACAACATAGCTTGATCGACATTGAATTTATCATCTGGTCATGGGACTCGATATGTTGGGAAAGAGACGGACTCGATTGATCATAATTGATCTCGATGTCGTCTCGGAAAGATAAAATGTATTCTCGAATAGATAATGTATTCTCAGATAGATAGCCAAAATCAGGTTTACAGGATACATTTTTACCAAAAATACAAGTCAAATTTTTTATCACCGGATCGAGTCTTAGAGTTTACAATTAATGTGACCAGTATGTTCACATTAGGGGAGGGATAGCGATGATTAAATTTTAAAAAACACCCTTGAGCATTAATAGTAGTAGTAGTTTAAACTACAACTTGAGATAACTCAAGTAGAGCTCTATTGAGCTATGACAGAAAAACTAAGAGAACCATTTGTAAACCCCAATTGTGACAAGATATTTCCAAACTGAATTTTACAAAATTTATTTTAAGACGTTTTCGATAGGGTATATCTATTCAACACAGATAGTTGAGCATAATGTTACTGTAAATATTTTCTAGACACCCCTCTCAACATTTTTTTTGCGAATTTTGCCATAGCACCAAAGAAAATATATCCCGTTTGTATGGAAACAATATACCCGTTTTCGGCATCATAGATTACAGTTATCAATAAGTCAAAAAAGGACTAGAGTTGTCGGCACAACATAAAAGTATAATCTGAATTTATAGATGTTAGATTAGAGATGAAAATTTTTCAAACTTTTCATCTTTAGTTTAGTAATAACTTAATAAAAAATTATCATAAGTTATATCATTTTTGAAATAATTTTAAAATTTCGAACTCTCTAGAATGATTAGATCTTTCGTTTTGGAAAAAAAAAGTTTCCATGCCCAATCGAATAGTATTCAATAGATCAAAATAAATTCTTAAACCTTCTTGATTTAGATAGTTCTAAAATAGAATAATTAAAAACAATTGTATTCCTTAAATCTTTTCATTATTTACCATTTTATTTCGTTCATTTGTTTGTTTTTAAGAATTTTTTGAGCAAAAAGTGTTTTTTTTGTGGAAAAAATATTCCTATTGGAGTTATCCATTGTTGGTGTTGATTGTCAGGATTTGGAACTCAAGTAATACATTCGCATTTTCAAAGAATATCCCTTTGGTCTTCAAGATGTATAAAAATGATTTTTCAGTTCATTTGTAATAGACAATCTAAAGATAAGCCGATTTTTTTTCTACATCTAAGTTAAATAGTAAAACCCAAGAATTAATTCTTAAAAAATGTCAAATTAGAACTAATATAATAAAAATATCACAAAAATAATAGTTAAAGAACAGATTCGATTTGATTGTAATTTATTAAGTAATTCAGAACAAATACGATAAAATAAGAACAAAAGTAAGAAAAGTATCACTGATAATATAAAAAAATAATTTTTTTAATTAAGACAGAACAAATTAAAAAAAAGATAATCAAATTAATTAATTTTTTTTTGTACAACCTTTTGGACAATAGAATCCCCTCTTTTTAAGCATGTTAGTACCGCATTTATCACACATTTTTCCCATAATATTATTTAAAGTAGAAGGGGCAGACTCGTTGGTGGTGACTGTTTGTTTATTGGCATTTACTCGTTTTGTCTGAACATGTTGACTGCTGCTTGTATCATCATCATCATTTGATTCGATTTCTGGCGGTTCACTGTTCAAAAGATCTGATGGTTGACGTTCCAAAGCTGTCTTGTTTTTCGATTGTAGACCACTTTTTCGTTTATTGCTGATAGGAATGTCCATACCAATACCATGAAAATTCGTGAGCTTAAGTCGATAAGAACATCCAATTACATGGTCACAATAATAATTTTTCAACCAATAAACACATGTACAATTGCTGAATTTCCAATTTTCTCTGTCAATGGTGATCACACAAATATTGAACACTTCTCTCATCATCTTGTCGAAATTCGTCCATGGTTTGGTTTCTAGATTATTGAGATATTCTTTGCACTCATCTCGTGTAAGACGTGAATTGTTACCTCTCCTCACCATGTATATGTTGTCTTTTAGATGTTGTATTTACTTTGATTTGTTGTTCCAATGATAACCATGAAGTAAATGAGCATCGGTAATGATTGGTTCTTTGTGGAATTCTTTAACATTTACGTTGTTGATTATAATTTGCTCGTTTGTATTTGGATTCACTGAGTTGACTTCTTTTGAACGAATATCTGACCAAAATTTTATTAAGTTTGAACGACATTCATTTATTCAAAATTCGAGTAAGCCGAGTCTAAGACGTCTGAGTGAAGTTTTTATTTTATCATGACTTGACACCAAACCATTTGTTGTGCTTGGAATACCACCGTAATATCCCTCGTACCATCCAGGATGTTTTTTTACCCACTCATCATCAAAATATTCGATAAAAACTTCAAGTTCTTTTCTGTTTTTTGATTTCCATTTTTGTGAGAAAAGACTAGTAGCTAATGGGAACAAGTCTTCACGGAAAATCTCTTGAATAAGATGAACGTCAAACTTTATGTCATCTCTAACAGTTTTAGAAAATAAGTTTAATTTTTTGTCAATTTTGGCATTTACATGAGCCCAGCAATTGATTCTCCTGTTCATATTGAAAACTGATTTGAAACCGTTCGTGATTGCATCTGCGTTATCTGCTACCAATGTTGTGGGTGAAATTGTAACACCGTAGACCATGAATGTTGCCAATTTTACTGATTTGAAAAAAAAATTGAAATCAATACTTTGCTCACTGTTACATAAGGCTAAGCCAAACGGATGAAATTTTTTTACGGTACGCTCCGGTACGGTATGAGTAAGGTTCGGTTCCGCTTTTAGTATGATCCGGTATGGTACGGTACGGTTACGGAAAGCATTTAATTCGGTAGAATTTAAGAGCAGTATTTAATGGAATTTATCTTTATTAAATAAATGGAGAGTTAATCAGTCTATAAACTAGACAAGGTCACTAGCCTGTTTTTTAACCTTGAACTTGTAAAAACTTTGCATACCCAATTGCCTTAAAATCCCTAAGATTTTGTCTGTCTCTAGTAATTAATTCCATTTTTTGTAGCTCTTTTAATAGTTTCTTTTTCGAACGAAAATGATTTTCGTCTTTAAAAGGCTTGTTACTTCGGTAACCTTGACATGGATAAAGTACCTTGCATACTAGTTGCTATTTGTAACTATTTGGTTGCCTTGTTAAAAACTTATTTAAGCTTCAATATTATAATTGATCAATATATTAATTGAATCTCAATAAACATAATTTCTTAACCATATTTTTATAAAAAAGTAAAGAAATTATAACATCAAACATAAATTATATTCCTTGTTGGCGGCATACTGGGTTATATCAAGACTATGAAAAGTTATGCAAGCAAAGAACCGAAGAAGAGATACTAATTTTAAAAATAGAATTTTCTCTTGTACTTTTAACTCTTGTTAAAAGTTAATAACGAATACGAAAAAATTTTCCCAAACAGAAAGAATATTTCTTCATTCTCTTCGCAAAAGCAACAATCAAAATAAACAAAATTACTAATAATAAAAAATGTCGCATTCTACCGCACAAAAAAATTTGCATTCTAAAATTAAGAGCTAGATATATCTAAAAAAATAATATGTTACATTCTATTTGGATATAAATATTCCGAGTAAATTTTTGTTGTTTATCAATCATAACCATGATTTTAAAACTTTCATATTTAATAGTTCTATTGTTTGTCTTTAACAAGCGAGTCGCTCATTCGGGTAAAATTTATGTCCTACCGTAAACCTCTGCAGGGTAATCCCACTTTAAATCAAACTTAGCCCAGAGGTAATTCAATTTTCCATCATGGGATAAAAAGTAATTAAATCTTATTATCCCATGAGTCAAATATTTGATATTATGCTCTATCCCTGCGGTACACTGCGGTGGTTTACGGTAAATGTTAAAATTTAAAACTAACCTTTTTTTTAATATCAAGCGCTCATCTTTGGTGGTGAATGTTCAGATTCATCTGATTGTGACTTTGGCTTAGAATGTCAAGATCAACGATGCGAATGCATAAGAGGCACTGTTTGGGATGCTGAAAATTCTAAATGTGGTAAGATATTTGAAACAAAATAAAATGCAAAATTTTTCAATTAATTTTTTTTAAAAAGCTAAACAAGATCTTTTAATTTCACTTGGAAGCGATTTTCAGGTCGAATTTTTTACCAACAAAAAAACGACTACTTGTAAATCTACAACAAGAAAACCACCAACAACAACACGAAGAATAACAAGAATCCCTGGTCAACTCTTCGTTTTGGATGAAATACTAGGAATTTTCGATGTCTTTGACGCAAATTCTTTCAAAAAACCTCTTACAAAACTTCAAATTTCAATCTTTAACAATTTAATGGAAGCGTTAAAAGAGTACGAAGATTTAGACGGTGAACAAGACTTTCTTCAAAATTTAAACCAAGTGATAAAAGCCTATATTGGTAACAAAAAAATGGGAATTCATGATTTACATATCTTCGAACATTTGATCGCTGTTGTACGAGCGTGTTTGACCAAAAACTTGGATGTTTTTACAATTTTAGATTCGTTAAAAGTCCCTAGCTCTGTGCATGATTTAAAATTTTTCCTCGGCTCAATCAAACCTAAAATCGTTGATAGGTCTCTCACTGTTCAAATGCGTCTAGCTTTGTTAACACTACTCAAAAATTTTGAACAAGATCGTTCAGTTCTAATGCACGCTGGTAAGCTACTTGGAAGTTTTATTGGAAATATGAAACAACGAAATTTCAATGTCCAACTGTATGTTCAATTAATCCCTCATTTATATGCAAATCGTCGCATTAAACCAAGCGATTATCATTGTATACAATGTTATTTTGATCCATGGTTCAAAAGAAATCCAAATTCAATAATGAGTGCTTTGCTAAGAATTAAATTTCCAAACACATTGACGCCAGCAAAAGTTTGTCAAATTATAAAGAACTTGAAAACAATCCTTAATTCAAATAACGGATTAATTGGAGCTTTTTCAAATGTTGATAGTTCAATTTTTTTCAATCCAAAAGAGTTGACAAACACATACAAGCTTTTGACAACTCTTGGCCAGGCTTTAAAAGCTAATACAACAGTTATACCTGATGCTATTTTTAAGTTAACTCGTTCGAGGACTCTCAGTATACTTGAGTTTAACCAATTGATAGTTAAATTTACGGATTTAACAAGGTTATTTCCAAACTATGGTAGTTTATTCTTAAACGCATTTTTGAATCTAAATTTTGTAAATCCAATCGAAACTAGTCAATTGTTACACATTTTAGACAATTTCAAATCAACTTTAGCTGGTTTGAGTGATCAACTTTTAAGAGCTACTATTCTTAACTTTCTAGTTTTCTTAAACGATAAGGATTTATTGTACTTACAAGACGTTAAATCAATTGTAACTAGACTAAGTGATTGTAGATCAAGGGATTTGAATCAAAATTCAGTTAACATTTTAGTTCGATTGTTAAGTAAATTAGTTAAAGGATGTGCTTGTTCAAGTCCAGATGATATAGTTAATATCGCAAATGTTCTTTTTTCATTTTCCGATTTAGATAACATTAAGCAAATTTATTATCTAGATGTATTTGTAATGTTAGGTGATGTAGAATCGGCAAACTTTTTGAAAGCTTTACATGAAAAGATTAATCAACTACCAGACCCTAAGATTGATTTGATCAATTCATTTGTATCAACAGTAAACGCTTTGTTTGGCGATTTAAAGTTTAAGTTGAAGCCTTCTGAGGTAATGACAAGTCTTCAATGTATCATTGATTTACTTGGTTTGAGAGATACTTTGAGGATATATGAAAAAATAAGATTAGTCGCTAAATTATTTTCAACATTGAAACCAGAACGTTTTGTTGAGTTAATACAACGTTTGACTGTGTATTTGGCTTCAAATAGTGACGTTGATGCTTTTGAATTGGTGAATAATGTTTTTAAAAAAGGCATTAAAGATGAACAAAGCGGTGAAATTTTGGACATTAATTTAGCTTTTTAAGAAAAAAATATCTTTTTATCAATAAAGTTAGAATTTTAAGTCTAATCCGTTTTTAATTAAGTTATTTTTTTTAAATTTATAAATGTCCCTTTAGTCTTAAGGTTATACAGTGAAAATGAACCACTTATCATGAGGCAACGCCGCAATACCCACTTAAATAGCATCTACAATCAATTCAGTGTCCCAGTCTGGGTAAAAGTAAGCTAATGTAGCTGTCGAGAGCGAGTTCTTTACGTTCTCAAATGTTTTGTCTACTTCGAGTCCAAAACACCCACATTTTTTGCCGTTGAGTGTGAAATCCTTATCGTCCAAGCGCTTGATCAGAGCTTCAAGGTTCTCGTCATGCTCTTCTTCCGTTTTACCAAAGATTATAATGTCATCACTAACATTTAAGACACCTTTTAGGCCTTTATGTGCTTCGGCAATGACATGTTGAAACATTTCAGCGGCAGCTGAATAGCCAAAGTTTAGTCTTGTATCTTGAAAAATTCCAAGATGTGTACTAAATGTTGTTATTTGTCTACTCGCAGGGTGTAACTCTAGCTGTCTAAACCCATTGTTACAGTCGGTTTTTGAGAACCATGACGCCCCATGAAGAAAATGGATCAGGTCATTCACAGTTGGAGTAATATGTTTCTCTCTACGAATACATTAGTTCACTTGTCTAGCATCAACGATGATCCTAATCTTACCTGGGTCCTTCTAAGGGACTACATGAAAATGAGAAATCCATGTTGTAGGACTTTCAGCTTTTTGAATTATACCTTGTTCAAGAAGCTTTCTCAGTTCCTCTACGACCGCTTTTCCAAGATGAAAAGGGATAATGTTTCGTCGGCTTGATCGACTCATCTACGTGAAACTTGAGCTGATAGTCTTTTAGCTTCCGAATCTCATCTCTAAACACATCAGGGTAACGTCTTCCGTGTTGATCATGTTAACAAAATTTACAAGCCATAGTTCGAAAACTGTCTCGTAACCAAATATATTTTCACAATCTTCATCTACCACTACAAACATGCGTGACACTTGCTCTTGTTGCTCATATTGCCAGCATCTATAGAAGACAATTTACACTCGCTTTTAAAGTCATATTTGTTCCTTTTAGAGACTAACATCACGTTGTCGAAACCCTTTGAAATGTCTTTAATTTGTTGTCCACTTTAAGTTGCTACCTCTCTGGTTCTGCCCCAGTCTAAAAGATTATCTAGTGTAAGTTCGTCACCTGATCTTAGAGCTTTAGCCACTATATATTCGCAAATAGGTCCTTCATTCACTAATCCGCTTTTCAAACTTTTAAAGCTCTTCATTTTTAGAAAAAAGTCATTTTTGGGTGGTGAAACTTTTTAGACTTGGTGAACCTTTTTAATCGTCTCCTGACTTTTATTAAATTCTTCAGGGATGTTCTTAAATCAAAACTTATTTTTAGCATTTTAAGAGGTACTCGGTTATTGGAAAAAAAAGATATCGATTTTGTTTATTAAAATAACAAAAGTGTTCAAGAAATGGTTTGAGTGTCTTGATACTTTTTGAAATTATTAATGTAACTTGAAACGTATTCAAATGACCAAACATTGTCTTGCACTTTTTGGATAACTTTTTTCAAATTCTCGACTATGTTTTTCATATGTATGTAACCGTTTTGTAAATATTTGATCACATTTTTCGCCTCTTGATACGCTTTGAGTCTCAAGCGTCAAATACCATCAAAAACGAATCAAATATTTCGTCTAGTTCGTTAACTGAATGAGCCTTTTTGAACATCTCTTGAGCGTTACCATAGTCTCTAAGAGCAAGGTTATACTTTTTAGCGTCTTCACTTGATCGGCCTTTATTGTACATTTTCATACCTTCGTTGTTTAACTCGGAAGCTTTTTACTTTGAAGAGTCTGTTGAAATACCCATCGCTAAATCTTGGACTGGCTGAGGGTTTAAAATCGTTGATTCGAATTCCGCTTCTATTTCTTGCACTCTCTGTCTATTATCCTCAGCTTCTCTTTTCGGCTGTTCTGGCTGTCTCTTTAATTCGGCCTCTTTTTCTTGTCTTCTCTTAGCCTCAGCCTCTCTTTTCTGTTGTTCCCGCTGCTCCTCTCTTTCTTGTTGTCTCTTCATCTCAGCTTCTTTTTTTTTTTGCTCTTCAATGTTGTTTTTCGCTTGTTGTTTGTAATGCTTCAAGCTTGGGTTTGACTCCTCGGCGTGTTAAAAGATTCAAAGCTCGACTTTGAATTACATGTAAGTGACATGAGATTACAAGTTAATCAAAAACTCTACTCGATCAAGAAACTATTTTATTTATCATTTAGCGTTAAAATCCAGTTTTTCAAAACTTCGTTTTGCCGTATTTTGACTATTGTTCGTCGCTCATTAATTATATTTCGAAAAGAGCTGTTCAAAAATTGGCGAACTGTTATTATTTATGTATTTACAAGTTGTTCAATATCTCCTTTGACTTGAATGACTTGAATGTGGTCAATACTCAACTGAAGAGATTAAGTCTTTTTAACTTGCATAACAGGCTAGTCAAAAAGCTTTCAATCTTTGTCACTAAAGTTTTTGTTTTTAAGAACCCACCAAACTTGTTGAGTGAGATAAGATTTAACTCGGAGAGAAATGTTCCATATGATTTACGAAACAAGAACATTCTGTCCCAACCATTAGTCAAAAGAAAAATTGGTGAAAAAACATTTGGTCACTTTTTGGCAAGTTAAAATTTTTTCTCAATTTTCTTTTTTCTATTTTTTGACTCTTGTGCAATCGTTCTAAAAAGTGTGCTTATAAATATTTCAAGGAAAGGAAGGTGCAACCACATGCAGCAAAATTTGCTGCATCTACTGGAGAGGTCTGCAAAAATTCTGCAAATAAAATTGCGCATTTAAAAATAAATCTTTTTCAATTGCGTGCAATTTTGCATTTTTTGTAATTCTCTGCAAAATTGCACGCAATTGAAACTATTTTATTTATCATTTATCACCTCTCCAGTAGATGCAGCAAATTTTGCTGCATGTGGTTGCACCTTCCTTTCCTTGAAATATTTATAAGCACACTTTTTAGAACGATTGCACAAGAGTCAAAAAATAGAAAAAAGAAAATTGAGAAAAAATTTTAACTTGCCAAAAAGTGACCAAATGTTTTTTCACCAATTTTTCTTTTGACTAATGGTTGGGACAGAATGTTCTTGTTTCGTAAATCATATGGAACATTTCTCTCCGAGTTAAATCTTATCTCACTCAACAAGTTTGGTGGGTTCTTAAAAACAAAAACTTTAGTGACAAAGATTGAAAGCTTTTTGACTAGCCTGTTATGCAAGTTAAAAAGACTTAATCTCTTCAGTTGAGTATTGACCACATTCAAGTCATTCAAGTCAAAGGAGATATTGAACAACTTGTAAATACATAAATAATAACAGTTCGCCAATTTTTGAACAGCTCTTTTCGAAATATAATTAATGAGCGACGAACAATAGTCAAAATACGGCAAAACGAAGTTTTGAAAAACCGGATTTTAACGCTAAATGATAAATAAAATAGTTTCAATTGCGTGCAATTTTGCAGAGAATTACAAAAAATGCAAAATTGCAGGCAATTGAAAAAGATTTATTTTTAAATGCGCAATTTTATTTGCAGAATTTTTGCAGACCTCTCCAGTAGATGCAGCAAATTTTGCTGCATGTGGTTGCACCTTCCTTTCCTTGAAATATTTATAAGCACACTTTTTAGAACGATTGCACAAGAGTCAAAAAATAGAAAAAAGAAAATTGAGAAAAAATTTTAACTTGCCAAAAAGTGACCAAATGTTTTTTCACCAATTTTTCTTTTGACTAATGGTTGGGACAGAATGTTCTTGTTTCGTAAATCATATGGAACATTTCTCTCCGAGTTAAATCTTATCTCACTCAACAAGTTTGGTGGGTTCTTAAAAACAAAAACTTTAGTGACAAAGATTGAAAGCTTTTTGACTAGCCTGTTATGCAAGTTAAAAAGACTTAATCTCTTCAGTTGAGTATTGACCACATTCAAGTCATTCAAGTCAAAGGAGATATTGAACAACTTGTAAATACATAAATAATAACAGTTCGCCAATTTTTGAACAGCTCTTTTCGAAATATAATTAATGAGCGACGAACAATAGTCAAAATACGGCAAAACGAAGTTTTGAAAAACTGGATTTTAACGCTAAATGATAAATAAAATAGTTTCTTGATCGAGTAGAGTTTTTGATTAACTTGTAATCTCATGTCACTTACATGTAATTCAAAGTCGAGCTTTGAATCTTTTAACACGCCGAGGAGTCAAACCCAAGCTTGAAGCATTACAAACAACAAGCGAAAAACAACATTGAAGAGCAAAAAAAAAAAGAAGCTGAGATGAAGAGACAACAAGAAAGAGAGGAGCAGCGGGAACAACAGAAAAGAGAGGCTGAGGCTAAGAGAAGACAAGAAAAAGAGGCCGAATTAAAGAGACAGCCAGAACAGCCGAAAAGAGAAGCTGAGGATAATAGACAGAGAGTGCAAGAAATAGAAGCGGAATTCGAATCAACGATTTTAAACCCTCAGCCAGTCCAAGATTTAGCGATGGGTATTTCAACAGACTCTTCAAAGTAAAAAGCTTCCGAGTTAAACAACGAAGGTATGAAAATGTACAATAAAGGCCGATCAAGTGAAGACGCTAAAAAGTATAACCTTGCTCTTAGAGACTATGGTAACGCTCAAGAGATGTTCAAAAAGGCTCATTCAGTTAACGAACTAGACGAAATATTTGATTCGTTTTTGATGGTATTTGACGCTTGAGACTCAAAGCGTATCAAGAGGCGAAAAATGTGATCAAATATTTACAAAACGGTTACATACATATGAAAAACATAGTCGAGAATTTGAAAAAAGTTATCCAAAAAGTGCAAGACAATGTTTGGTCATTTGAATACGTTTCAAGTTACATTAATAATTTCAAAAAGTATCAAGACACTCAAACCATTTCTTGAACACTTTTGTTATTTTAATAAACAAAATCGATATCTTTTTTTTCCAATAACCGAGTACCTCTTAAAATGCTAAAAATAAGTTTTGATTTAAGAACATCCCTGAAGAATTTAATAAAAGTCAGGAGACGATTAAAAAGGTTCACCAAGTCTAAAAAGTTTCACCACCCAAAAATGACTTTTTTCTAAAAATGAAGAGCTTTAAAAGTTTGAAAAGCGGATTAGTGAATGAAGGACCTATTTGCGAATATATAGTGGCTAAAGCTCTAAGATCAGGTGACGAACTTACACTAGATAATCTTTTAGACTGGGGCAGAACCAGAGAGGTAGCAACTTAAAGTGGACAACAAATTAAAGACATTTCAAAGGGTTTCGACAACGTGATGTTAGTCTCTAAAAGGAACAAATATGACTTTAAAAGCGAGTGTAAATTGTCTTCTATAGATGCTGGCAATATGAGCAACAAGAGCAAGTGTCACGCATGTTTGTAGTGGTAGATGAAGATTGTGAAAATATATTTGGTTACGAGACAGTTTTCGAACTATGGCTTGTAAATTTTGTTAACATGATCAACACGGAAGACGTTACCCTGATGTGTTTAGAGATGAGATTCGGAAGCTAAAAGACTATCAGCTCAAGTTTCACGTAGATGAGTCGATCAAGCCGACGAAACATTATCCCTTTTCATCTTGGAAAAGCGGTCGTAGAGGAACTGAGAAAGCTTCTTGAACAAGGTATAATTCAAAAAGCTGAAAGTCCTACAACATGGATTTCTCATTTTCATGTAGTCCCTTAGAAGGACCCAGGTAAGATTAGGATCATCGTTGATGCTAGACAAGTGAACTAATGTATTCGTAGAGAGAAACATATTACTCCAACTGTGAATGACCTGATCCATTTTCTTCATGGGGCGTCATGGTTCTCAAAAACCGACTGTAACAATGGGTTTAGACAGCTAGAGTTACACCCTGCGAGTAGACAAATAACAACATTTAGTACACATCTTGGAATTTTTCAAGATACAAGACTAAACTTTGGCTATTCAGCTGCCGCTGAAATGTTTCAACATGTCATTGCCGAAGCACATAAAGGCCTAAAAGGTGTCTTAAATGTTAGTGATGACATTATAATCTTTGGTAAAACGGAAGAAGAGCATGACGAGAACCTTGAAGCTCTGATCAAGCGCTTGGACGATAAGGATTTCACACTCAACGGCAAAAAATGTGGGTGTTTTGGACTCGAAGTAGACAAAACATTTGAGAACGTAAAGAACTCGCTCTCGACAGCTACATTAGCTTACTTTTACCCAGACTGGGACACTGAATTGATTGTAGATGCTATTTAAGTGGGTATTGCGGCGTTGCCTCATGATAAGTGGTTCATTTTCACTGTATAACCTTAAGACTAAAGGGACATTTATAAATTTAAAAAAAATAACTTAATTAAAAACGGATTAGACTTAAAATTCTAACTTTATTGATAAAAAGATATTTTTTTCTTAAAAAGCTAAATTAATGTCCAAAATTTCACCGCTTTGTTCATCTTTAATGCCTTTTTTAAAAACATTATTCACCAATTCAAAAGCATCAACGTCACTATTTGAAGCCAAATACACAGTCAAACGTTGTATTAACTCAACAAAACGTTCTGGTTTCAATGTTGAAAATAATTTAGCGACTAATCTTATTTTTTCATATATCCTCAAAGTATCTCTCAAACCAAGTAAATCAATGATACATTGAAGACTTGTCATTACCTCAGAAGGCTTCAACTTAAACTTTAAATCGCCAAACAAAGCGTTTACTGTTGATACAAATGAATTGATCAAATCAATCTTAGGGTCTGGTAGTTGATTAATCTTTTCATGTAAAGCTTTCAAAAAGTTTGCCGATTCTACATCACCTAACATTACAAATACATCTAGATAATAAATTTGCTTAAGGTTATCTAAATCGGAAAATGAAAAAAGAACATTTGCGATATTAACTATATCATCTGGACTTGAACAAGCACATCCTTTAACTAATTTACTTAACAATCGAACTAAAATGTTAACTGAATTTTGATTCAAATCCCTTGATCTACAATCACTTAGTCTAGTTACAATTGATTTAACGTCTTGTAAGTACAATAAATCCTTATCGTTTAAGAAAACTAGAAAGTTAAGAATAGTAGCTCTTAAAAGTTGATCACTCAAACCAGCTAAAGTTGATTTGAAATTGTCTAAAATGTGTAACAATTGACTAGTTTCGATTGGATTTACAAAATTTAGATTCAAAAATGCGTTTAAGAATAAACTACCATAGTTTGGAAATAACCTTGTTAAATCCGTAAATTTAACTATCAATTGGTTAAACTCAAGTATACTGAGAGTCCTCGAACGAGTTAACTTAAAAATAGCATCAGGTATAACTGTTGTATTAGCTTTTAAAGCCTGACCAAGAGTTGTCAAAAGCTTGTATGTGTTTGTCAACTCTTTTGGATTGAAAAAAATTGAACTATCAACATTTGAAAAAGCTCCAATTAATCCGTTATTTGAATTAAGGATTGTTTTCAAGTTCTTTATAATTTGACAAACTTTTGCTGGCGTCAATGTGTTTGGAAATTTAATTCTTAGCAAAGCACTCATTATTGAATTTGGATTTCTTTTGAACCATGGATCAAAATAACATTGTATACAATGATAATCGCTTGGTTTAATGCGACGATTTGCATATAAATGAGGGATTAATTGAACATACAGTTGGACATTGAAATTTCGTTGTTTCATATTTCCAATAAAACTTCCAAGTAGCTTACCAGCGTGCATTAGAACTGAACGATCTTGTTCAAAATTTTTGAGTAGTGTTAACAAAGCTAGACGCATTTGAACAGTGAGAGACCTATCAACGATTTTAGGTTTGATTGAGCCGAGGAAAAATTTTAAATCATGCACAGAGCTAGGGACTTTTAACGAATCTAAAATTGTAAAAACATCCAAGTTTTTGGTCAAACACGCTCGTACAACAGCGATCAAATGTTCGAAGATATGTAAATCATGAATTCCCATTTTTTTGTTACCAATATAGGCTTTTATCACTTGGTTTAAATTTTGAAGAAAGTCTTGTTCACCGTCTAAATCTTCGTACTCTTTTAACGCTTCCATTAAATTGTTAAAGATTGAAATTTGAAGTTTTGTAAGAGGTTTTTTGAAAGAATTTGCGTCAAAGACATCGAAAATTCCTAGTATTTCATCCAAAACGAAGAGTTGACCAGGGATTCTTGTTATTCTTCGTGTTGTTGTTGGTGGTTTTCTTGTTGTAGATTTACAAGTAGTCGTTTTTTTGTTGGTAAAAAATTCGACCTGAAAATCGCTTCCAAGTGAAATTAAAAGATCTTGTTTAGCTTTTTAAAAAAAATTAATTGAAAAATTTTGCATTTTATTTTGTTTCAAATATCTTACCACATTTAGAATTTTCAGCATCCCAAACAGTGCCTCTTATGCATTCGCATCGTTGATCTTGACATTCTAAGCCAAAGTCACAATCAGATGAATCTGAACATTCACCACCAAAGATGAGCGCTTGATATTAAAAAAAAGGTTAGTTTTAAATTTTAACATTTACCGTAAACCACCGCAGTGTACCGCAGGGATAGAGCATAATATCAAATATTTGACTCATGGGATAATAAGATTTAATTACTTTTTATCCCATGATGGAAAATTGAATTACCTCTGGGCTAAGTTTGATTTAAAGTGGGATTACCCTGCAGAGGTTTACGGTAGGACATAAATTTTACCCGAATGAGCGACTCGCTTGTTAAAGACAAACAATAGAACTATTAAATATGAAAGTTTTAAAATCATGGTTATGATTGATAAACAACAAAAATTTACTCGGAATATTTATATCCAAATAGAATGTAACATATTATTTTTTTAGATATATCTAGCTCTTAATTTTAGAATGCAAATTTTTTTGTGCGGTAGAATGCGACATTTTTTATTATTAGTAATTTTGTTTATTTTGATTGTTGCTTTTGCGAAGAGAATGAAGAAATATTCTTTCTGTTTGGGAAAATTTTTTCGTATTCGTTATTAACTTTTAACAAGAGTTAAAAGTACAAGAGAAAATTCTATTTTTAAAATTAGTATCTCTTCTTCGGTTCTTTGCTTGCATAACTTTTCATAGTCTTGATATAACCCAGTATGCCGCCAACAAGGAATATAATTTATGTTTGATGTTATAATTTCTTTACTTTTTTATAAAAATATGGTTAAGAAATTATGTTTATTGAGATTCAATTAATATATTGATCAATTATAATATTGAAGCTTAAATAAGTTTTTAACAAGGCAACCAAATAGTTACAAATAGCAACTAGTATGCAAGGTACTTTATCCATGTCAAGGTTACCGAAGTAACAAGCCTTTTAAAGACGAAAATCATTTTCGTTCGAAAAAGAAACTATTAAAAGAGCTACAAAAAATGGAATTAATTACTAGAGACAGACAAAATCTTAGGGATTTTAAGGCAATTGGGTATGCAAAGTTTTTACAAGTTCAAGGTTAAAAAACAGGCTAGTGACCTTGTCTAGTTTATAGACTGATTAACTCTCCATTTATTTAATAAAGATAAATTCCATTAAATACTGCTCTTAAATTCTACCGAATTAAATGCTTTCCGTAACCGTACCGTACCATACCGGATCATACTAAAAGCGGAACCGAACCTTACTCATACCGTACCGGAGCGTACCGTAAAAAAATTTCATCCGTTTGGCTTAGCCTTATGTAACAGTGAGCAAAGTATTGATTTCAATTTTTTTTTCAAATCAGTAAAATTGGCAACATTCATGGTCTACGGTGTTACAATTTCACCCACAACATTGGTAGCAGATAACGCAGATGCAATCACGAACGGTTTCAAATCAGTTTTCAATATGAACAGGAGAATCAATTGCTGGGCTCATGTAAATGCCAAAATTGACAAAAAATTAAACTTATTTTCTAAAACTGTTAGAGATGACATAAAGTTTGACGTTCATCTTATTCAAGAGATTTTCCGTGAAGACTTGTTCCCATTAGCTACTAGTCTTTTCTCACAAAAATGGAAATCAAAAAACAGAAAAGAACTTGAAGTTTTTATCGAATATTTTGATGATGAGTGGGTAAAAAAACATCCTGGATGGTACGAGGGATATTACGGTGGTATTCCAAGCACAACAAATGGTTTGGTGTCAAGTCATGATAAAATAAAAACTTCACTCAGACGTCTTAGACTCGGCTTACTCGAATTTTGAATAAATGAATGTCGTTCAAACTTAATAAAATTTTGGTCAGATATTCGTTCAAAAGAAGTCAACTCAGTGAATCCAAATACAAACGAGCAAATTATAATCAACAACGTAAATGTTAAAGAATTCCACAAAGAACCAATCATTACCGATGCTCATTTACTTCATGGTTATCATTGGAACAACAAATCAAAGTAAATACAACATCTAAAAGACAACATATACATGGTGAGGAGAGGTAACAATTCACGTCTTACACGAGATGAGTGCAAAGAATATCTTGGTATGGACATAATATGGTATTGGTATGGACATTCCTATCAGCAATAAACGAAAAAGTGGTCTACAATCGAAAAACAAGACAGCTTTGGAACGTCAACCATCAGATCTTTTGAACAGTGAACCGCCAGAAATCGAATCAAATGATGATGATGATACAAGCAGCAGTCAACATGTTCAGACAAAACGAGTAAATGCCAATAAACAAACAGTCACCACCAACGAGTCTGCCCCTTCTACTTTAAATAATATTATGGGAAAAATGTGTGATAAATGCGGTACTAACATGCTTAAAAAGAGGGGATTCTATTGTCCAAAAGGTTGTACAAAAAAAAATTAATTAATTTGATTATCTTTTTTTTAATTTGTTCTGTCTTAATTAAAAAAATTATTTTTTTATATTATCAGTGATACTTTTCTTACTTTTGTTCTTATTTTATCGTATTTGTTCTGAATTACTTAATAAATTACAATCAAATCGAATCTGTTCTTTAACTATTATTTTTGTGATATTTTTATTATATTAGTTCTAATTTTATATAATTTAGTGGTAAGTTTTACTCGTTTTGTGGTTATGAAATATTTAGGCTCGAATTTAAATTTTAAAAAATCTTTAGTTTCTCCCTTATTTGATTTAAAGGTTTTTTTTTATTATAAATATTTAAGGAGCTCATAACTGTTTCTTAAAACTTGAAAGTCATAAGTTTAAGTTTCAGAATGTATTTTAATTGAATTTTATTTTGTAAAATCTGTAAATAAAGTCAAAAAAGCAAAAAGGATTTAATCAAGTCTAAATTTTAGTTTAAAATTCGAACAAGAAACTTACTAAATAAATATAAATATTATATTTAAGTTTTTAAATTAAATCAAAAATAAACATTTTTACCAACATTTTTCCTTTGGTTTATACATCTCTCGCAGCATAATTAAGGCGTTGGGTAGACCGTAACGTAACCGTGACGTTAAAAGATAAGAGCGCTACCGTGACAGTACCATAAAATTTTAAAAGCGTCTACAGTGACAGTAAAGATGAGCCTTCGACAGTATGGTATTATTTTTGTGGTTTGGTTACGCTCTTATCTAGTTACGTCACGGTTACGATGCGTTCACGCCAACGCCGAGTTATCAAGAAACTAAAAAAAAAGATATCAAGATTTGCAGAGTCGCAAGATTTCAAAGTGAATAATAATAATAATCCTTTTGTTCAAAATTTTTGAGGTCAGGATAATGATCTGCTGGTCCAAATGTTCACTTAATTAAGTGAACATATGTTCACCAGATTAACAAGACCCCCCCCCCCCCATTATAAAGCATTTAAGCTCAAAAGATGACGTCCACAATTACATTCAGATTCACAAGTTGTATCGGTAAGTTATGTGAAAAATTAATTTATCGGGGTCTTTCGACCTTTCTCCAAGAAAATAATCTAATCCTTGATGAACAATCAGGGTTCAGAAAAAATCGGCAAACCAAAGACAATCTTATCCATATAACCCAGAAAGTTGTTGAATCGTTCAATCGTAAAAAGAAGGTATATGCCATATTCTTCGACATTGCCTCGGCATTCGATAAGGTATGGCATAAAGGCCTTATATACAAAATGATCAAAAAAGGGATCCCCGAGTACTTAATAGCCTGGTGTTTTAACTTTCTAATGGACCGTAAATTCTTTATCAAACTTAACAAAACATAATCAAATTATTTTTCGATCGAAGCCGGAGTTCCCCAGGGCTCCGTTCTTAGCCCACTTTTATTTTCAATTTTTATTAATGATACGAAAACTAGAAAAAATAAACACAGTTCTTATTCGTTGCTTTTTGCAGACGACCTATGTACGTATTTTATCTACAAAAAAAAGATGGTTTACTAAACGTGATTGTCAACAAGTATCTTAACGAACTCGAGAATTGGTTAAATTGTTGGAGACTGAAAATGTCACCAACAAAATGTAATTATATAATCTTTGCGAACGGTACTCGTGAAACAAAGAAGTATTATTTTAAATTATATAATAAGTACATCTAATACAACTCGAAACCAACTTTTCTAGGTGTAACCTTTGACAAAAATTTAACCTTCAAACACCAAGTCGAATATATTAGAGAAAAATGTTTGAAACGTCTTAATTGCCTAAAAGTACTCTCTCAAAAGTCATGGTGTCTCACATCAATCTACTTATCGCTCATAAGATCCGTTTTAGACTACTCGTCCTTCATTTAATTTCGAGACTTACGAAACCAAAAATCAAAAAACTACAAACAATCCAAAACAATGCAATCCGAGTCATACACAATCAGAGATTTGATGTAAATACGAATACACTAAAAGAAATGTCAGGCCTTCCACACATTATTACAAGATTATATGAACTTAACAAAAATTATTTCGACTCTGCTATTGTAAACAATAATCCACTGATCAGTGAATTAATGGTTGAATACAATGGCATCTGCGAACTCGCACCAAAGAAATATCAAACACCATTATGTACATATTTCAACTAAAAATTTAAACTTTCTTTTGATTTATTTTCACTATTCCTATTAACTAAAATTCATTTATCTCATTCAGAATAATTTTATTATACAAGAAGAATTTTACATTTACAAAAAGTCTACACACAAAGGTAATTTTTTTTTATTTGTTATCTAATCAATTAATCCCAGTCAACCTTTTTTTAAAGCTTTTTTAAAGAATCTTTAAAGTTTTTTTTTGAAGATTTTTTAAAAAAGCTTTACCTTAGAGCATTTTTCGTAAAGGAGATCAGTGCAATCATAATTGGTTGGGTTTAGAGTACTTTAACAGTTACTGTGTCTCACATTGTTTCATTTTTATTTTAATATTGTTGTGAATCATGGCTCTTTAGCTTTTGGAGTCAGTGGCTCCATAAAGTCTTCCGTTCCGATCTTGGACTCGTTTAAGACATAGTAACTGTTTAAGTACTCTAAACCCAACCAATCATGATTGCACTGATCTCCTTTACGATTAAATGCTCTAGATTAAAGCTAAAAAGCCATGAGTCCAAGATCAAGAATGAAACCTTTTTATAAAACGTCGGAACGAAAAAGGAATTAAAGTCGCGAGTGAAGACCATAATGTTTGCGTACCTGGGCTAAGCTCGCTCCTTTAATTTGATTTTCTTTACCCCTTTAGCCTAAAGGTAAATAACTATGATTCGCATCAAAATTAAGAATAATATGCATCAATGCAAGACATGGTAACTGATTCAGTACTCAAAACCAATAATCTTAGCATTCGTTTAAAGTGTATGCTCTTAAATAAGGAATATCGGCCATTTCTGGAAATTCATCGCCACGATCGATTGCATGTTTATCTTTGAACCGATTCGTTTAATCCGGTTTTATTTAGTGATTCCACCTGAAGATAATGTAAAATCGTGGCGTGCTTCAAAGTTGAAGCTCGAGCATTATCTACAACCCTGGTCATTCAAAGCTTCCAAAAATGAACGTTCATGAATGTGACCCTGAATGTTCAAAGTCTTGAAAATTTTCAAATATTTTCTTTGATTTTCATTTTTTTCCGGATTTGAAAATTTGAAAATTTTAGAAAAAAAATGAAAATATTTGAAGACTTTTGAAATCTTTTGAACATTCAGCTTTCCTTGAACGTTCATGAATGGTTACGAATGTTCATGAATGTTCACGAATGTTCAAGAATTTTCACGAATGTTCATGAACGTTCATTTTTGGAAGTTTTGAATGACCAGGATTGTAATTCGATACACAAATAAAATTAGACGGGAAAAGATATACGGTTAGAAACAATTAAGCGTTTCGTAGAAACAAGTAGCATTTTAGAAACATCCCGCTAAGCCACGCTTCTGTAGCAAAAGTTTTGTAGGATTGGAATGTGACTCTAAAACAGATAAAAATCAGATAAGAAAAATCAAAAATTAGTTTTGTTCGTTTTACTTACTACAAGCCAACATAGATGCTGATATCAAATTTTAAACAGATTCCGACGAATGTTTAGTGATCGAAAGCGTTCGAAAAAATTAAACGGTTTAGAGTAAAAAGCATGAAAATACTGAGCTATTAAAACAAAGAAAACTTACACTGAGTCTAAAAGGTGATTAAGTCTTTGAATGTGAATAATTCGTTAAAGTTCATCAAAAAGATAGCTAGAATGGTGTTATTTTAAAATCTCAGAAATCTTTTTCTTGTAATTTTCACAAACACGTTAATTAAATATATTTAATTTAGAAAATTAAATTTGAAAAGTTTGAAATGAAATAACCCCTATTATTTTTAGTAGGAGGAGTTATTTCTTCTTATATAAAATGCACGGAATGGTATCTGTGATGCATCAAAACAAAGTGCTTTGCCGCCTTTTCCGAAGCCTGGGATGTGTCTTACTAATTTCAGCTCGCCGAGTTAGTAGGACGAAAAATACTAACTTTTTTGGGGGTATGCCATAATCATATCTGCATAGGGGGGTCTAACCATATACTTTAGGGTCAAAAATTATGAAAAAAAAAAGTTTTTTTTGGGTGCCGTTTTTTTTATGAAATTTGTAGAGAATTTTGCGCTGATTCTAATGGTGATGTCGGTTTTGGCGTATCATGCTCCGTTCATGAGATATGACGATTCAAAGTTTTGGAAAATTGCATCAATCGTCATTTTTGGAGCGCGAGCATTAAAAATTCAAGGGAGAGCATTCGGATTGGAATATTTTACAAAGTAGCTTCGGGGCTGAAATTAATGTTTCGAAATTAACACTGCTATTTTCGAATTCAGTTTATAGATATTGCATCCCAAAAATGGCGATTCATGCAATTTTCAAATTCTGAAAAAATAGGCCGAAATGGGGTTTGTTCAATATGAATTTTTACACGCGAATATAAATATTTAAACTGGGGTAGTTGAGTGTGCTGAATACGAATATAATATTAGTTTTTCAATAAAATGTATGAATATCATAAATCAAGGGGTATATCTAAATTATAAAAGTTAGGGGGTTTGTGTATGAGAGTGTAATAAATTCTGCTTCGAACATAGCATTCTGAGTATAGAAACATTAATCGGAGATTCTAATTTAGCTATTAAAACAATCAAAAGGCTATATTTCTATTAACCTTTATTGACACAGAGATATTAAAATTAATAATTATTCAGTAAAATTAAACGTAATTTTCAGTTAACGATTACTATAGAATTAAAATAGTAAAATGCCTTTCTAAATATTTGAACTTTCTAAATAATTACCTTCGGGGCTAAAATTGATATTTCAAAAATAAAAAGCCTATTTTCCTATTCGATTTTATAGTAATATCTTCCCAAAAATAACGATTTATGCAATTTTCATTTTTTAAAAAAAAGGCCGAAAAAGGGTTTATCCTAAGTGAATTTTCAGATATAAAACAAAATATTTAAACTGGGGTGTTGAGTGTGCTGAACACGAATATCATAACAGTTTTTTATTACTTAGGGGTATCGAAAAGTTTTGACGTTACGGTTAAAAAAGACCAAAAAAAAATTTTTTTACCGATTTTTTTTTTTAGGTGTTCAAAGTAATTGCCGTGATTTTCTATACAAAGTTTCATCCGCTCAGCCCCCTCTTTTGAAAGGTCCTTTGAAACTCTTCTTTAGGAATCGAATTCAGTATCTCTGTAATCTCGGATTCCAAGAGTTCTTCACTTGTACGATCGGGTAATCGTTTTTTAATTTCGTTAAATAACCAAAAATCACATGGAGCTAAGTCTGGGGAGTAAGCCGGATGATCGATTATGGTCATGTGATTAGTATTGAGAAAGTTCTTGACGTTTTCATGAACATAAGGTCGAGCATGGTCATGCAAAATTTTCATATTTTTTGTACCTGATGTTGGTCTTTGCGATTTTTAGGTCTCAATAAGAGGACCTAAGACATTTTCAACATAATAGGTGTTATTTAGAGACTGTCCCCTAGGAATTTCATGCATTAAAACAGGTCCTGTTGTTTTAATAAAAACACACATCATTGATTTCGGCTCAAATTGGTTGCGTTTTACCACAGTTTGCGGACTTTGGCCCTTTGGAGCCCAGCTAGAATTAGATGCTTTGTTCCCAATTTTACGGTGGTAAATCCATGACTCATCCCCTGTAACTATATCACATAAACGCCATCTTTGGGTCTCTAAAAGTTCTAAATTTTTGCGACATGAAATACATATTCAATATGTTGATGCGACCACACATTAGAAAGCTAATAAAATGGAGAACATTGTTATGCAAAAATTTTTTTTTTTTAAATTTTTTTAAATTAATTATTGATTAAAACGTCAAAACTTATGGATACCCCAAAGGACATTGTTTAGTTTTATTAAAATAAAGGGTATGTATAAATTAAAAAAGTATGGAGGGTAGGGGTCTTCATTTGAAATGCTTTGGATTGTGAACATAGTTTCAAATATAACATAACATTAATAAGAGAGTCTAATTTAGCTATAAAACAATCAAAAGGCTATATTTCTATTAAACTATATTGATACAGGGCTATTAAAATAAATAAATTTTTAGTAAAATTAAACTAATCTCAATTTTCAGTTATCGTTAACAATAAAATTAAAATGGTAAAATGCGCTTTTAAATATTTTGATGAGTATATTGTAGGCTGAAATTAATGTAATGAGAATAAAAAACTCATTTTCCTATTCCATTTTATAGAAATAACGTCCCGAAAATGGGGATTCATGCAATTTTCATCGATTTTTTGAAAATAGGCCAAATTCGGGATAGATGATGATCCTGAACACGAATTAAATATAAGTTTATTAGTTTTATGTTTAAATTTAATAAAATATGGGGTATATATTTAAACTAAGAAAATTTGGAAGGTAGGTGTATTCATTGGAAATTTTTTGGACTGCGAACATAGTATTTCACGTATCTTGACATTAATGAGAGAGGATAATTTAGTTATTTTTTTACTCATTTACAAGATTCTAAATCACTTTTCTTAAGCAAGACTCTTATCTACGAATCTTCAACAAGACTTTTAAATACGGAAATATTAAAAGACGCTTTATCCCGAAACTTTGACAAGTCATTTAAGTTCAAATCTTAAACAAGACCCTTAAATACCGATCTTAATCAAGAATTTTAATTCAAATTTTTTAAATTACTTCTTAATTCCGAACACGGATCTATTATGATGTCTATGATGTCCTTTTTGTCCTTTTACATTTATAGGACTTGTTCCGATGAACCTAGCAGCCTGGATGTCCTGTTTGTCCTTTTACATTTACAGAATTGTTCAGATGACCCAAGAATCCTGGATGTCTTTTTAGTTCATTATGTCCTTTTTAATTTACAAGACTTGTTCAGATAACCCAAGTCCTGGATGTCCTTTTAGTCCTTTTTGTCTTTTTAAATTTACAAGACTTGTTCCGATGACCCAAGAATCCTGGATGTCTTTTTTGTACTTTTTGTCCTTTTACATTTACAGGACTTATTCAGATGATCCTAGTGTTGTAGTCCTCATTATGACTTCAACTCCTTTCTAAAAGAGCATTTAGTTTAGCTGTGTTAATACTTGAAAGCTAACAGTTTATGACTGTATAGATTTCAAGTATAAAATCACAGTGTTTATTTTATTATAATTTAGTCTTTTCGAGATCTCTTTATTATTTTTCTTTAATATTTCTTTATTGTTTCTAAGGCTAGAAGCGGCCAATTTATTTAATAAAGATATCATTATTTAAATATTTATCTTTTGTTATTGTCCCTTCCCTTAGGTCTTTACCCAAATCTGATTTAAAGTCTTAGTTCCCAGGTCGCTATTCTATTCAAGATCTTAAACAAGATCTTTGCCCGTTTTTTTGATATCTCGTGTATCGAAACATTTCAAGAAACTTATTAGTTCAGTATACGAATTTTTCAATTTCAGTAAAAGAACTAATAAGATTCTTTAAGTAAAATAAAGATGCAAAATTTTTAAGAATTTTTTTTTTTAAGTTTTAATCAAGATAAAGTTTTTTTCAATTTTTATTCAAGGGTTCAAGAAAGTTAAGTATAAGATCAAGTAAGTATGAGGAAGTTTACGCAAGTATGGAGAATCAAGTAGGTTTTTTTTAGCCAGAATTTATCTTATTTTTTTTTATTTTTAGGATTAGGTTTTAGATTAGAAAAAGAAAAAATTATTTTTTTTACAAATTATATTTTTATTAAATTGATTAAAATCAATAAATGTTTTATAATTTTTTATTTTTTTAATTTAAACTATTCAGGGTGACGTCTCTTGGAATTGGTCTTCTAAATTGGTGATCATCTTGATCCGATTCTTCATCATGATAGTCATTAATATCATCATCATATTCATCATGGTGGCTCGTTGGCTTTCGTTGGACGCTCTCATCTTCTTCATCATAACCATCGGCTTCTTCCGCATCACCGCCTAAAAAAGAGAAAAAATTAGTAATTGATTATCTTTTTATACTTTTCTTATCAATTACTTTTCTTAATGAATCTCCTGGCATCGAGGCATTTTTGTCGCAAAGATCTAACAATCGACGGCCAATAGTCGTTGAATGCTTCGATTGTCTTGAGTTTCTTAAGGTAGCAGTCTTTAATAAAAAAAATTAATTATATTACCAAAAACAGTTAGGAAATACAAAACAAAAACTTACTTTTAATCAAGTCAACACGAGCTTGATCTAGAGACTTCGTTGTTTTCTTCACTGGCTCAACCGAACCTTTGCTTTGCTCATCCTTAGTAAACAAGATGTCCAAGAGTCTTGTTCCGAAAAGGTTAATGTTTGTGTGTTGGAATGGAGTATTCAATAGATGGTGTCCGTTGTAAACCTTAAAAAAGAATATAATTAATGTGGTCTAAAATTTCAAAATTAAAAAATAACTTACCAGTTCAGTTCTTAGGTCAAGTCCCAATTGATCTCTTGCGTCCTCAATCATTTGATCGGAAAATATACCATCGGCGGGCACCATTGAACGGTTGATACGATCTAATTTAGATTCGATCGTGCTAAGACGTTCGTTGAGATTCTCAATTGAATTTCTTAGCACTGCCTGACCAGCATCTACTCCATCTACGCTGTCTCTAACTTTTCCAAGATTTTCGGAGATTTCATTGCAAAGTCGCAAAAGCTGATTCAATAATTCTGAATCCGAATTTTCAGATCTTGGAGGAGTTGGTGTTGAGGTATTGGACACATTTTGGTTTGAACGCAACGCTGGAGGTCTTTCAAGGGACTGTCTACGGGAATTTGATGTTGGTGTTGGCCTTTCAACGGATTCTTTTCTTGTTGTATTCTTTTGACCTAAAAAAAATAAACCTTTAAATTAACATTAGAAAATTAAAAAAAGAAATTACTTGATTTTTTGTGGCAATTAGCTCTGTCAGCCATTGTTAAATTTTTGGTTTGAGTATTTTTTTTTTTAAATCTAAAAAATAAGATATTTGAAAATAAAAAAGAAATAATGAAATGAAACTGTAATATGAAATAAATAAAAAAAAGTATAAAACTGAACGATAAATTCGATTAAAAACGATTTATTTTTTTTTCTCAAATCATCTAAAATGATAGATCTAATGTAATTTTTTTTTTTAAGAAAAGGTTATGATTTTTAATTTTTTCTTAACCAGTTCTTTCAAAAAATTCAAAAATAAAAAAAAATTTGTTTTTTTTTGAACTTGAACTTAATGAAAAAATAATTAATTATTAACTGAAAAAAAACTGTTAAAGCGTCCCTTAAAATGTCTTCAAAAAAATCTACATTGACATTCTCACCGGATACTAATTTTTTTGTCTCGAAAAAAAAATTAATATCTAAAAAATCTGTTTCGAAAGATAAACAAAGAGATATTTTTAATCTGTTATGTCGAGATGTTCATATAAATCAAAATGTTTCGAACGTTTCCAAAACACCGATCAAACAAATCGAGAAACACCGATATGAACCAAACGTCGAAGATATTGATCTTGAATTAATTGGTCAAGAATTTGAAAATAAATTGTTAGATATTTCGTTTGAATTAGAAAGTATTGATCTGAATGATGGACAAAACGCTTCAGTTAAAAGGTTTGAATTTTTTTAGGTTTATTCTTTTTGATACCTTTTTTAATTTTTTTTTAGCTTTATTTATGAAGGTTCAACAGTGACTGTCAATGAAGCATCTATCTCAATTATATCGTTTATCGAAAGATACAATTTGTCTGAGATAGCTCAAAAGTCCCTTTTGAAAATGGTTAAGTTATTACCGCTTAAAAACAATGTTCCGAACACGCTAAATAAGCTTTATTCAACTATAAATAAATCGAATATTAGTATAAATGAAAGCAATTTTTGCAAAGATTGCTTATCTAAACTAATCGATAAGAAATGTCAACAATGTGAGACTGTTTATCAAAAAATGAGCAATACGTTTTCATTTATAAACATTAAAACTCCGTTAGAAAAGTTAATAACAACTTATATTGAAGAAATAGTTTCAAACTTAAAATCTAAGCGTAATTATGTTGATATTTTGGATTCCGATCATTACAAATCAATCTCAAAAAAAGGTTTTTTAAATTTAATCGTTTATTCGGATGGTATTCAACTAACTCGTTCAAATTGTAAACAATTTTGACCGGTAATTATCGGTATTAGTGAATTACCTCTAAGTTTAAGAGATTCAATCAAGAACAAAATAGTATGTGGTGTATGGTTTGGGAAAAAAAAGCCAAATTCAAATATATTATTCGAAAAACTCAAAGAACAAATTGATCAGATCAATATTGATGGTTTGACAATCAAAAAAAATGGCTTTATTTTCAATTTCAAGCTTGGATATTATGGTATAATTTGTGATACACCAGCCAAAGCATTGGTCATGAATATGTATCAATTCAATGCCTACTATGGTTGTCAGTACTGTCTAAATCCTGGTAGGTATTGACTTAAAATTTTAATGAATAAAAGCTAATTAAATTTCGTTTTTTTAGGAAGTTATAGCCATCAATATAAAAAGATTATTTACCCTCAAAAAGATTACGAAATAAGAACAAAAGAATCTTTCGAAGAATTTGCAAGAGTTGCAAATGACGAAGCGTCAAAATATAGAGTTATTGGTCCTACAATCTTGTCTAAAATGGTTCATTTTCCACAAGAATTTCCGCTTGATTATATGCACCTGTTATGCTTGGGCTTATTTAAAAGTATTATCAAAAAATGGTTTGATTCGACTAATAAAAAATCATCTTTTTATATAGGTAATTTTTGTAACAAATTTTGGAAAAATTTTTTTAAATGAAGCAAATTTATTCGTTTTAATATTAGGAACACCTAAAACTAAAACTAAAATACAAGTGCAATTAAAAAAATTCAAATTTCCCCAAGAAATAAATCGTTGTGATTTTGAACTTGAAAATATAGCCACCTGGAAAGCAGCTGAATTTAGAACATTCTTTTTGTACGTATGTATACCATTGCTCCAAGATTTTATTGATCCAAAGTATTACTGGAATGTTGCATGTTTAATTTATGGTAAGTAATTTAGTCATTTTTAGTTAAATAATATTGTGATTTTTTTTTTACTTAAGCCGTTAAATTTTTACATAGTTTGAAAATCAAAGATGATATTGAAAAGGCCGATTCACTTTTGAAGATTTTTTCGGATTGGTTTATCAAAAACTATGGAAAAACGAATTTAACCTATACTTTTCATGCAATTTGTAAACATTTGATAAGTAATGTTAGATTGCACGGATCATTAAGAAGCCATTCAATGTTTTCAGCTGAGGGTTCATTAGGTTATTTTCGTAAAACTTTGAACGGAACTCGTGGATTAAACAAGCAATTTATCAAGAGTAATTCTTTTTAAAAAAACTATTTTGCAAAATTTTTACAATTCAGTTCATTTTAGACTCTTTCTATCACTCAAATTTGTTGGAACAAATAGAATTAATAGAAAAGGAGTCAGATAATCCATATATAGTTGATTATTTCAAATCGATGAACAAAAATGAAACTTTTGGGAGAGATTGTGAGATTGTCGGATCCAAAATATCGCGAAAAATAAACAAATTTGAGCTAAACCAATTTGGAATTTGTGATAATAATTGTTCAGATGCGAATGTGATTTTGGGGTCTAAGCTTCGTTTTAACTATACAATTTATCAATCAAGGGACGACAAAAAAATTGGGGCAAATAAAAGTTGTTTTATTAGTTACAAAGAAAATAATGAGATAGCTTTTGGTGAAACCATGTATTTTTTAGAAATAGATGGATTTCTTTATGTTGCATTGTTACAATTGAACATTGTTTCGAACTGTATTCTGAAAAATACTAAAGTTAGATTGCCAACAAGACTTCAACAAATAAAAAATGAAGGAGTTTTTGATAATTTCTTTTTTAATTGTGAAAAAACAAATGTGATGATTCTGATTAATGCTATGAATATTTTGAATAAATGCATTGTTTACGAAAAAAGTGACAATTTTGTTTATATAACAGAATATTTTAATGAAAATGAGCATGACTAGATAAATTTTTAACTAAAAAATGTTTTACTTGTTTTTCTTTTTTTTTCTTAGAACGAAACTTAATAAAATCTTCATTAAGAATTCAATAAAGATTCAGCCTACTCAAGATTGATCAACAAGATTTAATAATTTCTTGAAGAATTTCTTGACCATATCCGAGAATTTTTTATTTTAGGATAGGACTTAAGAAATTTTCTGGATCTTGGATGAAATCTTAGCCAGGTTTTGCACCATTTTGAATTCAAGATATGTCTTTTAAGATCTTATTAGGAAATGGTAATGAAATAAATTTTAGATTTCTTAAAAAAATCTTGGTCAATAATCTTAATGGTTTTCTTAGAAAATATCGGAAACCAAAGATTCTGAAAAAGATATTCCAAGTTCTTAATAAGATTGAAAGATCTTAGATGTTCTTAAACAAGAACTATTTCCTGGGAATTAGCCGATCTAAGCACTTTAAAAGTGGCGTCCCTAGGTATAATTTTTTTCTAAAAATTTTTTCCACCCAAAACAAATTATCACGTGCTTTAAGGAAACTTTAATAAAGTATTAAAGTTTAAACACGTGAATAAATTATTTACATTTAAGGATTATCTAATCGATATATTCTATTTAATCAATCTTACTAATCTATTATTGTAGAATTCTTTTTCATATTTCCTTATCAAAATGGTGAATGGTCAAATGACACGATTCACAGTGATAATGGTCACGTTTATTTTGTTGATCGTCCGTTCAAATGGTTTGATTTTTGGACAACAACAACCGACTCAAACCGAGCGTTTCATCTCAATAATGTATCATTCGTACTTTAATACCTATGATTTTTCTCGTTTAATTGTGATAAACGTGCCAATCGAGACAGCGATAATCGTCGTTATTCTCACAGTGGTTTTGACAATGTACAAGTTGATTAAAAGAGGGAGGCATGGCACGTCGCGTCCGAGCTCCACCCCAACCAACTTCAACGTATTTAATACCATGTCACTTGATTCATCACGGAATAGTGCGACCGTGCAAGATCAAAGTCGAGCTCATATGGTAAATACTCGTTCAATCAAGGAACCAGAAATCTTCAAAGAAGGTATGGACGTTAAGTCATGGTTCATTTTAATGGACATTTATTTAAGAAACTTCGATAGAGGTGAATGGCTTGAAATTGCCATCAGTCATATCGAAAACAAAGTTATCCGTCGAATCAAAACCTTGAAGATTTTATACGTTCAAATTCGTTTAACGACTTCAAGTACAAATTACTCGAAACTCTCACAGTGAAACCACGTGAAGTTCCAGTAAGACTCGAGAAGCTGACTGATTACAAGCAGACGGCAAAAGAAAGTATCAAAGATTATGGCGAAGCTATCATCAATATGGTAAAAAAACTTTTTCCAAATGTTGGAGACTCAAATGACATCGACAAGATCATTCAAGAGTGTTTTGTCGAAGGACTTTACGATCAAAGGTTGAGGGAAGCAGTCCGTCTCAAATTATTCAAAATGAAAAATATAAAAAAGACGAGACGTTCAAAATAAACGATTTGATAAATTACGCCGAGTGCAAGAACTCGAGCTACGACTCTTCAAGTCAAAGTGACGCTCGATATTTTTCAAGTGAAAGCGACAGTGCTCAACCAAGGAAGAATTTTCAATTTCATCCACAAACATCACAAAACGGCAAACCATACAACGGTTATAACAAGAATTTCAAAAAGCCGTACAACAATCGGTTTAATCAAGGGGACACTCAAACTCACAGTGTTACTCAACATACTCAATCAAAAATACCAGAACAGTCGAATCAAATTTTATTATTCAGACAAAGAAGCAGAAGAGCTTCGAAACAAAACGTTCCATTACAAGGTCAAGCAATTTTCAACAATACACTCGTCAATTATATGTGCGATAGTGGCGCCGATGTTTCCATAATTGACGAGAGGACGTTTTTGCTGATCAAACGTCATGATCCAAGAACAGTTTTGGAGGAGTATCAAGGTTGTAAACTATTGTCAGCAAGTCGTGTGATTCGTGTATTAGGCTCGTTGAGATTAAAACGTTGCTTAATCTCACCACAAAACAATTTAAAAAATTCAAAATTATTAGTGACCGAGAATATATCCGGCTATGAATGCGTCTTGGGCCGAGATATTATAAATCGCTCACAAGAGTTAAAACAAAGATTTGATGACTTCCTTTATTTTTTCAATCGCATCTCGTCTGGAGTTTTGGAAGTGTTTAATCAAGAAATTGAAAATCGTCGATTTCGTAAACAATTAAAAAATTATCACAGTGATGATAAAACCAGTCATAAGACTGATAGTCAAATCAACTCAATCAAATCCGTGGCCAACGAACGACCAACCCAAACAACGAGACCATTTCGAGAATCGAAAAATTCGAATGTTTTACTATCCAAAAAAAATAATAGTGACGTAAACAAAGCGCAAACGAAACAAATTCGTAAATCGTTTGAAACATATCGTAGATTCACAGTGAAAAATAACGAACGTCTAACATATAGTGAGACTAATCGTAGTTCTGCTTGTCGAAGTGAGAACGAAGAAATACGAACAAATTCCAAGCGATTTAGCACTCACAGTGATTCTTCCAAAAAATTCGATTTTATTTATAATAATAATTACTACAGAACAAATGATAATCAAATATCAAATCTCATAAGCTCAAAGTAAGAAGATACGAGTAGAATGGATATTTGTCCAAACAAACAAAGAAGGCTCAACTCCATTAAAAAAACTACAGTGATGATGGTAAAAATCAAATATCACAGTGCTGGTGATTGAAATTTATAAATTTAAAAAATTTAAAAAATTTTGTAAAAAAATAAACGAAGGGGGGAGAGGAATGGTCAAACAATTTATGGCCATTTAAATTAAATTTGTTAAATCTCACTTTTTCTATCAAATTTTGTAATTCTTTCTCAATAATAGTAATTTCCGTATCAAAATTTCAACTAAGGGGGGAGGTATGTTGTAGTCCTCATTATGACTTCAACTCCTTTCTAAAATAGCATTTAGTTTAGCTGTGTTAAAACTTGAAAGCTAACAGTTTATGACTGTATAGATTTCAAGTATAAAATCACAGTGTTTATTTTATTATAATTTAGTCTTTTCGAGATATCTTTATTATTTTTCTTTAATATTTCTTTATTGTTTCTAAGGCTAATTTATTAAAGCGGCCAATTTATTTAATAAAGATATCATTATTTAAATATTTATCTTTTGTTATAGTCCCTTCACTTAGGTCTTTACACAAATCTGATTTAAAGTCTTAGTTAGCCGATCTAAGTACTTTAAAACTAGCATCCTTTTTGTCCTTTAACATTTACAGGACTTATTCAGATGATCCTAGAATCCTTTTTGTCATTTTTGTCCTTTTACATTTACAGGACTTGTTTCGATGACCCAAGCATCTTGGATGTTCTTTTTGTCCTTTTTGTCATTTTACATTTACAGGACTTGTTCAGATGACCCAAGCATCTTGGATGTTCTTATTGTCCTTTTTGTCATTTTACATTTAAAGGACTTGTCAGATGACCAAAGCATCTTGGATGTCCTTTTTGTTCTTTTAAATTTACAGGACTTGTTCCGATGACCCTTGCATCTTGGATGTCCTTTTTGTCCTTTTAAATTTACAAGATTTATTCAGATGATCCAAGCATCCTTTTTGTACTTTTAAATTTACAAGACTTGTTCCGATAACCCAAGAATTCTGGATTTCCTTTTAGTCCTTATTGTCCCTTTAAATTTACAAGACTTGTTCATATGACTCTAGCATCCTGGATGTACTAATTGTCCTTTTTAATTTACAAGACTTGTTCCGATAACCCAAGAATTCTGGATTTCCTTTTAGTCCTTATTGTCCCTTTAAATTTACAAGACTTGTTCATATGACTTTAGCATCCTGGATGTACTAATTGTCCTTTTTAATTTACGAGACTTGTTCCGATAACCCAAGAATTCTGGATTTCCTTTAAGTCCCTAATATCCTTTAAAATATACAGGACTTGTTCAGATGACTCTAGCATCCTGGATGTTCTTATTGTCCTTTTACATTTACAGTAATTGTTCAGATGATCAAAGCATCCTGGATGTCTTTTTTGTCCTTTTAAGTTTACAAGACTTGTTCAGATGACTCTTGCATCCTGGATGTTCTTATTGTACTTTTTAATTTACAAGAGCTGTTCCGATAACCCAAGAATCCTGGATGTCCTTTTAATCCTTTATGTCCTTTTAAATTTACAGGAATTGTTTCGATGAACCAAGCATCTTGGATGTTCTTTTTGTACTTTTTGTCATTTTAGATCTACAGTACTTGTTGAGATGACCCCAGCATCTTGGATGTTCTTTTTGTCCTTTTTAATTTACAAGACCTGTTCCGATGATCCAAGAATCCTGGATGTCCTTTTAGTCCTTATTGTCCCTTTAAATTTACAGGAATTTTTCAGATGACCCTAGCATCCTGGATGTCCTTTTAGTCCTTTATGTCCTTTTACATTTACAGGACTTGTTTCGATGACCCAAGCATCTTGGATGTTCTTTTTGTCCTTTTTGTCATTTTACATTTACAGGACTTGTTCAGATGACCCAAGCATCTTGGATGTTCTTATTGTCCTTTTTGTCATTTTACATTTAAAGGACTTGTCAGATGACCAAAGCATCTTGGATGTCCTTTTTGTTCTTTTAAATTTACAGGACTTGTTCCGATGACCCTTGCATCTTGGATGTCCTTTTTGTCCTGTTAAATTTACAAGATTTATTCAGATGATCCAAGCATCCTTTTTGTACTTTTAAATTTACAAGACTTGTTCCGATAACCCAAGAATCATGGATGTCCTTTTTGTCATTTTAAATTTACAGAACTTGTTCAGATGACCCCAGCATCTTGGATGTCCTTTTTGTCCTTTTACATTTACAGTAATTGTTCAGATGATCAAAGCATCCTGGATGTCTTTTTTGTCCTTTTAAGTTTACAAGACTTGTTGAGATGACCCCAGCATCTTGGATGTCCTTTTTGTTCTTTTAAATTTACAGGACTTGTTCCGATGACCCTTGCATCTTGGATGTCCTTTTTGTCCTGTTAAATTTACAAGATTTATTCAGATGATCCAAGCATCCTTTTTGTACTTTTAAATTTACAAGACTTGTTCCGATAACCCAAGAATCATGGATGTCCTTTTTGTCATTTTAAATTTACAGAACTTGTTCAGATGACCCCAGCATCTTGGATGTCCTTTTTGTCCTTTTACATTTACAGTAATTGTTCAGATGATCAAAGCATCCTGGATGTCTTTTTTGTCCTTTTAAGTTTACAAGACTTGTTGAGATGACCCCAGCATCTTGGATGTTCTTTTTGTCCTTTTTAATTTACAAGACCTGTTCCGATGATCCAAGAATCCTGGATGTCCTTTTAGTCCTTATTGTCCCTTTAAATTTACAGGAATTTTTCAGATGACCCTAGCATCCTGGATGTCCTTTTAGTCCTTTATGTCCTTTTACATTTACAGGACTTGTTTCGATGACCCAAGCATCTTGGATGTTCTTTTTGTCCTTTTTGTCATTTTACATTTACAGGACTTGTTCAGATGACCCAAGCATCTTTGATGTTCTTATTGTCCTTTTTGTCATTTTACATTTAAAGGACTTGTCAGATGACCAAAGCATCTTGGATGTCCTTTTTGTTCTTTTAAATTTACAGGACTTGTTCCGATGACCCTTGCATCTTGGATGTCTTTTTTGTCCTGTTAAATTTACAAGATTTATTCAGATGATCCAAGCATCCTTTTTGTACTTTTAAATTTACAAGACTTGTTCCGATAACCCAAGAATCATGGATGTCCTTTTTGTCATTTTAAATTTACAGAACTTGTTCAGATGACTCTAGCATCTTGGATGTCCTAATTGTCCTTTTCCATTTACAGTCAATGTTCCGATAATCTAAGAATCCTGGATTTCCTTTAAGTCCTTTATGTCCTTTTAAATTTACAGGACTTGTTCATATGACCATAGCATCCTGGATTTCTTTTTTGTCCCCATGTCATTTTAATTTACAGGACTTGTTCAGATGACCATAGCATCCTGGATTTCTTTTTTGTACTTTTAAATATACAAGACTTGTTCCGATGATCTAGAATCCTGGATGTCCTTTAAGTCCTATGTCCTTTTAAATTTACAGGACTTGTTCTGATCATAGCATCCTGGATGTCTTTTTTGTCCCTTTTACATTTACAGACTTGTTCAGATGACCATAGCATCCTGGATGTCTTTTTTGTACTTTTAATTTTACAAGACTTGTTCCGATAACCTAAGAATCCTGAATGTCCTTTTAATCCTAATTGTCCTTTTAAATTTACAGGAATTGTTCAGATGAACCATAGCATCCTGGATGTTCTTTTTGTCCTTTTTAATTTACAAGATTTGTTACGGTGACCTAGAAATTCTGGATTTCCTTTTTGTCCTTTTTAATTTACAAGACCTGTTCCGATGACCCAAGAATCCTTGATGTCCTTTAGTCCTTTATGTCCCTTTAAATTTACAGGAATTGTTCAGATGAACCTAGCATCCAGGATGTCCTGTTTGTCCGTTTTACATTTACAGGACTTGTTTCGATGACCCAAGCATCTTGGATGTTCTTTTTGTCCTTTTTGTCATTTTACATTTACAGGACTTGTTCTGATGAACCTAGCATCCAGGATGTCCTTTTTGTCCTTTTTAATTTACAGGACTTGTTCCGATGACCCAAAAATCTTGGATGTCCTTTTTGTCCTTTTTAATTTACAAGATTTATTCAGATGATCCAAGCATCCTTTTTGTACTTTTAAATTTACAAGACTTGTTCCGATAACCCAAGAATCATGGATGTCCTTTTTGTCATTTTAAATTTACAGAACTTGTTCAGATGACCCCAGCATCTTGGATGTCCTTTTTGTCCTTTTACATTTACAGTAATTGTTCAGATGATCAAAGCATCCTGGATGTCTTTTTTGTCCTTTTAAGTTTACAAGACTTGTTGAGATGACCCCAGCATCTTGGATGTCCTTTTTGTTCTTTTAAATTTACAGGACTTGTTCCGATGACCCTTGCATCTTGGATGTCCTTTTTGTCCTGTTAAATTTACAAGATTTATTCAGATGATCCAAGCATCCTTTTTGTACTTTTAAATTTACAAGACTTGTTCCGATAACCCAAGAATCATGGATGTCCTTTTTGTCATTTTAAATTTACAGAACTTGTTCAGATGACCCCAGCATCTTGGATGTCCTTTTTGTCCTTTTACATTTACAGTAATTGTTCAGATGATCAAAGCATCCTGGATGTCTTTTTTGTCCTTTTAAGTTTACAAGACTTGTTGAGATGACCCCAGCATCTTGGATGTTCTTTTTGTCCTTTTTAATTTACAAGACCTGTTCCGATGATCCAAGAATCCTGGATGTCCTTTTAGTCCTTATTGTCCCTTTAAATTTACAGGAATTTTTCAGATGACCCTAGCATCCTGGATGTCCTTTTAGTCCTTTATGTCCTTTTACATTTACAGGACTTGTTTCGATGACCCAAGCATCTTGGATGTTCTTTTTGTCCTTTTTGTCATTTTACATTTACAGGACTTGTTCAGATGACCCAAGCATCTTTGATGTTCTTATTGTCCTTTTTGTCATTTTACATTTAAAGGACTTGTCAGATGACCAAAGCATCTTGGATGTCCTTTTTGTTCTTTTAAATTTACAGGACTTGTTCCGATGACCCTTGCATCTTGGATGTCTTTTTTGTCCTGTTAAATTTACAAGATTTATTCAGATGATCCAAGCATCCTTTTTGTACTTTTAAATTTACAAGACTTGTTCCGATAACCCAAGAATCATGGATGTCCTTTTTGTCATTTTAAATTTACAGAACTTGTTCAGATGACCCCAGCATCTTGGATGTCCTTTTTGTCCTTTTACATTTACAGTAATTGTTCCGATGATCTAAGAATCCTGGATTTCCTTTAAGTCCTTTATGTCCTTTTAAATTTACAGGACTTGTTCAGATGACCATAGCATCCTGGATTTCTTTTTTGTCCCCATGTCATTTTACATTTACAGGACTTGTTCAGATGACCATAGCATCCTGGATGTCTTTTTTGTACTTTTAATTTTACAAGACTTGTTCCGATGATCTAAGAATCCTGGATGTCCTTTAAGTCCTTTATGTCCTTTTAAATTTACAGGACTTGTTCTGATCCATAGCATCCTGGATGTCTTTTTTGTCCCCATGTCATTTTACATTTACAGGACTTGTTCAGATGACCATAGCATCCTGGATGTCTTTTTTGTACTTTTAATTTTACAAGACTTGTTCCGATGATCTAAGAATCCTGAATGTCCTTTTAGTCCTAATTGTCCTTTTAAATTTACAGGAATTGTTCAGATGACCATAGCATCCTGGATGTCCTTATTGTCCTTTTTAATTTACAAGATATGTTCCGATAACCCAAAAATCCTGGATTTCCTGTTTGTCCTTTTTAATTTACAAGATATGTTCCGATAACCCAAGAATCCTTGATTTCCTTTAAGTCCTTTATGTCCTTTTAAATTTACAGGACTTGTTCAGATGAACCTAGCATCCAGGATGTCCTGTTTGTCCGTTTTAATTTACAAGACTTGTTCCGATGACCCAAGAATCCTGGATGTCCTTTAAGTCCTTTATGTCCTTTTAAATTTACAGGACTTGTTCTGATGAACCTAGCATCCAGGATGTCCTGTTTGTCCTTTTTAATTTACAAGATATGTTCCGATAACCCAAAAATCCTGGATTTCCTGTTTGTCCTTTTTAATTTACAAGATTTATTCAGATGATCCAAGCATCCTTTTTGTACTTTTAAATTTACAAGACTTGTTCCGATAACCCAAGAATCATGGATGTCCTTTTTGTCATTTTAAATTTACAGAACTTGTTCAGATGACCCCAGCATCTTGGATGTCCTTTTTGTCCTTTTACATTTACAGTAATTGTTCAGATGATCAAAGCATCCTGGATGTCTTTTTTGTCCTTTTAAGTTTACAAGACTTGTTGAGATGACCCCAGCATCTTGGATGTCCTTTTTGTTCTTTTAAATTTACAGGACTTGTTCCGATGACCCTTGCATCTTGGATGTCCTTTTTGTCCTGTTAAATTTACAAGATTTATTCAGATGATCCAAGCATCCTTTTTGTACTTTTAAATTTACAAGACTTGTTCCGATAACCCAAGAATCATGGATGTCCTTTTTGTCATTTTAAATTTACAGAACTTGTTCAGATGACCCCAGCATCTTGGATGTCCTTTTTGTCCTTTTACATTTACAGTAATTGTTCAGATGATCAAAGCATCCTGGATGTCTTTTTTGTCCTTTTAAGTTTACAAGACTTGTTGAGATGACCCCAGCATCTTGGATGTTCTTTTTGTCCTTTTTAATTTACAAGACCTGTTCCGATGATCCAAGAATCCTGGATGTCCTTTTAGTCCTTATTGTCCCTTTAAATTTACAGGAATTTTTCAGATGACCCTAGCATCCTGGATGTCCTTTTAGTCCTTTATGTCCTTTTACATTTACAGGACTTGTTTCGATGACCCAAGCATCTTGGATGTTCTTTTTGTCCTTTTTGTCATTTTACATTTACAGGACTTGTTCAGATGACCCAAGCATCTTTGATGTTCTTATTGTCCTTTTTGTCATTTTACATTTAAAGGACTTGTCAGATGACCAAAGCATCTTGGATGTCCTTTTTGTTCTTTTAAATTTACAGGACTTGTTCCGATGACCCTTGCATCTTGGATGTCTTTTTTGTCCTGTTAAATTTACAAGATTTATTCAGATGATCCAAGCATCCTTTTTGTACTTTTAAATTTACAAGACTTGTTCCGATAACCCAAGAATCATGGATGTCCTTTTTGTCATTTTAAATTTACAGAACTTGTTCAGATGACCCCAGCATCTTGGATGTCCTTTTTGTCCTTTTACATTTACAGTAATTGTTCCGATGATCTAAGAATCCTGGATTTCCTTTAAGTCCTTTATGTCCTTTTAAATTTACAGGACTTGTTCAGATGACCATAGCATCCTGGATGTCTTTTTTGTCCCCATGTCATTTTACATTTACAGGACTTGTTCAGATGACAATAGCATCCTGGATGTCTTTTTTGTACTTTTAATTTTACAAGACTTGTTCCGATGATCTAAGAATCCTGGATGTCCTTTAAGTCCTTTATGTCCTTTTAAATTTACAGGACTTGTTCTGATCCATAGCATCCTGGATGTCTTTTTTGTCCCCATGTCATTTTACATTTACAGGACTTGTTCAGATGACCATAGCATCCTGGATGTCTTTTTTGTACTTTTAATTTTACAAGACTTGTTCCGATGATCTAAGAATCCTGGATTTCCTGTTTGTCCTTTTTAATTTACAAGATATGTTCCGATAACCCAAGAATCCTTGATTTCCTTTAAGTCCTTTATGTCCTTTTAAATTTACAGGACTTGTTCAGATGACCCTAGCATCCTGGATGTCCTTTTTGTCCTTTTTAATTTACAAGACTTGTTCCGATGACCCAAGAATCCTGGATGTCCTTTAAGTCCTTTATGTCCTTTTAAATTTACAGGACTTGTTCTGATGAACCTAGCATCCAGGATGTCCTGTTTGTCCTTTTTAATTTACAAGATATGTTCCGATAACCCAAAAATCCTGGATTTCCTGTTTGTCCTTTTTAATTTACAAGATATGTTCCGATAACCCAAAAATCCTGGATTTCCTGTTTGTCCTTTTTAATTTACAAGATATGTTCCGATAACCCAAGAATCCTTGATTTCCTTTAAGTCCTTTATGTCCTTTTAAATTTACAGGACTTGTTCAGATGAACCTAGCATCCAGGATGTCCTGTTTGTCCGTTTTAATTTACAAGACTTGTTCCGATGACCCAAGAATCCTGGATGTCCTTTAAGTCCTTTATGTCCTTTTAAATTTACAGGACTTGTTCTGATGAACCTAGCATCCAGGATGTCCTGTTTGTCCTTTTTAATTTACAAGATATGTTCCGATAACCCAAAAATCCTGGATTTCCTGTTTGTCCTTTTTAATTTACAAGATATGTTCCGATAACCCAAAAATCCTGGATTTCCTGTTTGTCCTTTTTAATTTACAAGATATGTTCCGATAACCCAAGAATCCTTGATTTCCTTTAAGTCCTTTATGTCCTTTTAAATTTACAGGACTTGTTCAGATGAACCTAGCATCCAGGATGTCCTGTTTGTCCGTTTTAATTTACAAGACTTGTTCCGATGACCCAAGAATCCTGGATGTCCTTTAAGTCCTTTATGTCCTTTTAAATTTACAGGACTTGTTCTGATGAACCTAGCATCCAGGATGTCCTGTTTGTCCTTTTTAATTTACAAGATATGTTCCGATAACCCAAAAATCCTGGATTTCCTGTTTGTCCTTTTTAATTTACAAGATATGTTCCGATAACCCAAAAATCCTGGATTTCCTGTTTGTCCTTTTTAATTTACAAGATATGTTCCGATAACCCAAGAATCCTTGATTTCCTTTAAGTCCTTTATGTCCTTTTAAATTTACAGGACTTGTTCAGATGAACCTAGCATCCAGGATGTCCTGTTTGTCCGTTTTAATTTACAAGACTTGTTCCGATGACCCAAGAATCCTGGATGTCCTTTAAGTCCTTTATGTCCTTTTAAATTTACAGGACTTGTTCTGATGAACCTAGCATCCAGGATGTCCTGTTTGTCCTTTTTAATTTACAAGATATGTTCCGATAACCCAAAAATCCTGGATTTCCTGTTTGTCCTTTTTAATTTACAAGATATGTTCCGATAACCCAAAAATCCTGGATTTCCTGTTTGTCCTTTTTAATTTACAAGATATGTTCCGATAACCCAAGAATCCTTGATTTCCTTTAAGTCCTTTATGTCCTTTTAAATTTACAGGACTTGTTCCGATGATCTAAGAATCCTGGATTTCCTTTAAGTCCTTTATGTCCTTTTAAATTTACAGGACTTGTTCAGATGACCATAGCATCCTGGATGTCCTTTTTGTCCGTTTTAATTTACAAGACTTGTTCCGATGACCCAAGAATCCTGGATGTGCTTTAAGTCCTTTATGTCCTTTTAAATTTACAGGACTTGTTCTGATCCATAGCATCCTGGATGTCTTTTTTGTCCCCATGTCATTTTACATTTACAGGACTTGTTCAGATGACCATAGCATCCTGGATGTCTTTTTTGTACTTTTAATTTTACAAGACTTGTTCCGATGATCTAAGAATCCTGAATGTCCTTTTAGTCGTAATTGTCCTTTTAAATTTACAGGAATTGTTCAGATGACCATAGCATCCTGGATGTCCTTATTGTCCTTTTTAATTTACAAGATATGTTCCGATAACCCAAAAATCCTGGATTTCCTGTTTGTCCTTTTTAATTTACAAGATATGTTCCGATAACCCAAGAATCCTTGATTTCCTTTAAGTCCTTTATGTCCTTTTAAATTTACAGGACTTGTTCCGATGATCTAAGAATCCTGGATTTCCTTTAAGTCCTTTATGTCCTTTTAAATTTACAGGACTTGTTCAGATGAACCTAGCATCCAGGATGTCCTGTTTGTCCGTTTTAATTTACAAGACTTGTTCCGATGACCCAAGAATCCTGGATGTCCTTTAAGTCCTTTATGTCCTTTTAAATTTACAGGACTTGTTCAGATGAACCTAGCATCCAGGATGTTCTTTTTGTCCTTTTAATTTTACAAGACTTGTTCAGATGACCCTTGAATCCTGGATGTCCTGTTTGTCCTTTTTAATTTACAAGATATGTTCCGATAACCCAAGAATCCTGGATTTCCTTTAAGTCCTTTATGTCCTTTTAAATTTACAGGACTTGTTCAGATGACCCCAGCATCTTGGATGTTCTTTTTGTCCTCATGTCATTTTACATTTACAGGACTTGTTCAGATGACCATAGCATCCTGGATGTCTTTTTTGTCCTTTTAATTTTACAAGACTTGTTCCGATGATCTAAGAATCCTGGATTTCCTTTAAGTCCTTTATGTCCTTTTAAATTTACAGGACTTGTTCAGATGACCATAGCATCCTGGATGTCCTTTTTGTCCTTTTAATTTTACAAGACTTGTTCAGATGACCCCAGCATCTTGGATGTCCTTTTTTTCCTTTATGTCCTTTCAAATTTACAGGACTTGTTCAGATGACCCCAGCATCTTGGATGTTCTTTTTGTCCCCATGTCATTTTACATTTACAGGACTTGTTCAGATGACCATAGCATCCTGGATGTCTTTTTTGTACTTTTAATTTTACAAGACTTGTTCCGATGATCTAAGAATCCTGAATGTCCTTTTAGTCCTAATTGTCCTTTTAAATTTACAGGAATTGTTCAGATGACCATAGCATCCTGGATGTCCTTATTGTCCTTTTTAATTTACAAGATATGTTCCGATAACCCAAAAATCCTGGATTTCCTGTTTGTCCTTTTTAATTTACAAGATATGTTCCGATAACCCAAGAATCCTTGATTTCCTTTAAGTCCTTTTTGTCCTTTTACAATTTACAGGACTTGTTCAGATGAACCTAGCATCCAGGATGTCCTGTTTGTCCTTTTAAATTTACAAGACTTGTTCCGATGACCCAAGAATCCTGGATGTCCTTTAAGTCCTTTATGTCCTTTTAAATTTACAGGACTTGTTCAGATGAACCTAGCATCCAGGATGTTCTTTTTGTCCTTTTAATTTTACAAGACTTGTTCAGATGACCCTTGAATCCTGGATGTCCTGTTTGTCCTTTTTAATTTACAAGATATGTTCCGATAACCCAAGAATCCTGGATTTCCTTTAAGTCCTTTATGTCCTTTTAAATTTACAGGACTTGTTCAGATGAAATTAGCATCCAGGATGTCCTGTTTGTCCTTTTTAATTTACAAGACTTGTTCCGATAACCCAAGAATCCTTGATTTCCTTTTAGTCCTTTTTGACCCCAGCATCTTGAATGTCTTTTTTGTCCTTTTAAATTTACAAGACTTGTTCCGATGACCCAAGAATCTTGGATGTCCTTTTGCATCCTTGATGCCCTTTTTGTTCTTTTAATTTTTCAAGACTTGTTCAGATGACCCTAGCTTCCTGAATGTCCTTTTAGTCCTTTTTGTCATTTTAAATTTACAGGACTTTTTCCGATGACCTTAGCATCTTGGATGTCCTTTTTATCCTTTTAAATTTACAGGACTTGTTCAGATCCATAGCATCCTGGATGTCTTTTTTGTCCTTTTAATTTTACAAGACTTGTTCAGATGACCCTTGAATCCTGGATGTCCTGTTTTTCCTTTTTAATTTACAAAATATGTTCCGATAACCCAAGAATCCTTGATTTCCTTTAAGTCCTTTTTGTCCTTTTACATTTACAGGAATTGTTCAGATGACCATAGCATCCTGGATGTCCTTATTGTCGTTTTTAATTTACAAGATATGTTCCCATAACCCAAGAATCCTTGATTTCCTTTAAGTCCTTTTTGTCCTTTTACATTTACAGGAATTGTTCAGATGACCATAGCATCCTGGATGTCTTTTTTGTCCTTTTAATTTTACAAGACTTGTTCAGATGACCCTTGAATCCTGGATTTCCTTTAAGTCCTTTATGTCCTTTTAAATTTACAGGACTTGTTCAGATGACCATAGCATCCTGGATGTCCTTTTTGTCCTTTTAATTTTACAAGACTTGTTCAGATGACCCTTGAATCCTGGATTTCCTTTAAGTCCTTTATGTCCTTTTAAATTTACAGGACTTGTTCAGATGAACCTAGCATCCAGGATGTCCTGTTTGTCCGTTTTAATTTACAAGACTTGTTCCGATGACCCAAGAATCCTGGATGTCCTTTTATTCCTTTATGTCCTTTTAAATATACAGGAATTGTTTCGATGAACCAAGCATCCTGGATGTTCTTTTTGTCCTTTTTGTCATTTTACATTTACAGGACTTGTTCAGATGAACCTAGCATCCAGGATGTCCTGTTTGTCCTTTTTAATTTACAAGACTTGTTAAGATGATCCTTGCTTCCTGAATGTCCTTTTAGTCATTTTTGTCGTTTTAAATTTTCAACACTTGTTCAGATGACCCCAGCATCTTGGATGTCCTTTTAAATTTAAAAGACTTGTTCCAATGACCCAAGAATCCTGGATGTACTTTTAGTCCTTTTTGACCCCAGCATCTTGAATGTCTTTTTTGTCCTTTTAAATTTTCAAGACTTGTTCCGATGACCCAAGAATCCTGGATGTCCTTTTGCATCCTTGATGCCCTTTTTGTCCTTTTAATTTTTCAAGACTTGTTCAGATGACCCTAGCTTCCTGAATGTCCTTTTAGTCCTTTTTGTCATTTTAAATTTACAGGACTTTTTCCGATGACCTTAGCATCTTGGATGTTCTTTTTGTCCTTTTTAATTTACAAGACTTGTTCCGATTATCCAAGAATCCTGGATGTCCTTTTAGTACTTATTCTCCTTTTAAATTTACAAGACTTGTTCCGATAATCCAAGAATCCTAGATGTTCTTTTTGTCCTTTTTGTCATTTTACATCTACAGGACTTGTTCAGATGACCCTAGCTTCCTGGATGTCCTTTTATTCCTTTATGTCCTTTTAAATTTACAGGAATTTTTTCGATGAACCAAGCATCTTGGATGTTCTTTTTGTCCTTTTTGTCATTTTACATTTACAGGACTTGTTAAGATGATCCTTGCTTCCTGAATGTCCTTTTAGTCATTTTTGTCGTTTTAAATTTTCAACACTTGTTCAGATGACCCCAGCATCTTGGATGTCCTTTTAAATTTAAAAGACTTGTTCCGATGACCCAAGAATCCTGGATGTACTTTTAGTCCTTTTTGACCCCAGCATCTTGAATGTCTTTTTTGTCCTTTTAAATTTTCAAGACTTGTTCCGATGACCCAAGAATCCTGGATGTCCTTTTGCATCCTTGATGCCCTTTTTGTCCTTTTAATTTTTCAAGACTTGTTCAGATGACCCTAGCTTCCTGAATGTCCTTTTAGTCCTTTTTGTCATTTTAAATTTACAGGACTTTTTCCGATGACCTTAGCATCTTGGATGTTCTTTTTGTCCTTTTTAATTTTTCAAGAATTGTTCAGATGACCCTAGCTTCCTGAATGTCCTTTTAGTCCTTTTTGTCATTTTAAATTTACAGGACTTTTTCAGATGACCCCAGCATCTTGGATGTTCTTCTTGTCCATTTTAATTTACAAGACTTGTTCCGATGATCCAAGAATCCTGGATGTCCTTTTAGTACTTATTCTCCTTTTAAATTTACAAGACTTGTTCCGATGATCCAAGAATCCTGGATGTTCTTTTTGTCCTTTTTGTCATTTTACATTTACAGGACTTGTTAAGATGATCCTTGCTTCCTGAATGTCCTTTTAGTCATTTTTGTCGTTTTAAATTTTCAACACTTGTTCAGATGACCCCAGCATCTTGGATGTCCTTTTAAATTTAAAAGACTTGTTCCGATGACCCAAGAATCCTGGATGTACTTTTAGTCCTTTTTGACCCCAGCATCTTGAATGTCTTTTTTGTCCTTTTAAATTTTCAAGACTTGTTCCGATGACCCAAGAATCCTGGATGTCCTTTTGCATCCTTGATGCCCTTTTTGTCCTTTTAATTTTTCAAGACTTGTTCAGATGACCCTAGCTTCCTGAATGTCCTTTTAGTCCTTTTTGTCATTTTAAATTTACAGGACTTTTTCCGATGACCTTAGCATCTTGGATGTTCTTTTTGTCCTTTTTAATTTTTCAAGAATTGTTCAGATGACCCTAGCTTCCTGAATGTCCTTTTAGTCCTTTTTGTCATTTTAAATTTACAGGACTTTTTCAGATGACCCCAGCATCTTGGATGTTCTTCTTGTCCATTTTAATTTACAAGACTTGTTCCGATGATCCAAGAATCCTGGATGTCCTTTTAGTACTTATTCTCCTTTTAAATTTACAAGACTTGTTCCGATGATCCAAGAATCCTGGATGTTCTTTTTGTCCTTTTTGTCATTTTACATCTACAGGACTTGTTCAGATGACCCTAGCTTCCTGGATGTCCTTTTATTCCTTTATGTCCTTTTAAATTTACAGGAATTTTTTCGATGAACCAAGCATCTTGGATGTTCTTTTTGTCCTTTTTGTCATTTTACATTTACAGGACTTGTTCAGATGACCCCAGCATCTTGGATGTTCTTCTTGTCCATTTTAATTTACAAGACTTGTTCCGATGATCCAAGAATCCTGGATGTCCTTTTAGTACTTATTCTCCTTTTAAATTTACAAGACTTGTTCCGATGATCCAAGAATCCTGGATGTTCTTTTTGTCCTTTTTGTCATTTTACATCTACAGGACTTGTTCAGATGACCCTAGCTTCCTGGATGTCCTTTTATTCCTTTATGTCCTTTTAAATTTACAGGAATTTTTTCGATGAACCAAGCATCTTGGATGTTCTTTTTGTCCTTTTTGTCATTTTACATTTACAGGACTTGTTCAGATGACCCCAGCATCTTGGATGTTCTTCTTGTCCATTTTAATTTACAAGACTTGTTCCGATGATCCAAGAATCCTGGATGTCCTTTTAGTACTTATTCTCCTTTTAAATTTACAAGACTTGTTCCGATGATCCAAGAATCCTGGATGTTCTTTTTGTCCTTTTTGTCATTTTACATCTACAGGACTTGTTCAGATGACCCCAGCATCTTGGATGTTCTTTTTGTCCATTTTAATTTACAAGATATGTTCCGATAACCTAAGAATCCTGGATGTCCTTATAGTCCTTTTTTTCCTTTTTAATTACAAGACTTGTTCCGATGATCCAAGAATCCTGGATGTTCTTTTTGTCCTTTTTGTCATTTTAAATTTGCAGGACTTGTTCAGATGACCCTAGCTTCCTTGATGTCCTTTTTGTCCTTTTACATTTACAAGACTTGTTAAGATGAGCCGAGCATCGTGAATGTCCTTATATTCCTTTAAGTCCTTTTAAATTAACAAGACTTGTTCCGATGACCCTTGCATCTTTGATGTCCATTTTGTCCTTTTAATTTTTCAAGACATGTTCAGATGACCCAAGAATCCTGGATGTCCTTTTAGTCCTTTTTGTCCTTTTAAATTCACAGGACTTGTTCCGATGAAACTTGCATCCTTGATGTCCTTTTTGTCCTTTTAATTTTACAAGATATGTTCAGATGACCATAGCTTCCTGAATGTCCTTTTAATCATTTTTGTCCTTTTTAATTTACAAGACTTGTTCCGATTACCCTTGTATCCTTGATGTCATTTTTGTCCTTTTAATTTTACAAGACTTGTTCAGATGATCCTTGCTTCCTGAACGTCCTTTTAGTCATTTTTGTCCTTTTATATTTACAACACTTGTTCAGATGACCCAAGCATCTTGGATGTCCTTTTAAATTAACAAGACTTGTTACGATGACCCAAGAATCCTAGATGTCCTTTTAGTCCTTTTTGACCCCAGCATCTTGGATAACCTTTTTGTCCTTTTAATTTTACAAGACTTGTTCAGATGACCCTTGCTTCCTGAATGTCCTTTTAGACCTTTTTGTCCTTTTAAATTTACAAGACTTGTTCCGATGACCCAAGAATCCTGGATGTCCTTTTAGTCATTTTTGTCCTTTTAAATTAACAACACTTGTTCAGATGACCCAAGCATCTTGGATGTCCTTTTAAATTAACAAGACTTGTTCCGATGACCCAAGAATCCTTGATGTCCTTTTAGTCCTTTTTGACCCCAGCATCTTGGATGTCCTTTTTGTCCTTTTAAATTTACAACACTTGTTCCGATGACCCATGAAGCATGGATGTCCTTTTAGTCCTTTTTGTCCTTTTAATTTTACAAGACTTGTTCAGATGACCCAAGCATCTTGGATGTCCTTTTAGTCCTTTTTGTCCTTTTAAATTCACAGGACTTGTTCCGATGACACTTGCATCCTTGATGTCCTTTTTGTCCTTTTAATTTTACAAGATATGTTCAGATGACCATAGCTTCCTGAATGTCCTTTTAATCATTTTTGTCCTTTTTAATTTACAAGACTTGTTCCGATTACCCTTGCATCCTTGATGTCATTTTTGTCCTTTTAATTTTACAAGACTTGTTCAGATGATCCTTGCTTCCTGAACGTCCTTTTAGTCATTTTTGTCCTTTTATATTTACAACACTTGTTCAGATGACCCAAGCATCTTGGATGTCCTTTTAAATTAACAAGACTTGTTCCGATGACCCAAGAATCCTAGATGTCCTTTTAGTCCTTTTTGACCCCAGCATCTTGGATAACCTTTTTGTCCTTTTAATTTTACAAGACTTGTTCAGATGACCCTTGCTTCCTGAATGTCCTTTTAGACCTTTTTGTCCTTTTAAATTTACAAGACTTGTTCCGATGACCCAAGAATCCTGGATGTCCTTTTAGTCATTTTTGTCCTTTTAAATTAACAACACTTGTTCAGATGACCCCAGCATCTTGGATGTCCATTTAAATTAACAAGAATTGTTCCGATGACCAAAGAATCCTGGATGTCCTTTTAGTCCTTTTTGACCCCAGCATCTTGGATGTCCTTTTTTTCTTTTTAATTTACAAGACTTGATCAGATGACCCTTGCATCCTTGATGTCCTTTTAGTCCTTTTTGTCCTTTTAAATTTACAAGACTTGTTCCGATGACCCAAGAATCCTTGATGTCCTTTTTGTCCTTTTAATTTTACATGACTTGTTCCAATGACCCTTGCATCCTTGATGTCCTTTTTGTCCTTTTTAATTTACAAGACTTGTTCAGATGACCCTTGTATCAATGATGTCCTTTTAGTCCTTTTTGTCCTTTTAATTTTACAAGACTTGTTCAGATGACCCAAGCATCTTGGATGTCCTTTTAGTCCTTTTTGTCCTTTTAAATTCACAGGACTTGTTCCGATGACACTTGCATCCTTGATGTCCTTTTTGTCCTTTTAATTTTACAAGATATGTTCAGATGACCATAGCTTCCTGAATGTCCTTTTAATCATTTTTGTCCTTTTTAATTTACAAGACTTGTTCCGATTACCCTTGCATCCTTGATGTCATTTTTGTCCTTTTAATTTTACAAGACTTGTTCAGATGATCCTTGCTTCCTGAACGTCCTTTTAGTCATTTTTGTCCTTTTATATTTACAACACTTGTTCAGATGACCCAAGCATCTTGGATGTCCTTTTAAATTAACAAGACTTGTTCCGATGACCCAAGAATCCTAGATGTCCTTTTAGTCCTTTTTGACCCCAGCATCTTGGATAACCTTTTTGTCCTTTTAATTTTACAAGACTTGTTCAGATGACCCTTGCTTCCTGAATGTCCTTTTAGACCTTTTTGTCCTTTTAAATTTACAAGACTTGTTCCGATGACCCAAGAATCCTGGATGTCCTTTTAGTCATTTTTGTCCTTTTAAATTAACAACACTTGTTCAGATGACCCCAGCATCTTGGATGTCCTTTTAAATTAACAAGAATTGTTCCGATGACCAAAGAATCCTGGATGTCCTTTTAGTCCTTTTTGACCCCAGCATCTTGGATGTCCTTTTTTTCTTTTTAATTTACAAGACTTGATCAGATGACCCTTGCATCCTTGATGTCCTTTTAGTCCTTTTTGTCCTTTTAAATTTACAAGACTTGTTCCGATGACCAAAGAATCCTTGATGTCCTTTTTGTCCTTTTAATTTTACATGACTTGTTCCAATGACCCTTGCATCCTTGATGTCCTTTTTGTCCTTTTTAATTTACAAGACTTGTTCAGATGACCCTTGTATCAATGATGTCCTTTTAGTCCTTTTTTTCCTTTTATATTTACAGGACTTGTTCCGATAACCCTTGCATCCTTGATGGCTTTTTTGTCCTTTTAATTTTACAAGACTTGTTCAGATGACCCTAGCATACTGAATGTCCTTTTAGTCCTTTTTGTCCTTTTTAATTTACAGGACTTGTTCAGATGACCCCAACATCTTGGATGTTCTTTTTGTCCTTTTACATTTAAAAGACTTGTTCAGATGACCCTTGCATTCTTGATGTCCTTTTAGTCCTTTTTGTCCTTTTTAATTTACAGGACTTGTTCCGATAACCCTTGCATCCTTGATGGCTTTTTTGTCCTCTTAATTTTACAAGACTTGTTCAGATTACCCTTGCTTCCTGAATGTCCTTTTAGACCTTTTTGTCCTTTTACATTTACAAGACTTGTTAAGATGAGCCGAGCATCGTGGATGTCCTTATAGTCCTTTATGTCCTTTTAAATTTACAGGACTTGTTCCGTTGACCCTAGCATCTTGGATGTCCTTTGAGTCCTTTTAAATTTACATGACTTATTCAGATGATCATAGCATCCTTTTTGTCCTTTTAAATTTACAAGATTTGTTCAGATAACCCTAGCATCCTGGATGTCCTGTTTGTCCTTTTTAATTTACAAGATATGTTCCGATAACCAAAGAATCCTTGATGTCCTTTTATTCCTTTTTGTCCTTTTAATTTTACAAGACTTGTTCAGATGACCCTTGCATCCTTGATGTCCTTTTTGTCCTTTTTAATTTACAAGACTTGTTCAGATGACCCTTGCATCAATGATGTCCTTTTGGTCCTTTTTTTCCTTTTATATTTACAGGACTTGTTCCGATAACCCTTGCATCCTTGATGGCTTTTTTGTCCTTTTAATTTTACAAGACTTGTTCAGATGACCCTAGCATACTGAATGTCCTTTTAGTCCTTTTTGTCCTTTTTAATTTACAGGACTTGTTCAGATGACCCCAACATCTTGGATGTTCTTTTTGTCCTTTTACATTTAAAAGACTTGTTCAGATGACCCTTGCATTCTTGATGTCCTTTTAGTCCTTTTTGTCCTTTTTAATTTACAGGACTTGTTCCGATAACCCTTGCATCCTTGATGGCTTTTTTGTCCTCTTAATTTTACAAGACTTGTTCGAATGACCCTTGCTTCCTGAATGTCCTTTTAGACATTTTTGTCCTTTTAAATTTACAGGACTTGTTCAGATGACCCCAGCATCTTGGATGTCCTTTTTTTCTTTTTAATTTACAAGACTTGATCAGATGACCCTTGCATCCTTGATGTCCTTTTAGTCCTTTTTGTCCTTTTAAATTTACAGGACTTGTTCCGATGACCCTTGCATCCTTGATGTCCTTTTTGTCCTTTTAATTTTACAAGACTTGTTCCAATGACCCTTGCATCCTTGATGTCCTTTTTGTCCTTTTTAATTTACAAGACTTGTTCAGATGACCCTAGCATACTGAATGTCCTTTTAGTCCTTTTTGTCCTTTTTAATTTACAGGACTTGTTCCGATAACCCTTGCATCCTTGATGGCTTTTTTGTCCTCTTAATTTTACAAGACTTGTTCAGATTACCCTTGCTTCCTGAATGTCCTTTTAGACCTTTTTGTCCTTTTACATTTACAAGACTTGTTAAGATGAGCCGAGCATCGTGGATGTCCTTATAGTCCTTTATGTCCTTTTAAATTTACAGGACTTGTTCCGTTGACCCTAGCATCTTGGATGTCCTTTGAGTCCTTTTAAATTTACATGACTTATTCAGATGATCATAGCATCCTTTTTGTCCTTTTAAATTTACAAGATTTGTTCAGATAACCCTAGCATCCTGGATGTCCTGTTTGTCCTTTTTAATTTACAAGATATGTTCCGATAACCAAAGAATCCTTGATGTCCTTATAGTCCTTTTTGTCCTTTTAATTTTACAAGATTTGTTCAGATAACCCTAGCATCCTGGATGTCCTGTTTGTCCTTTTTAATTTACAAGATATGTTCCGATAACCAAAGAAGCATGGATGTCCTTTTAGTCCTTTTTGTCCTTTTAATTTTACAAGACTTGTTCAGATGACCCTTGCATCCTTGATGTCCTTTTTGTCCTTTTTAATTTACAAGACTTGTTCAGATGACCCTTGCATCAATGATGTCCTTTTGGTCCTTTTTTTCCTTTTATATTTACAGGACTTGTTCCGATAACCCTTGCATCCTTGATGGCTTTTTTGTCCTTTTAATTTTACAAGACTTGTTCAGATGACCTTTGTATCTTTGATGTCATTTTTGTCCTTTTAATTTTACAAGACTTGTTCAGATGATCCTTGCATCCTTGATGTCCTTTTTGTCCTTTTACATTTACAAGACTTGTTAAGATGAGCCGAGCTTCCTGAATGTCCTTTTAAATCCTTTTTGTCCTTTTTAATTTACAAGACTTGTTCCGATGACCCTTGCATCCTTGATGTCATTTTTGTCCTTTTACATTTACAGGACTTGTTCAGATGACCCCAGCATCTTGGATGTCCTTTTAAATTAAGAAGACTTGTTCCGATGACCCAAGAATCCTGGATGTCCTTTTAGTCCTTTTTGACCCCAGCATCTTGGATGTCCTTTTTGTCCTTTTAAATTTACAGGAGTTGTTCCGATGACCCTTGCATCCTTGATGTCCTTTTAGTCCTTTTAATTTTACAAGACTTGTCCGATGATCCTAGCTTCTTGATGTCCATTTAGTCCTTTTTGTCCTTTTTAATTTACAGGACTTGTTCCAATGACCCTTGCATCCTTGATGTCCTTTTTGTCCTCTTAATTTTACAAGACTTGTTCAGATGACCCTTGCATCCTTGATGTCCTTTTTGTCCTTTTTAATTTACAAGACTTGTTCAGATGACCCTTGCATCAATGATGTCCTTTTGGTCCTTTTTATCCTTTTATATTTACAGGACTTGTTCCGATAACCCTTGCATCCTTGATGGCTTTTTTGTCCTTTTAATTTTACAAGACTTGTTCAGATGACCCTTGCTTCCTGAATGTCCTTTTAGACCTTTTTGTCCTTTTACATTTACAAGACTTGTTAAGATGAGCCGAGCATCGTGGATGTCCTTATAGTTCTTTATGTCCTTTTAAATTTACAGGACTTGTTCCGTTGACCCTAGCATCCTGGATGTCCTGTTTGTCCTTTTAAATTTACAAGATTTGTTCAGATAACCCTAGCATCCTGGATGTCCTGTTTGTCCTTTTAAATTTACCAGATATGTTCCGATAACCCAAGAAGCATGGATGTCCTTTTAGTCCTTTTTGTCCTTTTAATTTTACACGACTTGTTCAGATGACCCTTGCTTCCTGAATGTCCTTTTAGACATTTTTGTCCTTTTAAATTTACAGGACTTGTTCAGATGACCCCAGCATCTTGGATGTCCTTTTTTTCTTTTTAATTTACAAGACTTGATCAGATGACCCTTGCATCCTTGATGTCCTTTTCGTCCTTTTTGTCCTTTTTAATTTACAGGACTTGTTCCAATGACCCTTGCATCCTTGATGTCCTTTTTGTCCTTTTAATTTTACAAGACTTGTCCGATGACCCTAGCTTCTTGAATGTCCTTTTAGTCCTTTTTGTCCTTTTTAATTTACAGGACTTGTTCCAATGACCCTTGCATCCTTGATGTCCTTTTTGTCCTTTTTAATTTACAAGACTTGTTCAGATGACCCTTGCATCAATGATGTCCTTTTAGTCCTTTTTTTCCTTTTATATTTACAGGACTTGTTCCGATAACCCTTGCATCCTTGATGGCTTTTTTGTCCTTTTAATTTTACAAGACTTGTTCAGATGACCCTAGCATACTGAATGTCCTTTTAGTCCTTTTTGTCCTTTTTAATTTACAGGACTTGTTCAGATGACCCCAACATCTTAGATGTTCTTTTTGTCCTTTTACATTTAAAAGACTTGTTCAGATGACCCTTGCATTCTTGATGTCCATTTAGTCCTTTTTGTCCTTTTTAATTTACAGGACTTGTTCCGATAACCCTTGCATCCTTGATGGCTTTTATGTCCTCTTAATTTTACAAGACTTGTTCAGATGACCCTTGCTTCCTGAATGTCCTTTTAGACCTTTTTGTCCTTTTACATTTACAAGACTTGTTAAGATGAGCCGAGCATCGTGGATGTCCTTATAGTCCTTTATGTCCTTTTAAATTTACAGGACTTGTTCCGTTGACCCTAGCATCTTGGATGTCCTTTGAGTCCTTTTAAATATACATGACTTATTCAGATGATCATAGCATCCTTTTTGTCCTTTTAAATTTACAAGATTTCTTCAGATAACCATAGCATCCTGGATGTCCTGTTTGTCCTTTTTAATTTACAAGATATGTTCCGATAACCAAAGAATCCTTGATGTCCTTATAGTCCTTTTTGTCCTTTTAATTTTACAAGACTTGTTCAGATGACCCTAGCATACTGAATGTCCTTTTAGTCCTTTTTGTCCTTTTTAATTTACAGGACTTGTTCCGATAACCCTTGCATCCTTGATGGCTTTTTTGTCCTCTTAATTTTACAAGACTTGTTCAGATGACCCTTGCTTCCTGAATGTCCTTTTAGACCTTTTTGTCCTTTTACATTTACAAGACTTGTTAAGATGAGCCGAGCATCGTGGATGTCCTTATAGTCCTTTATGTCCTTTTAAATTTACAGGACTTGTTCCGTTGACCCTAGCATCTTGGATGTCCTTTGAGTCCTTTTAAATTTACATGACTTATTCAGATGATCATAGCATCCTTTTTGTCCTTTTAAATTTACAAGATTTGTTCAGATAACCCTAGCATCCTGGATGTCCTGTTTGTCCTTTTTAATTTACCAGATATGTTCCGATAACCAAAGAATCCTTGATGTCCTTATAGTCCTTTTTGTCCTTTTAATTTCACAAGACTTGTTCAGATGACCCTTGCATCCTTGATGTCCTTTTTGTCCTTTTAATTTCACAAGACTTGTTCAGATGACCCTTGCATCCTTGATGTCCTTTTTGTCCTTTTTAATTTACAAGACTTGTTCAGATGACCCTTGCATCAATGATGTCCTTTTGGTCCTTTTTTTCCTTTTATATTTACAGGACTTGTTCCGATGACCCTTGCATTCTTGATGTCCTTTTAGTCCTTTTTGTCCTTTTACATTTACAAGACTTGTTAAGATGAGCCGAGCATCGTGGATGTCCTTATAGTCCTTTATGTCCTTTTAAATTTACAGGACTTGTTCCGTTGACCCTAGCATCTTGGATGTCCTTTGAGTCCTTTTAAATTTACATGACTTATTCAGATGATCCTAGCATCCTTTTTGTCCTTTTAAATTTACAAGATTTGTTCAGATAACCCTAGCATCCTGGATGTCCTGTTTGTCCTTTTTAATTTACAAGATATGTTCCGATAACCAAAGAATCCTTGATGTCCTTATAGTCCTTTTTGTCCTTTTAATTTTACAAGATTTGTTCAGATAACCCTAGCATCCTGGATGTCCTGTTTGTCCTTTTACATTTAAAAGACTTGTTCAGATGACCCTTGCATTCTTGATGTCCTTTTAGTCCTTTTTGTCCTTTTTATTTTACAAGACTTGTTCAGATGACCTTTGCATCCTTGATGTCCTTTTTGTCCTTTTTAATTTACAAGACTTGTTCAGATGACCCTTGCATCAATGATGTCCTTTTGGTCCTTTTTTTCCTTTTATATTTACAGGACTTGTTCAGATGACCCTTGCATCCTTGATGGCTTTTTTGTCCTCTTAATTTTACAAGACTTGTTCAGATGACCCTAGCATACTGAATGTCCTTATAGTCCTTTTTGTCCTTTTTAATTTACAGGACTTGTTCAGATGACCCCAACATCTTGGATGTTCTTTTTGTCCTTTTACATTTAAAAGACTTGTTCAGATGACCCTTGCATTCTTGATGTCCTTTTAGTCCTTTTTGTCCTTTTTATTTTACAAGACTTGTTCAGATGACCCTTGCATCCTTGATGTCCTTTTTGTCCTTTTTAATTTACAAGACTTGTTCAGATGACCCTTGCATCAATGATGTCCTTTTGGTCCTTTTTTTCCTTTTATATTTACAGGACTTGTTCCGATGACCCTTGCAACCTTGATGTCCTTTTTGTCCTTTTACATATAAAAGACTTGTTCAGATGACCCTTGCATTCTTGATGTCCTTTTGGTCCTTTTTTTCCTTTTACATTTAAAAGACTTGTTCAGATGACCCTTGCATTCTTGATGTCCTTTTGGTCCTTTTTGTCCTTTTACATTTACAAGACTTGTTAAGATGAGCCGAGCATCGTGGATGTCCTTATAGTCCTTTTTGTCCTTTTTATTTTACAAGACTTGTTCAGATGACCCTTGCATCCTTGATGTCCTTTTTGTCCTTTTTAATTTACAAGACTTGTTCAGATGACCCTTGCATCAATGATGTCCTTTTGGTCCTTTTTTTCCTTTTATATTTACAGGACTTGTTCCGATGACCCTTGCAACCTTGATGTCCTTTTTGTCCTTTTACATTTAAAAGACTTGTTCAGATGACCCTTGCATCAATGATGTCCTTTTGGTCCTTTTTTTCCTTTTATATTTACAGGACTTGTTCCGATGACCCTTGCATTCTTGATGTCCTTTTAGTCCTTTTTGTCTTTTTACATTTACAAGACTTGTTAAGATGAGCCGAGCATCGTGGATGTCCTTATAGTCCTTTATGTCCTTTTAAATTTACAGGACTTGTTCCGTTGACCCTAGCATCTTGGATGTCCTTTGAGTCCTTTTAAATTTACATGACTTATTCAGATGATCATAGCATCCTTTTTGTCCTTTTAAATTTACAAGATTTGTTCAGATAACCCTAGCATCCTGGATGTCCTGTTTGTCCTTTTAAATTTACCAGATATGTTCCGATAACCAAAGAATCCTTGATGTCCTTATAGTCCTTTTTGTCCTTTTAATTTCACAAGACTTGTTCAGATGACCCTTGCATCCTTGATGTCCTTTTTGTCCTTTTAATTTCACAAGACTTGTTCAGATGACCCTTGCATCCTTGATGGCTTTTTTGTCCTCTTAATTTTACAAGACTTGTTCAGATGACCCTAGCATACTGAATGTCCTTATAGTCCTTTTTGTCCTTTTTAATTTACAGGACTTGTTCAGATGACCCCAACATCTTGGATGTTCTTTTTGTCCTTTTACATTTAAAAGACTTGTTCAGATGACCCTTGCATTCTTGATGTCCTTTTAGTCCTTTTTGTCCTTTTTATTTTACAAGACTTGTTCAGATGACCCTTGCATCCTTGATGTCCTTTTTGTCCTTTTTAATTTACAAGACTTGTTCAGATGACCCTTGCATCAATGATGTCCTTTTGGTCCTTTTTTTCCTTTTATATTTACAGGACTTGTTCCGATTACCCTTGCAACCTTGATGTCCTTTTTGTCCTTTTACATTTAAAAGACTTGTTCAGATGACCCTTGCATTCTTGATGTCCTTTTGGTCCTTTTTTTCCTTTTACATTTAAAAGACTTGTTCAGATGACCCTTGCATTCTTGATGTCCTTTTAGTCCTTTTTGTCCTTTTACATTTACAAGACTTGTTAAGATGAGCCGAGCATCGTGGATGTCCTTATAGTCCTTTATGTCCTTTTAAATTTACAGGACTTGTTCCGTTGACCCTAGCATCTTGGATGTCCTTTGAGTCCTTTTAAATTTACATGACTTATTCAGATGATCATAGCATCCTTTTTGTCCTTTTAAATTTACAAGATTTGTTCAGATAACCCTAGCATCCTGGATGTCCTGTTTGTCCTTTTTAATTTACCAGATATGTTCCGATAACCAAAGAATCCTTGATGTCCTTATAGTCCTTTTTGTCCTTTTAATTTCACAAGACTTGTTCAGATGACCCTTGCATCCTTGATGTCCTTTTTGTCCTTTTAATTTCACAAGACTTGTTCAGATGACCCTTGCATCCTTGATGTCCTTTTTGTCCTTTTTAATTTACAAGACTTGTTCAGATGACCCTTGCATCAATGATGTCCTTTTGGTCCTTTTTTTCCTTTTATATTTACAGGACTTGTTCCGATGACCCTTGCATTCTTGATGTCCTTTTAGTCCTTTTTGTCCTTTTACATTTACAAGACTTGTTAAGATGAGCCGAGCATCGTGGATGTCCTTATAGTCCTTTATGTCCTTTTAAATTTACAGGACTTGTTCCGTTGACCCTAGCATCTTGGATGTCCTTTGAGTCCTTTTAAATTTACATGACTTATTCAGATGATCCTAGCATCCTTTTTGTCCTTTTAAATTTACAAGATTTGTTCAGATAACCCTAGCATCCTGGATGTCCTGTTTGTCCTTTTTAATTTACAAGATATGTTCCGATAACCAAAGAATCCTTGATGTCCTTATAGTCCTTTTTGTCCTTTTAATTTTACAAGATTTGTTCAGATAACCCTAGCATCCTGGATGTCCTGTTTGTCCTTTTACATTTAAAAGACTTGTTCAGATGACCCTTGCATTCTTGATGTCCTTTTAGTCCTTTTTGTCCTTTTTATTTTACAAGACTTGTTCAGATGACCCTTGCATCCTTGATGTCCTTTTTGTCCTTTTTAATTTACAAGACTTGTTCAGATGACCCTTGCATCAATGATGTCCTTTTGGTCCTTTTTTTCCTTTTATATTTACAGGACTTGTTCAGATGACCCTTGCATCCTTGATGGCTTTTTTGTCCTCTTAATTTTACAAGACTTGTTCAGATGACCCTAGCATACTGAATGTCCTTATAGTCCTTTTTGTCCTTTTTAATTTACAGGACTTGTTCAGATGACCCCAACATCTTGGATGTTCTTTTTGTCCTTTTACATTTAAAAGACTTGTTCAGATGACCCTTGCATTCTTGATGTCCTTTTAGTCCTTTTTGTCCTTTTTATTTTACAAGACTTGTTCAGATGACCCTTGCATCCTTGATGTCCTTTTTGTCCTTTTTAATTTACAAGACTTGTTCAGATGACCCTTGCATCAATGATGTCCTTTTGGTCCTTTTTTTCCTTTTATATTTACAGGACTTGTTCCGATGACCCTTGCAACCTTGATGTCCTTTTTGTCCTTTTACATATAAAAGACTTGTTCAGATGACCCTTGCATTCTTGATGTCCTTTTGGTCCTTTTTTTCCTTTTACATTTAAAAGACTTGTTCAGATGACCCTTGCATTCTTGATGTCCTTTTAGTCCTTTTTGTCCTTTTACATTTACAAGACTTGTTAAGATGAGCCGAGCATCGTGGATGTCCTTATAGTCCTTTTTGTCCTTTTTATTTTACAAGACTTGTTCAGATGACCCTTGCATCCTTGATGTCCTTTTTGTCCTTTTTAATTTACAAGACTTGTTCAGATGACCCTTGCATCAATGATGTCCTTTTGGTCCTTTTTTTCCTTTTATATTTACAGGACTTGTTCCGATGACCCTTGCAACCTTGATGTCCTTTTTGTCCTTTTACATTTAAAAGACTTGTTCAGATGACCCTTGCATCAATGATGTCCTTTTGGTCCTTTTTTTCCTTTTATATTTACAGGACTTGTTCCGATGACCCTTGCATTCTTGATGTCCTTTTAGTCCTTTTTGTCTTTTTACATTTACAAGACTTGTTAAGATGAGCCGAGCATCGTGGATGTCCTTATAGTCCTTTATGTCCTTTTAAATTTACAGGACTTGTTCCGTTGACCCTAGCATCTTGGATGTCCTTTGAGTCCTTTTAAATTTACATGACTTATTCAGATGATCATAGCATCCTTTTTGTCCTTTTAAATTTACAAGATTTGTTCAGATAACCCTAGCATCCTGGATGTCCTGTTTGTCCTTTTAAATTTACCAGATATGTTCCGATAACCAAAGAATCCTTGATGTCCTTATAGTCCTTTTTGTCCTTTTAATTTCACAAGACTTGTTCAGATGACCCTTGCATCCTTGATGTCCTTTTTGTCCTTTTAATTTCACAAGACTTGTTCAGATGACCCTTGCATCCTTGATGGCTTTTTTGTCCTCTTAATTTTACAAGACTTGTTCAGATGACCCTAGCATACTGAATGTCCTTATAGTCCTTTTTGTCCTTTTTAATTTACAGGACTTGTTCAGATGACCCCAACATCTTGGATGTTCTTTTTGTCCTTTTACATTTAAAAGACTTGTTCAGATGACCCTTGCATTCTTGATGTCCTTTTAGTCCTTTTTGTCCTTTTTATTTTACAAGACTTGTTCAGATGACCCTTGCATCCTTGATGTCCTTTTTGTCCTTTTTAATTTACAAGACTTGTTCAGATGACCCTTGCATCAATGATGTCCTTTTGGTCCTTTTTTTCCTTTTATATTTACAGGACTTGTTCCGATTACCCTTGCAACCTTGATGTCCTTTTTGTCCTTTTACATTTAAAAGACTTGTTCAGATGACCCTTGCATTCTTGATGTCCTTTTGGTCCTTTTTTTCCTTTTACATTTAAAAGACTTGTTCAGATGACCCTTGCATTCTTGATGTCCTTTTAGTCCTTTTTGTCCTTTTACATTTACAAGACTTGTTAAGATGAGCCGAGCATCGTGGATGTCCTTATAGTCCTTTTTGTCCTTTTTATTTTACAAGACTTGTTCAGATGACCCTTGCATCCTTGATGTCCTTTTGGTCCTTTTTTTCCTTTTATATTTACAGGACTTGTTCCGATGACCCTTGCAACCTTGATGTCCTTTTTGTCCTTTTACATTTAAAAGACTTGTTCAGATGACCCTTGCATCAATGATGTCCTTTTGGTCCTTTTTTTCCTTTTATATTTACAGGACTTGTTCCGATGACCCTTGCATTCTTGATGTCCATTTAGTCCTTTTTGTCCTTTTACATTTACAAGACTTGTTAAGATGAGCCGAGCATCGTGGATGTCCTTATAGTCCTTTATGTCCTTTTAAATTTACAGGACTTGTTCCGTTGACCCTAGCATCTTGGATGTCCTTTGAGTCCTTTTAAATTTACATGACTTATTCAGATGATCCTAGCATCCTTTTTGTCCTTTTAAATTTACAAGATTTGTTCAGATAACCCTAGCATCCTGGATGTCCTGTTTGTCCTTTTTAATTTACAAGATATGTTCCGATAACCAAAGAATCCTTGATGTCCTTATAGTCCTTTTTGTCCTTTTAATTTTACAAGACTTGTTCAGATGACCCTTGCATCCTTGATGGCTTTTTTGTCCTCTTAATTTTACAAGACTTGTTCAGATGACCCTTGCATCAATGATGTCCTTTTGGTCCTTTTTTTCCTTTTATATTTACAGGACTTGTTCCGATAACCCTTGCATCCTTGATGGCTTTTTTGTCCTTTTAATTTTACAAGACTTGTTCAGATGACCCTAGCATACTGAATGTCCTTATAGTCCTTTTTGTCCTTTTTAATTTACAGGACTTGTTCAGATGACCCCAACATCTTGGATGTTCTTTTTGTCCTTTTACATTTAAAAGACTTGTTCAGATGACCCTTGCATTCTTGATGTCCTTTTAGTCCTTTTTGTCCTTTTACATTTACAAGACTTGTTAAGATGAGCCGAGCATCGTGGATGTCCTTATAGTCCTTTTTGTCCTTTTTATTTTACAAGACTTGTTCAGATGACCCTTGCATCCTTGATGTCCTTTTTGTCCTTTTTAATTTACAAGACTTGTTCAGATGACCCTTGCATCAATGATGTCCTTTTGGTCCTTTTTTTCCTTTTATATTTACAGGACTTGTTCCGATGACCCTTGCAACCTTGATGTCCTTTTTGTCCTTTTACATTTAAAAGACTTGTTCAGATGACCCTTGCATTCTTGATGTCCTTTTAGTCCTTTTTGTCCTTTTACATTTACAAGACTTGTTAAGATGAGCCGAGCATCGTGGATGTCCTTATAGTCCTTTATGTCCTTTTAAATTTACAGGACTTGTTCCGTTGACCCTAGCATCTTGGATGTCCTTTGAGTCCTTTTAAATTTACAAGATTTGTTCAGATAACCCTAGCATCCTGGATGTCCTGTTTGTCCTTTTTAATTTACAAGATATGTTCCGATAACCAAAGAATCCTTGATGTCCTTATAGTCCTTTTTGTCCTTTTAATTTTACAAGACTTGTTCAGATGACCCTTGCATCCTTGATGGCTTTTTTGTCCTCTTAATTTTACAAGACTTGTTCAGATGACCCTTGCATCCTTGATATCCTTTTTGTCCTTTTTAATTTACAAGACTTGTTCAGATGACCCTTGCATCAATGATGTCCTTTTGGTCCTTTTTTTCCTTTTATATTTACAGGACTTGTTCCGATAACCCTTGCATCCTTGATGGCTTTTTTGTCCTTTTAATTTTACAAGACTTGTTCAGATGACCCTAGCATACTGAATGTCCTTTTAGTCCTTTTTGTCCTTTTTAATTTACAGGACTTGTTCCGATAACCCTTGCATCCTTGATGGCTTTTTTGTCCTCTTAATTTTACAAGACTTGTTCAGATGACCCTTGCTTCCTGAATGTCCTTTTAGACCTTTTTGTCCTTTTACATATACAAGACTTGTTAAGATGAGCTGAGCATCGTGGATGTCCTTATAGTCCTTTATGTCCTTTTAAATTTACAGGACTTGTTCCGTTGACCCTAGCATCTTGGATGTCCTTTGAGTCCTTTTAAATTTACATGACTTATTCAGATGATCATAGCATCCTTTTTGTCCTTTTAAATTTACAAGATTTGTTCAGATAACCCTAGCATCCTGGATGTCCTGTTTGTCCTTTTTAATTTACAAGATATGTTCCGATAACCAAAGAATCCTTGATGTCCTAATAGTCCTTTTTGTCCTTTTAATTTTACAAGAATTGTTCAGATGACCCTTGCATCCTTGATGGCTTTTTTGTCCTCTTAATTTTACAAGACTTGTTCAGATGACCCTTGCATCCTTGATGTCCTTTTTCTCCTTTTTAATTTACAAGACTTGTTCAGATGACCCTTGCATCAATGATGTCCTTTTTGTCCTTTTAATTTTACAAGACTTGTTCAGATGACCCTAGCTTCCTGAATGTCCTTTTAAATCCTTTTTGTCCTTTTTAATTTACAAGACTTGTTCCGATGACCCTTGCATCCTTGATGTCCTTTTTGTCCTTTTAATTTTACAAGACTTGTCCGATGACCCTAGCTTCTTGAATGTCCTTTTAGTCCTTTTTTTCCTTTTATATTTACAGGACTTGTTCCGATAACCCTTGCATCCTTGATGGCTTTTTTGTCCTCTTAATTTTACAAGACTTGTTCAGATGACCCTTGCTTCCTGAATGTCCTTTTAGACCTTTTTGTCCTTTTACATTTACAAGACTTGTTAAGATGAGCTGAGCATCGTGGATGTCCTTATAGTCCTTTATGTCCTTTTAAATTTTACAGGACTTGTTCCGTTGACCCTAGCATCTTGGATGTCCTTTGAGTCCTTTTAAATTTACATGACTTATTCAGATGACCCTTGCATCAATGATGTCCTTTTGGTCCTTTTTTTCCTTTTATATTTACAGGACTTGTTCCGATAACCCTTGCATCCTTGATGGCTTTTTTGTCCTTTTAATTTTACAAGACTTGTTCAGATGACCCTAGCATACTGAATGTCCTTTTAGTCCTTTTTGTCCTTTTTAATTTACAGGACTTGTTCCGATAACCCTTGCATCCTTGATGGCTTTTTTGTCCTCTTAATTTTACAAGACTTGTTCAGATGACCCTTGCTTCCTGAATGTCCTTTTAGACCTTTTTGTCCTTTTACATATACAAGACTTGTTAAGATGAGCTGAGCATCGTGGATGTCCTTATAGTCCTTTATGTCCTTTTAAATTTACAGGACTTGTTCCGTTGACCCTAGCATCTTGGATGTCCTTTGAGTCCTTTTAAATTTACATGACTTATTCAGATGATCATAGCATCCTTTTTGTCCTTTTAAATTTACAAGATTTGTTCAGATAACCCTAGCATCCTGGATGTCCTGTTTGTCCTTTTTAATTTACAAGATATGTTCCGATAACCAAAGAATCCTTGATGTCCTAATAGTCCTTTTTGTCCTTTTAATTTTACAAGAATTGTTCAGATGACCCTTGCATCCTTGATGGCTTTTTTGTCCTCTTAATTTTACAAGACTTGTTCAGATGACCCTTGCATCCTTGATGTCCTTTTTCTCCTTTTTAATTTACAAGACTTGTTCAGATGACCCTTGCATCAATGATGTCCTTTTTGTCCTTTTAATTTTACAAGACTTGTTCAGATGACCCTAGCTTCCTGAATGTCCTTTTAAATCCTTTTTGTCCTTTTTAATTTACAAGACTTGTTCCGATGACCCTTGCATCCTTGATGTCCTTTTTGTCCTTTTAATTTTACAAGACTTGTCCGATGACCCTAGCTTCTTGAATGTCCTTTTAGTCCTTTTTTTCCTTTTATATTTACAGGACTTGTTCCGATAACCCTTGCATCCTTGATGGCTTTTTTGTCCTCTTAATTTTACAAGACTTGTTCAGATGACCCTTGCTTCCTGAATGTCCTTTAAGACCTTTTTAATTTACAAGACTTGTTCAGATGACCCTTGCATCAATGATGTCCTTTTGGTCCTTTTTTTCCTTTTATATTTACAGGACTTGTTCCGATAACCCTTGCATCCTTGATGGCTTTTTTGTCCTTTTAATTTTACAAGACTTGTTCAGATGACCCTAGCATACTGAATGTCCTTTTAGTCCTTTTTGTCCTTTTTAATTTACAGGACTTGTTCCGATAACCCTTGCATCCTTGATGGCTTTTTTGTCCTCTTAATTTTACAAGACTTGTTCAGATGACCCTTGCTTCCTGAATGTCCTTTTAGACCTTTTTGTCCTTTTACATATACAAGACTTGTTAAGATGAGCTGAGCATCGTGGATGTCCTTATAGTCCTTTATGTCCTTTTAAATTTACAGGACTTGTTCCGTTGACCCTAGCATCTTGGATGTCCTTTGAGTCCTTTTAAATTTACATGACTTATTCAGATGATCATAGCATCCTTTTTGTCCTTTTAAATTTACAAGATTTGTTCAGATAACCCTAGCATCCTGGATGTCCTGTTTGTCCTTTTTAATTTACAAGATATGTTCCGATAACCAAAGAATCCTTGATGTCCTAATAGTCCTTTTTGTCCTTTTAATTTTACAAGACTTGTCCGATGACCCTAGCTTCTTGAATGTCCTTTTAGTCCTTTTTTTCCTTTTATATTTACAGGACTTGTTCCGATAACCCTTGCATCCTTGATGGCTTTTTTGTCCTCTTAATTTTACAAGATATGTTCCGATAACCAAAGAATCCTTGATGTCCTAATAGTCCTTTTTGTCCTTTTAATTTTACAAGACTTGTCCGATGACCCTAGCTTCTTGAATGTCCTTTTAGTCCTTTTTTTCCTTTTATATTTACAGGACTTGTTCAGATGACCCTTGCATCCTTGATGGCTTTTTTGTCCTCTTAATTTTACAAGACTTGTTCAGATGACCCTTGCATCCTTGATGTCCTTTTTCTCCTTTTTAATTTACAAGACTTGTTCAGATGACCCTTGCATCAATGATGTCCTTTTTGTCCTTTTAATTTTACAAGACTTGTTCAGATGACCCTAGCTTCCTGAATGTCCTTTTAAATCCTTTTTGTCCTTTTTAATTTACAAGACTTGTTCCGATGACCCTTGCATCCTTGATGTCCTTTTTGTCCTTTTAATTTTACAAGACTTGTCCGATGACCCTAGCTTCTTGAATGTCCTTTTAGTCCTTTTTTTCCTTTTATATTTACAGGACTTGTTCCGATAACCCTTGCATCCTTGATGGCTTTTTTGTCCTCTTAATTTTACAAGACTTGTTCAGATGACCCTTGCTTCCTGAATGTCCTTTTAGACCTTTTTGTCCTTTTACATTTACAAGACTTGTTAAGATGAGCTGAGCATCGTGGATGTCCTTATAGTCCTTTATGTCCTTTTAAATTTTACAGGACATGTTCCGTTGACCCTAGCATCTTGGATGTCCTTTGAGTCCTTTTAAATTTACATGACTTATTCAGATGATCCTAGCATCCTTTTTGTCCTTTTAAATTTACAAGATTTGTTCAGATAACCCTAGCATCCTGGATGTCCTTTGAGTCCTATTAAATTTACATGACTTATTCAGATGATCATAGCATCCTGTTTGTCCTTTTTAATTTACAAGATATGTTCCGATAACCAAAGAATCCTTGATGTCCTAATAGTCCTTTTTGTCCTTTTAATTTTACAAGAATTGTTCAGATGACCCTTGCATCCTTGATGGCTTTTTTGTCCTCTTAATTTTACAAGACTTGTTCAGATGACCCTTGCATCCTTGATGTCCTTTTTCTCCTTTTTAATTTACAAGACTTGTTCAGATGACCCTTGCATCAATGATGTCCTTTTTGTCCTTTTAATTTTACAAGACTTGTTCAGATGACCCTAGCTTCCTGAATGTCCTTTTAAATCCTTTTTGTCCTTTTTAATTTACAAGACTTGTTCCGATGACCCTTGCATCCTTGATGTCATTTTTGTCCTTTTAATTTTACAAGACTTGTTCAGATGATCCTTGCTTCCTGAACGTCCTTTTAGTCATTTTTGTCATTTTACATTTACAGGACTTGTTCAGATGACCCCAGCATCTTGGATGTCCTTTTAAATTAAGAAGACTTGTTCCGATGACCCAAGAATCCTGGATGTCCTTTTAGTCCTTTTTGACCCCAGCATCTTGGATGTCCTTTTTGTCCTTTAAAATTTACAGGACTTGTTCCGATGACCCTTGCATCCTTGATGTCCTTTTTGTCCTTTTAATTTTACAAGACTTGTCCGATGACCCTAGCTTCTTGAATGTCCTTTTAGTCCTTTTTTTCCTTTTATATTTACAGGACTTGTTCCGATAACCCTTGCATCCTTGATGGCTTTTTTGTCCTCTTAATTTTACAAGACTTGTTCAGATGACCCTTGCTTCTTGAATGTCCTTTAAGACTTTTTTGTCCTTTTACAATTACAAGACTTGTTAAGATGAGCCGAGCATCGTGGATGTCCTTATAGTCCTTTATGTCCTTTTAAATTTACAGGACTTGTTCCGTTGACCCTAGCATCTTGGATGTCCTTTGAGTCCTTTTAAATTTACATGACTTATTCAGATGATCCTAGCATCCTTTTTGTCCTTTTAAATTTACAAGATTTGTTCAGATAACCCTAGCATCCTGGATGTCCTGTTTGTCCTTTTTAATTTACAAGATATGTTCCGATAACCAAAGAATCCTTGATGTCCTTATAGTCCTTTTTGTCCTTTTAATTTTACAAGACTTGTTCAGATGACCCTAGCATACTGAATGTCCTTTTAGTCCTTTTTGTCCTTTTTAATTTACAGGACTTGTTCCGATAACCCTTGCATCCTTGATGGCTTTTTTGTCCTCTTAATTTTACAAGACTTGTTCAGATGATTCTTGCTTCCTGAATGTCCTTTTAGACCTTTTTGTCCTTTTACATTTACAAGACTTGTTAAGATGAGCTGAGCATCGTGGATGTCCTTATAGTCCTTTATGTCCTTTTAAATTTACAGGACTTGTTCCGTTGACCCTAGCATCTTGGATGTCCTTTGAGTCCTTTTAAATTTACATGACTTATTCAGATGATCATAGCATCCTTTTTGTCCTTTTAAATTTACAAGATTTGTTCAGATAACCCTAGCATCCTGGATGTCCTGTTTGTCCTTTTTAGTTTACAAGATATGTTCCGATAACCAAAGAATCCTTGATGTCCTTATAGTCCTTTTTGTCCTTTTAATTTTACAAGACTTGTTCAAATGACCCTTGCATCCTTGATGGCTTTTTTGTCCTCTTAATTTTACAAGACTTGTTCAGATGACCCTTGCATCCTTGATGTCCTTTTTGTCCTTTTTAATTTACAAGACTTGTTCAGATGACCCTTGCATCAATGATGTCCTTTTGGTCCTTTTTTTCCTTTTATATTTACAAGACTTGTTCCGATAACCCTTTTATCCTTGATGGCTTTTTTGTCCTTTTAATTTTACAAGACTTGTTCAGATGACCCTTGCTTCCTGAATGTCCTTTTAGACCTTTTTGTCCTTTTAAATTTACAAGATTTGTTCAGATAACCCTAGCATCCTGGATGTCCTGTTTGTCCTTTTTAATTTACAAGATATGTTCCGATAACCAAAGAATCCTTGATGTCCTTATAGTCCTTTTTGTCCTTTTAATTTTACAAGACTTGTTCAGATGACCCTAGCATACTGAATGTCCTTTTAGTCCTTTTTGTCCTTTTTAATTTACAGGACTTGTTCCGATAACCCTTGCATCCTTGATGGCTTTTTTGTCCTCTTAATTTTACAAGACTTGTTCAGATGACCCTTGCTTCCTGAATGTCCTTTTAGACCTTTTTGTCCTTTTACATTTACAAGACTTGTTAAGATGAGCTGAGCATCGTGGATGTCCTTATAGTCCTTTATGTCCTTTTAAATTTACAGGACTTGTTCCGTTGACCCTAGCATCTTGGATGTCCTTTTAGTCCTTTTAAATTTACATGACTTATTCAGATGATCATAGCATCCTTTTTGTCCTTTTAAATTTACAAGATTTGTTCAGATAACCCTAGCATCCTGGATGTCCTGTTTGTCCTTTTTAATTTACAAGATATGTTCCGATAACCAAAGAATCCTTGATGTCCTTATAGTCCTTTTAAATTTACATGACTTATTCAGATGATCATAGCATCCTTTTTGTCCTTTTAATTTTACAAGACTTGTTCAGATGACCCTTGCATCCTTGATGGCTTTTTTGTCCTCTTAATTTTACAAGACTTGTTCAGATGACCCTTGCATCCTTGATGTCCTTTTTGTCCTTTTTAATTTACAAGACTTGTTCAGATGACCCTTGCATCAATGATGTCCTTTTGGTCCTTTTTTTCCTTTTATATTTACAGGACTTGTTCCGATAACCCTTGCATCCTTGATGGCTTTTTTGTCCTTTTAATTTTACAAGACTTGTTCAGATGACCCTTGCTTCCTGAATGTCCTTTTAGACCTTTTTGTCCTTTTACATTTACAAGACTTGTTAAGATGAGCCGAGCATCGTGGATGTCCTTATAGTCCTTTATGTCCTTTTAAATTTACAGGACTTGTTCCGTTGACCCTAGCATCTTGGATGTCCTTTGAGTCCTTTTAAATTTACAAGATTTGTTCAGATAACCCTAGCATCCTGGATGTCCTGTTTGTCCTTTTTAATTTACAAGATATGTTCCGATAACCAAAGAATCCTTGATGTCCTTATAGTCCTTTTTGTCCTTTTAAATTTACAGGACTTGTTCCGATAACCCTTGCATCCTTGATGGCTTTTTTGTCCTCTTAATTTTACAAGACTTGTTCAGATGACCCTTGCTTCCTGAATGTTCTTTTAGTCCTTTTTGTCCTTTTAAATTTACAAGACTTGTTCAGATTACCCAAGAATCCTGAATGTTCTTTTAGTCCTTTTTGTCCTTTTCAATTTACAGGACTTGTTCCGATGACCCTTGCATCCTTGATGTCCTTTTTGTCCTTTTAATTTTACAATACTTGTCCGATGACCCTTGCATCAATGATGTCCTTTTAGTCCTTTTTTTCCTTTTATATTTACAGGACTTGTTCCGATAACCCTTGCATCCTTGGTGGCTTTTTTGTCCTTTAATTTTACAAGACTTGTTCAGATGACCCTAGCATACTGAATGTCCTTTTAGTCCTTTTAAATTTACAAGACTTGTTCCGATTACCCAAGAAGCCTGGATGTTCTTTTAGTCCTTTTTGTCCTTTTAATTTTACAAGACTTGTTCAGGTGACCCTAGCTTCCTGAATGTCCTTTTAGTCCTTTTTGTCCTTTTTAATTTACAGGACTTGTTCCGATGACCCTTGCATCCTTGATGTCCTTTTTGTCCTTTTTAATTTACAAGACTTGTTCAGATGACCCTTGCATCAATGATGTCCTTTTAGTCCTTTTTTTCCTTTTATATTTACAGGACTTGTTCCGATAACCCTTGCATCCTTGATGGCTTTTTTGTCCTTTTTAGTTTTCAGGACTTGTTCAGATGACCCCAACATCTTGGATGTTCTTTTTGTCCTTTTACATTTAAAAGACTTGTTCAGATGACCCTTGCATTCTTGATGTCCTTTTAGTCCTTTTTGTCCTTTTTAATTTACAGGACTTGTTCCGATAACCCTTGCATCCTTGATGGCTTTTTTGTCCTCTTAATTTTACAAGACTTGTTCAGATGACCCTTGCTTCCTGAATGTCCTTTTAGACCTTTTTGTCCTTTTACATTTACAAGACTTGTTAAGATGAGCCGAGCATCGTGGATGTCCTTATAGTCCTTTTAAATTTACAAGATTTGTTCAGATAACCCTAGCATCCTGGATGTCCTGTTTGTCCTTTTTAATTTACAAGATATGTTCCGATAACCAAAGAATCCTTGATGTCCTTATAGTCCTTTTTGTCCTTTTTAATTTACAGGACTTGTTCCGATGACCCTTGCATCCTTGATGGCTTTTTTGTCCTCTTAATTTTACAAGACTTGTTCAGATGACCCTTGCATCAATGATGTCCTTTTAGCTCTTTTTTTCCTTTTATATTTACAGGACTTGTTCCGATAACCCTTGCATCCTTGATGGCTTTTTTGTCCTTTTTAGTTTTCAGGACTTGTACAGATGACCCCAACATCTTGGATGTTCTTTTTGTCCTTTTACATTTAAAAGACTTGTTCAGATGACCCTTGCATTCTTGATGTCCTTTTAGTCCTTTTTGTCCTTTTTAATTTAAAGGACTTGTTCCGATAACCCTTGCATCCTTGATGGCTTTTTTGTCCTCTTAATTTTACAAGACTTGTTCAGATGACCCAAGAATCCTGGATGTTCTTTTAGTCCTTTTTTTCCTTTTTAATTTACAGAACTTTTTCAGATGACCCTAGCATCCTGGATGTCCTTTTAGTCCTTTTTGTCCTTTTAATTTTACAAGACTTGTCCGATGACCCTTGCATCAATGATGTCCTTTAAGTCCTTTTTTTCCTTTTATATTTACAGGACTTGTTCCAATAACCCTTGCATCCTTGATGGCTTTTTTGTCCTTTTAATTTTACAAGACTTGTTCAGATGACCCTAGCATACTGAATGTCCTTTTAGTCTTTTTAAATTTACAAGACTTGTTTCGATTACCCAAGAATCCTGGCTGTCCTTTTAGTCCTTTTTGTCCTTTTAAATTTACAGGACTTGTTCAGATGACCCTAGCATCATGGATGTCCTTTTTTCCTTTTACATTTTAGCCTTACCTCGCGCCGAATATCGAGAGTCAATGCTTAGTAATTCTCTTTTAGATGCCTAACCCTTACTAACGCCTTTCCTGAACCCTACCTAGAGCTTCGCCCCTCACTCAGTTCGAGTGAATAATGCTAAAAAAGGACAAAAAGGATATAGGGGTCCAGTCGACTCGCTTTTAATCGCAACGCTTTTATCCGTACATTTTTCTCCGGTCCCTATCCCCTCTCTAATATTTTCAATGAAACCAGCTTCCTGGATGTCCTTTTTGTCCTTTTACATTTAAAAGACTTGTTCAGATGACCCAAGAATCCTGGATGTCCATTTTGTCCTTTTTTAATTTATAAGACTTGTTCCGATGACCCAAGAATCCTGGATGTACTTTTAGTCCTTTTTGTCCTTTTAAATTTACAAGACTTGTTCAGATGACCCCAGCATCTTGGATGTCCTTTTTGTCCTTTTTAATTTACAAGACTTGTTCCGATAACCCAGGAATCCTGGCTGTCCTTTTAGTCCTTTTTGTCCTTTTAAATTTACAGGACTTGTTCAGATGACCCTAGCATCATGGATGTCCTTTTTTCCTTTTACATTTTAGCCTTACCTCGCGCCGAATATCGAGAGTCAATGCTTAGTAATTCTCTTTTAGATGCCTAACCCTTACTAACGCCTTTCCTGAACCCTACCTAGAGCTTCGCCCCTCACTCAGTTCGAGTGAATAATGCTAAAAAAGGACAAAAAGGATATAGGGGTCCAGTCGACTCGCTTTTAATCGCAACGCTTTTATCCGTACATTTTTCTCCGGTCCCTATCCCCTCTCTAATATTTTCAATGAAACCAGCTTCCTGGATGTCCTTTTTGTCCTTTTACATTTACAAGACTTGTTCCGATGACCCAAGAATCCTGGATGTTCTTTTTGTCCTTTTTGTCCTTTTACATTTAAAAGACTTGTTCAGATGACCCAAGAATCCTGGATGTCCATTTTGTCCTTTTTTAATTTATAAGACTTGTTCCGATGACCCAAGAATCCTGGATGTATTTTTAGTCCTTTTTGTCGTTTTTAATTTACAAGACTTGTTCCGATGACCCAAGAATCCTGGATGTCCTTTTAGTCCTTTTTGTCCTTTTAATTTTACAAAACTTGTTCAGATGACCCCAGCAACTTGGATGTTCTTTTTGTCCTTTTTGTCCTTTTACATTTACAGGACTTGTTTCGATGACCCTAGCATCTTGGATGTCCTTTTAGTCCTTTTTGTCCTTTTACATTTACAAGACTTTTTCAGATGACCCTAGCATCCTGGATGTCCTTTTTGTCCTTTTTGTCCTTTTTAATTTACAAGACTTGTTCCGATCACCAAAAAATCCTGGATATCTTTTAGTCCTTTTTGTCCGTTTACATTTACAAGACTTTTTCAGATGACCCCAGCATCCTGGATGTCCTTTTTGTCCTTTTACATTTACAAGACTTGTTCCGATGACCCAAGAATCCTGGATGTCCTTTTTGTCCTTTTTGTCCTTTTACATTTACAAGACTTTTTCAGATGACCCTAGCATCCTGGATGTCCTTTTTGTCCTTTTTGTCCTTTTACATTTTAGCCTTACCTCGCGCCGAATATCGACAGTAAATGCTTAGTAATTCTCTTTTAGATCCCTAACCCTCACTAACGCCTTACCCGATCCCTACCTAGGGCTTCGCCCCTCACTCAGTTCGAGTGAATAATGCTAAAAAAGGACAAAAAGGATATAGGGGTCCAGTCGACTCGCTTTTAATCGCAACGGTTTTTTCCGTACATTTTTCTCCGGTCCCTATCCCCTCTCTAATATTTTCAATGAAACCAGCTTCCTGGATGTCCTTTTTGTCCTTTTACATTTAAAAGACTTGTTCAGATGACCCAAGAATCCTGGATGTCCTTTTTGTCCTTTTTAATTTACAGGACTTTTTCAGATGACCCTAGCATCCTGGATGTCCTTTTAGTCCTTTTTGTCCTTTTAAATTTACAGGACTTGTTCCGATTACCCAAGAATCCTGGATGTTCTTTTAGTCCTTTTTGTCCTTTTAATTTTACAAAACTTGTTCAGATGACCACAGCAACTTGGATGTTCTTTTTGTCCTTTTTGTCCTTTTACATTTACAGGACTTGTTTCGATGACCCTAGCATCTTGGATGTCCTTTTAGTCCTTTTTGTCCTTTAACATTTACAAGACTTTTTCAGATGACCCTAGCATCCTGGATGTCCTTTTTGTCCTTTTTAATTTACAAGACTTGTTCCGATCACCAAAAAATCCTGGATATCTTTTAGTCCTTTTTGTCCGTTTACATTTACAAGACTTGTTCCGATGACCCAAGAATCCTGGATGTCCTTTTTGTCCTTTTACATTTACAAGACTTGTTCCGATGACCCTAGCATCCTGGATGTCCTTTTTGTCCTTTTTGTCCTTTTACATTTACAGGACTTGTTTCGATGACCCTAGCATCTTGGATGTCTTTTAAGTCCTTTTTGTCCTTTTACATTTACAAGACTTGTTCCGATGACCCAGGAATCCTGGATGTCCTTTTAGTCCTTTTTGTCCTTTTAAATTTACAGGACTTGTTCAGATGACCCTAGCATCATTGATGTCCTTTTTGTCCTTTTTGTCCTTTTACATTTACAGGACTTGTTTCGATGACCCTAGCATCTTGGATGTCCTTTTAGTCCTTTTTGTCCTTTTACATTTACAGGACTTGTTTCGATGACCCTAGCATCTTGGATGTCCTTTTAGTCCTTTTAGTCCTTTTACATTTACAAGACTTGTTCCGATGACCCAGGAATCCTGGATGTCCTTTTAGTCCTTTTTGTCCTTTTAAATTTACAGGACTTGTTCAGATGACCCTAGCATCATTGATGTCCTTTTTTCCTTTTACATTTTAGCCTTACCTCGCGCCGAATATCGAGAGTAAATGCTTAGTAATTCTCTTTAAGATGCCTAACCCTCACTAACGCCTTTCCTGATCCCTACCTCGGGCTTCGCCCCTCACTCAGTTCGAGTGAATAATGTTAAAAAAGGACAAAAAGGATATAGGGGTCTAATCGACTCGCTTTTAATCGCAACGCTTTAATCCGTATAATTCGGGATCCGTACATTTTTCTCCGGTCCCTACCCCCTCTCTAATACTTACAATGAAACCAGCATCCTGGATGTCCTTTTTGTCCTTTTTAATTTACAAGACTTGTTCCGATGTTCCAGGAATCCTGGATGTCCTTTTAGTCCTTTTTGTCCTTTTAAATTTTCAGGTCTTGTTCCGATGACCCTTGCATCCTTTATGTCCTTTTTGTCCTTTTAAATTTACAAGACTTGTTCAGATGACCCTAGCTTCCTGAATGTCCTTTTAGTCCTTTTTGTCCTTTTAATTTTACAAAACTTGTTCAGATGACCACAGCAACTTGGATGTTCTTTTTGTCCTTTTTGTCCTTTTACATTTACAGGACTTGTTTCGATGACCCTAGCATCTTGGATGTCCTTTTAGTCCTTTTTGTCCTTTTACATTTACAAGACTTTTTCAGATGACCCTAGCATCCTGGATGTCCTTTTTGTCCTTTTTAATTTACAAGACTTGTTCCGATCACCAAAAAATCCTGGATATCTTTTAGTCCTTTTTGTCCGTTTACATTTACAAGACTTGTTCCGATGACCCAAGAATCCTGGATGTCCTTTTTGTCCTTTTACATTTACAAGACTTGTTCCGATGACCCAAGAATCCTGGATGTCCTTTTAGTCCTTTTTGTCCTTTTACATTTACAAGACTTTTTCAGATGACCCTAGCATCCTGGATGTCCTTTTTGTCCTTTTTGTCCTTTTACATTTACAGGACTTGTTTCGATGACCCTAGCATCTTGGATGTCCTTTTAGTCCTTTTTGTCCTTTTACATTTACAAGACTTGTTCCGATGACCCAGGAATCCTGGATGTCCTTTTAGTCCTTTTTGTCCTTTTAAATTTACAGGACTTGTTCAGATGACCCTAGCATCATTGATGTCCTTTTTTCCTTTTACATTTTAGCCTTACCTCGCGCCGAATATCGAGAGTAAATGCTTAGTAATTCTCTTTAAGATGCCTAACCCTCACTAACGCCTTTCCTGATCCCTACCTCGGGCTTCGCCCCTCACTCAGTTCGAGTGAATAATGTTAAAAAAGGACAAAAAGGATATAGGGGTCTAATCGACTCGCTTTTAATCGCAACGCTTTAATCCGTATAATTCGGGATCCGTACATTTTTCTCCGGTCCCTACCCCCTCTCTAATACTTACAATGAAACCAGCATCCTGGATGTCCTTTTTGTCCTTTTTAATTTACAAGACTTGTTCCGATGTTCCAGGAATCCTGGATGTCCTTTTAGTCCTTTTTGTCCTTTTAAATTTTCAGGTCTTGTTCCGATGACCCTTGCATCCTTTATGTCCTTTTTGTCCTTTTAAATTTACAAGACTTGTTCCGATGTTCCAGGAATCCTGGATGTCCTTTTAGTCCTTTTTGTCCTTTTAAATTTTCAGGTCTTGTTCCGATGACCCTTGCATCCTTTATGTCCTTTTTGTCCTTTTACATTTAAAAGACTTGTTCCGATGACCAAAAAATCCTTTATGTCCTTTTTGTCCTTTTTGTCCTTTTAAATTTACAGGACTTGTTCAGATGACCCTAGCATCCTGGATGTCCTTTTTTCCTTTTACATTTTAGCCTTACCTCGCGCCGAATATCGACAGTAAATGCTTAGTAATTCTCTTTTAGATGCCTAACCCTCACTAACGCCTTACCCGATCCCTACCTATGGCTTCGCCCCTCACTCAGTTCGAGTGAATAATGCTAAAAAAGGACAAAAAGGATATAGGGGTCCAGTCGACTCGCTTTTAATCGCAACGCTTTTATCCGTACATTTTTCTCCGGTCCCTATCCCCTCTCTAATACTTTCAATGAAACCAGAATCCTGGATGTCCTTTTTGTCCTTTTTAATTTACAGGACTTTTTCAGATGACCCTAGCATCCTGGATGTCCTTTTAGTCCTTTTTGTCCTTTTAAATTTACAGGACTTGTTCCGATTACCCAAGAATCCTGGATGTTCTTTTAGTCCTTTTTGTCCTTTTAATTTTACAAAACTTGTTCAGATGACCCCAGCTTCCTGAATGTCCTTTTAGTCCTTTTTGTCCTTTTAAATTTACAGGACTTGTTCAGATGACCCTAGCATCATTGACAGAGACGACAAAAAATTGCGATCGCAATTTCGCAATTTTTCGCAATTTTTTTTTAATTTGCAATTTTTTGCAAATATTGCCTTTTTTAAAGGCTTTTTGTAGGGATCGACTTTTTTTAATGAATTTTTACATTAAAAGCTTAATTTTTTACAGTTTTTTAGGTATTTTTTTTCCTACTTTCTAATTTTTTTTCTAAAAATTTTATCAAATTTTTACATTTTCAATGTAAAGTTAAATTTTTAGTGATCTAATTATATTCTTATGCAATTTTAAGTTTCTGAAGTCGGAAAAAGCATAAAAATTTCGAAATTGTCAAATATTGTCCGCACTTTTCCACAATTTTCCGCAATTTTTCGCAATTTTTATGCAATTTTCATCGCAATTTTCTGGAAAAAATGATGCAATTTTGCAACAATTTTTTGAAAAAAAAAACGCAATTTTTTGTTGTCTCTGATCATTGATGTCCTTTTTTCCTTTTACATTTTAGCCTTACCTCGCGCCGAATATCGAGAGTAAATGCTTAGTAATTCTCTTTAAGATGCCTAACCCTCACTAACGCCTTTCCTGATCCCTACCTGGGGCTTCGCCCATCACTCAGTTCGAGTGAATAATGTTAAAAAAGGACATAAAGGATATAGGGGTCTAATCGACTCGCTTTTAATCGCAACGCTTTAATCCGTATAATTCGGGATCCGTACATTTTTCTCCGGTCCCTCCCCCCTCTCTAATACTTTCAATGAAACCAGAATCCTGGATGTCCTTTTTGTCCTTTTTAATTTACAAGACTTGTTCCGATGTTCCAGGAATCCTGGATGTCCTTTTAGTCCTTTTTGTCCTTTTAAATTTTCAGGTCTTGTTCCGATGACCCTTGCATCCTTTATGTCCTTTTTGTCCTTTTAAATTTAAAAGACTTGTTCCGATGACCAAAAAATCCTGGATGTCCTTTTAGTCCTTTTTGTCCTTTTAAATTTACAGGACTTGTTTAGATGACCCTAGCATCCTGGATGTCCTTTTTGTCCTTTTTGTCCTTTTACATTTTAGCCTTACCTCGCGCCGAATATCGACAGTAAATGCTTAGTAATTCTCTTTTAGATGCCTAACCCTCACTAACTCCTTACCCGATCCCTACCTAGGGCTTCGCCCCTCACTCAGTTCGAGTGAATAATGCTAAAAAAGGACAAAAAGGATATAGGGGTCCAGTCGACTCGCTTTTAATCGCAACGCTTTTATCCGTACATTTTTCTCCGGTCCCTATCCCCTCTCTAATATTTTCAATGAAACCAGCTTCCTGGATGTCCTTTTTGTCCTTTTACATTTAAAAGACTTGTTCAGATGACCCAAGAATCCTGGATGTCCATTTTGTCCTTTTTAATTTACAAGACTTGTTCCGATGACCCAAGAATCCTGGATGTACTTTTAGTCCTTTTTGTCATTTTTAATTTACAAGACTTGTTCCGATGACCCAAGAATCCTGGATGTCCTTTTAGTCCTTTTTGTCCTTTTAATTTTAAAAAACTTGTTCAGATGACCCCAGCAACTTGGATGTTCTTTTTGTCCTTTTTGTCCTTTTACATTTACAGGACTTGTTTCGATGACCCAAGAATCCTGGATGTCCTTTTAGTCCTTTTTGTCCTTTTAATTTTACAAAACTTGTTCAGATGACCCCAGCAACTTGGATGTTCTTTTTGTCCTTTTACATTTACAGGACTTGTTTCGATGACCCTAGCATCTTGGATGTCCTTTTAGTCCTTTTTGTCCTTTTAAATTTAAAAGACTTGTTCCGATGACCAAAAAATCCTGGATGTCCTTTTAGTCCTTTTTGTCCTTTTACATTTACAAGACTTTTTCAGATGACCCTAGCATCCTGGATGTCCTTTTTGTCCTTTTTGTCCTTTTACATTTACAGGACTTGTTTCGATGACCCTAGCATCTTGGATGTCCTTTTAGTCATTTTTGTCCTTTTACATTTACAAGACTTTTTCAGATGACCCTAGCATCCTGGATGTTCTTTTTGTCCTTTTACATTTACAGGACTTGTTTCGATGACCCTAGCATCTTGGATGTCCTTTTAGTCCTTTTTGTCCTTTTACATTTACAAGACTTGTTCCGATGACCCAAAAATCCTGGATGTCCTTTTAGTCCTTTTTGTCCTTTTACATTTACAAGACTTTTTCAGATGACCCTAGCATCCTGGATGTCCTTTTTGTCCTTTTTGTCCTTTTACATTTACAGGACTTGTTTCGATGACCCTAGCATCTTGGATGTCCTTTTAGTCATTTTTGTCCTTTTACATTTACAAGACTTTTTCAGATGACCCTAGCATCCTGGATGTCCTTTTTGTCCTTTTTGTCCTTTTTAATTTACAAGACTTGTTCCGATCACCAAAAAATCCTGGATATCTTTTAGTCCTTTTTGTCCGTTTACATTTACAAGACTTTTTCAGATGACCCTAGCATCCTGGATGTCCTTTTTGTCCTTTTACATTTACAAGACTTGTTCCGATGACCCAAAAATCCTGGATGTCCTTTTTGTCCTTTTTGTCCTTTTACATTTACAGGAATTTTTTCAATTTAATTTTCATACAAAGAAAAAAAATAAAAAAAGCAAACTTTTTTCTACAATCCCTTGTTTTTTTTTTATATTTAAATTGAATAATTGACTCAATCAAACCGACAATTGTATTTAGTGAGAAAATAAATTTTAAATAAATCTCCAATCCAAAAATTTTTAACATTTTATATCACATTCTTAATTCTGATGATCAAACCCTTTTATTTTTTACATTGTTTCGACTTTGAAGTCAGCAAGACCAATTATCAAGGGAAATTTTTTGATTTATAGCTTTTAAGCTTATAGAAAAGATTTAAAATTTCTTCAAATCGTAAGGTTTCAAAAAATTTTCCTTTTCCGGTATAAATTTTATCCGTATAATTTAATCCGGAATGGGTTTTTCACGGTCCTGAATGTTACGGATTAAAGCGAGTTGGCGGTACAGAAAAGGTTTATAATGATTTTATGTTAAAAGGCACGCATTGCATTCATGGAATCATGCGTTGCAAATTCACTTTTTAATATTTTGTTTTTGATTATTTGTTTATGTTGTTGTTGTTTATTATTTCATTTTTCCATTTTTAGTTTTAGTTTTTGTTTAATTTTATTTTTACATTTTTTTATTTTGATCAATAAAAGTTTGAACTTACTCATTCGTCGTCATTTATTTCCCAATCCGTCCGACTCTCGTTCCACGTATACCAAACAAGATACACGAAGCAGAGCTATATATGCGAGTAACGGGACGTTAACTTTTCTTTTTTGTGCTTCGCCGGTTTTGATTCAAAATTGTCGAAAAAATTTTTTAGGATAGATTTAATGTAAAAATTTTACATTTAGCTTAATTTTTCGGCAATTAAAAACCAAAAATTCAAATTAACGTGAGTATTCTACTGAACAGTTGAACTTCTTTAAAGCATTTCATTATTCATTGAGGGCATTATTATTTCAAAAAAATGTTTCTGAATTCAATATTAAAAAAAAAATTGTTGTTAATTAATATTCAGTTAGATAACCTTTTTTTCTCTTAATTATGAGTTAATTGAATTTTAGCTTTTTTTTTTTAATAATTGCATAGGTAAATTAATAGTTTTTAAAGTTAATGTTAAGTAAGAAGTGAAATTTCTGCACGCATGATATAATTGATTGGTTTTTGAGAAAAATACATGTAGTTTTTTTTTATATGGCAACTTTTTTTTTCAATTAGATTTTTTTTATGCTTTTCTTTTTCTTTAAAAGGCCGCAACAAGAAAGTTCCAGTACAAAATATAAAACAAAGGTCTTGTTGATAAAGCTCTTTTCTATTGATAACTGAAGACGGAACTTTATTAAGGATCCTATATTTTGGGATATTTATGATTTTGAGGCACCTAATTAAAAGATAAAATTGAAAAAAAAGAAATTTCTCAAATTTTAAAAAAAATTGAAAATCAATTTTTAAAAAAATTTATAGCGTGTCGTATTTTCTTCTAAAATTTGAGAAATTTCTTTTTTTCAATTTTTAAAAAAAAATAAGCTAAAATTCATTAACTCATAATTAAGAGAAAAAAGGTATCTAACGGAAATTTAATTAACACAATTTTTTTTTAATATTGAATTCAGAAACAGTTTTCTTGAAATAATAATGCCCTCTCAATGATAATGAAATGCTTTAAAGAGTTCAACTGTATCAGTAGAATACTCCGTAATTTGAATTTTTGGTTTAAAATTGGCAAAAAATTTTTAGGGAGTAGATTTAATTAAAAAATCTTTACATTTATCAGCTTAATTTTTTTCGGGGGGGCAATTAAAAACCAAAATTCATTAACGTGGTATTCTATGAACATTTGACTTCTTTAAAAGCTTTCATGTTCATTGAGGGCATTATTCTTTCAAAAAAATGTTCGAATCAATATTAAAAAAAAATTGTTGTTAAGTAATATTCATTAAGATAGCCTTTTGTTTTCTCTTATTAGAGTTCTTGAATTTTAGCTTTTTTTTTTTAATGTTTGCATAGGTAAATAATAGTTTTTTAAGTTATGTTAAGTAGAAGTGAATTTCTCACGCATGATATAATTGTTGGTTGTTGGAGAAATACATGTATTTGTTTTTTATGATGGCAACTTTGTTTTTCAGTAGATGTTTTTTATGCTTTTTCTTTTTTCACATGGAAAGGGCGCAACACGAAAGTTCGCAGGGGACAAAATATAAAACAAAGTCTTGTTGATAAAGCTCTTTTCTATTGATAACTGAAGACGGAACTTTATTACAGGATCCTATATTTTGGGATATTTATGAATTTTGAGCACCTCATTAAAGAAGAAATTGAAAAAAAAAGAAATTTCTCTCAAAGTTTAGTCATACAGACAAAATTGAATTGATTCATTCTATATCAAACAAAATTTAATAGCGTTTGTGTCCGTATTTGGTCTCTAAAATTTGAGAAATTTCTTTTTTTCATTTAGTCTTTTAGATTAGGTGCCTCAAAATCATAAATTTTTATGCCAAACATATAGATCCTTAAGAAATTCCGTCTTCAGTTCTTCATAGAAAAAGTCTTTACTCCAACATACCTTTGTTTTATATTTTGTACTGGAACTTTCTTGTTTTCGGCCTTTTAATGAAAATAAAAGCAAAAAAAAAATCTAATTGAAAAAAAAAGTGCCATATACTTAATATCACACTACATATTCTAACCATATTCTGATCTTTCTTACTCAAGTAATTTTTTCCAAAAAATGCCGGTATTACGTCTAGCTCACTCACCTCTGCTTATCATAAAAGATGCTGGCATTATGAGCAACAAGAGCAAGTGTCCATGCATGTTTTGTGTAGGTAGATGAAGATGGTGAAAATATATTGGGTTTATGAGACAGTTTTTCGCACTAATGGCTTGTAGAATTTTGATAACATGTATCACACACGGAAGACGTTACCTCTGATGTGTGTTTAGAGATGAGATTTCGGAAGCTAAAAGACTATCAGCTCAAGTTTCACGGTAGATCACGTAGATGAGTCGATCAACGCCGACGAGACACCCTTATCATCACAGGATACCCTCTTTCATCTTGGGAAAAGCAGTCCGTAGAGGAAGCTGAGAAAGATTCTTGAGGCAATGGTATAATTCAAAAAGCTTGAAAGTCCTACAACATGAATTTCTCACTTTTCATGTAGTCCTTTAGAAGGACCCAGGTAAGAGATTAGAAATCATCGTTGCTGTTGATGCTAGACAGACACGTGAAACTAATGTTATTCGTCGAGAGCGAGAAACATATTACTTACTCCAACTGTGAATGAACCTGATCCATTTTCTTTCATGGGGCCGTCATGGTTCATGGGGCGTCATGGTTCTCAAAAACAGACTGTCACAATGGGGTATGGTATAGACAGCTAGGTTTTACAACCTGATCTTGAAGCTCTGATCAAGCGGCTTGGACGAAAAGGGTTTTCACACTCAACATGCAAAAAAATTTCAATAGTTTTTTGTCAATAGGGTTTCCTTTGGTCTAGAGATTTTCAGAAAATGGGGTAAGACTAAGTAACGCAAGGGGGTTTAAAGGTCAAAGACATGTGAAAGCACTCAACGTTTTTCTGGGACTGACTGGGCGTACGTATCATCAGGGTTCATTTGTGACTACAGTACAATAACTGAGGCCTTGTAAGATGTTGGTTGCGCGAGAACCAGAAGGTGGAAGGGTTTTTGGACTCGAAGTTTGGGACCGAAGTAGACAAACACACATTTGAGAGACATAAAGAACTCGCTCTCTAAAGTTACACATTGGCTTACTTTACCCCACCCAGACTGCACACCTGGCACACTGATTTGATTGTATATGCTAGTGCCATGGGTGGGTATTGCGGCAGTGCCATCCTCCTGATGAAGTGGTTCAATTTTCCGATAAGCGAGGCATGTCTAACCTATAAGACTTAAGGGACAGTTTACAAATTTAAATTCAACTTTATTGATAAAAAAATATATTTTTTCAAAAGTTAAATTAATGTCCAAAATTATCTTCGCTTTGTCCATCTTTATTTCCTTTTTTAAAAACATTATTCACCAATTCAAAAGCATCAACATCACTATTTGAAGCCAAATAGACAGTCATACGTTGTATAACAAAACGTTCTGGTTTCATGTGAAAATAATTTAGCGACTATTCTTATTTTTTCATATATCCTCAAAATATCTCAAACCACGTAAATCAATGATACATTGAAGATTGTCATTACATCAGAAGGCCTCAACCTAATCTTTAAATCGCCGAACAAAGCGTTTACTGTTGATACAAATGAATTGATCAAATCAATCTTAGGGTTTGGTAGTTTGATTAATCTTTCATTTAAATCTTTCAAAAAGTTTGGCCGTTCTACATCACCTAACATTACAAATACATTAGATAATAAATTTGCTTAAGGTTATCTAAATCGGAAAATGAAAAAAGAACATTTGCGATATTAACTAAACATCTGGACTTGAAAAGCACATCCTTTAATACTATTTACTTAGCAATCGAACTAAAATGTTAACTGAATTTTGATTCAAATCCACTGATACTATCACTTATTCTAGTTACAATTGATTTAACGTCTTGTAAGTACAATAATCCTTATCGTTTAAAAACTAGAAAGTTAAGAATGATATCACTTAAAAGTTGATCAATCAAACCATCTTAAGATGATATAAAATTGTCTAAAATGTGTAAGAATTGACTGGCTTCGATTGGATTTACAAAATTTAAATACAAAAATGCGTTTAAGAATAAACTACCAAAGTTTGGAAATAACCTTGTTAAATCCGTAAATTTAAATATCAGTTGGCTCAACTCATGTATACTGAGAGTCCTCGAACGAGTTAACTTAAAAATTAGCATCGTATAAATGTTGTGTTAAATCTTAAAACTTGACCCTGTGTTGTTAAAAGCTTGTATGTGTTTGACAACTCTTTTGGATTGAAAAAAATTGAACTATCAACATTTGAAAAAGCCCCAATTAATCCGTTATCTGAATTAAGGATAGTTCTCAAGTTTTTTATAATATTACAAACATTTGTTGGCGTTAATGTGTTTGGAAATTTAATTCTTAACAAAGCACTCATTATTGAATTTGGATTTTTTTTGAACCATGGATCAAAATAACACTGTATACAATGATAATCGCTTGGTTTAATGCGACGATTTGCATATAAATGAGGAATTAGTTGAACATACAGTTGGACATTGAAATTTCGTTGTTTCATATTTCCGATAAAACTTCCAAGTAGCTTACCAGCGTTCATTAGAACTGAACGTTCTTGTACAAAATTTTTGAGAAGTGTTAACAAAGCTAGACGCATTTGAACAGTGAGAGTCTTATCAACGATTTTAGGTCTGATTGAGCCGAGGAAACATTTTAAATCATGCACAGACATAGGGACTTTTAACGAATCTAAAATGGCTAAAACATCCAATTTTTTGGTCAAACACGCTCGTACAACAGTGATCAAATGTTCGAAGATATGTAAATCAGCAATTCTCATTTTGTTGTTTCCAATGTAACCTTTGATCACTTGGTTTAAATTTTGAAGAAAGTCTTGTTCACCGTCTAAATCTTCGTACTCTTTTAACGCTTCCATTAAATTGTTAAAGATTGGAATTTGAAGCTTTGTAAGAGGATTTCTAAAAGCATTTGCGTCAAATACATCAAAAATTCCTAGTATTTCATCCAAAATGAAGAGTTGACCAGGGATTCTTGTTATTCTTCGTGTTGTTGTTGATTTTCGAGTTGTAACTTTACGGGTAGTCATTATTTTGTTTGTGAAAAATTCGACCTGAAAATTGCTTCCAAGTGAAATCAATAAATCTTGTTTAGCTTTTTTAAAAGAAAATTAATTGAAATATTTTGTTGTTTGGGTTTAACATGTCCTACCACATTCAGAATTTTCAGCATCCCAAACAGTGCCTCTTATGCATTCGCATCGTTGATCTTTACATTCTAAGCCGAATTCGCAATCAGATGAATCCGAACATTCACCACCAAAGATGAGCGCTTGATAAAAAAAAGGTGAGTTTTAAATTTTACCATTTACCGTAAACCCTCGCAGTGTACCTCAGGGATAGAACATGATATCATTTGACCCATGGGATAATAGGATTTCTTTTATCCCATGATGAAAAATTGAATGAGACTGTATTTTACAACAGGGATAACTACAGAAGTTTATGTTGTACCTCTCAGCTTTAAAAAGAAGTTTGCTTTAAAACTCAGTGGTGGTACCCTGTGGAGGTTTACGGTAGGACATAAAATTTTACCCGAATGAGCAACTCGTTTGTTTAAGGACAAACAATAGAACTATTAAATATGAAAGTTTTAAAATCATGGTTATGATTGATAAACAACAAAATATTACTGGGAATATTTATACCCAAATAGAATGTAACATATTATTTTTTTTTATTTTTTAGTTATATCCAACTCTAAATTTTAGAATGCAAATTTTTATTGTAAGGGAGAATGCGACATTTCTTAAATATTATTAGTAATTTTTTTTATTGTGATTGTTGCTTTTGTAATGAGAACGAAGAAAGGTTTCGTTTGTTGGGGAAAATTATTTCCTATTCGTCATTAGATTACAAGAGCTAGAAAATACAAGCGGAAATTTTTATTTTAAAATTAGTATCTCTTCTTGTGTTCTTTGCTGGCATAATTTTTCATAGTCTTGACTATAGTGATTCATTAATAGAGGTAGCAATAGAATGTCGCCTACAAGGAATATAATTTATGTTTGATGTTTATTATTCTTAACTTTTTTAATAAAAGAAGGGTTAAGTGTATTGATATTTTATAAGTTACCAATATAATATTGACGCCTAGTTGCGTTTGAAAAGATATATCAAAAGAGTTACAATTATACTAGTACAAATATGCGTCAACCTTTTTACATTATTTTTGGAAATAGCCTTAGTGACTAAACTCCCTCTGATGGACTTTTGGCAACATAACTTTATTCTTTCCTTCTAGAATTTGATAATTTTCTGGTCGAACTTTTCAACAATATCTCCAAAACAATCCTTTGTCCAAATCAATAGAAACTTGCAAACATCACGCCAATTCCGAAAGTTCATAACCCCAGAAAACACTGGCAACTACAGGCCTATAAATGTCACATCAATTTTATCAAAAGTTTTCGAAAGGATACTTTGTAAATTTATTCTTGAAAAAACTAAGAATATATGAAAAACAAACAAACAACATGCATTTTTGCCAGGTAATGGACGCCATCATTAAACTAATTGACGACTGGAGGATGGCTATCGATTAGAAAAAATCTCTAATAGCAAAATTCTTTGATTTTGCTAAAGCTTTTGATCTCGTCAACCATCAAAAACTACTTAGAAACTACTTGTTTCCCACAGAAACGACAGACTTGGAATTCGTGTAGAAGCGTAAATAACATTAACAATTACTTGTAGAGTCCCGTAGTGTCTTAAAATAACAATCAAATCAAACGTCTAGGGTATTTGATAATCTCGACTGTTCTTGGTATAGTCAAAGTCTGGTGCTTTGTAATTGCCTAACGAATCGATTGCCTTCTTTAATTCATCAATCGAGGACTCGTTGCTTTTTATCTTCTTTCGCAGGTTCCGGGGTTTCACTTGGGCATGAGTCTTGGATGTTATTGAGGCTTCTTGAAGTAGTTCTTCCATTCATTCATAAATTTCTTTTCGCTTACTTGCTTTGGTCCTCCGAGTGATCGAATTTAAGCTTAAGGTTTTCTCTCGCGACCAGTAAGTTGGTTAGTTTATCTTCCATGTCTTTGACAACTCGTTTTTGCTTGGGCTCGACTAAATGACTCTCTACGTGTTTGACCTCATCGTTTCCGACAAGAATCTTGTAGTATTTAAAGAAATTATTTGTTGGTTTATTGAATGCGGATTAGGATCTTCGTGGTTAGACTTGACTTAAATTTACAAAATGGCGTCCATCCTTCATGTTTGACTCAAAATGCGTTTTGTCTAAATCATATTCAAGTCGCTTTGAACGAAGATCGTATATTTACAACAATAATAAATAAAGGAGCTTTATTAATTCCCAATATTTTCTTATAAAAGACCTCCAAGTTTTACCTTAGGACTCAACTTTTTGTTAAACCAAATTTATTCAAAACTTCAAAAATTTAATTAATTTTGACAAATTAAAAAAGTCAAAACGATTCAACAATTCTTCTTTAGGTTCTATGCTCTCATAATCAAAATACAAAAGCTTTGTAAAACTAGCATAAACATTATCAGGTAAGTTAATTTAAATAATTTGCATAAATTTGAATTTTGGTAAAATCAATCGTAGCTTATGGTAACACTTATTTTTTATTTTGTGCGATTTTTTCCGACAAACATTTCAAAACCTTTCAAATAATCTAATTTAAATATTAAAAATTTAAATTGTAAAGAATTTTTAGTTAGAACTCTTGAAATTGCTAAATATTTTCATAGCATTTATTTCAACGAAATGGGTTTAGATCATAAAAAAGTACGACTAAAAAGTCTTAAGGATTTTAATTACGAGCATATTGATTGTAAAAAATCATATCTTGAAAGATTCAGAAAATTAAAAAAAAAAGTTCAGACAAACGAGAAAGTTGAACTCAAGCCAATTGAGTCAGACAATGTTTCAAATCAAGAACTCGTCGTTAAAAAACCTAAACGAAAGCTCGAACGAATACAAGGCAACTATTATAAACCAATACAGATTTCAATGAGAGACAAAACATATCGAACTCCTTTGGGTACACCAATTATTTTATCTAATTCTCATCAGGTTATACTGGGAAGAACACGTATACACTTTGTTGAGATACCAATACTTGTTCAAGATGAATCGTTTGTCAAAGAAATCTTTATTTAGACGAAATCCAAAGATATAGTACATCATCAAGTTTTTCATTTCTACATCTAAACGTAAATCATCTCGAAAATAGTATAGATGAGATTGATCAAATCCTTAATTTGAATAGTTATGACTTGATTTTTCTCAATGAGACTTGGCTAACAGATCACACTCCATCAAATTTTTATTCAAATAACTCGTATTCAATTATTCGTCGTGACCGATCCTCTTCAACAGACGATACTGGTCAGCGTGGTGGTGGTATATTAGTTTTTGTAAAGAACGGTGTAAACGTAAAAAAAGTTATTAGTAATGAAGGGGACTACGAACTGATCTTCATTCAAATTGAAGTGGAGAGACGGCTGATAAACTTTTTGTCATGTTATAAACCACCCGACTCATCAGAACAAGACTTCTTAGACTTTCTAGAAGAATCGATCTATTCAGTTAATTTCCAAGACCCTCTTTTTATCATAGGGGATCTGAATATGGATCTACTGGACGACACAAAAAATGAAAACATCAAAAATTTTTTGTTAAGTAATTCATTAACCAATTACGTTGAGAGTCCGACTCGAATCAACACTAAATTTCACCTAAGTTCAAATAATTATATTTGCAAAGACTCTCTAATCGATTATGTTATTCACAACAGTGATCTCATAAATCAAGTTCAAGTAGTACCCTGCCCATTTAGTGACCATCAATTCGTTTCAGTGAATTTGACAATCAAGAAAATGAAGCATATCTACAAAACAATCAACTTCAGGAATCTGTCTAAAACAAACCTTGACAAAATAAAATCGTCGATTGATCAAATCGATTATAACATGATTCTAAAAACTGATGACATAGAGGATAAATGGACTACATTAAAAACAATGATTATTGAAATACTTTGATAGAATATCTCCAGTTAAATCAAAACGTATAAAAGATACAATTCATTTTGATTGGTTTGATGATGAATTGAGACTTTTGAGAAAGAAATTAAGTGGTTTCCATAATCGTTATACGAAAGCGAAAACTGAAAGATAATTATCGAGCATTTTACCGTAGCCCGTGACGAATTTAGAAAACTCCATGACCAAAAACTGATCGACTATTTCAAAGAAAAATCCATGAGCGACTTCAAATGCTGTAAAAAACTTTTGGGATTTTTACTCAAAATGGATAAATATTCGTCAGAAGTTGGGTCAACAGCCGATTTTCTCAAGCTTAAGATATGGTGATCTTGTATCCAATAATGACTACGAAACTTGTAACATGTTCAATGAATATTTTACATCAGTCTCTTCATCGTCAAATAAAAATATCAATGAATGCATCGGCTTTAATAATGAACACTTTGAAAATATTCTCAAAACAAATAAAATAAAAAAACCAGAGTTATTTGAATTTAAAACGACAACTATGAAAGAAACTCAAGAATTGATCAATGAAATCGATACGACGAGTGGTACAGGGTGCGTTGGTATACCACACAAACTCTTCAAACACGCTGCTTTTAAATTGATCGGGTCTGTAACAACTCTCTTCAACGACTCATTAAATAAAAGCTCCATACCAAGTGACTGGAAGACAGGTGTCGTCACAGCGCTGAATAAAAACAAAGGACAAGACGCTGAAGCTAATAACTATAGGGCAATCTCTGTTTACCACCTATAGCTAAATGTTTTGAAAAGCTACTTGCTAAACAAATCTCTTCTCACTTTAGTAACAACAACTTACTCGTAGAAAATCAACATGGCTTCAGACCAAATCGAAGTTGTGAATCAGCTCTTCATGAGATATTGTCTGATATGAACAAAATTAGAAGTAAGCGGCTCATTGGAATTTTCCTGTTTATTGACTTCAAAAAAGCTTTCGACACAGTTGAGTTCCGGATTCTCTTAAAAAAGCTTGAATTCTACGGATTCTCGAAAAATTCGTTGAAACTAATCGAAAATTATTTTGCTAATCGTTCTCAATTCGTAGTTTACAAAAAATCATATTCGGATTCTAAGAACGTCAATCTCGGAGTACCCCAAGGAAGCATCCTTGGGCCCTTATTTTTCCTCATCTATATAAATGACTTAGTTTGGTATATTGAGTTCTTATGTAAGCTTTTCGCTGATGACACCACCTTATATTTGTCAAATCAAAACCTTGTTGAGTTAATAAAAAACTTAAATCAAGCAATCCCTAGTGTTTTAGAATGGTGTCTTTATAACAGGTTGGATATCAACTGGTCGAAAACTAAAATAATGTTTGTTAGCAACAAATATAGACTTGAATATCCCAAAGAATTGACTATCGGCTCACATAAAGTTGAAGTTGTAACATCGTTTAAGCTTCTTGGGATACAAATCGATCAAAAATTAAATTTCCAAGAGCACGTTACTAACATACGTAAATCAATAAACAAAAGGATGTATTCGATTTACCGACTTTTTCAACTTTCGTTTTCAGTTCGACTGCAATTCTTTAAAACATTCATACTGCCATATTTCGATTATTGTTCAACACTTTGTATTTATTTTCCAAAAAGATCAATTCAAAAACTAGCAAATACATACAACCAGTGTTTGTTTAGGCTGTTTAAATTCGAAGAACAAATTATAGTTGATGAAGACTATAATCGTTTCAACAGTAAACTCAATGAATACAATATTTCCTGTTATCAACATCGATTAATTAAACGCTTAATAACATTTGGCGATCAAATCATTCATAAAGAATCTTCTCCGAGTAATTTAAAGAAGTGTTTAGTCAAAAGATCCCAACGAGAATGTAGTTATGACTCAAGGAACAAAAAACGATTTAGTTCTACCGGACATTGGAAAGTTTAACGACTTTGGAAGAGATACATTTGGTTATTTTTACCCGGTTTTAATAAATAAGGTTGTCTCAAAAGTTTTAAATGTTAGCGGAAAAAGTTTTGTCTCAAAAATTATGGTGAATATCAATCAACTCTTCAATAAATTTATTGTAACATTCGGAAAATTCAGCTTAAATTACAAAATAAATACATATCTAGCTAATTAGTCTTAGAAACACGTACTCTAACTTTATTTTTTTTTAATTAATTTTTAATTAATTTTTAATTTTTTTTTTTTTTTTTTTGTCTAATAAATGGATTCGATCTGCTCATAATTGAGTTATGACATGCAGTCTTTAGATCGAATTGAAAATTGAATTGATAAACAACAAAATATTACTGGGAATATTTATACCCAAATAGAATGTAACATATTATTTTTTTTTATTTTTTAGTTATATCCAACTCTAAATTTTAGAATGCAAATTTTTATTGTAAGGGAGAATGCGACATTTCTTAAATATTATTAGTAATTTTTTTTATTGTGATTGTTGCTTTTGTAAAGAGAACGAAGAAAGGTTTCTTTTGTTGGGGAAAATTATTTCCTATTCGTCATTAGATTACAAGAGCTTAAAAATACAAGCGGAAATTTTTATTTTAAAATTAGTATCTCTTCTTGGGTTCTTTGCTGGCATAATTTTTCATAGTCTTGACTATAGTGATTCATTAATAGAGGTAGCAATAGAATGTCGCCTACAAGGAATATAATTTATGTTTGATGTTATTATTCTTAACTTTTTAATAAAAGAATGGTTAAGTTTATTGATATTTTATAAGTTTCAATTATAATATTGGAGCTGAGTTGCGTTTTAAACGATATAACCAAAGAGTTACAAATACACTAGTAAAAATATGTGTAAAACTTTATACATTAGTTTGGAAACCAGTCTTAGTGACTCAACTGGCCCTGATGGACTATCGGCAAGATAACTTTATTCTTTCCTTCTAGAAATTGATAATGTTCTGGTCGAACTTTTCAACAATATCTCAAACAATCCTTTGTTCCAAATCAATAGAAACTTGCAAACATCACGCCAATTCCGAAAGTTCATAACCCAGAAAACACTGGCAACTACAGGCCTATAAATGTCACATCAATTTTATCAAAAGTTTTCGAAAGGATACTTTGTAAATTTATTCTTGAAAAAACTAAGAATATATGAAAAAACAAACAAACAACATGCATTTTTGCCAGGGTAATGGACGCCATCATTAAACTAATTGACGACTGGAGGATGGCTATCGATTAGAAAAAATCTCTAATAGCAAAAATTCTTTGGTTTTGCTAAAGATGTTGATCTCGTCAACCATCAAAAACTACTTAGAAACTACTTGTTTCCCACAGAAAACGACAGACTTGGAATTCGTTTGTAGAAGCGTAAATAACATTAACAATTACTTGTAGAGTCCCGTAGTGTCTTAAAATAACAATCAAATCAAACGTCTAGGGTATTTGATAATCTCGACTGTTCTTGGTATAGTCAAAGTCTGGTGCTTTGTAATTGGCCTAACGAATCGATGCCTTCTTAAATTCATCCCTCGAGGTCTCGTTGCTTTTTATCTTCTTTCGCAGGTTCCGGGGTTTCACTTGGGCATGAGTCTTGGATGTTATTGAGGCTTCTTGAAGTAGTTCTTCCATTCATTCATAAATTTCTTTTCGCTTACTTGCTTTGGTCCTCCGAGTGATCGAATTTAAGCTTAAGGTTTTCTCTCGCGACCAGTAAGTTGGTTAGTTTATCTTCCATGTCTTTGACAACTCGTTTTTGCTTGGGCTCGACTAAATGACTCTCTACGTGTTTGACCTCATCGTTTCCGACAAGAATCTTGTAGTATTTAAAGAAATTATTTGTTGGTTTATTGAATGCGGATTAGGATCTTCGTGGTTAGACTTGACTTAAATTTACAAAATGGCGTCCATCCTTCATGTTTGACTCAAAATGCGTTTTGTCTAAATCATATTCAAGTCGCTTTGAACGAAGATCGTATATTTACAACAATAATAAATAAAGGAGCTTTATTAATTCCCAATATTTTCTTATAAAAGACCTCCAAGTTTTACCTTAGGACTCAACTTTTTGTTAAACCAAATTTATTCAAAACTTCAAAAATTTAATTAAATTTTGACAAATTAAAAAAGTCAAAACGATTCAACAATTCTTCTTTAGGTTCTATGCTCTCATAATCAAAATACAAAAGCTTTGTAAAACTAGCATAAACATTATCAGGTAAGTTAATTTAAATAATTTGCATAAATTTGAATTTTGGTAAAATCAATCGTAGCTTATGGTAACACTTATTTTTTATTTTGTGCGATTTTTTCCGACAAACATTTCAAAACCTTTCAAATAATCTAATTTAAATATTAAAAATTTAAATTGTAAAGAATTTTTAGTTAGAACTCTTGAAATTGCTAAATATTTTCATAGCATTTATATCAAACGAAATGGGTTTAGATCAGAAAAAAGTACGACAAAAAAGTCTTCAGGAGTTTAAATACCAGCATATTCATTGACAACAATCATATCTGGAAAGATTCAGAAAATTATAAAAAAAAAGTTCAGACAAACGAGCAAGTTGAACTCAAGCCAATTGAGTCAGACAATGGTTCAAATCAAGAACTCGTCGTTAAAAAACCTAAACGAAAGCTCGAACGAATACAAGGCAACTATTATAAACCAATACAGATTTCAATGAGAGACAAAACATATCGAACTCCTTTGGGTACACCAATTATTTTATCTAATTCTCATCATGTTATACTGGGAAGAACACGTATACACTTTGTTGAGATACCAATACTTGTTCAAGATGAATCGTTAGTTAAAGACTTACCGTTTATAATCGAACATATTATTCCAAAGACGTATAGAAATTGTCTTTATAATGACAGGACTACACAGACTGAGTTGTGTTTACCAAAAATAGATAATGCTCAAAAAAATAAGAAAAATGTCACATTTTTGGAGCGTTTGCATACAATTTTGAATAAAGATGATACAAAAAATTTGAATGATAAAATCGACTCAATGCCTAAAATTGAAGAAGAAGATGATGATAAGGTTTCAGATGACTCAGGGTGTGAATCGAACTCAAGTGAAAAAGTTTCAGACCAAGTTTCGGAGACTTCGGTCAAAACTAAATCTGAATCGGAGTCTTTGGAAATCAACGATCAAAAAAATCAAACCCAAGAAATCGAAAAATTATGAATTGAAAAAATAATAAATTATCTTAAAATGAAAAACCGATTAATTTTAACAAATCGTATCAGGTATTAACGACGGTCACTAAATATGACAGTCTATGATTTTATACTTCATTATATTCAGGAAACTTCTTTCCTTTAAGACATGGTATTCAAATTTTTCATTTAATTCACAATGTGCACATTATCTGAATTTGTTATTTCTGATATTGTTCCCGTGTTCTACAACCTCATAAACCTTAGAAAAATCAATTTTTTAATGAGGGGAAAATTTTACCCCTACCGCTTAGCTTTTTGCGTCCAAATTTCAATGTGCTATAATTAAACATTCTGGTAAACATGATCGGAAAAGGCTATAATTGATGTAAAGAACTGTTTTGAAAGCTAAAAATTGACGCTTCTTGGACCATTGTTTATGGGAAAAAAATATCTCCTCCTAGGGGAGCCTCAATACCAAAATTTTTTTTCTGTATCTGATTAAACAAGAGGCGATTCTCTAAAAGTCTCAGGAATTACTTTTTTTATTTTATTTTTCATTTTTGTATACTATTGGACAAAAAAGTCATACAAATGAAAAAGAAGTGGTATTTTGAAAATCGCCAGATCACAGGGCCTCAACTGGACAACGCTTCAAAATGTTCATGAAAAAATTCATGAACCCCTTATATTTAAAAAGCCGGATAGCCGAATACCCTTTTGTTCAGTTATTCTGTTACCTTGATATTCAATACATGAATAACCTTTTGAATCCTAAAAATGACAAATATGATTTTTTGCTCATGACTTTGAATTTTTATGGTCAGGTTTCTATGGATCGAGTTTTTTTTTGTTTGTTTAAGTGTAACCTTACCCTGAACCCTTTATCTCAAAGGGCGGCCATTGGTCAAAATGAAGTCAAGTCTTCAGTTATTCTTTACAAAAATGAACAATATGAACAAAATGATATATCTTATAATATCGTTAATCCATGCTTAAAAGTGGAAAAACAGTTTTTGAAGTCTGAGTCTAATATGTTTTTGACACCAATTTTTTGACTCTTTTTAGCTCTTTATTTAGACCAGGGACATTTGCGGTCTATCTGAATTAAAGAACATTCTTTTTAGTATAAACGGGTTTAAATGAGAGTTTCAGCAGCATATTTTAATTATTTTTTAATTCTAATAGCTTTAAATTTGGAATACAAGCGTGATTAGTTACATTATTTCTCGATTATAACCCCAGGGGTAAAAATTTGTTTGGACCCTCAGAAACAGCAAAATTAACTATAAATTTAAATTCCTTCATGGGACAAAAATGATCAAAAATTTAGAGTTAAATGTTTAACTACCTCTGGGTTACATAAAGCATTCCTGCATTAAACCTTAGAGACATTTTGCGAGAGTTAACGGTAAATAAATTCCTTTTTCAAGACTTTCTAATCATATAGAGTAATTTTCGATCCATGTAAGACATTAATTGGAACTTTCGGTTAAGGCAATTTTCCTGTAGTTTGTCTGATGCACCTTTCACAACTTAGGTCGACTCTTTCCCATACAATTTTATTTTTGTGCGTTATTTCTCCTACACTGTCTGATGTCTATTGCAGGCGATCGGATTGGGTTTTCAGCACCATCCCCAATTTTTTTCTTTGAAAACGCCAGTTTTTTCGGCGATTTATATCTCTTTATAGAAACACCCAAATTGAAAAAGAACCATACCATTCTGCAGATCTAACTTAAAGCTTTCTTTTGGTATGTAGAAAGTGGTGGATGCGTCGGACTTTTATAGGGGGTGCTTGAGGGTCCTGAATAACACTGAATTTAAGAATATTTTTTCTGCCCAAATAGCTTCACTAGGAAGATTAATGTTGTATCATATGTTCTTCAACGCAATCTTTTCAACAAAAGCTTTGTTGATGATATTTTTGGTATTGTTGATTAGTGGTTCTTGTGAAGATGTAGCGTTCAATTCGCGTTGGGAAGGAAAACATCAGAATTTGTAAAATACCTTCTGATAAACAAGTTGGTCAAGGATATTTTAGTAATCAGCGAGAAAAATAAGATAAAAAAACAAATTTGAGATAAAATTTTTTATTGATAAATCATTAAATTCAAATATTTCTAAAAAAATCAATCCTAATAGAGTAAATACCATTGAATAAGATGAGATCAGGTAGATTCAAGAATAGAATTTGATAGCCAAGTTTTCTCCAAAGTCGAAATTTACAAAAATTTTAAATTGATATAGTTCACCATAACTTGTGAGACTTACCACCCGGTGGTTGTATTATCTTGCTCGATGTATGAACCAATCTTGCAATCTCATTTTCACCTGTTTTTGATTCCTCTTTTGATCCTTCGTCATCGAACGGTCGACCTGTTATTGGATTAACACCGATTCTTTTTTTATTTTGTACATTCAAAGTTGAATCGTCATCGAATATGTTCGACTTCATACGATCGGGTTTGTTGACACATTTTTTTTGTTCCGGTTCACTAAAAATATTCGAAATTGGTCGAATACTTTCTTTTTTTATCA